>CM073309.1:39891859-40523317 GCA_037043255.1 Diadegma fenestrale
AACATGATTGTCGAATTTGTCGAGAAAATTGGTCTCGCCTGTATAAAATTAAATTAGAAATTGAAGATTCAATTGTGGGCAAAAAGAATTTGTTACAAAATAATTTTCTGATTGTATTATTATTGTAAATTAACGACAAATTAGTGCTGAAATCTTCGTATTAAAAAATCAGCGTGTATCGTGTTTATTTACGATTTATCTTGACACTATTCGGGGAAAGATTTTTTCAGGTCACCAACCTGATTGGCCTTGAGCTACTTTCTCGTACAAGCCACAGAGACAAATCGCCCGGGCCACTATCTTTCTTCTGTCCGTTTTTTCACTACACTGACTTTTTGCTCGAATTTATAACGCCTCGTTTCTTTTTCTATACGGTTTTATATTTATAAAACGAGCAGCGATTCAGGAAAATCATATGCTTTCTTTTAGACGTTTCGCCATCTTTCGAAACGCGCGTGTGTTTGTCTGTGCTTCGGTGCGACCTGTTGGTAGCTTTTCGATATTCAACTGTTCGAGTGCACACCTTTGAGTCCATCTCGGGACAATCTGACCCAAGGCGTTTTTCAAACTGTTGTATTTCGGTAAATTAACATTTTTTGTAGAGACTTTTTGTAAATTATTCATATTTAGTGACCTTAAATTCCTTTTTTGACGAAAATGAAAATTAAATGCCAAACATTTGGTGACAAAAAGCTTTTCGCTTTTCGATATTAACTGTTCGAGTGCACACACTTTAAGTGCGAATTGGGTCAATCTGACCCAAGGCGTTTATCAGATCGTACTAGTCCGGCAAATATGCATTTTTTTAGAGACGTTTTTCGAGGCAAATCATCCACATTTTATTGGCCCCGGATGCATTTTTTTACGACAATAAAAATGAAACGCCAGACGATACGTTGCCACTGGGGCCAAACGGTCAGTGACAGAAAATTGTTCGGGTCAAAATGACCCAGTATGCACTCGAACGGTTTAAACACGATATCAGTTCTTTGCTAGACAATTTACGTTCCTGTTACGTTATTTTTTCATGATGCTGAAAGTTGCAACGTGGGAATGCAACGAAAAATATTTGAATTTATTGATGATTCGTTCAATATTCAACGTGATCCCAAATTTTCAAGCCAATATGCTGTTTGGGTGGCAAAAATCGATCATTTTACTATCGTAATTACATTCTGCGCTTGAATAATTTTTTTTTGCTAAGGACACCATTGCGCTGAGCTACCGGAAAATAAATATTTGCCGCCTCCTTTTTTTTCACAAAAACTTCAATATTTGTTTTTCCCCTCAAATGACGTTTTCCAACACGCACACACTAGCCAGAAACCGAAACTATGATAGTCCCTGAATTAAATCGGTCGCGCATTCGTAGGCAACCGGCTGAAAATATTCACCAATTTACAAACACAAATTCCTAAACATTCGGATGACTCATTTTCCGAAATAGGTCAGCAAAGTGGCTGGAGATCAGGACCACGAATCGAAGCTCGAAGGCTCACGATACAAATCGGAAAAAAATTCGTCGTTGAATTCGAGTTCCGAAAAATATCCGCAAAAAAAAAAATACAGTTTTTTTTTCTTTTTCTCAAATGATTGGAGTTTGGAGAAGGAAAATTTGCTGCAACGGCTCAGCCACGCCACTTGGCCGTTGCTGTGACCCTTAAATGTCTCGATAGGTTGGAAGTTCATGGAGCGGACCGAAGAGAAATGAAAATGTTGAAGCTTGAGTCTATATTGCGGAAGCGAGCTCTGGCCTTTGATTCACTTTCGTTGAATTAATGAATGTCATGGGAAAAATATTGTGCAGTAAATTGCGCTCCGCGATGGACTTGAAACGGTTGGTAAAGCTCTTACGATCGCGTGAGTCTTTCGCAGGAATTTCTTCTACAAATTTCTTTAATCTTTTTTGTGCGAATCTCGCTCGATCCTCGGGCTCGCGGAAAAGATCATGAAAATCTCAATTTTCCAAAGACACTCCGTTTCTTCGGTTTACACTCAACTCTCCGTAGACACACATGGGTCTGGGGTGTCCAGGCCATTCGGCGAATTCTCGTTTTTCGTATTTCCATTAAATAATAAAAAAGAATTTTTAATTTTTTAATTTTTCCTGAATTTTTTATGAAGCTGAAGTTCGCAACGTTGGAATCGAACGAAAAATATTTCGTTTCATCGACGATTTGTTCAATTTTCAAAATTATCCAAATTTTTCGAGCCTTTTTTATCTAAATAATGAGTTTCGCTGCAGAAAAAATAATTTCGTTGCATTCCAACGATGCAAACTTCACCGTCATAATTTTTTCAGATTTTTAAACGAGTCCAAGTGCAGTAAAAAACGCCAGAACGCCCCAGACCCATGTGTGTCTACGAACAGGCGCTAATTGTAATGCGTCCTACAGAGGGGTGAGAAAGTGATGCAAATTGCCTGGCAGTGATGGTCAGAAAAATGCGATATTCCGATTATCCAGGTCGAAGCCATACCCTGCGTATACAATTTTCCTCATTCGAATCTCCTTCTTAGTGAGTAAATTAATTTACCAGCTGTCACGACCAGGGAAGCCTTTAGTGGAGCCAGTGACTAAAGTTGGTTCGAATGACAATTGAATTTCTCGCGTTCTTCGTCTCCGCTGGTGTAATTTGTTTAATTAATTGAAAAAAAAAAAATAACGAGTATGTGTTCGTCGTAAAGTCTTGGATTTGGTGCACCGAGCTCATGATTCGTATCGAAAAAATATGACTCCGAAGTTTGCATCGTTGGAATGAAACGAAATTCGTTTTTTATCCTTAGCAAAAATAGTAATTCAAGCGCAGAATGTAATTACGATGATAAAATGATCGATTTTTGCCACCTAAAAAGCATATTGGCTTGAAAATTTGAGATCACGTTGAAAATTGAACGAATCATCAATAAATTCAAATATTTCTCGTTGCATTCCCACGTTGCAACTTTCAGCATCATGAAAAAATATCGTAACAGGAACGTAAATTGTCTAGCAAAGAATTGATATCGTGTTTAAACCGTTCGAGTGCATACTGGGTCATTTTGACCCGAATAATTTTCTGTCACCGACCGTTTGGCCCCAGTGGCAACGAATCGTCTGGCATTTCATTTTTATTTTCGTAAAAAAATTCATCCGGGGCCAATAAAATGTGGATGATTTGCCTCGAAAAACGTCTCTAAAAAAAATGCATATTTTCCGGACGAGTACGATCTGATAAACGCCTTGGGTCAGATTGACCCAATTCGCACTTAAAGTGTGTGCACTCGAACAGTTAATATCGAAAAGCGAAAAGCTTTTTGTCACCAAATGTTTGGCATTTAATTTTCATTTTCGTCAAAAAATGAATTTAAGGCCACTAAATATGAATAATTTACAAAAAGTCTCTACAAAAAAATGTAAATTTACCGAAACACAACGGTTTGAAAAACGCCTTGGGCAAGATTGACCCAATTTGCACTTACAGGGTGTGTGCACTCGAAGGGTTGAGAGCTGCAGCGAAAAAAATGGAAACAATATTTCACAGATACGTGGCTTTTGAGTGGTAAAAAAAAATGACTCAGTTCATCGACATTCACCTACGAGTCTGAATGAGCAGAGAAAAAAAACCATCAGCGATTCCTGCTCAGCAGACTTTTAACACTATTAAATAACTTCGACACTAGCAGCGTAAATAAAGGTAGAAAATATTTCTCAAGGACGATTGAATCGCGAGGGGCAAATATGCAGACGAGATGAAAACGACAGAGTCAATGAATCGATGCCAAGATTAATCGACGTTACACGTCATCCATCAAGTTATCATCGCGCATACGTTCGCTAGACTCAGCCAACTGATATTATGCCATAATATCGTGAATGTCTTCACGTTTCGAGGCCGAATCTCGAAAACTTGAAAACCAACGAAAAATATGCTCTTAAAATGGATTTGTAGTCGAGCATCCGGATTTCAGGTGTGATTTCCTTCGGAGGAGACGTTGAAATATTTTCGGTATTTTTTATTTTACTTTCTAGTTAGTCCGATGTCTATTTTTTCTGAAAAACGTACAATCTGATCGAAAAAAATGAACAAATTCACGCCTCCCATGAGTGCATCGCGAGTCAATGTGACCCAAGCCGTTTTTCAAAACGCTGCATTCCAGTCATTATGCATTTTGAGTTTTTGTTTTTTTATCGTAGAGACATTTTTTGTAGTAAATCGTCCATGGGCCTGAATTTACGGAAATTAGATGGCAAAACATTCGTGGCCATCAAATGCCAAACAATCGGAGACAGAAAAATGTTCGGGTCAAAATGACCCAGTGTGTACTCGAGGGGTTAATTTGAAAAATTTTTAAACTGCCCTTCACAAAATAGATTTAGACGCATTGGAAAATGAATTTTTTGAAAATTTGAGTAAATTTTTCGTGGTTTTAATTTTAAACAAATCCTCCAAGAGCCCACGGGCAACTTTTTTTTCGAAAAAACCGACGGACAGCTGAATTTTTACAGAGTCTAATTTGGTCAACACAATCAAAAGCCCATGAAAAAAAATGTCTGCTGTCGAGGGATCGGTGCGCGAGGCGATGCTCCAATGAGCGGTCACCCAACCGAATATTGGCCTCGCCCGGGACTGCTTGACCTGGGAAATCAGCGCACGCGTCACCTATTCTGTGTTTTTTTTCGTTCACAACAATTAACAGACTTCTCTCGCGAATAAACCACCAGCGACGAGAATATTTGAAGGGAAAAGTCGCTAGCAAGTTCATTAATCAAAATGATAACCCAAAAATCACGTTTTTTTAGGTAAAATCATAAAGTTTGGCGATTAATCAAATGCTAGGGAAGATATGAATGGAAAAGTCCACAAAAACTTACCTTTCTGTCTGTCATAAGCGTTTATACACTCGCTGGTCATGAACTGGCTGATTAGGGCAGTTTTTCCGACTCCCCGAGCCCCGAGCATCCCGACTGTGTAGGAAACAACTTCTTTCGGAGGTGACGATGGTTTAACCTCTGTCTCGCATTCAGCAGGGGCAAGGGAGTTCGACCGAGATCTTCTCCTTCTAAAAGAATCTCCTCTATTCACGACACCTGAAAAGATAAAAAAAAAAAAACCTCAACAAAACACTCCGAAAATCGTTTATTCTTCGGCCTTAAAAATACAAAAAAAAAATCGCTCGATTCTACGGAGCTACGGACAATGAACAATTTCTCTGGCAAAGTATAATATTCGTCACGTTCGTTCGAGACAGAATCACGCGTCGTTGCTTAAAATTATTTAAATTGCAAATTTCGAATCTAAACACGAAAAAAAAACATGAGTAATTATTTTTTAAAAATAATTTCATTTAAATTTTTGATTGGCTGTGAAAAAAAGTAGCAAAAAAAAATTTCGGATCTAAACACGAAAAAAAAATATCAATAATTTTTTTTTTTCAATAATTTCATTTAAATTTTTAATTGGCTGTGAAAAAAAGTAGCAAAAAAAAATTCGGATTTAAACACGAAAAAAAAAACATCAATAATTATTTTTTTTTCAATGATTTCATTTAAATTTTTGATTGGCTGAGAAAAAAAAAGTAGCAAAAAATATTTCGGATTCGAACACGAAAAAAAAACTTCAGTAATTATTATTTTTCAATAATTTCATTTAAGTTTTTGATTGGCTGTGAAAAAAAAGTAGCAAAAAAAATTCGGATTTAAACACGAAAAAAAAACATCAATAATTATTATTTTTCAATAATTTCATTTGAATTTTTGATTGGTGGTGAAAAAAAAAGTAGAAATGCACATCGAAATTTTTGGGAGCAGCGTTCCTCTTCGTGTCCAACTGTATTTCGCTCAGTTCACAAAACTGAACGATCATTGAACGATGAAAGAAATCCTACTTCACATTCATATAGATGCAACAGTTCTTTTCCCTGGAAAACTTCAACTCCCCCCATCCAAATCCCTTTCATATGCCTTTCGCTTCTTTGTATACAGTTTCTACATAATCTCTACTCTCGTGAATGAAACTAGGAAACTCTTGCAGCACTATTTCACTCGAGAGGAAAACCCTCAACCTTCATAGTCGTCGATCCAATAAATAGAACGAACGCTTAAGCTTTCACCACGTGCATATTCGTCGTTCACAATGCAGCGTGTGCTTCTGAGATATTTTTTTGATATTCCATTATTGTTACAGGGGCCGTTCATTTCGCTGCATCCGACACAATCGATTTCTCAAACCCGTGACATTATTAACATGGAAAATGTGATGCTTTCTCGATTTTTTTGAATCCATGACAGAAATAATTTCCATCGAAACATTATTTGATTGGGAAATTGTATGAAAATTGGTTCCATTA
This sequence comes from Diadegma fenestrale, assembly GCA_037043255.1. Lineage (NCBI taxonomy): Eukaryota > Metazoa > Arthropoda > Insecta > Hymenoptera > Ichneumonidae > Diadegma > Diadegma fenestrale. The sequence continues at coordinate 39,898,188 of CM073309.1, forward strand.
GTTTTATTAGATGATTTCGATGATTGAAAAATAAAAGATCACTTTTACACCCTCCGTAGACACACATGGGTCTGGGGTGTCGAGCCCATTCAGCAAATGACGTGAATCTCTCGTTTTTCGTATCGATTACCATTAAATAATGTTGCTGAAGTTTGCAACGTTGGAATACAACGAAAAATATTTAAATTTACACTGAAAAGAAAATTTGGTTGAAAAAGATCGATATTTTGTTGGATACGTTCAACTAAACGTTTTTTTTTCGAAAAATCACGAAAACTTTGTCATTTCAGCAAAAAACATTCTAGAAAATCTTTTCGAAAAGTGAATTTTTGTCTTTCCAATCGTAAATTTTGCTGACAGTTCCGTTACAAATGAAAAATATTGTCGAAATAACGAAAAAATTTGAAATGATCCCAAAATATTTAGTTCGCTGTATTCAACAAAATATCGACGTTTTTTGACAAAATTGAATTTTCGGTGTATTGATGATTCGTTCAATTTTCAACGTCATCCCAAAACTTTTTGGGCGGAAAATTTTGGATGACATTGAAAGTTGTCAATAAATTTAAATATTTTTCGTTGCATTCCAACGTTCCAAACTGCAGCATCGTATTAAATAACAATAATAAAAAAGAATTTTAATTCATCGCCCAGTTCAGGCTCATTTTCTACAGATCCAAAACAATTTTCCTGAATTTTTACAAATTATTTGAACCAGTCCAAGTCCAAAAGTTGCTGTTGCAATTGATAAATGTATATAAATTATTTCTTTTTATCAACCCTTCGAGTGCACATCTTCAACGAGTGCATATTGGGTCAATCTGACCCAAGGCGTTCTTAAAATCGTTTCATTTCGGTGAAAATGGATTTTTTTGTTTTTATTTTTCATTTTTTTTTTATAGAGACGTATTTCGTAGTAACGACTCCAATTTTCTTGCCCTCAATTAATTTTTTGACGAGACGGCAAATTAAATGCCAAAATTACGATGACAAAAAATTGTTCGGTTCAAAACGACCGATAGAATGCACTCAAAGGGTCCATATCAATTTGGAATTCTGTTCATTCACGCAGACTTTTTTTTATTCGTGAATCATCGAATGGAAATAATTTCCATTAGAAACATGAAATTTTTATTGAAAGGGAAAGAATTTTTCGAAACTCCGGCTCTTGGTGTCTGCATTTTTTTTTTTACTGTGAAAAAATGCGAGAATGTGGATGGAAATAATGCCAACGGAATACGATCGGAAAATTCTTTAATGAATTGGTCGTAAATGACGAATCGTTAAATTTTTGTAAAGAGAGAGCGAGGGAGAATGAAAGTGTCGGTGAAATTTGGTTTTCTATAATATCGCAGTGAAGGAAAATTTATTGAATTTTTATTGTTGAACAAAGTTGAGGCCACGTGTTACCGACACGAGGGAGGAAAAAAGTAGACAGCAGAAATCAATATATAATAATCACGAGATTGAACAAACGTCAGTTAAACTCGAGCCACTCCCCTTTCTCTCCATTCATGTGGTAAACTTCCTGCGAGTGCTCTGGCAGTGAGCCGATTTCCTGTTCCCCTTCCGACTGGTGGTTGGTAACAATTGTACGTAGCCCACTTTGAGTCCTGACGTCATTTCTCTATTGAAACTGAAGAGCCGAGAATAGGAGAGTTTGTTTCCCTGCAACTTTTGCTCATTCGGAAACTCCGGGACTTCTTGGATCGATGCGCTCAATAAAAATAAATAAATAAATAAAAACGAGCTTCTCGCCTCGTCGTCTCGTGGCGTTTCGCAACTGTCAAATCCCTTCAAAACGCATTTGAAAGGAAAGTCAAATTCCTGCTAAAATCTCATTTCAATTCTATAACAAAGTGCCCGAACTCTGGAGCCCAAAGTCCGACAATTCTATTTGCACCTGGCGTTATCGTGACACTGTATTTTGTGACGTTTATCAACGTCGCATGTTCATACGCAGTGACCCACGATATTGCATATTCTCTCTGATCCCCCAGTTTTTGCCTCCGAATAAAACGAGTCGAAAGTTTATTCGCCCAGTCATTTCACTCAGACTGATAGAAAAATTTCCATCATTGCAAAGCTTGGACACTTTTTAACTAATTCAAGTTCCGCAATTCATGGAAAAAAATAAACTGATCGTTTAACCCTTCGAATACGTACTGGGTCATTTTGACCCTGACGTTTTTCTGTCGCCGATTGTTTGGCATTCAATGGCAACGAATGTTTTAGCAATGAATTTTATTTTTCGATAAAATGTAAATTGAGGGTCATAAAATATGAATTATTCAGCACAAAAAACGTCTGATGAAAGAAAATTCATACACGGAGAAAACGAAGTCGAAAATTATTAAGAAACATACTAGGAATCCAGTTACTTATTGTTGAAAATTATAGTATTTTAAGGACAGTTCGGAAATTACAGCAATATCTCGAATGGCAGTGCGACAAATCGTTCTAAACAGCATAGTAAAACGTGATCATCAGATTAAAACCGATTTTACAATTTAGCATAGCAATTAAAGAAAATCGCAATGGTCATGGTAAACAAAACAATACGTTTGATAAAATTTCACACATGTTTGATATATATTCATATTGGGATAATAGAATTTTGCTATGTCGACGTTTAAAATTAGAGATATTCTCACTCATAACTGAATTCTTATCTGACATAGTAAATTGTTCATGAAAACAAACCTGAAATTCATTATCGCGCGCATTACTGTTTCTTATTCATATAGAACTGTTTATAATTTATGCTAAGAAAAATTGTAAGTGTTAAAAACTACTATGCTGTTTTGCAATTGGTGCTAAGATTTTTTTGCTTCTTAACTTTCGTATAGGACATTTTCCCAAAACATTTTATTTCTTACTAAACGAAACGAATCCGTTTTCTCCGTGTATTCATCGTAATACAACGATTTAAAAAACGCCTTGGGTCAGATTTAGCTTGGGCATGCTTGCTCGTTAGTAAAAGCATTCGAGCAGTTGGCCAGTTTCCCTGCATGAGCCAGTAAATAAAATGAACAATCCAGCACACTTGGGTGAACCTCATTTCGGTTTTGTAACGAAAAAAAAAACGCTGGCCTGTAATTTTGTGCACGTAGCCTGGAGCAATAACGCGCGAAAGTCGAATCGAAAGCAGAAAACGAAGCTCGGAGTCGTTTTCTGTAGCTCGCAATTGGCAGCACACTTCATCATGAGGAAATAGGCGAAAAAGCGGGGCTCGGAAGGTTAAGCAGTAGTGGAAATGGGTTATTAATAAACCTCGGTCAAATAGTTAGGCTCGTGAACGCAAATACGGTGGGGAAAATTGTTACTCGCTTGATGATTAGCAAAATCGTACTGCATGTAGATCGTAAACCGACTCTCGAAACGGGTAACGATGCAGTTCATTAAGCAGCGTAAATTCAAACGATAACTTGCAAATAAAAGCTCAGCGGAGTGTAAACTATGAAAAAAAAAAATTAAACTAGAATATGATGGAAAATTTCGTCGATATAGCCCACGCAACAATCACACGATCATCGTAGCTGCGTCAATCATTCTTTCGATCAAGATTCCCGTAACGCGAGCGACCGAGTTTCTCGAATCCTCGCGAGGTAATCGGCTTCGAATTCCTAGTGATTAAATCGTCATTTATCGAAACAAATTGAATTAAATTCATCAATTGCATGGAATCATCGGCCTGGAAACTGGGCAATCGAATCCCTCGAAATGGAGTCGAAATTGTGTGAAAAATAATAACAATTTTGTTTGATTGGCAAATCGTCGTATAAAAAGCCCAAGCGCCTGGAGAAATTCAGATAAAAACTTCGGGGAATAAAAAATCCACGGCCCCGAGGCAAAAAAAGGCGAATAATGAATCGAAATTTCTTTTAATTCAAAAAAAAAATAAAAAATAATCGAAAAAAAATAGAAAAATCTATAAAATATTCAATTGGTGAATGTGTCTTGCGTGAGTGAAGATTTATTGTGATGAATCTTGAGTGGCAGCGTATACGATCGTATCGGAATACCGGGTTTAAGCGAAATTCCATCAAGAGGAGAAAGAGGAGATGCGAGACCGCGAGGTCCATCCTATCGATAATTAATCTGTACGGAAGATAAACGTGAGCTTACAAACTTTGAAAGCTGCACGAAATTAGTTTTCCACAAAATCCTAATCCCCATGAAGACTCATTCAACAAAATCTATGTAAATGCAACTCTTTTTTTTTATCGAGCTCGTGTTGACCCTTCGAGTGCCGTTTTGGGTCGTTTTGACCCCGAAAATTTTCTGTCATTGTTCGGCAACGAATGTTCGGGCACTGAATTTCCATTTTTGTCAAAAAAATCAATTTCGGGTCACGAAATATTATCGTATCGATCTATAAAAAAAAAAGAAAAATTCCCTCATTTTTCGGAAAAGTAACCAAACTGCATAATTACCGATAATTTACCACAAAAAACGTCTCTACGAAAAACAACAAATGCATATTTACCGGAGTAGAACGATTTGAAAAACGACTTGGGTCAGATCGACCCAATACACGGAGCAAACGGATTCGTTTTGTTTAGTAAGAAATAAAATGTTTTGGCAAAATGTCCTATATGAAGGTTAAGAAGCAAAAGAATCGTAGCACCAATTGCAAAACAGCATAGTATTTTTCAACACTTACAATTTTTCTTAGCATGTATTATAAACAGTTCTATATGAATGAGAAACAGTAATGCGCGCGATAATGAATTTCAGGTTTGTTTTCATGAACAATTTACTATGTCAGATAAGAATTCAGTTATGAGTGCGAATATTTCAAATTTTAAACGTCGACATAGTAAAATTCTATAATCCCAATATGAATATATATCGAACATGTGTGAAATTTTATCACACGTATTGTTTTGTCTACCATGGCCATTGCGATTTTCTTTAATTGCTATGCTAAATTGTAAAATCGGTTTTAATCTGATGATCACGTTTTACTATGCTGTTTAGAACGATTTGTCGCGCTGCCATTCGAGATATTGCTGTAATTTCCGAACTGTCCTCAAAATACTATAATTTTCAACAATAAGTGACTGGATTCCTAGTATATTTCTTAATAATTTTCGACTTCGTTTTCTCCGTGTATGCACTTTTATGCACTCGAAGAGTTGAGCTCATTACGTGGCTCATTAACACAGAAAAATGTGAAAAACGATGCATTGGAAAAGGCTGAATAAATTTTTCGGTAAACGGGACTGGCTGATGCCCCGAGGAATTTCGATCGAATGAAAAATTCAAGTAAAAAAGTCCAAACCGACCGGGGCCGCAGGAGACGAAAGAAAATATTCCGGATGGCGAGCAGAATTCGCCACGATAGTCACGAGGAAAAGTTGATTTTCAGCTTTAAGAATGATTTTTTAGGAAACGGTGACAATTGTTTCTGCGTACACGATCGAAAAGACGAAAATTATTCTTAAAAAAAAGCGGTTCATGAGGAAAATGTTGAGGTTTTGAATTTATGAAACGTCCATGTACCAACAAAAAGTGGTGAATAATTATTAGTAAAGTGGAGTAAAGTTTAAAGCTTGAAGGGAAAATGTTGTAGCATTTTTCCAAGGTATCCGATAATTTTATATTCCTGGATAATGTTCACCGGGCATAGCTTGAAGGGTCGTTGAGGAAAATATCCAGCCTGAAAAAATTTGCCCCTTTTTTAGTTCACTGGATGATCGCATTATTTTTCGCAAATTCCCAACGAGCAGATGAACTTTTCCGCCATGTTGAGACGTTTATTTTTCCCCCTTATATTATCGAGGTTCAAATAAATTCTCGAGATTGGTGACATTTTTGCTGTGTAACTTTTCAGTCGTATCTGTCGGTCGTGGTTGCTCCAGTATCGGATTTTTTTTCACCACACGCTTTCCACAACTCCGGTGCTTATTTCTTGCCAATGACCTTTCGCTCAGTGCGTTCTATTGTTCCGCTTATTCTCGTTGAAACGACTCTCTCATCTGCCTCCTTAATCAACTGCCTGTCTCGACCAGTTGGCTTGTGGAAACTCGATGAAAAAAAGCGTTGGCTGGCTACGTAACAAAAAAGTTAATGACGTCACGCTTTACGACGTAATAAATGACGATAGGAAAATCTGTGACGCTTCAATGACCGAAGAAAACCTTCGGCACGGACCAGCCTCCCGAGCAACAGCTCGTGACATTCTCCCATGACGTCATTTGAAAAAACAAGTCTATACAGCTAGAGAGACCTAAAAAGAAGCTTTTTTCTCTTTCAGAGCTCGTAGTTGAATCGCTTTGCGTTAATTGCGCTTGTGCTTGTCATTTATTGCAATTTTGAGTCCTCCCTACAGCGCCTCCAGCCCTTACGCGTTTTTTACTCGAGTCTTTAGTTTCCGGTCGCGAACTCGGTCGTACGAGGAAGAAAAAGAACAAAAACCAGCTCGTATGAACGCAAAATACGATGGGAAAAATAAATCGGATAGGATTATTTTTTAAAATGAATTAATAAAAATTATAATGGGAATAAAATCAAAAAATTTGAAGACAAATGACAAATTACAAAAAGAACGACGTAAACTCAAGAATAAAGAAAGAAAACGCGAAAAAAGGCAAGAAAAAAGAGAGAGACAGCGAGAGAGTTGAGAATGATTTATCAATTTTGTTTTTATCCCTAAAAAAAGTCAAGAGACTTTTGGCCCAAGGAGTGAGAAAATTCGCAATCCGAAAACTCTCGAGGTTGTTCAATTTACAGAACGAGGTATACTGGCCCGGGGAATAACGATTTATTAAAAATTAATCAATCTTCTGGTTGATTGCACGAACCAGAAAAGTTCGATATTGACGACAGAGAGGCTTTGAATTTTTTTTAACACGCAGTACTCAGTTCCAGATCCACCCTTCGAGTGCATACTGGGTCGTTTTGACCCCACCGATTTTCTTCCACCGATTGGCATTTAATTTTCATTTTCGTCAATTCAGGGCCATGAAATTTTCATAATTTACTATAAAAAATGTCCCATTGAAAAAAAAAATGAATATTTACCGGAAAAAAAATTTGGGACCAAGTTGCGAGTAAATAATCCTCATCCTGTTTTTCCACCAGTTCACAGCGAGTAATAAAGGAATGAGGTCCGACCCTTCGAGTGCATACTGGGTCGTTTTGACCCGAACGATTTTCTTGCACCGATTGTTTGGCATTTCATGGCAACGCAAATCGCGGTCTGCAATTTTCATTCTCGTGGAAAAATAAATTTAGGGCCATAAAATATGGATAATTTACTACAAAAAAAAACGCCAATAAAAAAACAAAACAGAAAATTCAAATTTACGAAATATACAACGCTCCGAGCCATGGAAAAAAAAAGAAAAAATAGAATGAAGAAAATTTGGACTTGAGAGAATTTCAGGCGAAATGTCAGGGACAAAATTTCACTAAAAAGATCGAGAGTGAGTATTTTGTGGGACGTGGAACTTGGGCTTCCGCAGGCAATATGTATTCATGCGTCGTGTCACGGATCTGTTGGACACCCGTCCTACAAAATTCAATTATCCGCGTATGCATCGTCATACGTTTTTAATGCCGACAAAAAGATTTAAAACACGTTCGATTTCCTGAATAAAATGAGCTCAGTTATGAGAATGGAGCACATGAAAAAAAAATAATCATTAGAAACTATTTGAGTGAATTTCTCCCAAAGTGAAAAAAAAAAATAGAAAAAAATAGTTGAATGAGCACGAAGTAGTAATTGGCACGCAGCTTCGAAAGAGGTTTCCATTTTCACGTGTCAATCGTTTCATCTTTTTTTGCGGCTCGATTCTGCTCGTTCTATCGGTGACAATTTTATTGTCGCGATGGGGCACTGAATGGCGCGAGCCTCTCATTCGAATGTGGACGTTAACTCGACTACGAGTTCGCACGATCTCACACTATCATTTTTATCCTGTTTCTTGCTCCTGGGAGAGCTGGGGGACTTGTCGAAATTATTCAGAAGAATTTCGAGTCCGTTTCCAACGTTTTGTTGCAAATTTTGATAACTGCATTAAGAATGATGCTGAAGTTTGCAACGTTAGAATGCAACGAAAAATATTTTAATTCATTGATCACTCTGAAGTTTGCATCGTTGGAATGCAACCAAATTCGTTTTTTTATCCTTAGCAAAAATAATTGTTCAAGCGCAGAATTACGTCGGTAAAATGATCGATTTTTGCCACCCAAAAAGCATATTGGCTTGAAAATTTGGGATCACGTTTAAAATTCAACGAATCATCAATAAATATGATGCTGAAGTTTGCAACGTTGGAATGCAACGAAAAATATTTAAATTTATTGATGATTCGTTGAATTTTTAACGTGATCCCAAATTTCCAAGCCAATATGTTTTTTGGATGGCAAAAATCGATCATTTTATCGACGTAATTACATTCTGCGCTTGAATAATTATTTTTGCCAAGGATAAAAAACGAATTTCGTTGCATTCCAACGATGCAAACTTCAGAGTCATGACAAATTAGCAATTTATTTCGTAGGAACGCAGCAAAGATTTCGGGAAAATATAATTACACCAAAAACTGTTATTCCAATGCAAATAAAAACAAACGAGGAAAAAGAATCGAAGCTGCGGTGGAAAGTTGTGTATTCAAAAGCTCGATGGCCTGCGTCGTTGGTAAGAAACATATTTTTGACAATGTTGAAGTTTGCATCGTCGGGATGCACCGAAATTCTCTTTTTTCTCGAGCAAATCTCGCGATTCTTATTCAATATTTAATCAGGGCAATAAAACGATATTTTTTTTAGAATTCCAACAAAAAATCGATACGACAATCGTCATTGTTTCTTTAAATTGAACAAAAAATGGAAGAAAAATGTATTTTCAGTTGGAGCCCAACGTTGCGAGCTTCAGTGTCACGATTGCAACCCTTACGGATAACATTGTCATGCATTAAGATGGCTGATAAAAATAGTATCGTAAGTGCTTATAGTAACGAAATTCTTGATTAAACGGCAACTCTGGGTCAAAGTTAATAAAGCTCGGTGTTGAAACACTGGGAGCAAACGTGGCAAGGCTGGCCAGATCTCCATGACAACGAGGGGAGGTGGCTCAATTAAACTAATTGTGACGACATCCAGTGAACCAAGATATTGCCGTTGATTCAAGGGCTGCGTGGGTTTATAATGAATAAACCATAACAACGGATTGTTATTCAGACAAGAAAAAAATAAAACTGCTGCGCTCGCGATTCAGTCTCTCGTAATGATTGGCACTAATTAATTAATTCGCGCGAATCGGCACGAAGCTCGTGATTCTCTCGATGTTTTCCAATACCACGTCAAACATTTCTAGTAAAAAAAAAAAAAACACTCGTGGCAAATCTGTTCAGGAAATTTCGACGTGTCAATTCATTTCCCTAAACGGAAATTAACCCTTCGAGTGCACACTGGGTCAATGAGACCCGAGGCGATTTTTAAATCGTCGTATTCCGGTAAATTTACATTTTTTTTGTGAAAACGTTTTTTGTAGCGAGTCATTCATATTTTATGGCCTCAAATTTTTTTTTTGACCAAAACGAAAATTGAAGAATCGGTGACAGAAAATTGGTGGGGTCAAAATGACCCGGTATGCACTCAGAGGGTTAATCTCCGGAATTTTGGGCCCAAAGTAATTCCATGGCAATGAAAAATGTGACAATTGACGTTTAAGTAGTTTTTTGATGATGAATTGGTTAATTAATGTCGTTGAAAAATCGATGAAGCTGAAAATTGTGTTCGAAGCCACAATTTGCCTTCTAGCCGGCGTTATAAATGCCAATTCTCCGATTAATTGAGTTGATAGTAAGGGAATGTGATTAATTTGACCGTAGTAATTATTCCCAACAATTACAGACTCCTTCGTGTTATAAATATCAGCGGAAATTACAATCGCACCGCGAAGGTCGATCGATCGAGAACATGATTCGACCGCAGCGAACCCACGATGATGTTAATTATTTTTCAATCGAATTGAAGCTTCTCGATTTCGAGGCAAGAACGACATGAAAATTGCAATTTCCACAACGATAAAAAACAAAACGAAGCTTTTTGTTTATAAAAATGTTTACTCGATCGGAAATAAAATGCTGCATGGAAATGTTGACAATAAAAATGTTTACTCTGTTCCCCTGCAAATAGATGGAGGGGAGAGAAAAATAATCAACAGCCAATCAAATGAGAAAAGGACACAATCAAGAGTTTGCCATGTAAGACCAACGCAAAGAGGTGAAAGCTCTATTAATAGCTACAAAAGGAAACGCCTTCTCTTTGTCGTCATCTCCATGAGATATTTATAAACGTACGAGGCTACAAGGCTCCGTCACGAGCAAGTTGTTTCTGGTTCCTTGGTTCGCGCACCTGAAACTTCGATACTTCGTGTTACCTCGAACTTGGAAAAGAAAATTGAGATTGTGGTTGGTCCAGTGAGCGAGAGTTTGGGCTCGCGAATCGGGGATAAAAATTTCAAAATTTTCTTCTAGTCTTTTCACGTCTTTCGGTCGTGCCTGAGCATTTTTCTTGAAGTGTTATATACAGTTGGAAGACCAAAAAAACTTGTTTTTTTACGAATGTTTTCTGGACAGGGATTTCATTTGATGAATAAAAGGCGAAGGAATCAAATGTAGTGTCATCTTTCAACTCTCTATCGCCATTTTTTATTTTCAAAAATATAACTTCACATAGCTCCTGCAGTTGATCTCCTGTGTGTTCTCTAAAAAAAAAGGCGTTTCGCGGTGAGCTAGAAATCTCCGGTTTGGATCAGCCGAAATAAAAAAACCAAAGAAATTTGTTTAGGGGATAGATGAATCCAGGTATTCATCGAAGGAATAGTTGAAATTTCGAATTTCGATAAAATGGCGGCTCCTCAAAGATGAAATTTCAATTGTCGACCAAATTTTTTTCATTTAATGGTTCAAAAAAGATAGAAATACATTTCGGATATCTTATTCCTTCGATGAATACCTGGACTCATCTATCCACTAAACAAATCTCTTTGGTTTTTTTATTTCAGCTGATCCAACCCGGAGATTTCATGCTCACCGCGAAACGCCTTTTTTTTAGAGAACACACAGGAGATCAACTGCAGGAGCTATGTGAAGCGATATTTTTGAAAATAAAAAATGGCGATAGAGAGTTGAAAGATGAAACTACATTTGATTCCTTCGCCTTTTATTCACCAAATGAAATCCCTATCTGGAAAAAATTCGTAAAAAAACAAGTTTTTTTTTGGTCTTTCAACTGTATATAACCCCTTGAGATACAAAAGTAAATTACGTCGCCGCAACTCTATATTAGGAGGAAGAAATTTTGTCAAGCGTGTTGAACGTTTTCATTCGTTCGATAAGAAACCTCTGGCATTTTTCTACTCCTCAAGCATGTGTACACTCTGTGAGTAACGATGTTATTTTTTTTTCATCATAGCCTGTGTAATCGATCACTGGGTGGCCGGACGTACAGTTATCAAGGATCCTATAAGCTTGTATAGCGATGTTTTTGCACCTCTATGCCCGAGTTGCTCCTCTCATCCTTTCTGATAGCCTCTCGAAAGGTCTCTCACCCCGTGTTTGCTGTTTAATGTCCCGAGGTGCCGGGAGCCATTAAGTGTAATTGAAAACGAGAAATGAAAGTGTGGGTCGCTTCATTTACTCGAAACAATGAAAGCAGAATAAAAAACGAGTCGTGCAAATAATACATTTAACTCTTCGAGTGCAGCGCGCTTCCTATATAAGTGCATAGTGGGTCAATTTGACCCAAGGCGTTTTTCAAACTGTTTTATTCCGGTAAATATGATTTTTTTTTTTTTAAGTGAAGTTCCCATTTTTTATGGCCGTAAATTTTTTTTCAACGAAGATTAAAATCGAATAAACATTCGTTTGGGGTCAAAACGACCCAGTATGCACTGGAAGGGTTGAAAAACTTATGAGTCTGTCGTTTTGTCGTTTGGAATATTTCGAAAAATAACGTCCAGAAAAAAAATCTAAAAAATTCGACTGGGGTCGAAGAAAATCAAATCAATTCGTTTCCCTGCCCCAAGCAGCCTAATGAGACTGTGAAAAAATGATTATGAACGGTTTGGATATTTTTATAATTCTCTTCAATGTGCAGACAGCCTAGTTCTTAGCTATGCAGGTGACAAAAAAGTTTAAAGGGTCATGTTGATCAAAAAAATTTTTACACTTTCATTTATAAGGGAAATTTTTTTTATTATTGCTCTGCGCGATATTCCTATGCCATATGAGACCGAAACCTTTTCGAGCACACGATTCGACAGAGTCGGCAAAATCAAGCACAATTCTTATATGAAATTTATGGAAATGACAAAAAATTCATCGTGGATCAAATTTGATGAAACTTCAAATCTCGTTGATTGCGATTAGATAAAAAAAAACATTGAAAAAATCATCGTCATAAATATGAATCGATCTTTTTCTGGGTGAATCGTGACTTGAAATTCACTAGCGATAAGAATTCCAAATGTGTACATGAATTCAGAAAAGTGCAGGTCGTCGTTATGTGCATTGAAACGTTCGGAATGGAGTGGAATGTTGAAAAATGAAAAAAACAAAATACATGACGAAATTTGGCGAATAAGTAAAAGAGTGAAAAACGCTGAAAAATAAATATCAAAAGGTGTTGCATAAAAGCTGGAGCTGAATTTGGACAGAGCTTCGTGTCGCGTATTTGCAACGTTGGAATGCAACGAAAAATATTTGAATTTATTGATGATTCGTTAAATTTTCAACGTTATCCCAAATTTCCAAGCCGGAAATTACGTCGATAATTTTATCGACGTAATTAAATTCTGCGCTTGAATAATTATTTTTGCTAAGTATAAAAACGAATTTCGTTGAATTCCAACGATGCAAAGTTCAGAGTCATATTGTGGGAGTATTTCGAAGCATGAAAGTCATTTCGATCCGACTTTAAATACGGTATGGCATCATGAAAAGTGTCTCGCGAATATATTGTTGGAATTGCCGCATGAAAAGTGACTGCGAGGAGGAATAATAGTAGGACGAAGCCCTTTTGAGGGTTGCGGGAGATGTTGTCACGTTTAAACGACGGGAGAGCATCGTAATGGAATGCGAATACGAGAGGGTTGGAAAATGGAACAAAAGCGGGCTTTTTAGAATGGAGAAATAAAGAGGAGATATGCGCGAGGACAAGGGGCGATAACTAGGCGGTCGTTTGGAGACTCCGAGACAAGGCTGAATGAGCTTGTGGAATAGTACGTCGTATATGAAACAAAGTGTAAATGCGAGTATGGAGCTTTCGATTTTTCTCATAATACAAAAGCTTTGTATTTATGATAAAAGCGGGAGAAAGCTCGCGCGCACGCCCCTTTGCGGTTGGACGGATCGGAGATGAGCGACGAGAAACCTTCTCGTAAAATCACTACGCGCAGCTGTTTTTTACTGCTCTCGTTTTTAAATTTCTATTCACGAAAAGGCTGCTGTTCGCGGGCAAATAAAATGTTGAATATGAAAATTAAACCGACTAAAATGTGAAGCACTGCGCGATGCCGCTTAAAGAAATCTCGAGATTTTCATCCAGGAACTTCGAAAAAATTCTCACGGTCGTTTTCGCGGCGTTTAGAATTCTCCGTCAACTCGAAACCATTTTGTTCTTTTTTTTAAGAACAATATTATAAATTAATAAAATAAATAAATGAATTAATTAATTAATCAATTAATTATTAATCAATTAAATTAATTATTAATTAATTAATTATCAATTATTAATTAATTGATTAATAATTAATTAATTAAGTTTTGTAATTTCATCATTTTCCGCATACACGATTGAAATGAGTCAAGTATCGATTGTCAACTTGTTCAAGAGACTGATGGTGGAAGGAAGAAGAAAAAACTGTACATATTTGAGTCGATTTGGTTCTGTGCACTTTTTGGAATAATTTTACACTCGTTGGTGCGTACGAACCTTTGCTGGTAAGACTGAAGCTTCTTAAACGATAGCTATCCTCATCTTCGCCTTCTTCTCGTCTTGGCATCTGTGAACTCGTGTCAGGTACGTCCAAAAAAGCATTACTCTTCCTTTGATGCGCATGATGCATACTTTGGCCCCTGCGGCTTCCTCTTCTTCGTAATCCCGGACTAGGCTCATTGTCGGTTAGTCTTGGCTCACTGCTGCAATGAGGAGATTTAACGGTACCCTCGTAGTGATGATGTTGAGCAGCTGCTGCGACAAAAATTATTACTTTATGCTATTAAGACGTTATTGAACATTTTTATTTGCAATAAAAATTTAAACAAAAATTGAATTTATACAAATTGATCTTTAACAAAATTTTTGGTGCTCTGCGCAATAGAACGCAAGACTTTTTTCAAATCGTCGTTGTCCGCTATAAATATATTTATTGTTTTTTTTTTACATTTTATTGGGAGACTGTCGTGATTTATTAATATTTTATGGCCCTGAATTATGATTCTAAAGTTTGCATCGTTGGAATGCAACGAAATTCTTTTTTATTTTGGCAAAAATAATTATTTAAATGGAGAATTTGATTACGATGACAAAATTATCGATTTTTTCCACCCGAAAACATATCGACTCGAAAAATTTGGATGACATTGAAAATTGAACGAATCAACAATGAAATGAAATATTTTTCGCTGCATTCCAACGTTGCAAACTTCAGCATCATCCTGAATTCATTATTTGACGAGAACGAAATTCAAATTCTAAAAGGTTCGTTGTAATTGAATGCCAAGGAATTGGTGACAGAAAATTGTTGGGGTCAAAACGACCCAGTATGCACTCGAAGGGACGCTCGTCATTCCAATTCTTTTGAAAGTATAAAAATGGAATAGGTTAGATTCAAAATTTGGCTCTTTCTCTCCAAAACCTCGAAGGTTTGGAGAGAAATCAATAGACTGCTAAGGCTGTACGGTGAAAGTGGAAAGAATGGGTTTGTGGAAACCCCAAAAACAGGATAGGAAAGATATTTTTTGAAAAATCATAGAACGACCACAGGGGAATAAAAATCTAGGAATGAACGCAATTTCGAGCACACAGGAAAAATTGTGTCTCCATCGTCTCGCGGACAAGAATGTGTGGACGAGAAACTGGAAGACTGACCATTCATGATTCGTTTGTCCGATATGGACAGAAAAAAAAGTGAAGAAAAACGTGAAAGTAACTCAATTACAAAATGGAAAAAACCTATATTTAGAAAAACGACGTGTATCGTAACCCTTCGTGGTGACACTACCCAGTCCATTTTCGAACCCGTACTGTGACCAATCTATCGGCCCGAAAATTCTCAAAAAATTACTGAACCACCCTTGGACATTCCAGTTTAGATACGAAAAACTTTCCTGAAAGAAATCCAACGCTAACATATTTTTTTAAATGCAAAATGAAGAAAATAAACGGGAAAAAAAAGTTTTTTCACTAAAATAATCGTCACTTTGTGGATTTTCGATATTTTTGCCTAAAATTTGGACCGGATATTCATCAGATCTGGTTCTTTTGGGAAAAAAAATAGTAGGATAGCCCGCGTTTGAAAAAACATATTAATTCCGTTATTGGAAGTGGATTGATTTCAGAGTGAATGTTAGAGATTTAGCGTTAGCGGCGATAATACTTATCGCCGCCAAAGCGCAATGGACACTACAAACTGTCGTTAAATGACGATTACAGTCCCATTAATCACCGGGAACTTGGAGATATTTACGTGACAAGTTGGTCGCTGGGTGAATTCTACCCACAGTGACCACGAAAAAAAACAAAAAATTTCAATGGACTCGGTGCTTTCTCAATTTCTGGTCAATTTATTGGGCTGAGTGCAATGAGAATTACACAAAGTAATTTGGAGAGTACGCAGCAAGGGTTTTGTTGATGTTTTTTTGTTATGAAACTTTATCTTTTACTAAATTGGCTTGTTCCTGTGAGATGAGCAGTGCTCGTTCTCAACTCGACTGAATATTCATAAATGTGTTTCTTTTAATGGAAAAAGTGTGCAACGATATTTTCCAGAGCATGGAAAAAGCACGTAGGACACGCGGATCAAGTCCCGCATTAACATTTTTATTTATATTAAAAAAAAACTTCCCGGGGATCGAGCAAAGGCAAGTTTTTTGTTCACCGGGGACATCAAGTTGAGAATTATTCGCGAGGACAACGAAGTTGAGAATTATTCGCGAAATAAAGCGAACCACCGAGAGGTTGAGAAGCTCACGCCATTGAATTGCCCAGCGGGTGGCAGACAGCTGGTACAAACCCAAACAAAAAGTTGGTCCGAGTTTTCTTCTCCAGCAAATTGACAAACTTTCTATCGACCCTTTACGACGTTATTAATACTCGAATAATCAAGATATTAATCAGTTTTTTAGAGAATATCCCTGTGCAAAAATTCCATGATAGATTTTCCAAAAAAAAAAAAAATACCAAAACATTCGTTGCTTAATTTTAATTGAATTCTTGTAAAACTCAAAAAGACGTCAAATTTTTTAAAAAAATTTCTTTTAAATCTGGAATTAGAAACTAAAAATCACACTGAAAACAGTTTTTCTTTTTTGCCATCGAACAGCTGCTTGACCGATTCAAATATCGAAAAAAAACAGCCGAAGCTTTTGCTTGTCAGACAAAATAAAATCGCACACGCATGGAAATTGCAAGCTGGCTCGGATTCTCTTGCATACCAGTGATCAAGCTCAATGCTTCGGTTCTCTAAAATCGCAACATGACTGTCGAGCTGCTAAAAGCCCGAGCATATAACGTGGGACGAGCCTTATCGACATTTTTCTCTTCCTCTCCAATAAGGAGCAACGCAAATTTTTGCACTTGGACGAATGATAAATTCATTTACTTTGATATTTGCAACTTCGTTTCCTTCAGAATTTTCACTAAAGTTTTCCCATTTTTGTTATAAAAGCTCTGTCGAGATGAATGTTCTTTGGAATCAAGGATAAAAGGTTAAAATGAACGTTTATAAAAGATTTATAAACGTCCCATTATGTGGGAAAAAACTGTATGAAGAACCGAATTGGTTCTTGACCGAATTGTAAAAGTCATAAATATTGTTTACATCGTAAATGTTGAACTGGCCATAATTGATTGGCGCACTGAAATTCCCGAGAGCCGAGAAAATGGACGATTTTCGAAGGAATTCCAATGCAACGTGCAGGCTGCACTTGAAGCAAACGTCAAAATTGAAAAACGCGGCTTGGCGAGTGTTGAAAAAAAGCCACCGTCCGGCATTTTTTTATTATGTAAAAAAAAAACCAAAAAAAAACTACAAACATATGCGAGGCAACGAAAAATATTCGATTTTATGGATGATTCGTTCAATTTTCAATGTCAACCAAATTTTTCAAGACGATATACTTTTCGGGTGGGAAAAATCGATCATTTTATCATCGTAATTCGAATAATTTTTCTTGTCAAAGATAAAAAACGAATTTCGTTGCATTCCAACGATGCAAACTCCAGAGTCATTGTAAGTTGAACATTTGCATGATGACTGAAGTTTGCATCGTTGGAATGCAACGAAATTCGTTTATATCGTTGACAAAAATAATTCGAATAATTATTCGAATGCAGAATGCAATTACGATGATAAAATGTTCGATTTTTCCCACCCGAAAAGTATATCGGCTCGAAAAATTTCGATGACATTAAAAATTGCACAAATCATCAATAAAATCGAATATTTTTCGTTGCATTCCAACGATGCAAACTTCAGAATCATCACACTCGCTCGTTTTTTACCCCAAAAATTATCTGTCACCATTGTTTCCGAATTCAATTTTTATTTATATTTATATTTATTAAATAAATAAATATAAATTAATATAAATTAATATAAACTATATTTATTACATAAATAAATATAAATTTATTAAAGAAAATAAATATAAATTTGTATTTTATAAAAATTATATAAATTTATAAATATAAATTTATATTTATTTATATTAATATTTAAATTAATTAAATAAATAAAAATAAAAATAAAATATTTGTTCACATTTTTCTATCAAACGAGTGTTTCGGAATTAGATTTTCATTTTTGTCAAAAAATTGATTCAAGGCCATAAAATATGAATAATTCGCTACAAAAACCGTCTCTACAAAAAAAAGAACAAAAAATGCATTTTTACCGGATCGAATGCAACGGTTTAAAAAACGCCTTGGGTCGGATTGACCCAAATATGCGATTTCTTATAATTTGTTACGATAATAATAAATGAACTAGAATTCCATAACTTTGCCATGTTCATGTGCCGCGATCGCAGGAGTTACTGAAGCTACGAAAAGCTTGAACCATAACAATATGTACGTTATTTCAAACATCCCGTAAATAATGTCCGGACCAATAATTCGGAGCGTGACAAACTCAGCCAGAATAACAGCCACGAGTATCTTTGAAATTGTACGAGCCGTGAAACGAATCCTTGGAGAACAGTTTAAGGAGGAATTCAGAAATAATTCAGGACGATTTATGTGTACGCGGTTATGCGCGATGCAACACGCCAGTTTCAAAATGCCTGGACATGCTCGCGCATTTAATCAACTGGCCCCCCAAGCTCTAACGCTCAAAGTTATTCGTGCCAAAAAAAAATCATTCCGCTCGTAACTCACGATTCAATTTTTCAACTCAAATTGTAATAAAAATTTCCCATCGAATTATAGGGACGTGCGCATATGAGGAAAGTCTAAAAACGTGTAAATATTGCTCGGCATAAAACTTTAAAAAAATGAGTTTTTCAGAATTTTCTAATTTTTTTACCAGGAAAATGTCAAATAACACGACTTGGGAAAATCCTAAAAATTAAATGATCTATAGAGCCAAATTGGATGCGTTTATAGTGAAAAAAAAATGTTGATGAATCAATTTTCTTTTTTAACACGACAAGAATCACGGGTAGGGAGCTCGAATTTCTATTTAATTTTCAAGTCGTTGACACTCTCATTTGGCACATTGTTGGACACACTCATCCGCGTCTAGTCATATTTCCTATAAACGTTTGATCGTCAGATTGAAATATATTTTTAGCTCCCTCGTCCAACGGTTCGCCGCGAGCCACAGGCACATCTGGCTCCCTAAAAACTCGTTAGAATCTAACACGATCGACCGGTTTTCGATCAAGTATATCAAAATTTTCGGCAAAGGGTTACCAAGTTTAGTGCAAAAAAAAAAAAATTCTCTTCGCAGTCAAAAAACTGTTTTTCTCACTGAGATAATTTTTTTGTTCATAATTTTTGTGTCGTTCCTATAAAACGTAGAAATGACATTACGGGAGTAACGCGAGCATGTTAACCCTTCGAGTGCACAACTCCTATGAGTGCATTTTGGATCAATCTGATCCAAAGCGTTTTTCACACCGTTGCATTAGGGTGAATATGAATTTTTTGTTGTTGTTTTTACTTGAAACCAAATTTTAAGGCCCTGAATCGATTTTTTGTCGTAACTGACAATGAAATGCCGAAACATTCGTTGCCAAGCAATCACGGTGCGGAAAATCGTCGGGGTCAAAGTGACCCAGCACTCGGAGGGTTGATAAACTTAATTTTTTTCAAATTGCACTGTAATTGATTTGACGAAGAACCGAATTTTCAAAATAATGTGGATAGAATCCACCCAGTGACCAACTTGTGACGTAAATATTTCCTAGTTCCCGGTAATTAATGGGACTGTAATCGTCATTCAACGACAGTTCGTAGTGTCCATTGCGCGTTGGCGGCGATAAGTATTACCGCCGCTAACGCTAAATCTCTAACATCCACTCTGAAGTCAATCCACTTCCAATAACGGAATTAATGTGTTTTTTCAAACGCGCGCTATCCTACTATTTTTTTCCCAAAAGAACCAGATCTGATGAATATCCGGTCCAAATTTTAGGCAAAAATATTGAAAATCCACAAAGTGACGATTATTTTAGTGAAAAAACTTTTTTTTCCCGTTTATTTTCTTCATTTTGCATTTAAAAAAATATGTTAGCCTTGGATTTCTTTCAGGAAAGTTTTTCGTATCTAAACTGGAATGTCCGAGGGTTGTTCAGTAATTTTTTGAGAATTTTCGGACCGATAGATTGGTCACAATACGGGTTCGAAAATGGACTGGGTAGAATCAACCCAGTGTGACCACGAAGGGTTAATATTTGGGCCGATTTGGCCCGGTATCGTTTTTTTTTTTGTTTTTTCATCATTCTAATCAAAGGGAAAATGCCGTTGGTATTTTCAATCGAATGAAATTGATAGCTCGAGGCGTAATGGATCGAAGGAACTGTAAAATTTCTCAGACCGAAAGAAAAGCAATCAGTGACATTATTATCGTCAATATGGCATCTTTGTTTCTGCCATGTCTATCGCATGTTGGCTGGGTTTGCTTGAGTGGATTGAAAAAAATGCATTACCTTGTGCAGCAGCTCTTCGTCGGATGCTCTTATTACCACCGGAAACTCTGGCACTCTGGGATCTCGTGGCTGGTCTTCGTCGTCTCGTTGGTGTGTTACTGTCCGGTGTGCCACCGCTGCTATCGCGATCTTTGTCCTTAACGCCGGAAGGTGGTATAGCCCCCAGCATCTGTTCCATGGAAGAAAAGCCTGGAGCGCATATCGAGGCGGACCTCGTTTTTCGACGTCGTGGAATTTCGTCGCTCATCGTGGAGCTATCGTAGCGATTCCGATGCTGCTCCGAAACTCGCCAAGTCACGTGGTCTCGATTTATTCTCAAATTTCGTCCGAACTTTTGGCTCTTTCTTGGCTTCCAGTTTCTTCGGCAACTGCCAGAATTATTCTCATCGACGAGCCTCAATTTTCACAGAGATCGCCATACGTTTTGTTCGCGTTTGTTCGCAAGAACTCTCGAGCCTTTGATGAGTCTCAAAACGGCCAGAAAAAAATTTCCACAAACTCTCCAACCTCACGATACCGCAAAAGGCTCTTTGCGCCCGGTTATTTTCAGGCTAAACTTGGAGAATTCCTCGCCCTTGATGCTCCGTGATTTGCGCGTGTTTCAAAGCCGTTTCCAACTTCTTGTTCCTTCGTGGCCAAGTGCTCGTATACGAAACTCCACGTTTGATCAAGGAAGCACCGACTACATTCTCGGGAATGAGTCCCCGTCGTTTTCAACTTTACCAGAGTTTTTTGTTTGTTTTTTTATCGCATTAGAGCACTCACAATTTATGATTTTTGGCGACCTATCATTTCAGGCTTGACGCTCGAATCTTTCACCACCGAAATGATTGCTTTTTACTTTTGCTATTATTATTATTATTATTATTTGGCTCAGTCTTGTTGCTGCTGTCGGTCGATATTGTTTTATTTCCCCGGGATTATATTTGTTGTTAGGAAAATTCGGTTTATTGTCACAGTTCACTTCCCCAGAATGTATTCGCTGCTCGATCTTCGCGACGTACTGACTGCGGGATATTTTGTGCCATTCGAACAGTCTAGAATAATGAAATGCAATTTTTTATTTGTTTGCATAAAAACATCGCCGCGCTGCGCACTCTCATCGGATTAATTAGGTCATGATGATGCTGAAGTTTGCAGCGTCGGAATGCAACGAAAAATATTCGATTTATGCAATTTTCAATGTCATCCAAATTTTTCGAGCTGATATGCTTTTTGGGTGGCAAAAATCGATCATTTTATCATCGTAATTACATTCTGCATTCAAATAATTATTTTTGCCAAATATAAAAACGAATTTCGTTGCATTCTAACGATCCAAACTTCAGAATCGTTGAATATTTTCACGCTTAATCGTTATGAAAATTATGTGTGACGAGTCACATTTACAATTTGCAATTTTCAATGTCATCCAAATTTTTCGAGCCTATATGCTTTTCGGATCGCAAAAATCGATCATTTTATCATCGTAATTACATTTTCCATTTAAATAATTATTTTTGCCAAATATAAAAACGAATTTCGTTGCATTCCAACGATCCAAACTTCGGAGTCATAGATCGTGTTTTTATTTGGAATTCAAAGAGAGTTCTTACATTAAAAAAAAAAAAAAAATGATTTTGACCCGGCCCAGTACTTTTTTCTTATTAACCCTGCGAGTGCACGAATCCCATGAGTGCCCCAAGGCGTTTTTCAAAGCGTTTTTTTTTTTTATGGGAACGAAAACACTCGTTGCCATTTAATGCCAAACGATCGGGGACAGAAAATTATTGGGGTCAAAGCGACCCAGTGTGCACTCGAAGGGATGTTCCGTTGAAAATTCAACGGATTATCAATGAAATTAAATGTTTTTCGTTCCATTCCAACGTTGCAAACTTCGGCATCGTACAACTTCTTGGCCACGAATTCAGAATACGAATGGAAATGTTCATGCTCGAGAAATCGAATAAATAATTCAGCGAAAGAAAAAGAACGTGATCACTGATAGAAATGGAATGGTGTATAGTTATACAAACATGAGAGAGCGAAAAGCATGGGGAGCTCACTCGTCGTCTGCCTTTTCCGTTGATTAGTTGAATCTCCGAGTGATTCATGAGCTTTGCCATGAGCTACGATGTGAAAAAGTTCTGAATAATAAAAAGATCCCATTTTCGACGCTCAAATTAATAAAAACAAGGAAAAAACTTCCTGCAGTTCCGCATCCAGCAAAACAAAATTTCACGAAGAATAAAAAAAAGCGATGAAATTTGGCAAAAAGTTGTTGTCTCGGCCACGTCGCACTCGGTCGAGTCACAAACTGAGTCAGAGTCCGAAGTTTGTAGTTGTGAAACTACTTGTCAAATAATCTATAAATACTTGGCCGAGTAAAACGTCAATGAATTTTTTTTGCTTCGTATTCTCAACTAAAAACGCGCTTTCTCATGTGAATTGACGAGGTTGAATTACAAATTTGATTGATTTTATTTTCTGACTACGCAATTCAGTCTTTTATTCCAGCATTTCAATTTTTCGGTTCGCAAGGCCGCGTATTCATGAAAATACGACAAAACAATCTACATTAATTATTTTCTCACGGTACCAAATTTCAGTATCTACAGACAGTCAAATTTGCCAAATTTTTGTGAAAAAAATGAATTTTTTCGAAATCGAAACAAAAATAATTAAATTCTCCGCATTTTTATTTTCTTTTGAACGCATTTCCTACTAATTGATTATGAAAATGACGATCGCAATTTTTCCCAAACTCAATAAACTCTGACGAATTGTTGAAAATTAGTGAAAAATTGCATAGTTGAAGATTCCGGTTGGGAAAAAAAAAATTGAATTGTTTCTGCGTGCGAGACCGAAATGCAGAAAATCGTAATTATTGTTTCTTTTTGATACTTTTTAATAAACAAATTCGTAATCAGCCAAAAAACAGTCACTTGGAGTGAATTGGACACGAGGGAAAAGTTTATGGCTCAAAGTTTGGAGCGTTTTAGAAACCGGAGCATCCGACGTGACTTATTTATTTCGCGAGTATTTAATAAACGCTTGAAAATCAATAAGAACGTTTTTTTTCTGTAATTCTGAGTGTAAATTGCAAGAAAGATGGAATGGCTGGAACCATACGCGATCGATGGGCACGATCAATCGTTTGGATGCAATGGAAACCTCGGCATAGACAAACTTGGAGCTAATTCGAGTTCTATCTCAGAATCGTTTCAGCAACACGTGGCTCGATCGTAATTCGCTAGTGATTTTCAAATACGATCAAACCTCGACTTTGAGCGAGTACTGTCAGTTTTAGAATTACCGTTCAGAATTCAATCAAATTTGGTACACTGGATTACGATAAGAAAAAGATCCAGTCAAGGTTTCGAGAGGCTGCAGCAAACCAGAAAAAAATATATTTCAATTGATGATTTCATGAGTCCGAAGTTTGCATCGTTGGAATGCAACGAAATTCGTTTTTTATCTCTGACAAAAATAATTATTCGAATGCAGAATGTAATTAGGATAATTAAATAATCGATTTTTTCCACCCGAAAAGCATATTGGCTTGAAGATTTTGGATATGACATTGAAAACTATGAACGAATCGTCAATAAAATCAAATATTTTTCGTCGCATTCCAACGTTGCAAACTTCAGCTCATTATTTTCATCAGTTGTGCAAAAATGTTCTACTGTCGTTTCTTTTATTTTATTTATTTGATTATTTTATTTTATTTTTTATATTTTTTAATCTTTAGCAAAAATTCTCTATTATTTATTATTTTTATTTATTGATTTTTTACTTATTTATTTATTATTTTTTATTTTTGATCTTTAGCAAAAATTATTCAAGCGCAGAATGTAATGATGGATTTTTGCCACCCGAAAAGCATGTCGGCTCGAAAAATTTGGATGACATTGAAAATTGAACGAATCATCAATATTAAAATCAATTATTTTTCGCTGCATTCCAACGTTGCAAACTTCAGCATCATAATTTCATGAATTTAACGTTTCTCATACATTTCATCGTATTTTACTATGAAAACTGTGATCTCTCCTACGAATTGATATGAATTAATTGTAAAATACATTGAAAACTGAGATTTATCATGAAACTCAATGTTAAATGTGTTGAATGTAAACTACCAATACGATTGAATTTTTTCTGGTTCTCTGCAGCCCCTTGAAAGTTTGGCTGGATCTTTTCCTCGTCATAATCGACTACTTTCCCAAATTGTATGAAATTCTAATCGGTAATTCTAAAACCAACGGCACTAGCTCAAATTCTCGCTCGTAAGTCATCGTGAGGGAGTAAATTTTCGAAATATTCTATAAGAGAATAAAAAATGGATGAAAAAAAAATTTGATCGCGTGAGAATGAATTTGCGACGCTTGCCAAGTGACGAGAATCACACGAGCCACTTTTATTTCGAGTTGTGCAGCGAAGTCTGCTGGAGTCTTTGGAAAGCATTGAATATTTTTAATTACTTTTTGTGCGTTGAGATATAATTTGATGAGTTAATTAATCCGATGTTGAAGAGTCAGGCATGTCGCACGATTCGGTGATTAAGGGATGACCACAAATGCGTTATGTAGCGTGATCCGACGAAAGGATTGACGATTTTGTGGATTAATTACGATTGGAGTGGTTGAAAACGCGTGGACAATGTCGGAGACACGAGGGAGCGACGCAATCGCGCTTCGAGAGGTATCGCGCAATACTGAGGCGGACTGCAAGTAGTACGAACATGCGAAGACTTGGGGAAAGCCGGCGTCGCGTCGGCCGCCGACGTAACGCGTACTTAGACGCGAACACCCCACCAACCGGTGAACTCTCTCCCCACCACAAGCCCCAACGAAACGTATGCTTGACTTTCTTCGCTCCGCAAGCTCGCAACCCCGCTTGCGCGCACTCGTGCCCTCTCTCCTTCACAAATTCGACCTCCATCCTAAGCTTTCCACCACCGTTTTTTTTTTTCTATTTTTTCCTTTACACTCCCTCTCGCTGTTGCTCTATCGTTTTTTTTATTTCCTCCCCCTATTCCCTCGGTTAAAGCCTCGCTTGCCGCGCCAGGCTATAGAATTTCTTCATCTCGAATGCCTCCTGCTCTTTCACCAACGAGCTTTCTATTACTCAGTGACAAAGCCACCTTCTCTCTCCCGCACAAACGCTCCGCATCTTCCAAGAAACATCATTTCTCACGTATAAGAACAAAGCCAACTCGATTCCAAACTCATACACAAACTCCAACACACTGAAAAGAAAATTTTGTTGAAAAAGATGGATATTTTGTTGGACACGTTCAACTAAACGTTTTTTCGAAAAATCACGAAAATTTTGTCATTCCAGCAAAAAACATTCTGGAAAATCTTTTCGGAAAGTAAATTTTTGTCATTCCAATCGTTAATTTCGCTGACAGTTCCGTTACAATGAAAAATATTGTCGAAATAACGAAAATTATCCGAAAATATTTAGTTCGCCGTATTCAACAAAATATCGACGTTTTTTGACAAAATTGAATTTTCAGTGCATCGATCCAGCACTGATGATCGAGTTTCGCATTAATTAACGCATACAAATCTATTTATGTCCTTAATATACATTAATTCTCAAAATTGCTCCCTTTTCCTTTCTGCAGTTCCTTTCAAAATTGAGAACGCTCGCGCTGAAAACTCGACCGTCGGATATATTTATGACTCTGAAGTTTGCATCGTTGGAACGCAACGAAATTCGTTTTTTGTCTTTGACAAAAATAATTATTCGAATGCAGAATGTAATTAGGATGATAAAATGATCGATTTTTGCACCCGAAAAGCTTATCGGCTCGAAAAATTTGGATGACATTGAAAATCGAATATTTTTCGTTGCATTCCAACGTTGCAAACTTCAGCATCATGGATTTTTCAATCTGGTGACTGGTTTTTTTATGGTCGCTGGATAATTACAATCCGGATATCATAACTAAAGTGTTTGCTCATCTCTTGAGTAGAAAAACCTCAAATAATTCGACTAGAATCTCGAGAAATAGAGAAAAAAAAAATCTTCTTCGCTGTCTCGCGACCTAATCGGGTCTTAATTACCGCGAATATTTTTTTTTTTTAGTTTCTAGAAATGCCAAATTTAGTGAAAAATAATATTTGCACTATTATTTTTAGCATGTTCGATGTTATTGATTTTTTTTTTTCAATATTCACGTGTCAGGGGTCCGTGAGACCCTTTCGTGGATATAAAAATTTACTGCTGACTTTTTGCCGTTAGCCGGTCAGGAGACGGTCGGAAAAATTAGCCTCCGTTGGCTCCGGCCGCGAGTCAATGATGCTGAAGTTTGCAACGTTGGAATGCAACGGAAAATATTCGATTTTATTGATGATTTTTTCAATTTCCAATATCGTACAACTTTTTCGAGCCGATTTGCTTTTCGGATGGCAAAAATCGATCATTTTATCATCGTAATTACATTCTGCGATTGAATAATTATTTTTGATAAGGATAAAAAACGAATTTCGTTGCATTCCAGCGATGCAAACTTGAGAGTCATCGCGAGTCATGCAAACCCAGAATCCCATTTTTATGAGAGAAATCCTCCGACGCTCTGCACCGCGTAGTTTTCGGCACATTGTTCACTTTAACGAAACGAAACTTTTGAATTCGAGCGACTAGCAATTCCTCCGATCAAGGCAAAAATAATTTACCCTTCGAGTACGCACTGGGTCTTTTTGACCCGAACAATTGCCTGTTGCCTATTGTTTCAAAATATAAATAAAAATATGGATGACAATTTAGTATGAAAAAGATCTCTCAAAAAAAAATGCAATTTTACCGAATTTGAAATTTAAATTTAATTTGAATAATTTATAATTCGTATAAATAATGAATAATTTGTATAATTTGAATAATAAAAAATAATTAATAAATAATAAATTTGAATAATTTAAATAATTTGAAAAACGCTTGGGTCAGATTGACCCAAGATGCACTTACGCAGTGCACTCGTTAAATAAACTCGTTTTTTAATCAATTTTTCACGCCAATCAATTACAACGACCCGTGAAAAATTGTAGTCGTGAATGTCTAGCCAAAACTTTTCGGATCTGTCGATTCTCATGCCTCTGGCTTATTCGCACTTTGGCAAAATTTTACCGACGAATTTCCTCTGATCCGAATATCCGGATTTGCACGAGAGCCCGATCGATGCTGATCGGACAGATTTTCTGCATATCGTGCGTAAGCTCACCACCATCAACGAGTTCGACCCTTGGAATGTTTTTCTTCGATCGTAAGCTCTATGAGGGGCCCCGAAAACTACTCCACTTTGAAATTCAGCATAACATATGCTTTTTCTACGATAATGCGCATTTTCCATACACCATTCTCTTCGTTTTTTCAATACGAAGAGAATGGTGTACGGGAAAGTTGGATTGGGTGAATATTTCATTGAGAAAACTCTCTGGAACTTGAACTTGGAAAAAATTGACAAAATCGCTTTGTTGCAATAAGTTTTCGGATCGTTCTCCGTCATAGTGACCACCATGAATCACAGATTTCGCTCTCTCATTAAAAGTGTCGCCCCATAAACGAGGCCCCCCTCGAAAAAAGTAAACGCCAAAAACGACAGTAGAAAATTTTTGCAAAACTGATGAAAATAATGACTAAAAAAATTAATTCTTTCATCAGGATTCGAAATGTTTCATAAATTCCTCTAAATATTTATCGTTCGCCAGGCAAATTTTCAAAAAAATTTGGTAATTAGCGATTTATGATTCATTATTATTTTTTAATTGCTTATAAAGTTCGGAAGTGGAAAATGTGACGAAAAATGTGATTTTTTGGTTTGAGTTCCAAAAAAAAAAAACAAACATTGCACGACACGAAAAAAATAAAATAAATGACGACAATTGACTGCAAGAAATGATGCTGAAGTTTGCAACGTTGGAATGCAACGAAAAATATTTGAATTTATTGATGATTCGTTCAATTTTCAATGTCATCCAAAATTTTCCAGACAATTTGCTTTTCGGATGTCGACGTAATTACATTTTCCATAAAAATAATTATTTTTGCCAAAGATAAAAACGAATTCCGTTGCATTCCAACGATGCAAACTTCAGAGTCATTGAAAATATAGTCGTTGTCATTGCAACGGTTAACATTAGGAGGTTCAAAGTGTGACGATAAAATAGTGTCTCCTTCATTCGCAACACGTCGATCAATATATACGTGCGTCGAGAATATTTATGTAACTATAAATACGCGTAAAGAAAAACACGGATGTAAAAAAAAAGTGAAAATTGTGGTAAATGAATAAAAACGAAAGATGTCAGCAAATTTTTCGAGATTCCTACGGAGAATCAAAAATTCCAACGCTCGCAACTGAACTATTTTTACAATTAAAACGCAAAAAAAAATGTTTAAACACGATTTTTTGATCGAATTGAATGAAATTAATATTTTTTTGTTCATAAAAATAAATTGGACGGAAATTTTGATGATCGTACTCAAAAAAATTTGCAAGTTTGCTAAAGAATTTGAGGTTTTAATGGAAAAATAATTATTCGCAATTCAAGACTGTCCCTGATTTTGATTTCTTTGTTGAAATTTATTGGTTTCACTTTGCTTCGACCAGGAAAATCTATTTATTCGTAATAATTGTTTGTACGTGTATATTTCGCACGTAATTTCTGGAATAGGAGAGCATATCACTGAATACAGGACACATGTACGTATACATTTTGTATGCTCCTTTACTCGTATGTCAATATGTGCACATTCGGTTTATATGCACGGGTTGTGTACGTGTTCTCGTGTATACATGTATATGGGACTTGATTCTCGCACTTGAGGCAGAACCCACCGAGCTTACGCTCGAATCGTCCAACTATCGATCCGCGAGGCTTGCCATCTCGCTCTAGAGGCTTTCGCACCAACGGTTTTGACAGAGACTAGAGAATAGGATGTATAAAAAAAGGAGCAAACCTTTCTTGTACAGCTTTATTGAAATATGTAACCAGCAACCTCATTTTTCGCGATAAGAAATAGAAGCTTTTCGAGAAATATTTTCTCACCATACCGAACTGATGCAAGACGATGCATGTATTTCAATTTATCATTTTCTGTGCATGAAATTTCATTTTTATTCCGACGGTATACGCATGAAAATTACGCCATTAAATTATAGTTGGAAACCCTATGAATAGAGGAAACGACAAAGAAATCTAATTTGGATTCTGCTAGTGATTATGACCAAATATTTGATTACATCGTTAGTTCGAAATCTTTTTAAAATCTCGTATCCAGCAGACTTACAAACTCATCTGGTTCGTTCGACCAGAATAAAGACGAAAAAAGTGACTCTTGTTTCCTCATAGAGAAAGCCACGTGACGATGAAATTTTTTTTTTTCCAGTTTTAAATGTCAATTTGCTTAAAATGTGCCAAAACGTCGAAAAATCATGTCTAGAAAAAATAGTAACGGAATGCGAGAAATATATTTCATTATATTGATGATTCATTCAATTTTCAATGTCATCCAAATTTTTCGAGCCGATATGCTTTCCGGGTGGCAAGAATCGATCATTTTATCATCGTAATTACATTCTGCATTCGAATATTTATTTTCTTTGAAAATGAAAAACGAATTTCGTTGCATTCCAAGGATGCAAACTTCAGACTCACATGTGAATCAACACTGGCTTTTCGTTCGTTGAGAACTTTGTCGGAAAACTATAAATTCTACAGCATTTTGACATTTTCAAAAAAATGTCGTAATCGCTCCAGCTCCCGCAAATTTCAAGATTTATTATTAATTTTTTTTCTTATGAATTAAGTGATTATGTTATTAAATGATTTTTTATGAATTTTTTTTATGAGTATCATAATAGGAAGACTGGTATCGAATTTGGGAATAATCCGTTGAACGGTTAAAATTCTATGGGTTTTCGAATTTTTCGTATTGTGAATAAATCTCTTCTTTCTCTTTTCCGTGCCATCAAGTCTTACCGGAGCCTGTTCAAAGTAAAAAAAAAAAATTTCCTTCAATTTTGACCTTTCGAGGGCCTCTTTTTGGCATTCAATGTAAACGAAAGCTTCGGCATTTAATTTTCGTTTTTGTTAAAAGAAATCAATGTCGGGCCATAAAATATGGATAATTGAGTAAAAAAAACGTCTCTACAAAGGAAAAAAAACAGAAAATGCATATTTACCGGAATAAAACGGTTTGAAAATCGCCTTGGGTCAGATTGACCCAATATGCACTTGCAGCATGACTGCACTCGATGGGTCAATTTCAATAGTAAAAAAAAACAAGAAATAATCCATTCTGCGAGCTAAAAAAAGAGAACAACGCTCTTCAAAATTTAAGCAAAGAAGGGCGGGCACGAATGCAACGATGAAATCTGCATAAAAATTACGACCCAATCACGTCACGTTGTTTCCAATGAGACTTCCGGAAAAGTTGTGTGGAAACGTTCACAGTGATTTTTTCACATTTTTATCATGGAAATGCAACTTTAATTCATCCTGAATTGAATCTCGATTGATGATTCAATATCCACATAGTTTACAGTTGATTGGTAAGCAAATTTTTACTCCAAGTTCTGGGCACGCATAAATTTGATACTTGAATGGACGCGAGTCCGGTCGTTCCGCTAATTGACCATTCCTACCAATTATAACGAAAGTCGAGGGGTCTAGTTGCAAGTGGATCGTGTATATGCAATTTGATTGTGCATGAGCACGGAATTAAAGTGTGATGAAGCACTTTCGTAGCTTCAAGTGGGAACGGTGATCCGTACACGTGTGTTCAACTAAATACAGGACGTCTCAAAAGTCACACGCGAACCACAAAAGGTAAATAGATCGCTGCAATGCAATTATGCAATGATTGCAATGATGGCAAAGTATTCGCAGTTATTTACAGACGTGTTCGTGGCCAAACTGGGTCAATTCGACCCGAACTATTTTTTGACTTGTCGAACTTTTATGACTCTGCAGTTTGCATCGTTGGAATGCAACGAAATTCGTTTTTTTTTTATTTGGGAAAAGTAATAATTCAAGTGCAGAATGTAATTACGATGATGAAATTATCAATTTGTTCAATTTTCAATATCGTCTCAATTTTTCCCCCAAATTTTAATAATTTGCCCCCCAAAAAACTTTTTTGTAGAATGTAATTACGACAATGAAATTGTCGATTTGTTCAATTTTCAATATCATCTCAATTTTTCCCTCAAATTTTAATTTGCCCCCCAAATGATTTTGATTTATTTATTTTTTATTTATTATTGCCCCCCAAAAAGCTTTGTTGGGGGGGCAATAATAAATAAATCAAAACAAAATCAAATATTTTTCGTTGTATTCCAACGTTGCAAACTTCAGAATCATGAACTTTTCGTTGGCCCAGAAATACTTTGGGAGACTGTCAGCACGTCCTGCTGTCCAAAAAGGAGAAAACACAATTTTTTTTTCGTCGAAAAAATGTTGGAATTTGTAAAAATGTCATTTTTCCAAAAAGCGCAGTTTTTTTAGAACTGTCTCGGACGATTGAATAGGAAATTTTCGGAATTCTCGAAACTCGGACCTGCTGCAACATCGTTGAAACGTGTTCATGATTTTTTTCTTGAGCTCTGGGTCACATTGACCCAGTGCGACGACAAAGGGCTGATCTAACGAGGAGACAATAATTAATGCACGTTTCCGGGAGCTCATCGAACGACCGACCGAAAAAATTGTAACGCATTGACGTCAAGGGATAAACGAGAGAAAAGTGTTTTTTTATTTTTTTTCTCGGTTTAGTGAATTTTGTACGCGATGCAGCATGTATCGGGGCGTATATGAGGGAACAGACGAAAAGCTACACAGATATTTTTGACTCACCGCGGTTTACATCTATTCTTGGCTACTCCGATGAATGCACAGCCTCGAATCTCTCGCTTTTACTACTCTTTCACGTTTGCTCAACTATATACGCACATGTACGAGCGCGCTCTAACATTTTCTTTTCTTTCGGCAAACGAAACTTCACCTCTCGGTCCGATCGATAGAGGAAAAGCAATTTTTACTCCAATTCAAAAACCACGAGCACGTTGACTTTTTTATTCTTATTATTATTCATTGCAGATGACTCTGAAGTTTGCATCGTTGGAATGCAACGAAATTCGTTTTTTATCCTTAGCAAATTAGGATGATGAAATGATCGATTTTTGCCACCCGAGAAGCATATCGGCTCGAAAAATTTGGATGAAATTGAAAGTTGAACGAATCAACAATAAAATGAAATATTTTTCGTTGCATTCCAACGCTGCAAGTTGCTCACAATGTTTGTATTTTTATCATTCTGAAGTTTGCATCGTTGGAATGCATCGAAATTCTTTTTTATATTTGGCAAAAATAATTAGTTGAGTGGAGAATTTAATTACGATGATAAAATGGGCGATTTTTACGACCCAAAAACTTGGGATGACGTTGAAAATTGAACGAATCATCAATAAATTCAAATATTGTTCGTTGCATTCCAACGTTGCAAACTTCAGCATCATTTCTTGCAGTCAATTGTCGTCATTTATTTTATTTTTTTCGTGTCGTGCAATGTTTGTTTGTTTTTTTTTTTAGAACTCAAACCAAAAAATCACATTTTTCGTCACATTTTCCACTTCCGAACTTTATAAGCAATTAAAAAATAATAATGAATCATAAATCGCTAATTACCAAATTTTTTTGAAAATTTGCCTCGCGAACGATAAATATTTAGAGGAATTTATGAAACATTTCGAATCCTGATGAAAGAATTAATTTTTTTAGTCAAAAAGCGCGGGAAATTCAAGGCCGTAGAAAAGGATTTTCAAATTTTAATCATCGATTTTTATGCAAATTATGCAATTTGTCGCAAATAGTAACAAACTCTGTTTTTGTGGGATTGAGAGGCCGAGGAAAAGTTGAAGAAAATTAAGTAAAAAGCGTGCTCGTCGTTGAATTGCTTATTCAAATGTGAAGACGTACCCAAAAGTCCTACAAAGAACGGACGGCAGAAAGAGGAACTAGAAAAGTCACGTGACGAACGCTGGGATCCACCCCCGGTGCGGATTTACGAGGCGAGTCTCAAAAATTTATTTCTACACCCGCTTGGGCCGGGAGAAAGTGTCTCAAAAGAGTGGCTGCGCGTACAGGAAACCGCAATAAAAAGCATGGGAGAAGAGACACGAGCAGGGTCAATGCACGCGGCCAAGACGCTCGTGACCTCGGAACAACACAACGAGTCTTTAGAAAAGTTTTCCCAACTTTTCCGTGTCACTCACCTCTCAGCCTCTAACGAATTTATTCGCGACTACGATACCTCGAACCGCTTTCACAATTTTTTTCTTTTTCAATCGTTCAAAATTCGAAATCCACTCTAAAGTTTGCATCGTTGGAATGCAGCGAAATTATTTTTTATCTTCAGCAAAAATTCTTTACTATTTATTATTTTTATTTATTCATTCATTTATTTATTTATTTATTTTATTTATTTATTCATATTTTTTTGTTTAGCAAAAATTCTTTATTATTTATTATTTATTATTTTTATTTATTTATTTATTTTATTTTTTTATCTTTGGCAATGATTATTATTTGAGCGCAGAATGTAATTAATGATCGATTTTTGCCACCCGAAAAGCATATTGGCTCGAAAATTTTTGATGACATTGAAAATTAAACGAATCATCAATAAATTCAAATATTTATCGTTGCATTTCAACGTTGCAAACTTGAGCATCATTTTCTGAATGCTATTTCGAACAAAAGATAGAATGGCACATTTAAAACGTCGTCGATAATCGATTAATTCGGCGCATACGAATCAGTCGCGCGAACTGCGACCTCGAGTTTTCGTAAATTATATAAATTTACGAGAACCCGGGGTCAAAAACGACCCCAAGCGACTTTGAATCCCGCGCATCGTTTCCCGCGTTTTTTTTTTATCGTTTTACCGGAATTTTTTGATAGTTTTTTCACATAAAGCAAAATGGCGCCGGGCCCACGTGATCCCGCGTTAAAAAACAATAAAAAGAACGAGGCCAAATTGAACTTTTTTCGTTCAAATTTACCAGAGATATGAATTTTTCGACATTGGGGTCATTTATGACCCCTGGTGACACCGGAATATGTAAAAAAAATAGGGTTACCGGTCCAGGGCTAAATCCGTGACCTTGAAGGACAAAGACATCCTCGTAAATCGACTCGCAAAGAAAACGGTTAAAAAAAATCGATACCGCGCGCGCGGCGGCGGCTTTTTGTAGTTCCAGATGTAAATTCCTTTTTTTTTTACACGTGTATGAACATCTTACCGTAATTTCTTTTCGTGTGTGTATCCTCAATGTTGCGGAATCCATTATTATTGTTTACCACCTCGAAAGCATTTCAACTCACGAGACTTGGTCATCGTAATTCGCCCTTCAGCTTGATCTGAATTGATCGATACGAATTCTATACAGCAAACGATCGATTATTCCACACAAAACAGAAACTCATGCGAATCACGTGAATCGCATGTTATTCCGCGTCGCGATTCTCACGGCACAAAAACAAAACAAAAAGAAATTACACACACTCAAAATGTACGGGAGCGGATTTTGTAAACGAATATTTCTCGCTTCTTGACACACGAATAACAAACGCAAACAAACACTGGACGGATTTTGACGAGTTTCGGAACTCGTGTAACGCGGGGATTGGTTTAGCGAACTTTGGAAAACATGCGAAAAATCCCGAACTCGCCCGCGAACCCCTCAAATTTACGAATTCGCGAATTTTCAAGATTGAATCTTGAAAAAAAAAACAAATTAAAAACTCGTGGAGATTCGAAAATGTTCAGGAAACAGTTACGTGCAAATTGATTCGAAAATATACGCGTAGATTGTGATTATAAATGTCGGCTCCATCGCGTGCGGAATGTGTAACCGTTTTCGCAAAATTCACATGGGATTCGGTGTCGAGGGATATGGCCGACAGGTGGCCTCAGTAATCAGACCGTTTGGAAATTCAACCGATAAAACTTGCGGTCAGTTGAAGCCGAGATTCCCGCGTGATAACATCAACCGCCGCGCAAAAGCTCTGCTGAACATATACATTAAAAAATAAATCTCCCCTTGAACCTGGTTCGATCGTATCGAATTAAAAAATGTCTTATAAATCGCAACAATTTTAAGGCCCGTCTTCGCGATATTGATTACCGCGCACGGCCCAAATAAAATACATCGCGATGTACAAACCGCGTGTCTATCTTAACGTATTTTCCCGTCGTTTTACGTGATATTCGTATTAAATCCAATAAAAATAAATCAAGTGGAAAAAAGTATTAGCGTATTTATTAGTTTTCGTCTTAATAGAATTTCTACGAATTGAAATTTCGTCTCGTTTGTTCGCAGTCGCGTCTTCGCGAACTTTATTGTCACACCGATAATTGTCCATAAATTATCTTAATAATCAAAATTATCAAAAAATCTGTAAATATCCACGTATTAGTTAATTTTCGTGTCCCACACTAGTGTTGAGTGTAAAAATACAACAAACCAAATCTCTAGATAAAAAATAATAAAAACCACGTCGTTCTTGATATCGTGTAACAAAAGAACGCGTGAAATTTAATTCAATATGTTTTTCGTGTGCGTAACTGTCGGTCTCGTATTTTTGGCCTCCAAATACCGCAGCAATGTCCTTAATAGCGTCAAAACCTTTTGCAATAATATTACAAATAATAAAAGCTGTAAATCTTCAAACCCTAACGAGAACAACAACCTATTTCCATTCGACAAAATCATTCTGGCTGATTCGCCAGAAAAATGTGATTACGCTGTTCAACGTATTCGCTGGTAATTCCTTCATTATAAATTCTTCACACAAATGTTGTCATTGAGCCGAGTATCGACGATGATGAAAAACAAACGAAAACAAATACAAAGTACTCGAAGGTTTCTAAAGTTATACTCGTCGCGAGGACACGTTTGCTTTTTTTTTTCTTCACCTCGCGGAACCGTCTATTTCTTTCCGATGTTCGTTTCATCGTAAATATTGAACTCGATACGACGAAAATTTCGATTCCTCGATATTACGCTCGATGAAACATGAAACATTTTTTTTTTCCTTCTCGCAGCAACAATTTTCATACTCAATTACATTTTAATTAATCTGCACACACACACGAAAATTATAGCTCGTGAAATTGTTAATTAAGATCGTTGACATAACCTCAAAAATTTGACGAAATTCGAGTTCGCATCGTTGCAGTTTAACGAAATCGCCGCAATTTTTGCTTTGACGTTTAGTTTTTCGTTTGCAAAAATTGTCATGCACGGACAGTTCGATTTTTGGTTCTGTTTTTGGAAAAATGCAATAAAACGAATGACTCTGAAGTTCCCATCGTTGGAATGCAACGCAATTCGTTTTTATCTTTGGCGCAAAATAATATTTTAATCGGGAAAAGTAATTACGATTATAAAATGATCGATTTTTGCCACCCGGCTCGAAAAATTTGTATGACATTGAAAATCGAACGAATTATCAATAAAAATTCAATATATTTCGTTGCATTCCAACGTTGCAAACTTCAGTATAATAAAACGATGAATTCCTCGATTTTTAGCCAGTAATTCATTTTTTTGATACAACTCGTTCGCGTTACTATAAAACGGTCTTTTTTTACTTGATTCAGTGACTTGTCAAGTGGTGTATTAGGACTTGACTGCGAGTGGGTTAACGAAGGGCCCATTTCCCTTTTGCAGCTAGCGACATTCAACGGCGTTTGCGCGCTTTTTCGTCTCGGACAAATAGGCTACGTTCCGGCCAAATTAAAGGTTTGAAAATGCCGAAAAAACGATTAGAAACACGAGAGATTGAAAGTCTCGTTAAATTCTGAATAATTATCACGTTCCGCGCCATTTTTTCATTCTCCACGCCATTTTTTTGTTCGTTTAGGAATTATTGGCCAATAAATGTATATTAAAAGTCGGTGTAGCGCCGTTCGAAGACGGTCGAAAACTGACCAACGATTATGGTTGTCGCGTCTTCGGCACCATGGATTTGCGAACGTTGGCTCAACGGCTCGGCGTGCCGAGCCGAAAAAGCTTGGCCGCTCTCGCTCTCGAGTACCTTAACGTTGAAATGGATAAAATCATTGAAGTCAGATGCGGCAATTGGAACGCCGAGATTCTGACCGAACAACAAACTGCTTACGCGGCGTACGACGCGATAGCCTCGGTCCTCATTTACCACAAGGTGAAATGAATTTTTCTTGCCAATTTCAAAAGCACAGACTTCTGGATGGAAAAGGTTGAGGGCGATAATGAAAAATCGCCTTTTTATCCATGAAATTCGCGTGACTGAAGTTTGGATCGTTGGAATGCCACAAAATTCTTTTCTATCTTTGACAAAAATAATTATTCCAATGCAGAATGTAATTATGATGATGAAATGATCGATTTTTGCCACCCGAAAAGCATATCGGCTCGAAAAATTTGGATGACATTGAAAATTGAACGAATCGTCAATAAAATCAAATATTTTTCGTTGCATTCCAACGTTGAAAACTTCCGCATCATAAATTCGCTTATAAAATTATATTTGTTCGTTTCGCAGATCCAGGAGAGAGCCAAGCAACAACGTTCGCTTTGGGAGAATTTCATAATATACGTTAAAAGTGTATGGAAAGGAAAGGAAGTGAGCGCGCGATTGCACGTCGTGCCGGAAGAAATCATCGATACTAGGTGAGC
The DNA here is from genome assembly GCA_037043255.1 of Diadegma fenestrale. Taxonomy (NCBI): domain Eukaryota; kingdom Metazoa; phylum Arthropoda; class Insecta; order Hymenoptera; family Ichneumonidae; genus Diadegma; species Diadegma fenestrale. The sequence goes on from CM073309.1 coordinate 39,936,297, forward strand.
AGTTTAAACAAATAATGGAGAAATTTTCAATTAGTGGATAAAAATGTTGAGCCTGCGACCGATAATCGATTGTTTTGGCATTGAATTTTCGTTTTCGCGATAAAATTAATTTTGCTCATTGCTCATTTGGATTATTTACTGCAAAAAATGAAAAATGCTCATTTGCCGGAATACAACTCTTTGAAAAACGCCTTGGGTCAGATTGACTCGGGATTCAATTGTGGGGGGTGTGGGGACAAAGAGTTAACTCGAAATATTTGTTTGCCTTCTCAGGCTCTTGATTAATATTTTTTTAAATTAATTTTCGTAGGTTCAGGGCTCCGTCAGAAAAACCGGAGATAAACAATAAAAAGTCTTATCAAGTAGTACAAAAAACTAACGACTGCAATGCAGTACGTAAACATAATTCAGCAACGAGAAAAGAGCCGCTTTATCATAATTGTTATTTAGAGGCGCCGGACGGTGAAACATTGTGCACTTGCGATCGCAAGAAAGCCGAATGGTACGTGAGCAAAAACCTCGGTGTCGTTGTCGGTGAACAACCGTTGACCGTGAGACTGAATTTCGAACCGTCCGGCCGAGCCTTCGGCCAAGTCGGCGAGTATTACACTCAGGTTAAAGTCAACCAATGCGTCGTTTGTGGCTCGATGGAAAATTTTATTAAAAAGAACGTCGTGCCGAGAGAATATAGAAAATATTTTCCACGTAAGTTTGTCTCGTTTCTGGTAAAAAAATATCAATATCGTCGAATTTCATTGGAAAAATCGAGAAAAATGTGGTTTTCTGCGTTTTCTTGAATGCATTTTAATATTTGCAGTTGTAATGAAGGCTCATCAGTCGCACGACGTCTTGTTACTTTGTCCAAGTTGTCACGAGGTCAGTAATCGTCACGATCTCGAGCTAAGGAGGAAATTGGCTGATTTGTGCGAAGCACCTCTTACAAGACCAAGCGCACAGAATCAAGACGGAACGAAGGCGCGTTCCGTGGATATGGGCGCGTTGTCACAGTCCCAAGACCCAAGGGAATGGAGAAATTTCTTATCAGTAGTTAAAGCACTGCGGGCTTCACCCGCCACGATTCCTCCTCGAAGAAGGAAACAACTTGAAGCCAATATTTTAAAATTTACGGGACAGTCCGAAATGAAACCCGAATTGCCCGATATTCTTTACGAAAAATTCAAAAATCAACCTCGCGTCGTTGCCTCGGCATCTCCTTTGCAAACGAGATGCCAATCGCACGGCGTTAAAGTAAGTTCAAATATTCTTACACCTTGATATTCCATCGTCGACCTCATTTTTCAACCCTTCGAGTGCATACTGGGTCGTTTTGACCCCAACTATTTTTCATCATCGATTTTTTGGCATTTAACCCTTCGTGGTCACTGTGGGGAGAATCCACCCAGTCACCAACTTGTGACGTAAATATCTCCTAGTTTCCGGTAATTAATGAGGCTGTAATCGTCATTTAACGACAGTTTGTAGTGTCCATTGCGCCTTGGCGGCGATAAGTATTACCGCCGCTAACGCTAAATCTCTGACATCCACTTTGAAATCAATCCACTTCCAATAACGGAATTAATATGTTTTTTCAAACGCGCGCTCTCCTACTATTTTTTTCTCAAAAGAACCAGATCTGATGAATATCAGGTCCAAATTTTAGGCAAAAATATTGAAAATCCACAAAGTGACGTTTATTTTAGTGAAAAAACTTTTTTTCCCGTTTTTTTTCTTCATTTTGCATTAAAAAAAATATTTTAGCCTTGGATTTCTTTCAGGAAAGTTTTTCGTATCTAAACTGGAATGTCGAAGGGTCGTTCAGTGATTTTTTGAGAATTTTCGGGCCGATAGATTGGTCACAATACGGGCTCGAAAATGGAAATGGAATCTCGAACATCCACTCTGAAGTCGACCCACTTCCAATAACGGAATTAATATGTTTTTTCAAACGCGCGCTATCCTACTATTTTTTTTCTTAAAAGAACCAGATTTGATGAATATCAGGTCCAAATTTTAGGCAAAAATATTGAAAATCCACAAAGTGACGATTATTTTAGTGAAAAAACTTTTTTTCCCGTTTTTTTCTTCATTTTGCATTTAAAAAAATATGTTAGCCTTGGATTTCTCTCGGGAAAGTTTTTTGTATCTAAGCTGGAATGTCCAAAGGTCGTTCAGTTATTTTTTGGGAATTTTCGGGCCGATAGATTGGTCACAATATGACCACGAAGGGTTAATTCTCGTTTTCGTCGAAAAATCTATTCCGGGCCACGAAAAAATCCATATTCGACTCAATAAGAAGATTTGAATAATGCCTCGGGTCAGAATGAGCCCAAGATGCACCCGGAGCCTCAATTTATATTCCCAACAAAAAATCCGATAAAAATTCAATTTTAGCGTGATCGAGATCAAGGCTTTGGCTTAATTTTGATTTTATTCACGAAATTTTGTACGTGGCATGTTTGTTTTTCCAGGTTGTTCGTTACTTCGAGCAACAAGAAGGCGGTCTTGTGATGCTCGAGAAAATGTGGCGGGAGCACTTCCTCGAAACAATGAAACCGCGTTATCTGCCGAAACTATGGTCAGTTTCTCACAATCAAGAGAGACTGGTAATTCGACAGACTCAAAAGAGGATCGAGCCACAAGACGCCAAACTCGCTGGGTTAACGGAGTAAAGGAGATTAATAATATATAATAATCAAAAACATTAATTAAACATGAAAACATGAAAAAATTAACGCGACCAATGCCCATATGGAGACTCGTCAATGAGCGAGTACTTCGTATGTTAAAAAAGACTGTGACAATTCCGTACCTCCTGTACAAAATTACATTTACAATTTTGACTGAATCATCGACTTGCTCCTCATTTTTTCCCCTCATTCCCCAATTTCTCTTTTTCCAACGATCAGCTCTTGCTACACATTTTATTTTACAATCTTCATGTTTTCTCGTACATTCTTCCAAGTTTTTTCCACAATTCGTACGACTCTGAAGTTTGCATCGTTGGAATGCAACGAAATTCGTTTTTTTATCTTCGACAAAAATAATTATTCGAATGCAGAATGTAATTACGATGAAATGATCGAATTTTGCCACCCGAAAAGCATATCGGCTCGAAAAATTTGGATGACATTAAAATTAGAACGAATCATCAATAAAATCGAATATTTTTCGTTGCATTCCGACGTTGCAAACATCATCAATTCGTCGACAGTTCAAAAAATATTTCTAGGAACAAAAACCCTTGAAATTCGCAGTCGAATTATCCAAAAAATACATTTCTGGATTAACATTCAAGTTCTGTACAAAAAAAATGTACACAACTACGTTTTTCCATTGTTCTGCTTCCGTAGAATCGAACCAAACTTCTAAGTACATGTTTTTCATCTTTGAAACGTGAAATATTACAACCCAGTATTTGGAAACGATTCAAATTGAGAAATTCAAAAAAATTCGATTAAAAAAAAAGTTTTCAGAGCCGAGGATCAAAAATCCCAGTATTTCGAAACGATTCAAATTGAGAAATTCAAAAAAAATCGATTACAAAAGTTTTCAGAGCCAAGGATCGTTGCAGGCACCAAAAAATTGCAGCCCCCGTTGGAGCGCACTCGATAATTGGAAAAAGTGCAACTTTTCGTTATTTTTGTTCTTTCAGCAACGAGTGGCTCCGACCGATCGATCCAAGGCCTTAATTCTCTGTAGACACACATGGGTCTGGGGTGTCCAACCATTTTTTACTGTACTTTGTACTTTGTACTCGTTTAAAAAATCTTAAAAAATTCAGGAAAGTAGTTTTCGATCTACGGAACAAGAGCCTGCGCCGAGTGATGGATGAAATTTTTTTTTTCATCGTTATCCAATGGTAATCGATACGACCATGATGCTGAAGTTTGCAACGTTGAAACGCAACGAAAAATATTCGATTTTATTGTTGATTCGTTGAATTTTCAATGTCATCCAAATTTTTCGAGTCGATATGCTTTTTGGGTGGCAAAAATCGATCATTTTATCATCGTAATTAAATTGTCCATTCAAATGATTATTTTTGCCAAATATAAAAACGAATTTCGTTGCATTCCAACGGTGCAAACTTCAGAGTCATTCCAGACCCGTGTGTGTCTACGGAGGGTCAAGGTCTCGATGGAATTTGATTATAGAGCGTTGAATATTTTTTTCAGTAACTTAAATTACGGAGGATATTGTACAACGGCGTCTATGAGAGATTTAAATATGTATAAGTATATTTTCATATTTATTTACAGAATTTTAGTCAGTGTTATTGAGGACTAGGAAAAAAAGGATAAAATGTAACTACGTCGTTTGTTCGGATTGTTGAGGTTTTTTGGGAGGCGCGGTGGTTTGCTCGTGTTGAATTTCTTGATCGATACGTTCTTTCGCCCTGACGACTTTGGATTGCAAATAGAATGAGCCGCCCTTGTTCCTGTCGTTGGCTTCCATGAGAAATTTGTAATTTTTTTCGATGAGATCTTTTTGATCGGGTTTTTCGACGTTCAGAATCCGCAGTGCTTCGTCCAAGGTTAAACCTGTTTTGGCGTTGGCCGCAGCCCGCTGAGCACCTTTCGCACCGCCACCGGCTCGTCGAGCCGCTTCCTGACTCGCCGCAATCTCCTGACGCAAGGCACGAGCAAAAGCTCGACCAATTACTTGCGTACCGAGCACAATTATCTGCGCCAAATATTTGGCCATAACCTCCTTCCTTACACACTTTTTGCTCTAGTTTTCACCTAACCCAAACTTGACGACTCTCCTTTAACAAAAAAAATTAACAATTTTTATTATTCCCACTCGATTTATTTCGCTCGCGACGAACACGACGTTAAATCGTGAAAACAACAATTTTTTTCGATGAAATTATTACTTTTTTCTCGTTCACGATTTTCTCACGGAGTTACGATACGAAAAAGTTTCACATGCAACGAGTAGTCATTCTTACCGCCGATTTATCGAATGACCTGAAGTTTGCTCATTCAGATTTATGTAATTTATTTATTTGTGCAATCAATTTTTTCGGAGCATGTAATTTTTATCGACTTTCGCAACGCTTTCGTGAGATTTTTAGGTTTTCTTTCAAAATTACAACGAGATTGGACTGCGGACACGTGTAAAATTTTAGATCGCAGCGGACTTCACGCGCGAGGCCTGAATTTTATCCATTTTATTTCACGTGGCCTTTCCGCGCGGCAGTCGGCATGCTCGATACCTGCAGTGAGCGGTAACGACGAGAATTCGCTCGGAGCTCGGAGTCTCATCGTTCGTCAGCGCCGTATCGACGCAGTGGCCAAAACGAGAAGCTGCTGAAGGAAAACCGTGCAAAGACCTGAGATCAGGTCACACAGGTGCAGCGACGCGCGATATTCGAGCGTGTCGCTCGTACAGTAATCGAAGCACGCAACATTCCGCGATTCACCTATCGTGCGTCTGTGTAAATGATTTACCGGACGCAACTGGACTCGCATATCCGAGTGTAAAATTCTGGCTTGGCGCCAAATATGGAGAAACGCCTGGATCCCCATATTTGGACTATGAAATAATTTGCGGTCGAGAAACTCTATAGAAATAAAAAAAAACTCGAAGAAACTCTCGAGAAATATTTTTCCTTCAATTTCCACTGTCGCATAATCCTAAAAATTCGTCATTTCTCTTTGAAAACTGCATGAAATAGTTACTATTATTTCCATCGCAGAAATTGACTGAACTTGCGATTAAATCGGACGAAAAGCCGCGCCCAAGGCTATAATCGGAAACTTGGCCTTTAACGCTTCAATGCAGCCATGTTTTGCTTCAAGAATTAGGCGTTGGTCACGTAGACCAACTATATATGTGACGAGGCGATCAATTGTCACTGTAATATTATCTATACATGGTTATTCGCTCGGAAGATAGAAGCCGGATGGTAAAAATGTCGACCGACGAAAAAATCATCAGCAGATCGAAGTTTTTCATAAAAGTAGATTTTTCTGACGTTATCACACGAAAAAACGCAAATACGTTATCAAAATGATGATTTGGTCGAGAAATTCCCGATCCACTTGATCTATCATAGTTTTCCATCTTCATTTATGACTCACGCGACACATCGAGCGTAAAAAATTGACGTATAGGCGAGGTTCGTGCGGAGAAATGATGAAAAACGATGGAGGGGGGGACAAGGTGATGTGCACACGCGGTCAGCTTCAGCGGAGAATTTGAGGAGTGGGGAAAGTCGAAAAGAACAGCGGGAAGGAGTGTCGCGCGGTCTTTGCAACGCGAGTTTGTATCTCCGGAGTATGGACTGCTGTGCTATATGTACGAAAGCGAGTGTTGATCGGGCAGTAAACAATCGGCAACTGTCGGCGAGATCGGGCGCGCGCGAGAGCCAGAGGCTCCGAGTGTACTATTTAGCCATTGAATTCTTGTATACGCGACAAGTGTAGCGCGAGTCGGCGCGAGTATTAAAACGCACGAAAACAAGAGCACGACAGACGTTTACGCGCGAACGTGCGTTACGAAAGGGTCTCGTGCGAGATCGTTTTTTATTTTTCTCTCAAATGCAATTTCGCGAAGTTCGTTAATCCAAACAATCTTTCCGTGCGAAGTAACGCGCGCACGGAAATAACTGATTCGCCTCTCAAGTGCAGCGAACGAGATTAACAAAAGGAATTAAAAAGTCATTTGACATCTCGTCTAATTGCTCTTGTGGTTGCGGAAAAATCCGCGCGCGATCGTGTGTCGCGCTTCGCCTATACCGTTTCCGCGCACCTATCCGTCCGAGTAGTGCGAACGCACGCACACTCCAGTGTTATTTACTCGCTCTGAAAAAATGGTGTAGAGGTGCGAAGGTCAAACGGATATGAAGATATAATACAGAGGAAGCAAAAAGTAAATAACGCCCAGTTAGATTGTGTGCGATACAGAGTTTTCGCTCTCTTTATTCTTTCTGTAATAAACTGCTCTTTACTCGAGTTCCCAAACGGTTCTGAAGTTTGCATCGTTGAAATGCAACGAAATTCGTTTTTATCTTTGACAAAAATAATTATTCGAGCGCAGAATGTAATTTGGATGATAAAATGATCGATTTTTGCCACCGGAAAAGCATGTTGGCTCGAAAAATTTGGATGACATTGAAAATTGAACGAATCATCAATAAAATCAAATATTTTTCGTTGCATTCCAACGTTGCGAACTTCAGCATCGTGAGTTCCAATCGCTTTCCCCTTTTCCTGACCTTGGGCATGATAAATTTCCATGATTTGTTTGTTTGTTTGTACGCACGCAGGATATACGGCGCGTTTGCATACATAGTTTTGGATGACACTAAAATATGAGGAGATAAGCCGTAGACTTTGCGACGTCGTATATTATTATGTTTAGCGCGAACCAGGTAGAGCTTTCTTATTCGTAATTATGAAAAATATGTATCCGCACTGTCACATCTTTTAGAAACAATATTGTTCCAGTTGGCGCGTCATGCACGCACATCGTGTCATACTGTCCCATATTTTGTTAACGATAAACCTTTTGTTTACGAGATTTCGCATGATTTTGAAGTTTGCATCGTTGGAATGCAACGAAATTCTTTTTTATTTTGGCAAAAATGATTATTCAAATGGAGAATTTAATTACGATGATAAAATTATCGATTTTTCCCACCCGAAAACATATCAGCTCGAAAAATTTAGATTTACTTTGAAAATTGAACGAATCAACAAAAAATTAAATGATTAATTATTTTTTTAAAGTTTTCTCTGCAATTGGTATGACTCTGAAGTTTGCATCGTTGGAATGCAACGAAATTCGTTTTTATTTTGGCAAAAATAATTATTTTGATGGCGAATTTATTTACGATGATAAAATGATCGATTTTTGCCACCCGAAAATATATCGGCTCGAAAAATTTGGATGACATTGAAAATTGAACGAAATCGACAATAAAATCAAATATTTTTCGTTGCAAACTTCAGCATCATGATTTCGCGGCGTGTACACCCCGAACCACGACCTATTTTCAAGAAAATATGACCCTGAAGTTTGCAGCGTTGAGATTCAATGAAGAGCATTGTTTCTATTAATTATCACTTTAATTTGAAAAATCATGGCTATTTTTCGTGTCAATTGAGTTTTTGGCACTCAAGAGACGATAGTTTTATTGTCTGGCCCGAACAATTCCGAGCTCTGGTGAAGAAATAACAGAATTTCGTTGTATTCCAACGATGCAAACTTCAACATCGTAAAAAAAATACACAATTCAAAACAATTCAGCGTCTTTCACAAAAGGATTTACTTTTGTTTGCTGATTATCTTTTTCCATCCCGTTTCATGAACCGCGTTGGGGAAGATTATTTAGTCGTGATTTGATTATTAATCCTAACGAACGTTTTCATAAGTGATCGCGAAAGCGTTTTCTCTCTCCGCAAATAAATCGTGTTTGTTTTTACTTCGAGTTCGCGGAATTATTATTTTTTTACTGTTTTCTGGCGCATGTTCGATTCGGCGCGGTATTTTTTGTTGTTTCGAGAGGTTCGTGTTTTCCAAATCAGCATGCATGACAGAAAAACATCAAGTTTAAAGCATTGTCGAGGTTTTAATGACTGTAAAGTGGGATTCAAGGCGCGTTTTTTTTTGTTATACGAATAACTTGGAACTAATGGCGCGAATTTCTTATCTGAATCGAGTCCACGCGATACATACACCGCGAGCTTGTGAATATTCATCTGGATATCGCTGTCATATCGTAATCTTTCTATTGACTGAGTTCAATTAACTGTAGACCAACGAACCTGCCGTAAATCTTTGGACCCATTGTGACTCTGAAGTTTGCATCAAAATGTAACGAAATTCTTTTTCATTTTGGCAAAAATAATTATTCAAATGAAGAATTTAATTACGATGGCAAAATGATCGATTTTCATTCCCACCCGAAAAGCATATCGGCTCGAAAAATTAGTATGACCCTGAAAATTCAACGAATCATCAATAAATTCGAATATCTTATGACTCTGAAGTTTGCATCGTTGGAATGCAACGAAATTCTTTTTTATTTTGGCAAAAATAATTATTCAAATGGAGAATTTAATTACGATGACAAAATGATCGATTTTTCCCACCCGAAAAGCATATTGGCTCGAAAAATTTGTATGACATTGAAAATTCAACGAAATATCAATAAAATAAAATATTTTATGATTCTGAAGTTTGCATCGTTGGAAAGCAACGGAATTTGCTTTTATATTTAGCAAAAATAATTATTCAAAAAAGAAAAATAATTATTATGATAAAATGATCGATTTTTGCCACCGGAAAAGCATATCGGCTCGAAAAATTTGTATGACATTGAAAATTCAACGAATCATCAATAAAATCAAATATTTTTGGACCCAGGGACCCGTTTTATTTATTTTTCGCGATTCATGTGTTTTTTTTTACTATTGTAACGTATTGCCCGCGCATATGAAACGCGGGCCCTTTGTTCGCAGCGGCGCGGTGCGTTTGACACCGGGAAACAACGTTTTTTTGCCAATTCCTCGTGCTAATAATCGCTTGATCCAGATTACGCGTTTTTCGCGTCTTGATTTCGCTGTAACGGGATACAGAGACGAATGATTCGAAAAACTTGACGCAGCAGCGGGACGAGGTTGTGCCGCGTCTCTGTAGAAATTTCGATGGGAATGTAAACGCACGTGGTTGGGCGCACGTCAATGTCACCGCGACATCGACGTTGGGGAAATAATAAAACAATTCGCCGAGCCACACAGTGGAGAACATTTCGAATGCGATGGAGCGGAAACGCATGCACAAGTAGCGAGGGGCGGGGGAGGCCGGAAGTCGTGTTGCGAAATATTATATTCCTTTTTTTTATTTATATATATATATACACGTATGAAATATGCAATGCAATGCACATAATAGGCCGACGCTAATTCCTTGCTTGGAGCATTGTCATGTACGTTAAATGCGCGCTAAGGCACACGCGATGCAAACGCTTTTCTTATATGAAGATTGAGTTGCACTAAAAAATCTCTTCTCCTTCGACTCGGCTTTGTCACACAATATTCTCACGAGAAATTCGAGGCTCTTATCCTTTATTACTTCTCGGATGAATATGAAATTCACGACGCGACCGGGAGGCCTCTTTGAGTCATACATTTTTTCTCTCTAATGCCCGCGCGATCGACTTGAAATTGCATTCTCCAACATTTACGAGCTCGATATAACCGCGAATCGGAACTCGTCACTCGAGAAATTCAAAGTTGAAACTTTTTTCATTGCTTTTTCGAACGAAAAAAGTAAAATTCATATGATGCTGAAGTTTGCAATGAAAAATATTTGATTTTATTGATGATTCGTTCAATTTTCAATGTCATCCAAATTTTTCGAGCCGATATGCTTTTCGGGTGGCAAAACTCGATCACTTACCATCGTAATTACATTCTGCATTCGAATAATTATTTTTGTCGAAGATAAAAAACGAATTTCGTTGCATTCCAACGATGCAAACTTGAGACTCATAAATTCATTCGACTTTGTTGAGTTTTCAGAGAAGTTTAGATTCTGATTTCGCGGAAAAATCATTTTTCCCAAAAAAATAAACAGAATTCTGGCATTTTTGCAATTAACAAATAATATCGGTTGATTTTGTTCTCAAAGTCCGAGCAATCACGGAGATTCATGACTCTGAAGTTTGCATCGTTGGAATGGAACGAAATTCTCTTTTATATTTGGCAAAAATAATTATTTCAATGGAGAATTTAATTACGATGATAGAACGATCGATTTTTCCCACCCGAAAAGCATATTGATTTGAAAATTTTGGATGACATTGAAAATTAAACGAATCATTAAAAAATTCAAATATTTTTCGTTGCATTCCAAAGTTGCAAACTTCAGACGATAGCGAAGTTTGCATCGTTGGAATGCAGCGAAAAATTATTATTTTTTCGTTCATTTCAAAAAATCATCCACTTTTTTGGATTTTTTCCAAGTGAATTCGGACGTTTCGGATATCAGAGAAGTTTGCTCCACCATTTTTGACAAATACTGCGCATGAAAATTGAGTTTTCGTCGCGAAATTCTGTTTTTTTTTGGTGGCAGTGCTAATAATTATTGTTCAATATTTGTCCCGGGCAAAATTCAATGAATAATCGTTAGAACAAATATTTTTCGTTGCACCGTTGCAACGAAAATCTCAACGTTACAAACTTCAGAGTCATAACTTCAGCATCATGGAGATTCGCTAAAATCAAGGCGTTTTTCTGTAAATATGAATTTCTTGTTTCTTTATTCTAGAGACGTTTTTTTTTTGTAGTGAATTATCCATATTTTATGGCCCCGAATTTATTATTTGTCGAAAATTAAATGCCAAACAATCGCGCGGATGGAACATTTTTTCCAGTCGAATGACCCAGAATGCACTCGAAGGGTTAAAATACAATTTCAATTACCGAAAATCCATAAAAACAATAAATGCTCAAAGTGCAGAGCATCGCGATTGGGAATGTGATTTTTTTTTTGAGATTTATAATCACGCAGAGTTTCCAAGATTTTTGCCCTTAAATGGAGAAACTGTTCGATGTGTGCGCCGCATCCACGCCAATTACGCACTTACATTGCCATTGCGCACTCGACACGATAACGACGATACAGTGTATCGGATGATCGATTTAATTAGCGAGTCGCTGCGGTTTACTGAAGATTTGCTCAGAGATTATTTTTACAAAAATGACATGCACGCATCGATTCCCATTTTTCGTCCTGGGGGACGAAAATTGTCATTCATTTCCTTTTGAATCATGACGTTGAAGTTTGCATCGTTGGAATGCAACGAAAAATATTTCGGTTTAGTGATGATTCGTTCAATTTTCAATTTCGATCAAATCTTTCAAGCCGATATGTTTTCGGGTGGGAAAAATCGATCATTTTATCATCGGAATTGAATTCTCCATTTGAATAATTATTCTGGCCAAATATAAAACGAATTTCGGTGCATTCCAACGATGCAAACTTCAGAATCATAAAAATACAAACCTTGTGAGCAACTTGCACCGTTGAAATGCAACGAAAAATATTTTATTTTATTGATGATTCGTTCAATTTTCAATTTCAACCAAATTTTTCGAGCCGATAAGTTTTCGGGTGAGAAAAATCGATAATTTTATCATCGTAATTAAAATTTCCATTTAAATAACTATTTTTGCCAAATATCAAAACGAATTTCGTTGCATTCCAACGATGCAAACTTCAGAATCATTTTTTAGAAGCATTTCCCTCGCAACCGATGAATCACCTTGAAGTTTTAATTGACAAAAACGCGTGTCTGTAATTCATTAAATTTTATTCAGTCCCGCAAGATTCTCATTTATTTCCGTATTTGTTGTCCAGTGGTAAAATCATCGGCATCCGGAAGAGGATCGACGAAGATGCCCCGAGTTGTTTAATATGCGAAGAATAATTATCGGGACGCACATCGATGTACCAATTCATGGTAACTACGACGAGAAGCGGTTCGAGCTTTGTGAATAGCGGAGCCGGAAACGCGACCCTGACTGCCCCTACCGGTGGTAGAATATCGACGATGTCTCTCACTTCCGGTACGAACAAATGGGCCTCCAGATTCGTCGTGGCTCTTCAATTAGCTGCTTGGAGTGCGGTTGGCATTGTTCTTCTCGAAAAAGGTATTGCCTCCTTGCAGAAACACAGTTCGGCCAGGCAAGCTTTATTGGAAAATAACGCATCACATGAGGTACAAACATTTTTAAATAAAAAAAGTTCTTCCTTGTTTGTTTTATTGCCTATTTACGATTTCACAATGCAAAATTTTACCACAATGAAAAAAAAAACCATTTATTTGACCCTTCGAGTACACACTGGGTCATTTTGACCCGAAAAAATTTCCTTCACCGATTGTTTGGCATTCAATTTTCGTTTTGGAAAATCAAAAAATTCAAGGCCATAAAATATGGATAATTTACTACAGAAAACGTCTTCACAAAACAAAAAAACAAAAAGTGGATATTTACAAGAATAAATCGATTCGAAAAACGCCTTGGGTCAGATTGACCCATACGCACTTTCGGGAGTTGTGTACTCGAAGGGTTGATCATTATTAAAAAGATTCCGATACCTCAAGACACGATAATTCATAATTTAAAAACAGTTTTTTTCGAAAACGCTGTCCTGCAGTTTCTCATTATCAAAATTTCTTGAAATACAATTTTTTCGTATATTTAATTGGTAAAAAAAAAAGAAATTTTGTTTTTCTACCGGAAACTCGATTAAAAAGTAAATAGTTTTTTTTTTTCAATCACTGAAACTTGCGAAAAAAAAAGGATTCTCGGGAAAAGGCGTTTCAAGTTTTTGACGGTTCGAAATCTAGAGTTTTTGAGAGTCCTTGCCAAGGATATCGACGAATAGTTTGTCCTCGAGCCCTATAAATGAGGTGGAGCGTAATTTACACGTATTAAGAAATCTAAAACAAACAGGTAACGTCAAAAAGCTCGGCAGACTTTCTCTCGGTGATTCCTCTAGTGCCGATCGACTCGCCGACATCTGTGTCGAAGGATCCAGAGTCGTCGGATGTTTCGATGACTGGAGGAATCTCCGTATGGAGTGAAACTGCGAAAGTTGCAATGGGAACGAAAGGCATGAGGTCGGCTAACGAGGAAAGTACGAGGACGCGAGTTGCATCAACAAACAACGAGCAAACGACGTCGGAGGGGGCGAGAGGAGAGGAAACGCCGGGGAACGGTGGCGAAGGAATAAATTCAATAATCGAAAGTCGTAAAAACGAGCAATCAAGAATATTGAATGGACGAGAGGAGGGCGTGAACGATCCGAAGAAAAAAAAAGTTCTGGAGGAAGTGGCCAACGAGAATGGAACGAAAATAGAAAAAACATCGGCCAATTCCGTTGAAGGTCTCGAGCACGATGAGCACCCGTCGACGGTGAAAGTGATATTGGCAAATCCGGATGAATCCAATGGAGTCTCCCACCGGAAACGCTTCTTCCGACTGGGCCATGTCAACGGAGCTGGAGGCGGCGGGGCTGCTGCAGCTGTAGCGATGGTTGCTGTTGGTGCTGTCATGCTCGTTCTTGGCCCGGCGGTCATCGTACTCCGGGCTCTTGACGAAAGACGTCAAGAGCGAAGATTCCTCAAACTTTCGGGCGAAGAGGATCTTCCTCCGAGTTACGAGCAAGCCACCGGAAGTATCGAACAAGCTCCGACTTATTCGAGTCTCAATCTCGACACAATTTCTTGACGTCCGGGCTGAGGAATCCTGAAAATTCCCCAACCACTAAGATCGAAAATGCAGCTGTTTGATACATTTTCCCACGATTAACAATCGCAGGAAAATCTCGAATCGCAAAATGTTCAAACAATTTTGCAAAATGTTGTTGCATCTTCGGAAATCAATGGCTGGAACGAGACACGAGGCAAAATTCACTGTAACGTACACGAAAGTATTACGAAAAGTTGCATGGGCGGATCGCTCTTGCACAATTATCAGTATCGATGTTACAATGAGCACTTGATTTCTTCATTTTGCTTCCTCATGGAGGAAGCTATGTGACGGTGAAATTTTTTTTTTTCCAGTTTTCAATGTCAATATGCTTAAAATGTCCCAAAACGTCGAAAAATCATATCTAGAAAAAATGTCCGTATGTGTGTGTGTATGTGTGTGTGTGTGTGTGTGTGTGTGTGTGTATGTGCTGGCACTGTAAAATTCAAATGGTTATAACTCGAGAACGGTTTGAGCTACAAGGCTCTAGTTTTGCACAGATGTTAATCTATACTAGCTCTTCGTTTGCTGAGAATTTTGTCCGGATCGCTAGAAAAATTCGAATTCTACAGCATTTTGAAATTTTCAAAAAAATGGTGTCACCGCTCTAACTTTCGCAAATTTTAAGATTTATTACTAATTTTTTTTTTATAATTAGAGTATCATAATAGGAAGGTTGGTATTGAATTTGGGGAATATCGGTCGAGCGGTTTAAATTTTATGGGTTTTTGAATTTTACGAAAATATTAGTTTTTCGAAAAATCGTTTCACCGTGCATCTTGAGCACCATGAGGAAGCAATTTGCAAATTTCAATTTGCAGCCTTTTTTTTCCTTTCATTCCCAAGCATTATGTGTTTTTTTTTCATCCCTTCACTCCGCGAACAACCCCCACCAACCCCTAGCGCGTCGGAGCTGCTTGTTTTATGGTACTATTATGGTCGTTGGTTAGCGACGATTACAGTCAGAATGCGAAAACTCAATGGCAATCAATTTATCCTGAACGAATCGATTAGAAATTCCGCATTTTTACACAAACCGACCAAGTAGCATGAAAATCGTTCGATATAAATAAACCCTTCGAGTACACACTGGGTCATTTTGACCCCGACAATTTCCCGTTATCGATGTCGCCGAAAAATCAATTTGGACCCACAGAAAATATGGAAAATTTACTACAAAAAGCGTCTCTGCAAAAAAAAGAAAAAAAGTATCGGAAAAACGCCTTGGGTCAGATTGACCCGATGTGCACCGACAGCGGGTGCGAGCACTCGAAGGGTCGATATTGTGACCTCGCGCCCATGTCTACGATCGAGTTCGTTCTGTTTTATAATTACAGCTCCGTTAGAAAATGTCACTGCGGAAACTGCTCCAGAATAAATTTCGATAATTTTCGATTGGTTGTGAATTTTCGCTCTTTCGTCAAGAGACGAGTGCTGTTTTTTTTCTACTCCTGAGTGGGAACCGAGTCGAGTATCCGTCCAGCTTATTTAGCGTTTTTTTTAACGAAATATTGTTGAGAATGAAAGGAAGAGGAAAAAGTGAACGCAACTATTTGTAGAAAGAATACTTTCCGTGCTTTTTTAAAAAAGCAGAATTGGTGCGGACAATAATGATGAGGGAAATTGCACGATACACATGTACATACGAGTTCAACGAGTAACGCCGATTCCGAATGATTCATCATTGACACTTGGCTCCGTCTTTTTCCGTCTCATTCAGAGGCTCCTTTGGTCATTTATTATTTGTCATAATTGACCCGACCTGATTAACCCCGATCGGCGCTTCTACACAGCTTCTCATTTATTTATAAATATATATGTATATACACATTATTGTCAATGTGACTCGTCACATATAATTTTTATAACGATTAAACGTGAAAATATTCAATGATTCTCAAATTTGCATCGTTGGAATGCAACGAAATTCGTTTTTATATTTGGCAAAAATAATTATTTAAATGGAGAATTTAATTATGATGATAAAATTATCAGTTTTTGCCACCCGAAAACATCGGCTCGAAAAATTTGAATGAAATTGAAAATTTAACGAATCAATAATAAAATAAAATATTTTTTGTTGCATTCCAACGTTGCAAGTTGCTCACAAATTTGTATTTTTATGATTCTGAAGTTTGCATCGTTGGAATGCAACGAAATTCGTTTTATATTTGGCAAAAATAATTATTTTGATGGAGAATTTAATTACGATGATAAAATGATCGGTTTTAGCCACCCGAAAAATTTGGATGAAATTGAAAATTGAACGAATGAATAATAAAATAAAATATTTTTTGTTGCATTCCAACGTTGCAAGTTGCTCACAAATTTGTATTTTTATGATTCTGAAGTTTGCATCGTTGGAATGCAACGAAATTCGGCTTTATATTTGGCAAAAATAATTATTTTGATGGAGAATTTAATTACGATGATAAAATGATCGGTTTTAGCCACCCGAAAAATTTGGATGAAATTGAAAATTGAACGAATCAATAATAAAATAAAATATTTTTTGTTGCATTCCAACGTTGCAAGTTGCTCACAAATTTGTATTTTTATGATTCTGAAGTTTGCATCGTTGGAATGCAACGAAATTCGTTTTTATATTTGGCGAAAATAATTATTTAAATAATATATTTTTCGTTGCATTTCAACGTTGCAAACTTCAGACTCGTTATATTCACGCGATCCCTGAAAAAACGTCATGGGTATGAAATTCGTGTTAAAAAAAAAAAAATCGCTGGATGACCCAGCACATGGGGTTTGTTGAGACATTCCTAAAAATTCGAAGCGTTTTAGCTTTACCATTTTGTGTAAATAAACCTCATAAAATGCCAATGAATCACTAAGTTTGCTCTTAATTTTTTGATTTTTTCACGTGGGCAATTAGTACGTCGAGAACAGAAAAATTGGTCTTCGCGACGAGAATAATTGATACAAATAAGTTTGCATCAGCAAATATGATGATTATCAAAAATTTAATCGTTTTTTCCTCATCGCTGCAGTCATTTTACTCTGATCGATTACTCTGCTATTTGGGAAGATCGATTTCTCCTGGCAGGACACGAAAATAATGTTTTTGCTAAGTTTGTAATTCTGTTAATTGGCTATAACAAAATAATGGACTTTGACAACGAGGCTTGGATGCACTCGTGTTCGTTATTCGAACATCGCGTCACGTTTTTTTTTCTGATGGTGCAAGGCCGTTTAGAAAATTTACTGCATACGTTGCGCACATGTGATTTTTTTGTTTTTTATAGTTTTATTTAGGAATGAATAGGAAATCATTGTACGCTGGTTTGATTTTTTAATAAAAGCGACGAATTCATTCACTATCTGGAAAGTTTTGTGTCCGATTTCTCATTTTTCCCCCCGACACGTCTCGCTTCCAGGGCACTCGATTCCAGGGAAAATTCTCGAGTCAGTTTCATTCTAATTCATAATTTCAGCGCGGAGGTTGATCGGAATTTATTTCGAACTGCTCTGTCATTCAAAATTAGTTCCAAAAGTCACCGCAGGATCGCGTGGCGCGCCGAGATTCATGGAGGTTGCCATGACGATGAACCAGCTGGGAAAGTGCGATGCGAGGAAAGTAACGCGACAATGAAACGTCAGTCGCGGATTTTCGAAACGATTCTCATGGGATTTAACAATTTTACAATGACGCTCGGTTGTTGAGGACATCGAATCTCGAAATTTCACACCCTCTTCTTGTATGTTCCATTTTTGCTCATTATTTTCGAGGTCCATTGTTTTTCGAGCTGCCCAGGTACGTCGTTCGTTGTACGGTGTTAAGCACAACGCAAAACGGGGCATTTTTTACATACGTCTTGGAGGTGACGGTGAATAGTTTTATTTTTTATTGACATCACGTCCGTAATATTTATTTAATGCGCCAAATGACTCGCACGTTTAAAATCCTCGGAAAAAAGTCGAGAAAACTGCATACCGGGTCGTTTTCACCCGATCGAATGTTTTTCCATTCAAATTTCGTTTTCGTATAAAAACAAATTCAAGGCCATTGAATATGAATTATTTACGACGACAAAAAAAACCAAAAAATGCATATTTTCGGGAATACGAGGAATTGAAAAATGCTTCGGGGTCAAATTGACCCGGTATCGTCGACATTTATTCTCGCGACATTCTTTTTCCTCAAAACATTGTCCGGAATTTTTCGTTTTTAATCGTTTATATAAATATTTAATTGCCCGCCATTTTTTGTTTTTAATTCACGATTTTTGGTAATAAATTGCAATCGAATTTCATGGCCAATCGATACGAGATCAATATCGAGAAAAAAACAAATAGAAATTTATTCTGGACAGATTTGGCCGTTCTTACTTACAAAGCCGATGGCAAAATTTTGGACATGCAAGCGATTAACGTTCCGAGCCATCTCCAAGGTCGGGGCTTTGCAAGATTACTAGCAGAGGTACGATCGTTGCACACGTCAGTCGGTTCTGAAAAAATTATTTTCAAACTGCTTTTTTGAGTGAATTCTCACGGA
The DNA here is from genome assembly GCA_037043255.1 of Diadegma fenestrale. Lineage (NCBI taxonomy): Eukaryota > Metazoa > Arthropoda > Insecta > Hymenoptera > Ichneumonidae > Diadegma > Diadegma fenestrale. The sequence goes on from CM073309.1 coordinate 39,955,077, forward strand.
TTTGAGTCGGAGAAATATTTGCTGGAGATAAATTGTAAATCCGTCGGCATTCCTTGAGCTTCGAGGTCGATGCCTCTGCTTTTCAAGAGTGCTTTGGAACAGACACCTGACAATTTGAGCCGAGGGATGAAAATTTCTTTGTCGCCGCTGATTAGCGACAATATTTGAAGATTTAAAAAACTTTTTTCATCCTCCTTAGGGAACAAACTCGTTTGACTGCTCGCTTATCGATTCCGAATGTTGCATGACCGTGAAGTTTGCATCGTTGGAATGCAACGAAATTCGTTTTATATTCGGCAAAAATGATTATTTAGATGGAGAATTTAATTACGATGATAAAATGATCGATTTTTGCCACCCGAAAAGCATATCAGTTCAAAAAATTTGATTGAAATTGAAAGTTGAACGAATCATCAATAAAATCAAATATTTTTCGTTGCATTCCAACGTTGCAAGTTGCTCACAAGGTTTGTATTTTCATGATTCTGAAGTTTGCATCGTTGGAATGCAACGAAATTCGATTTATATTTGACAAAAATAATTATTTAGATGGAGAATTTAATTACGATGATAAAATGATCGATTTTTGCCACCCGAAAAGCATATCGGTTCGAAAAATGTGATTGAAATTGAAAATTGAACGAATCATCAATAAAATGAAATATTTTTCGTTGCATTTCAACGTTGCAAACTTCAGCATCACGAATGTTGCTCTATTTTTTGTCCACTCGCACGTTCGTGCAGAGACTCAGGGAACAGTCGAAGTTTATTTTGTCTGCGATTCTGTGGAACGAAAAATTGGGGCAATGATTTAATCGACATACTTTTCCCCAACAGGCTGCGTTGACGTACGCGATCGTGAACGATTACTACATGTTGCTGAACTGCGAGTACATGCAAAAATTTTATTTGGCCACAAAGACTCCTGAGCTGGAGGAGCGAGTTGTGGGACCGAAAGAGTTACTGGAGGAAGGAGAATCAAGTTCATTGAGAACGGAGACAGATTACGAGTTGCCGGAACCCGAAGATTTCGAAGTGCCTTTAGAAAAATAAGAAGAGAATTGAAGGAGTTTCGGGTTGAAGGTTTCGAGTGAAAATTGTGGAGGAAAATGGAGAGAATGAAGCAGGAAGACGCGTTGGATAGGGAGGCGGAAATAATGTGGTTGTGCAGAGAAAATTATTACAACGAAATGTGGAAACGAGCGAAAGAAGCTTGCAACGTTTACCCCACGAGCGAGCCGTTGAAATTGTTGCTTGGGATTAGTCAAGCTCTGGTCGGAAGAATCGACGACTCGATGCAGCAAGTCTCGGAGTTTGTGGACGACGCAAGTTCGTCCGAAGGGAGTTTGTTGGCTGGGCTTTTGATTCAGAGTACGGGATTGCGAATGGGGGGAAATGCAGATCGCACGAGTCTGGCGCGAATAGACGCTCGTATCAGAGACGAGAGGAGGCGAGGGTCGGCGGTGGCGCTAGCGAGAGCTGCGACGGTCTTGTTTTTGTTTAAAAAATTCGACAGAGCTCGAGAGTACGTGGAACGAGCTTGTAAGCTCGAACCGGGCGATAAAAATGTTTTGGTTATCGGAGCCTGGATTAATTTGTACGAGGGATTAGCGAAATCAGGTAAAAACGACAACAAAGTTTGGCTCGATCGAGCTCGCGAATTGCTGAGATCGGCTGGCGACGCTCCCGGAGATTTAAACGCGACTCTGGCGTCTGCAAAACTGGAAGAACTCAGCGGACGTCACAACGAAGCGATTGTCCTGTTGAGCAGTCTCGTCGTGCGACATCCCAAATTGGCGCTCCCTCTCGTCGAGAAAATGCACAATCAATTAGCCAGTAAGGATTGGGACGAGGCAATCAACACCGCTGACCGTATAATTTCGATCGAGGCCAATTCTGTCGACGCGTTAAAAGCTCGAGCAGTCGTTACGATGTGCAGAGTCGGCGACCTCGCCTCGGGCCTCAAAAACGTTCAAACGTTTTTCCGCAATTTGATGATCGCTGAGCCCAACAATTTCGATCTCATACTCGATTGTGTGCAGTTTTTTTCTCGCATATCGAATCGAGATTTTGGGATATTGACGGAATTGTTGAGAATCATGGAAAAATTGGTCAATCAGAATGATAAAAAATTGCCGCGGATGATGGTCGAGCTCGGAAATCTTTACGTTCTCGCTGGCAGGATTTCCGAAGCCGAACGTTCTTACAGGGACGCGGTCCGATTGGACGAATCCTCGTTCACTGCTCTGACAGGCTTGGCCAATTGTCAGGTAATCGAGATCCCGGCAAATCCAACATCCACCAATTTGGCGAGACAACAAATTGATTTCCTCAAGGAATTAACCAACGACGCGAACGTCATTGACAGGGCGATGATTGATTTTATGTCGGCGAAACTTTACGCCTCCGAGCCGAACAAAGCGCTGGATTATTTGGCGCGTACAGTTTCCGGGATCCTCGAAAATCTTCCAGCCTTGAATGCCAACGGAGAAACCGCAGGTGCACTCAATCGCGGCTACTATCGATACCTCAACGACTTGAATCCCGTTTTTTGTCTTGACATCGTCGACGAATATCTCGTTCATTGTCCCTGCCGATTTATCGTCGACACGGAAAAAGATTTAGACGGAATGGAGGACAGCAACGAGAACGAGAGAGATTTGGTTTGCACGTTGCTCGAAAGAGTCGTCGAAGCTTGTCCCGGCATGGGAATCGCTCTCCTCATGCTCGCCAAAGTTAGAATTCAAACTGGATTCTTCGAGGAGGCTCTCATCGCGCTCAGAGAGCTTTTGGACAACGTTGACCCCGCCAATTCGGCGGGACATTTGTTAACCGCCCAAATTTATGCTCATCAGGCTCAGTACGACATCGCTGAGCAGAGTCTCGAGCTCGGACTGAGTTTTAATTTCCGCGTTCGCGATGATCCCATGTATCATCTCATATCGTCGATTATCGATCGCGAGAAAAATCGAACCGAGTCTCGCATCACGAGCCTTCGACAAGCGATTAAAATGATCGACGATCGTGTCTCCTCGTCCTTCACCGCTCCGATCTCGACCTCCGACAAAGCCACTCTGTACATCGAACTCGTGGATGCTTGCGTCAGTCTTGGACAATTCGACGAAGCCATTTCCATCATGGAACAAGCGAGGGATCTCTTTGGCCGGAGCCTCGAGGAATCCCGACTGGTTATCGCGAACGCTGAAATTTACCTCCAACTGGGCGATATCGACGAGTCGGTTAAATGTCTCCAGGAAATTCAGCCTGGAAAACCTTACTATCTTGAGGCTCATACCAAACTAGCCAACATTCATTTGGAGCGACGAAAGGATCGGCAGGCCTTCGCCAAATGTTTCAGGTCCGAGTATTTTCACGTTATTTTACTTTTTATGATGCTGAAGGTTGCAACGTTGGAATGCAACGAAAAATATTTGAATTTGTTGATAATTCGTTCAATTTTCAATGTCATTCCAAATCTTCAAGCCAGTATGCTTTTTGGGTAGCAAAAATCGATCATTTAATCATCGTAATTAAATTCTACGCTTGAATAATTATTTTTGCCAAGGATAAAAAACGAATTTTGTTGCATTCCAACGATGCAAACTTCAGAGTCATATTTTTTCGATCCGCGGTTTCTCGGAATCGTCGCAATTTCGTTGACTGGAAGTAAATTTTTGTTCCAACTATGCAAACCTGAACATTATAATGTTTTTCCATTCTGTTGTAATTTCTAAGGAATTATTCGCACGACCTTTTGTCTCTTTATCAACAAAACAAACGGTTTTTGTATAGAGGATTTTTTTTTTATGATGCTGAATTTTGCAACGTTGGAATGCGACGAAAAATATTTGAATTTATTGATAATTCGTTCAATTTTCAATGTCATTCCAAATCTTCAAGCCTGCTATGCTTTTTGGGTGGCAAAAATCGATTATTTAATCATCGTAATTGAATTCTCCATTTAAATAATTATTTTTGCCAAATATAAAAAACGAATTTCGTTGCATTGCAACGATGCAAACTTCAGAGTCATTAATTGCCAAACAATCGGTGAAAGAAAATTGTTGGGGTCAAAATGACCCAGTACGCACTCGAAGGGTAAAATTTAAAACTAAATCTGCGAAAATGTGTTTGTCGATAAATTTGTACATCCGTATAAATAGGATGAGTGAGAAAAAAATCCAAAAAATTCTGGTATGAAAAGTCCACAGCGATGCTGAAGTTTGCAACGTTGGAATGCAGCGAAAAATATTTAATTTTATCGATGATTCGTTCAATTTTCAATGTCATCCAAAATTTTCGAGCCGATATGCTTTGCGGGTGGCAAAAATCGATCATTTCATCATCGTAATTAAATTCTCCATTTAAACAATTATTTTTGCCAAATATAAAAATGAATTTCGTTGCATTCCAACGAAGCAAACTTCAGAGTCATTACTTTTTTCGAAAATCAACTTTCCTGAAAGAGAAAAAACTGACCTGGAAACACAAACAAACGGAAAAACGCCAAATATACAATTGTTTGATCGTACATATCGAAAATTAACAGGGAGCTCGTGGAACACTGTCCAGGCCCACGAACGTATAGCATGCTGGGAGACGCGTACATGGCCATACAAGAGCCGGACAGGGCGATCGAGGCGTACGAAAAATCCCTGGTGAAAAATCCACTGGACAGAAAATTAGCGGAGAAAATGGGCAAAGCTTTGGTCAAGACACATCAGTACGGAAAAGCTATTGCATATTATCGAGAAATAGTGAAAAACAAAGCTTGCTCCGATCTCAAGCTCGATTTGGCTGAACTTTACATGAGGGTCAAGCAGTTTGATAAAGCGGATAACGTCCTTGTCCAGGAGCTTCAAGGTCAGTCTCCAATGACGTTCATATCTGACAAAAGTCTGACAATACTTGACGTTTTTCATGTTACACTATTCACTTTTTCTTCATTCGTCTTCTTTGCCGTTTTTTTCGCTTTAATTTCGTTTTCTCAGTTCGATGTTCGCGGGTACAAATTTGTGCAGGAACTCAGCGGCTTTTTATTGTTTATTTCATGATACGAGACTCGCGTGCCTGTTTTTTCCGATTAAAAACCAATTGAATTAAAAAATTCAATTTTTTTGGTTTATTTCTCGGTTGATAACGATTCAACAGATAGCAGAGGAGCGAGCGATTTGCCGAGCCTTGAGCGACGAGGACGACACTTGATGTTACTGGCTAAAATCCGCGAAAGGGCGGGAAACTTGCAATCAGCTCTGGCGACATTGAAAGAGGCCAAGGATAATCAAATAAGATGTCTTCAAAGAGCTCCTGTGGGGGGGACCTCGATCGCATCACAAAAACAAATATTAGCCATTATTTGTCTCGATATGGCTGAACACGCTTCCGCTCTCAGAGATTACGATCAAGCTATAGAACGCTACAAGGAAGCTTTGAGTTATAAACCGGCTGATATCAGAGCCTTATTATCTCTCGCCAAACTTTATATGCAGGTAAACGAGACTATAAAGCCTTTGTCTGACTCTGAAGTTTGCATCGTTGGAATGCAACGAAATTCTTTCTTTCTCTGTGACAAAATAATTATTCGAATGCAGAATGTAATTACGATGATAAAATGATCGATTTTTGCCATCCGAAAAACATGTCGGCTCGAAAAATTTGGATGACATTGAAAATTCAACGAATCATCGATAAAATTCAATATTTTTCGTTGCATTCCAACGTTGCAAACTTCAGCATCGCTGTGGACTTTTCATACCAGAATTATTTGGATTTTTTTCTCACTCATTCTATTTATACGAATGTATAAATTTATCGACAAACACGTTTTCGCAGATTCAGTTTTAAATTTAACCCTTCGAGGGCGTACTGGGTCATTTTGACCCCAACAATTTTCTTTCACCGATTGTTTGGCATTTTAGTCCAGTCATTATAGACATTCAAAATCGAAAATTTAATAATAATTCCAAAAGTTTTCAAACTTCGGTCAAGTGAATGGTACATTGGGACGACAATAAATCTCATTTTGCAACCTTGTCCGCAGTCCGGAACATTGTTAAAATTACAATTAAATTAATTTTTGCGGTATGGTCGTGAAAAAAATTCCAAAAGTTATGCAAACTTGGGGAAGTTTTCGGTATAATATTTCATATCACGTATTAAATTTGCAACCAATCTAAGTGTACGGAACATTTTTTGTTATTGAAAATGAATGTTTTTTTTTATTAAACTGAATGAAAACGTTCCAAAAGTTCTGCAAACTTGACACATATATCGGAAAAATATACCGAACGGTTGTATAAATTTGCAACCTTTTCCGTTGACCGGAACATATTTATTTATAATTCTTTTTGATTCGTGGTCATTTTTTCGAGTAAGGTGGTCTCGGAATAATTACAAAAGTTTTGGAACTTAGTTGCAAACTTCGAAAACATCTATTCTGATGTATTTACAAATTTGCAACCTCATACGCGATCCGGAACTTTTGGAATTTTCTTGAAGGTGAAAAAAAAAAATTACATTTTTGCAAATTGCATAAAGTTCCGGATCGCGTATGAGGTTGCAAATTTGTAAATGCATCAGAATAGATGTTTTCGGAGTTTGCAACCAAGTTTCAAAACTTTTGTAATTATTCCGAGACCACCTTACTCGAAAAAATGACCACGAATTAAAAAGAATTATAAATAAACATGTTCCGGTCAACGTAAAAGGTTGCAAATTTATACTACCGTTCGGTATACTTTTCCGATATATCTGTCAAATTTGCAGAACTTTTGGAACGTTTTACTTCAGTTTAATAAAAAAAAACCTTAATTTTTAATAACAAAAAATGTTCCGTACACTTAAATTGGTTGCAAATTTGACACGTGATGTAAAATAATATATTTAACACCACTCCAACTTTGCAGAACTTTTGGAATTTTGGTCTCAAGAACTGAGCAAATTATCATCTATTGCATTTTTAACAATGTTCCGGACCGCAGAACAGGTCGCAAAATTTTATAGTTTGTTTTAATACCATTCCCGACCTTACATCAAAATTTGAAAACTTTTGGAATTATAATGAATTAATTGTCTTGACTGACTGGACTATTTAATGACTCTGAAGTTTGCATCGTTGCAATGCAACGAAATTCGTTTTTTATATTTGGCAAAAATAATTATTTAAATGGAGAATTCAATTACGTTGATTAAATGATCGATTTTTGCCACCCTAAAAGCATAGTGGCTTGAAAATTTTGGAGGACATTGAGAATTGGAAGAATCATCAATAAATTCAAATATTTTTAGTTGCATTTCAACGTTGCAAACTTCAGCATCGTGGCATTTAATGGCAACGAGCGATCTGGCATTTAATTTTCATTTTCGTCAATTCAGAGCCATGAAATTTTGATAATTTACTACAAAAAAATGTCTCATTGAAAAAAAAAATGAATATTTGCCGGAGCACAAATTCGGGACCAAGTTGCGAGTAAATAATTAAATAATCCTCATCCTGTTTTTCCACACATGGGTCTGGAGCGTCGCATCGTTTTTTACTGTACTTGGACTCGTTTAAAAAATCTGGAAAAATTTGGGAAAGTAGTTTTGGATCTATAGAAAACAGCCTGCACTAGTTGATGAATAAAAATTCCTTTTTATAATTGTTATTTAATGGTAATCGATGCGAAAAACGAGAATTTCATGCCCTGGATAGACTGCACAATCCAGACCCATGTGTTATTTTACGAAGAATTGATTAGGACATTTTGAAATAAGTAAACAAACGATATTTGTCGATCTGGGCCGTAGGTCAACGATCTAGATCGCTGTGGACAAAGTTGTACGGCACTGCTGAATGCCGACCCAGAGAACGAAGCCGCATCGGTTATGATGGCCGATCTTGCATTCAGGAAAGTCGATTTTGAGACGGCTGCGTTTCATTTCCGTCAGTTGTTGCTGCGTCGTCCGACTTATTGGACGGCGCTGGCACGTTTGATTGAAGTTTCTCGTCGGACAGGTAAATTTTTCTTCTTCGTAAAAGTCGCTCGCGCCTCAGTTTCGTTCGAGTGATTTTTCTCTGTGAACGACGATTGGATTTTTTTTTTTGGTCAGGCAATACGAGCGATCTTCATGAATGGTTGAAGCGAGCAGCTGCCGCCAGTGATAGTTCGAATCGCGAGGCTGGTTATTATTATTGCTCAGGCCTGTTGGACTGGCGAGCTGGAAAACTCAATTCAGCCCTCCGAAACTTTAATTGCGCTCGTCGTGATCCCGAATGGGGCCAACAAGCGATTTACAATATGATAGAGATTTGTCTCGACCCGGACGACGACTCTGCCTTGTCCAGCGAGGCCTTCAACGATGACGAAGACGCCGAATATCACGATTCCCGGACGATGGCACTCAAAACTGCTCAGAGATTGCTCCTGGTATTTTATTTTTCATCAAATTCCACAAATACTCTGTTTATTCTTTGCGCAGCATGATCACGAAATTTTAATATTGAAAACTGCGTTACCGGATTTTCTGGGTTTTTACTGTCCTTGGACTCGATTAAAAAATCTGAAAAAATTCAGGAGAGTTGTTTTGGATCTATAGAAAGAGAGCCCGCACTAGGTGATGGATAAATTTTTTTTTCTTATTCAATGGTAATCGATACGAAATTTTTTCTTACTCAATGGTAATCGATACGAAATTTTTTTCTTATTCAATGGTAATCGATACGAAAAACCGAAAAATTCACGCCATCGGCTGAATGAGCTGGACAGACCAGAGCCATGTGTGTATGCGGCGGATTAAATGGATTGGATGATGCTGAAATTTGCAACGTTGGAATGCAACGAAAAATATTTGAATTTATTGATAATTCGTTCAATTTTCAATGTCATTCCAAATCTTCAAGCCAATGTGCTTTTTGGGTGGCAAAAATCGATCGTTTTATTATCGCAATTACATTCTGCGCTTGAATAATTATTTTTGCTAAGGATAAAAAACGAATTTCGTTGCATTCCAACGATACAAATTTCAGAGTCATCGAAATTTCGAAAGAAAAATGATTTTTCTAATATCCTATTTTACTATTTCACATCTAATTCCATAGGGAGAAGAAAATGACTCGTAAGTTGACTGAAAATGTGTGTCTGATGGTTGCAGGAATTGAGTCCAAAGGGAAACGCTCACGAGATGTTGACGCACCGATTGCTGGGTGATTTTTTCTTGCTGGCTACGAAGCAAAAGGGCAACATCGAAAGGGCATTGCAAGATTGCACGAATCTGGCGAGCCAGGAGAGTCTCCGAGACCACGTTGGTCCAGCCCTGGGACTGGCGATGGCTCATATTTTGATGAAGCAAACGCCAAGAGCGAGGAATCATCTGAAACGGGTTTCAAAAAACGTTTGGACCTTCGAGGATGCCGAGTATCTCGAACGCTGTTGGTTGCTTCTCGCCGACATTTACGTTCAATCGAGCAAATACGAGCTGGCTAATGAACTGTTGAAACGCGTTTTGCAGCACAACGCAACTTGCGTCAGAGCTCACGAGCTCTCGGGCCACATATCCGAACGAGAACAAAATTATCGCGAAGCCTCCATACGATATGCTCAAGCCTGGAAATACGGCGGCAAAACGAAACTTTCTATTGGTTACAAACTCGCTTATTGTTATTCCAAGTGCAAAGCGTACGCTGACGCGATTAAAGTTTGCCATGAAGTCTTGCGTCAAAATCCTGATTTTCCGCGCATTAAAAAAGACATTCTCGAAAAATCGATTAACAATATTCGCTCATGAATTATTATTTTCAAATTATTCTCCACCTCTGACCCGGATATTCGGTACATTTCGTACCGCTCGTTTTCGACATCGAAATAACACATTTTCGATCTTCTCGACATAACTGATCCGAGGCAAGTTGCCACAGACAGAAAAAAGTCCATCAAAGTCGACGTTTTCAAACAATGCAATAATAAGTCTAAAAATTTGTCAACACGATTCCGTCCATTATTATAATTCAAACATGTATCTTGTATGTAAAGCTTTACCAGTGAAAATAAACCTGGCGTATGAAATAAGAGTCAAAATGTTCGATAGTTCAAGAATAATCCTTTCCAAATTTGATACAATTATTATGATGCTGAAGTTTGCAACGTTGGAATGCAAGAAAATTTATTTGATTTTGTTAATGATTCATGCCATTTCAATGTCATCCAAATTTTTCGACCCAATATGCTTTTCGGATGGCAAAAATCGATCATTTCATCATCGTAATTAAATTCTCCATTTAAACAATTATTTTTGCCAAAGATAAAAACGAATTTCGTTGCATTCCAACGATGCAAACTTCAGATTTTATTATTATTATTATTAATAATAATTCGATATTATTATTAATAATAGGGGCCAATAATACTTGGCCCCCTCGAGTACATACTGGGTCGTTTTGACCCCAAGAATCTTGTGTCGCTCTTAATGAATTAAAATGAAATATTTTTTTCTCATTCTCCATATCAATTTTGATGAATTGAAATAAAATATCAAAAATTTAGTCGCTGCGAAAAAAAAAAAAAAATTCATATTCACCCGAATACAACTGTTTGAAAAACGCCTTGGGTCAGATTGACCCATGTTTGGTGTGTGCACTCAAAGAGTTTAAAAATTTCGTTAAAATTTTTTTTTTCGCGTTTTGAAAATTTTTACATTCGCGCGCAAAAAAATCATGGAGCAGAGAGATGGGGAAAAAAAATACGATCGAATGATTGCACGAAAGCCCGTCGCACAGCGCTGGTAGTGAATTCTAAAAAATTCACTATGCAAAGGTTCCCGCCCAAAGTTTGTCGATCTAGGAACTTTTGATTCTCGTTAGTTGGCGTTCTCCGTATTTTTCGCGGCAAAAATCACTGCGACGAAAAACGAGGGAGAGGAGTCACGACGCCAACGCGCTAGCCGACAACCGCCAACACCGTTGTATCGTGTTTCGCACTCACATTTACGTTGTACCGGGACGAATAAAAACACTCGAAATCACTTGGAAAAAAGTGATACTACGATCGGATAAGGACGATCCATTAATTCTGTTTTTACAACACTTCACGAGATTATAATCGAGTAAGTTTTTTGCTGCTTTCTTGAATATATTAATTGGAAATACATGGAAATTGAGTCGCGAGTCTGATCGCGATTTACCGCCATTTTAGCCTCCATTTTATGCACACCCGGTTTGATGCTTTGTGCGGGATTTTTTTTGCCGGCGTCAACACGAATTCTTTGTATTTTTGTCTAATCTCGTATTTAGTAAAAACCGCCAAGACTCGAGAATATTTCGACGCCTCCGGGTCAGTTTTCTATTTTATTTTATTCTTGAACTTATAACGAGTTTTCATTCATTATTTCGGACTTTGTAATTTTCGCAACAAGCCCAAACTCTGTCACCCGTGGAAACGCGCAATCCCTTTCGTGACCTTGGCGTCCCCTCGGCAATTTCTTGAATTTCAAGTCCTTTCTGGAATTATTCAGGGCGTTTCGAAAGCCCGAATGTTTTTTTTTGTTGCATTTTTCGTTTCTCCCGCGTACAAATTTCTTGAAACCTCGCGACCATTGGCTCTTCGGTTTAACCAAAAAATAACCGGAATTTCGATGTTTCGGACTCAAAATTTTGACGCTCCTTTATTTTGCATGTTCCAGCAACCACGATGAGCAAATCTAAAGACTCGCCAGCCACGGAAGGAGAGACCGAGGAAGAATTCAGTGTCGAAAAAGTTTTGGACAGACGCGTCGTCAAGGGCAAGGTCAGTGTACTCGGCACTTGTCGCTATAATTTCCTACAATTTCCAACATGAAAAATTCTTATTTGAGCTTCCGTAGACACACTAAAATTAGCGCAACTTCCTAGTCACGCTTGGGTCTAGTGGCGTCCCACCATTTTTCACTGTAACGTCACACGGATCACGGCCACGGATCTCGGTGGTCACACTGGGTTGATTCTACCCAGTCCATTTTCGAACCCGTATTATGACCAATCTATCGGCCCGAAAAGTCTCAAAAAATCACTGAACGACCCTTGGACATTCCAGCTTAGATACAAAAAACTTTTCTGAAAGAAATCCAAGGCTAACTTTTTTTTTTAAATGCAAAATGAAGAAAATAAACGAGAAAAAAAAGTTTTTTCACTAAAACAATCGTGACTTTGTGGATTTTCAATATTTTTGCCTCAAATTTGGACCTGATATTCATCAGATCTGGTTCTTTTGGGAAAAAAATAGTAAGATAGCCCGCGTTTGAAAAAACATATTAATTCCGTTATTGGAAGTGGGTTGATTTCAGAGTGGATTTTGGAGATTTAGCGTTAACGGCGGTAATACTTATCGCGGCCAACGCGCAATGGAAACTACAAACTGTTGTTACATGACGATTACAGCCCCATTAATTACCGGGAACTAGGAGATATTTACGTCACAAGTTGGTCACTGGGTGGATTTTACCCACAGTGTCCACGAAGGGTTAGAAAATATGGAAAAATTGAGAAAAGTAGTTTTGGGTCTATAAAAAAAAAGTCTGGACTGGGTGATGGATAAAAATTCTTTTTTATTATTATTATTCAATGGTAATCGATACAAAGAACGAGAAATTCACGCCATTGGCTGAATGGGCCGGACATCCCAGACCCATGTGTGTCTACAGAGGGTTCAAAATCCTTTGTCCTTCGAGGAATATTGAAAATGCCGTTTGCAACGTAATTTTTCAATTTTGCTCTCAAAGTCTTTAAGGACGAAGATTTTTCGGAGAGGAATTTCTAAGAAAAGGCTTCATTCTGAATTTCTAAAATTCTTATGATCCTGAACTTTCCCATCGTTGCAAATAAACGAAATAGAAATTTTTTCAAAGTCAAAATGGCAATTTTTTCATTCCACCAAAAGTTTCGGACAATTTTTTTCCGTCATTTCCATGCTTCTCCAAAACTTTTGGTAAATTAAACAATCTGCCTCTCTGACTTTGAATTTACCGGAATTTACCCTTTTTACCGGAATATTCTTGTACACGCAATAGGTGGAGTATTACTTGAAATGGAAAGGATATTCGAACGAAGAGAACACGTGGGAACCGGAAGAGAATCTCGATTGCCCAGATTTAATAGCCCAGTTTGAGGAAGCGCGCAAGAAAAAAGAAGCAGCTTCAAGCGGTAAACGTCACGAGGAGAAGGAACAAAAGAAACGGAAAAGCTCTAGCACGCCAACACCGACACAGCCGAAGAAAAAAATTGCCGAAGAGAAAAAACCTGAAGGTATACAATCGTCAATAATTAATTACAGAAATATGAGCAATGTTTAAGTAAAGAATCAAAATTTTTGCAAAGTTCAAATCTCGTAAAACAATTTTCAATTATAAAAAGTTTTATGATTTCTAACGACACTGAAGTTCGCGACGTTGGAGTCCAACGAAAAATACTTTTTCTATTCATCGTTTCAATTTAATAAAACCATGACGATTTTTGTACCGATTTTGTCTTTGGGAAGCGGAGTCGAAAACAAAAATTTAGTGTTCGTTTATGATAATTATTTACGAAGGAAAAACTGCTGAATGTCCAAGAAAAATTGTGGACGGATAAAAATATTTTCCGTGCAACTCCAGCGATGCAAACTTCGGAGGCTTCGGAGGATTTGCCATTTCCGGGAAAACCATTCTATGCATATTTATGAAAAAAAAAGTCAAAATCGAACTTCTGAATGTCGTTTAAAGCACAAAAATAGAATGAGAATAGGCGAAAAAAATAACACAATCTCGTTTTCTGAAATTGTAGGTTTCGACCGGAACTTGGACCCCGAGCGTATAATCGGAGCGACAGACTCGAGTGGAGAATTGATGTTTTTGATGAAATGGAAAGGTACAGACGACGCGGATCTCGTGCCGGCACGTGTAGCGAACGAAAAGTGTCCCCAGATTGTGATACAATTTTACGAGGAAAGACTGACGTGGCACAGTCCTACACACGATGATGAAGGTTCCACAAAGCCTGATGCCGAGTAGCCCTGCGCCTTCCGATCTTACGTACCCATTGCCCGTTCAACGATTGGTCAGCTCGCGGTGATGACAGACTCGCCAAAAACAGAGATTCCACGAGTCAAAGAGAAAACCATAGAATACTAAATGACAAATAAAATGATATCTAAGCGTAATAAGATGGAGAAAAACATGTTTTTACACGGCAAGTATTGCCATCAAGCGATTAACGAAAGACAAAGCAAAGTAAGAGAGAGAGAGAGAGAGAGAGTGCGAGAAAAAAGATTCTGCTTGCGTTGAAGCAACATTTTGTTTGCGGATTGCAGAATTTTACTTTTTATAGATACTAGATCGGCGATTCTCTCTGTCGTTGATCAAAAATGCACAATGAAAAAGAGCGACAAAGCTGACGATATAGTTATAAAATAAAACTTGACAAAGTTGAAATGTACATTTTTTTTTTTTCACCGTTTCACTTAATTCCTGTTGCGAAGTAATCCGAATTGTTCGATAAATGGAAAACGTTTCGTTTTCGTACATTATAACACAAGGACGAAAAAGTTTTTCTCACGCGTGTTGTACGAAATTTTATATTACGAGGTGCGGAAATGCGGACAAACTCCCATTTTACGTACCGCGTGATATAAAAGAATTGGTTCGAGCGATGCAAACTAGCGCATGAAACTCCAACTTTTACGGTAATTTGACACCGAAGGAGATTTTCGGGAGGAAAAAGGATGTTTAGAATCCTCCGAGTCTTTTGGTGAACGGAGGAATCTTGTCTCTGAGATTGCCAGTCGAAAGCGTGACGAATTTTGTGGGAATCTTATTGAGCTGCCTAAAATATTATTTTTTCATTCTTGAACGTTAATTAACGCATTCGATTTTCTGGTAATCTCGTGCATTTATTCCAGCCAAGGGAATCCCACGTTTTTTTTTAAATGCGTTATAATTGTATTGCATCGATCGAACAAGCTTCATGATTTTTCTGAGAACCCTCAAAAGACTTTCGTCCAATTCCGTAGTCCCCGTTCGACTTGCGGTTTTGTTAATTTCTCGAGCGTCAGCCTCGGAGACAATGACGAAAAAAAACATAACGAATAAAAAAAAAACTTGATGTAATTCCTGTCGTTTTATGTTTGTGTGATTTCTGCACCTTCGGCCAACTGTTGACGACAGTTGAAAGTAAATATTGAGACAATTCGTTGAGACTCAATTGAGAGATTTGCCATAATTTGAAAGTTTGCAACGTCGGAATGCAGAAAACTTTTTTTTGTTTAGCGTTGCTCAATTTTTCGTTGGGTCCTTATGGAAAATTCAGAGATCAGCTCTGACAGGATCTTCCAAATAAGAATAGGATTTAAAAAAGAAAAAGACATTTCGAAGTGATGGTGGAAAAGAAGAAATTGAAACAAGTTTTGATTGCATTCCGATGATTCAATTTTCAACATCATGTTTCATCACGAAAATGAATGTGGTGTAATAATTGTAAGGGCTCGATGTAAAGGAAAGAGAATGAAAAAAATGTATGGATTCTCGATGAGAAATGAGAAAGTTTTCGTATTCACAATATACATCTATATATATTTAATTAGAATTTTCGTTTAAATTTTTTCACATTTTTCTTGCCCTTGTGCTTATTGTCATTATTTCGAGGTCGTTTTCGACCGGTGATTCGTTGGTTGCGTCCAATTTCCCAATCGACTTGTTTGGCGCTGGCGCCGTCCGCATCGCTGAAAGCGTTGCTTCCGCCGTGCTTGTGTTTTGCGCGGCCTTGCTCTTCCAGCATTTCGGCAAATTCTTCGGCTGCAACAAAAACGTTTTCGTCCTTGCCGCTTTTCTTCTTATTCTTCGCTTTCGGAGCTTTTCCCTTTGATTTTTTCGAAGACTCTTCCTCTTCGTTCCAATCTTCCTCATCGTTGAAATCCATGTCGCTCAGATCCTCGTCGTCAATTCCATCCAAATCTATGTCACTCATGTCGTCCTCTCCCATGTCCTTCAGATCGTCGATTTCTTCGTCGTTATCGGAGCCCATGTCCGACCCAACACTATCATCTTCGTCGTCTTCCATTTCGTCCTCGGATTCTGAAACATCATCTGAGAGAAGCGAATTTTCAGCATCAAGATTATCAAAATTTATCAACACCGTTCATCATTTTCACTTTTTTCATGTCAAATAATCCGCCATTCAAAAAAGTATTTCTAAACTTGAGCTTGTCTGTTGGAAGTTATTTTTTTTCCCTAGAACAGTAACCGGGGGTAAAAAACGACGTTAATTTTTGACTTATTTTTTTACTTTAAGCAAAATAGTTCCAGGCTCACGTGATTTTGCATTCAAAAACGAAAAGAATGCGCCCAAGTTGGACCGTTTTTGTTAAATTTTACCGGAGATAGGGAATCTTTCAAAATTGGGGTCATTTGTGACCCTCGGTTACCGGAATGGGTAAAAAAAGTATAAGGTTAATGATCCTGGAGTTTGCAACGTTGAGATTCAACGAAAAGTATTATTTCTATTAATTATTTATTGAATTTTGAAAATCATGGCTGTTTTTCGTCTCGATTGAGTTTTTCGGACTCAGGAGACGACAGTTTTAGTGTCTGGCCCAAATAATTATGAGCTCTGGTGAAGAAATAACAGAATTTCGTTGTATTCCAACGATGCAAACTTCAACATCATTAAGGTGCGGGCTCTTTTTCTATAGATCCAAAACTACGTTCCTGGATTTTTTCAAATTTTTTTTGAAACTAAGTCTTGGCAGATGCACTAACTGTAGCAAGATGACTCTGAAGTTTGGATCGTTGGAACGCAACAAAATTTTCTTTTATCTTTGACAAAAATAATCATTCGAATGCAGAATGTAATTACGATAATAAAATGATCGATTTTTGCCACCCGAAAAGCATATCGGCTCGAAAAATTTGAATGACATTGAAAATTGAACGAATCATCAATAAAATCAAATATGTTTCGTTGCATTCCAAAGTTGCAGACTTCTGCATCATGTAGCAAGTGGATCAAGGATTAATCCATGTATTTACGTTTTTTGTTCTAGCACCCGGAATATCAATGTTTTGAAACTGGTAATTCAATGAAACTAATTTCCAATTCCAAACGACCTGCATTTTTCTGATTAATTTATAATGAATCAAATACGAATAAAAAATATGATGTAAGTTCGAATCGCAACTTTGCATCCGGTTACATGACTCTGAAGTTTGTATTGTTGGAATGCAACGGAATTCGTTTTTTATCTTTGGCAAAAATAATTATTTAGATGTAAAATGTAATTACAATGATGAAATAATCGATTTTTGCCATCCGAAAAGCATATCGGGTCGAAAAATTTGGATGACATTGCAAATTGCATAAATCATCAAATATATTTCGTTGCATTCCAACGTTGCAAACTTCGGCATCATCCGGTTTCCTGCATTGGATAAATATGAAAACTTGAACCCAAACGGAAGACGAACAAATTCTTAAAGGGTTGGAACTTACTCTTTTTCTTCTTTTTCTTGGAGGATCCGATGTCAGCAGCAATATCCAAGTCATCAAAGTTCTTTTTGCCACCCAAAGAGTCGAGAAGATCGTTGAATTCCTCGCTGTTGACACTGTCGTTATCGTCATCGTCGTCCTTGATTCTCGAGCCTCTGATTCGATTTTTGCGTTGAAGATAACGGTAAAGGAATAATTCGTCGACGGGGATGCGATCTTCGTGAACATTAACGTAGGCCTCGCTGTCGACTGCGACGGAGCGAACACCGCGCGGAACGTATTTGGCTCTTTGGGCCAAGGGATCATTGTTTTTCGTGACTTTTTTATCGTCCAACTTTTTGGGATTCCGGAAAACGTAGCGATCGAGGAATCGAATCAAATTTAAATCTTCGAGTGGATCGCCGCTGTAATGAATGATTTTTCCTTGCGCGAGTGTGCTTGCGAAAAGAGCTACCGAAGGATGGAAATGCGTCGAGAGTGCCTCGAGCTCGGCTAGGGGGGCCCTAATTGCGCCTGATCTCAAAGGGTTCAAACAAAATGGATCATAAAAAACAGCTGGATCGTCTTCGATCTTAACTATTTCCTGGACATCTTTTTCGCAATTGGTAATTGGCTCGATTATTACGTTAGAAAGCATTATAGAATTTTCTTCCACAGGCTTTTTAACTTTTTCTTCATCGTCTTCGTCGTCGCCTCCATTTGCCTCAGATTTTTCGATCGTTGCAAGTTTTTTCTCCTCCAAATCGTCCTCCTGTTTCACGGACTTGTATCCTCGCTGCACCATACTTTGCAAATCTTTTCGAGTCTGTAAAACTTGCGACACTACGTACAATGTCGCACAAGACATGTTCGCAGGGAAATAAGAAACTACTTGAAATATTCTTTTCATAAAAGCGTAAAGCCTCGTTACACTTTTGTCGCTTCGCAGCACTCGATACAGCAGGTTCAAAAATACTGCTCGCTTGTTCGCCACACCGATTTGAGGGTCCAATAATTTTCGGTAAAACGCCGTGTAGAATCGATTCTCTCGCTCCGGCTCTTTTCCTACAACCTGCAAACGAAAAACAACGAGGTTTCGATTGAAATAAAAAAAAAAGAAAAAGTTTCCTCAATGGATCGTCATTAAATCGATGCAGTTGCTTTTTTTTTTTAGATCAAATGTGGCCTTTTTTTTACCATCACACTTCGAAAAGGAATGTTTTTTTAAAATATTTTTGAGACTCTCGCGTGTTGAATCTACAAAAAACAATGACGAATGAATTGAGTATTTCAGAACGATATCGAAATTTGCATCGTTGCAGTTGACCGAATAATATTCTATTTGTCGACAATTTAAAAAAATTTTGGAATCGCCTCATTTTTTCTTTGACATTCAGTTTTTGATTCGCAAAAATTGTCATAGACACTGCAGTTGGCTCTGCTTTCAAAAAAATATATTAAAGTAATGAGAAGAGGTGAAGACAGGGGGAGAATTGAAGAAAAGTAGAATCAAACGACTCTGAAGTTTGCATCGTTGGAATGCAACGAAAAATATTTGAATTTATTGACGATTCGTTCAATTTTCGATGTCATCAAAAATTTTCAAGACAATATGCTTTTCGGGTGGCAAAAATCGATCATTTCATCATCGTAATTACATTCTGCGCTTGAATTATTATTTTTGCGAAAAATAGAAAAGAATTTCGTTGCATTCCAACGATGCAAGCTTCAGAGTCCTAAAAAGGCAGATTTTTTAATTTACCAAAAGTTTTGGAGAAGCATAAAAATGACGGAAAAAAGTTTTCCGAAACTTTTGGTGGAATAAAAAAGTTGCCATTTTGACTTTGAAAAAATGTCTATTTCGTTTATTTGCAACGATGGAAACTTCAGGATCATTGGAAACTTCAACATGATTATTTCAGTTGCATTTCTGTGACGTAATAAAAAAAGGTTTACAAAATTTGGAAGTTTATACCCACTTGATGGAGAAGACTGAGAGCGTTGAGGGAAACGTTGAACGAGCCAATATGAACGACTTTATAAACAGAATCAATGTGTTGATCGAGCTTGCCGGATTCGAGATTGGCAAAGGGATAAGCACGATTGACTCCGGTAAGAATGGCTGCCATCATGCGGCTGTCGGGTTCGCCGCGTTTGAGACAAGCTTTGAAAAAAGCGAAATAAACATCGATGAGGCAGTTGGCAACATCGACGTCTTCGCGATCCAAAACGAATTGGGTGAGTAAACAAATAGCATAATATTGAGCTCTCTGAGCGACGTTTTTCCTGAAGAGCAATTTTTCAATTTCTCTTAATACGACGATTTTCATGTTGGGATGTTCGAGCAAAAGTTTGTTCATGCAAAAAACTGCTTTGGAGGCGACTTTGCTGCGTGGATCACCGATTTTGTTGACAAGGAATTCGAGCAGTTTGTGCTCCTGTTCAGAATTGGCGATCAACAGATCGGTCATGACGGCGACAGCTTTTTCACGATTTGCATCGACCGTGTCCGACGCGACTGTCGACAAAGACGTGATGAAACGTTCGTATTCGTCGCGCAATTGATCTTCGAAGTACCAATGAGCGAGTAATTTTTTCCTGTGCATTTCGCGCGTCAATTTCGTTGCGTTATCGTCCAGTTTGGCTGAATCCAATTCGTCCAAATTCTGCTCCTCAAATTTAACGAGTTTATGCTCCGGATGCAATAAATCGTTGATGAAGAGATCGCGAAGCGACGTCACCAGCATTAACGTTTGACTGTGCTTGGCAGCTTTGACTTGAGACACGAGAGACACCAGTCGAGCCAAATTGTACTTTGGATTGTTTTGTATGAGCACGACGCTTGCCGCTATTTTGTCAGAACTCGTGCCCTTGGTCAAGGCCGTTTTCAGCCATGCCAATTCTGAATCTTTTGACTTTGATTCTTTCAACTGATACGCGGCTGTCTCTGCCTCTAAATGTTTTTTGCCGCTCGATTTCAACTCCATTACTTCCAACTCTGTTTTCCCGTGTTTGCAAGGCGACGATGCTTTCGGGTACTCGTCGTACCATTTTTTAGTTTCTGTTGCCGCTGGGGCTTCTTGGCCCAATACGTTCGAGTGCGATTTCATCTGGAGCAGAAAATTATCATTTCCAATCGTAATTTTACATAAATTGCACAATGCTGAAGTTTGCACATTGGGATGCAACGAAATTCTCGTTTTTCTCGAGCAAATCTCGTTATTTTTATGCGATATTTAATCGGGACAATAAAACGATCGGTTTTTTAGGATTCGAGTACGAAATCGATATGGAAATTGGATGATTTTCAAAATTCAACGATGGAAAGAAAAAGTATTTTGGGTTGGTTCCCAACGTTGCGAACTTCAGTGTCATATTCATCGTTTGTATTTTGTTACGAGTCTGATTACGAGTAATTACGAGTCTGAAGTTTCAACGTTGGAATGCAACGAAAAATATTGGGTTTTATTGTTGATTCGTTCAGTTTTCAATTTCATCCAAATTTTTCGAGCGATATGTTTTCGGGTGGCAAAAACCGATTGTTTTATCATCGTAATTACATTCTCCATTTAAATAATTATTTTTGCCAAATATAAAAACGAATTTCGTTGCATTCCAACGATGCAAACTTCAGAATCATCTTTTTTTTTCGTACTCACCTCGTGGCTGCCACTTAACCTCTTAACAAAACTGTCGGAAACTTTGATTCTTCTCTGTTGTGTGTATTTCAAATAATATTTCACATACTTATTCAATTATCACGTGCCCGTTATGCTCAATCAAACATAATTCGGGCCATTCGGGCTAAGAATTATTTTGTTTGGATTTGCGATGCACGTGTCACCGACGCGATATTTTGTACAACGCGAGGGAGAAAAAATAAGGTTTGGGACGAGACGACACGTTCGATTTCTTCATGAACTACCACGTGGTTTATCGATTGACGGTAATGAAAATGATCGCGAAATGTAGACGCACATGGGTCTGAGGCGTCCACCAGCCCAATCAGTGAATCTCATTTTTATTCGTGAATCGATTTTAAACAATAATAATAAAAAAATCTACATTTTCGAGCCTTTTATGGCCATCGAGAGACGCGGCAGCGGCTCGACGCCAAGGATTCAAAAAAAAGCGTAGCGCGAGCCCGCCGCACTCTTTTATACAGTAAAATAGGCGTTTTATGATGTCACAGAAACTTCAAATCCTTCTCGCAGGAAAAGGAGTGGAGGGAGAAATCTCATATTAGATTTTAATTTTCTATGATTTTTTATAATGAAAATACCTGGAAATAATGTCGAGAATATTTCGGTTCCTTTGGGGAACGAACGGAGTTCTCGTTCGGGGCTTTTTTTTCAGGTTCCGGAAGAAAAGCGATCCGAGCGGTTGGTCTGGCTGAAATTAACAACTTTTGGGCATGACGATAGTAAAATGATGAAGAGTCATAATTGAAAAGTCCAACAGTAATTTGTTTTGTTATTTATACGGAAAACACGTATGTACAAACGATCGATACAAATAATTGATTATAAAAATAACGATCGCGCTCTTGGCTCAATGATTCAACCAGTTGTTTCATGAATTTTCATTTATTGAGTACATAATAAACTATAGCGTTACTAATTATTATTATCAGGATTTTTCTTCTTCTTTTTCGTTTTGTTCGGTGTATCTTCTTGTATTGGTCTCTTATTCGTTTTCTTGGTGTTGGTCTCGTCGTCCGAGACACCGTTTTCCGTTTGGACGTCCATCGCGTCACCGTTTTCAAACATTGCTGTACTGAAGTCCAAGTTTTCTAAACCTTCGGACATGGCTTTCGCCCGGAGTTCGCGACCTTCTTTCTTCAGTTTTCGCTTGTCCTGTTTCCTTCGATTTTTCAATTGTCTGTTGTCTTCTTTCTTTGACTTTTTTTTACTCGTCGCATTTTCCTCGAGCTCCGATTCATTTTCGGATTCGGGCAAACCATTTTCGTCACTCGCTTTCGTCCCGTTGGTTAACTTCGGTTTGGCCGAGTCATTCGGTATCGTTGCTCTGTAACGTGATGTTTATATTTATAAGCAGTTTCCAGAAACGTATAAATTTCATTTATATTCCGTTTGAAAAAAAAAATTGAGTTTTTCGAGATTTTAGAGACGGTTATGAAAATTTTTTCTGCTTTTGAAACGACCTGTAAGGCAGAAAATGTATTTCTCACAAATTTTAAAATTTGCGCAATCTTGTATTTTTGTTCTATTTGGGCTTTTGTATCGAAAGGTTTAGAAAACTGGAATCGCTTTTATCCCTTCGTGGTCACTGTGGGTAGAATCCAACCAGTGACCAACTTGTGAAGTAAATATCTCCTAATTCCCGATAATTAATGAGTCTGTAATCGTCATTTAACGACAGTTTGTAGTGTCCATTGCGCCTTGGCGGCGATAAGTATTACCGCCGTTAACGTTAAATCTCTAACATCCACTTTGAAATCAACCCACTTCCAATAACGGAATTAATATGTTTTTTTCAAACGCGCGCTATCTTACTATTTTTTTCCCAAAAGAACCAGATCCGATGAATTTCAGGTCCAAATTTTAGGCAAAAACATTGAAAATCCACAAAGTGACGATTATTTTAGTGAAAAAACTTTTTTTCCCGTTTTTTTTCTTCATTTTGCATTTAAAAAAATATGTTAGCGTTGGATTTCTTTCAGGAAAGTTTTTCGTATCTAAACTGGAATGTCCAAGGGTCGTTCAGTAATTTTTTGAGATTTTTCGGGCCAATAAATTGGTCACAATGTGGGGGTTCGAAAATGGACTGGGTAGAATCAACCGGCAGAAGTGTGACGCGGAAGGGTTAAAAATAGTTGGCAGATAATATTTAGAAGGAAATGCACATTGTAAATTGGACTTACATGTTGAGAGGAGCTCCGATCAATGATGCTAATTTATTGTAGGCGCTTTTGGCATCTTTAGACAACGAAAAGTTTGTCCTGTATTCGGCAATTGCATTTGCGATCGTTTTCCAATCCCAGGCTTTTGGTAAATGTTGGGAATGAACGGCGTGCAAAAGCGTCATCAATAGGCAAACGAATTTCTGACGAACTTCTTTGCCACTAGGAGAATCCTTTTTACCGGTTGAATCTCCGTTCGAATGCTGCACACTCGAGGTTAATTCTCGCAAAAGATTCAAACTGTTGGTGTACAATTTTTTTTCCATTTTCAATCTGACTGAGTTGTTCTCTTCGTTCTTGACGAGTCTATTGTTGCGGTAGAAAATAGTCAAGAACTCCAGCGCCTGACCACGACGAAATGATCTTATCGAGTTGTCGAAAGCAAAGTCCACCTGTTTTTTAGGAAAATTCCGACAAAATTCCAAAATTAATGAACGAAAAGTGAAAAATGTTGAAAGTTATTTTCTTCGAGGTCGTTTTTATCGGCAAATGGAGTTGAAAAATTGAATTGACCTCGGGAAAAGTTTGTATTTACCAAAAGAGGAGCCAATTGCCAGTTTCCTTCCCAGAGAAGTTGGAGAGCGTTTTTGAAGAGGCTCGCGGGTAGAACGCAATCTCGTTTTTTGAAGAAAGCAGTCAAGTTTTCGCCGTAAATTTGTACGAGGGTTTGAGCCGGAAGGCCGGCTTGTTGTACACATCTGACGAGAAAAGTGGCACATTCGGCGAGCTTGTCGCCCATTTCTTGGCAAACGGCGGTGGATCTTTCGCCCTTTTCCATCAATAATTTGGAAACATCGGTCAACAATTGGGCGTCAACGCCGTCGGTATCTTTGAAACGTTTGACCGCTGACAATTTTTTCAGGCAAGTGCGAACGCGGTTGTCGAGAGGTTTTTGATGAGGATCTTTGATGCAGTATTCCAAAAGTCCGAAAAGCGGCACGAGCATGTCGAGAGCAAGCGCCATGGAAGGTCCCGAGTCGATATAAGTTTCCAAAAGATCAATCACGCGTACGCGGAAATGAGTGAGCGATTGGGCAGATTTTTCTTGCTTTTTCGATTGAGTTTGACGGTTTTCACGAAGTATACGAAAAGCCGCGGCTAAAGATTCGTCCAAACGTTTTCCTTGGTCCTCGTCGATCTGGTCGACGTCAATATCCTCGTCGTCAGTCTGTACGCAAGCGTCGCCCAGCGCTTGACGAACTGCGAGACGCAAACGGTCCGTCACTGTCTCGTCCTCATCCTCGTCGTCGTCGTCGTCGTCCTCGTCTTTGTCCGAATCGATGTCGCTCTCATCCTCCTCCTTTTCTTCTTTCTCTTCGGAGCTGTCGACACTCGCTTTGCTCGTATTGTCGGCTTCCTCGTCGCTCGAATCAGAATCTTCCTCGTTCGATGAGTCGTCGGAACTGTCGTCATTCTTCGAATCTAGTGGACTCTTATCGTTTTTCGGGTCCAAAACCTGTTGAAAAACCATTTATCAATTGATGAAAAACTTGATTGAATTTTGGTATGAAAAAAGACGATTTTCCAAATGATGCTGAAGTTTGCAACGTTGGAATGCAACGAAAAATATTTCATTTCATTGATTTCTATGCCATCAAAATTTTTCGAGCCGCGATTTTTCGGAATCGTCTCGATTTCGTTGCCTGGAAGTAAATTTTTGTTCCAACTAAGCAAACTTTAACATTATAATGTTTTTCCATTCTGTTGTAATTTCTAAGGAATTATTCGCACGACCTTTTGTCTCTTTATCAACAAAATAAACGGTTTTTGTATAGAGGATTCTTTTTTTTTATGATGCTGAAGTTTGCAACGTTGGAATGCAACGAAATAGTATTTTACGCAACAAGTGCGGAAAGCGACGAATTACATCGCGCGTGAAGTTGCCGCATGAGCCGAAGGCTTATGATACATATTCGCACGAGTACGAGTGTGAATTGCGGCACGAGCCGAAGGCGAGTGCCGTAATACACTCGTACGAGTGCGAATATGTATCATAAGTCGAGGCGAATGCGGCAAACGCGCGATGTACTTCGTTGTTTTTCGCACATGTTGCGTACAATATTTTTTGTGATACTTGCCTCGAAAGTTCGATTTGAGGATCAAAAAACATCGACTGACATCTGACAGTTAAGCTATCTGACATATGAATGTCCGCACTAGTGCGGTAAAGTCTTCTCACCGTGCGGTAAAGTCCACATTACCGCACTAGTGCGGTAAAGTAAGACAAAAGAGCAAGCGTTGAGAAATAGGCTACTTTCGCCACGGAAAACGCCAACCGAAAATCGCACTTTCGAGGCAAGTATCACAAAAAATATTTTATAGCACAGTGTGACCTAAACCCGCACTTTACGCACGCTTTTCTGTGACCTAAGTAGCCCTTTTTTACACCGTGCGAAAATGAATTAACTAACTTCACAGATGCAAGATAAACAAGAGAAAATACGTTGAAATGTCATTTTACACTTGAAAATTTCGAGCAGACAAACGTCAAAAGAGCGATAGGTTAGCATTTTGCCCAAAAACAGTTTCATGGTGTCGAAAAAATGACAACAGAAATTTAGACAAAACGCTAACCCACAGTCGGTAATTACTGAATTACGATATTTATTTGATGATTAAATGCTCTGAGGGAGAATTGGGTGAAAATGATATAACATTATTAAGGATGTTGAGTATCTATGAAACCTGTTAATGTAAATCGTTCACTGGAATGCGTCTTAATCGTCGTAAAATTCGTACACGACTTCCTGAATACTTCATGTAAAAATAGACGAAATTGTAAAAATTCTATCATCGTTATTTTAACCACACTAAGGATTGAAATAAAAAGTAATAAGAAATTTCTGAAAATTTAGCAAGTTTTCGTATGAAGTATTTAAGATGTCGTGTTGAAATTGCGCAATGATTTGGGAGCTCGTTATCAAAACATTTAAATTTTGTTAATATAAATTCTTTAAACAAATTCAAAAAATATTCATCAATAAACTTCGTTCGGTTGCCTTCGACTTCAGTATATTGTGTAGATATTCAAAAATTCAGGGATCGAAACAAAAAATTTGCCAAGTTTTACCAGTTTCCATAAGACTACATTCGGCAATATTTAATTTATTGATGTTACTTGTTCCATAACGAGCTTCCTAATGGTCGTGAAAATTTTACACGATCCCTTAAATACTTTATATAAAAACATACCGAATTTTCACAATTTTCTTATCATTTGCGATTTGGGACTCAACATCCTTAAATAAACGTTCATGGGTTAATTAGACATATCATATTACTCCACTAGTGCACCAATTTTCTAATCGTTTTTTTTAAGAATTTGACTTGTAGTCTGTATTGGAATCCTTTGTGATTGCAATACATCAATTTTACTTTTAAAACTTTTACCCGAACCCGAACCCCCCCTTGCGATTAGTGTTTTAAACACTAATCGCAAGGGGGGGTTCGGGGTTTTAAAAAACCCCGAACCCCCCCTCTTGCACGCGTCCGGGGCGGGTTTATGTCACAAGTGCTATAAAATAGTATACGATACTCGTGTCCTAAGTTGCCTATTACTGCACGGCGTTTAGCGCCCTCGCTGCGCTCGGGCGCTAACTTCACGCCGTGCAGTAATAGGCAACTTAGGTCACACGTATCGTAATGTACTATGAATTTATTGATAATTCGTTAAATTTTCAACGTCATCCCAAATTTTCGAGCCGATACGCATTTCGGGTGGGAAAAATCGATCATTTTATCATCGTAATTAAATTCTCCATTTAAATAATTATTTTCACCAAATATAAAAGAGAATTTCGTTGCATTCCAACGATGCAAACTTCAGAGTCATTTTTCCAATTATTTAAAACGAAGAACTTTTTTTCGCAGTCTTTCGCAAGATTTTATCGTCCCCGCCGAATCAACGAATCCACACGCGGCAACAATAATAATCGAAGAATTCAGGATAAAGAAAACAACGTCAACGTGTCCAAAAAATGGGAATACTCACCGAAAGTATCTGGTGAATGGAAGCGGCAGTTAAAACGGCGCACATATGAGGAAAAACGCATTTGACCATGGACCTCAAAAGATGATTGTTTCGGGATAAGAGTGACAAGAGAAGATCGACGATGACTTCGACCCATTCGGGTTCATCCTCGATGCCCTCGTTATCGTTCTTTTTTCCTTTTTTCGATTTGCTCTTGCTCAGTCTTTCCGAACAGCTGTGAATTTCTTTGATAGCCGAAATGGCCATTTCGGGGTCAGAAAATAGCTGGAGACCCATATGAAGATCCATCGTATAAAATATTAAAACGGCGTGTTTGTTTCTCGAGTCAGCTTCGAGATTCGTGATAAAATTCATCATTTCTGTCCACGCCTCGATGGCCGCATCGGTCAGAGGAGTTCGAAGGCTGCTTGTCTTCTTTACAAACAATTCATCGTTCAAATGATGAATCAATTCGCTCAGAACGGTTCGCAGGTCGCTCAATTTTGGTAACTTGTGGTCCAGGGCGCGATAAAAACTTTCTTTGAATTGAGCTACAACCATGAAGATTTTAGAGTTAATAAAAATCAATGAAAAGACGAAAAAATTGAGCGGATATCGACTTTTTTTTCTACTCACGAGCAACCTCAACACCGACATTCGGCGTTTCGCAAAGACCCAGATTGAATAAGAATCTCAATTGATCCAATCTCCATTTGTGTTCGGTACTGGCCGCAGGATGGCCGAGAAGTCTGGAAATCAAAAGGAATTCAATAAATTCGCTAATTTTCAAGTATTTACGATAATAAATCGATGCTGAAGTTTGCAACGTTGGAATGCAACGAAAAATATTTCGTTTTATTGTTGATTCGCTCAATTTTCAATTTCATCCAAATTTTTCGAGTCGATATGCTTTTCGGGTGGCCAAAATCGATCATTTAATCATCGTAATTGAATTCTCCATTGAAATAATTATTTTTGCCAAATATGAAAAAGAATTTCGATGCATTACAACGATGCAAACTCCAGAATCATAAAAATACAAACCTCGTGAGCATCTGAGCAACGTAAATTCTCTCCGCATTCGTCCAAAGCTCGGTACCATCGCCTTTCTTCTTTTTCGGCCTTGTATTGCTCACCATTTCGTGATAGAGTTTCGACAATTTTTTAACCCCATCGACGTTCAAATTGGCCGTCAACATTTGCACGACTTTAGTGCCAGTTACTTTCTCGATCATAATATCGCCCGGATACAGAATCAATTTCTTCAGGACTCCGACCTGAGTCTTGGCTTTAAGATCTTTGTCGTTCATCACGGATATCAGTTGACTGAGCAGCGATTTGAACGTGATGGATATTTCGTCGTGACGATTTTTCTTACAACTCGTGAATCTTCGTATCATGTGGTGCAGAAAATTAGCCGTCAACAACGACGGCACCAGAGTCTTGTCTTTTATATTCGTTAGAATGTGCTTCAACAACTCCAGTCCAAGATATTCTATACTTTTCGAAGCTTTTACAAAACGCTCATCTATTCCGCTCCAAAATTCCACGAGGTGCTCGGACGACACGAGCTTTTCGCAAAACAGCTTGAACACCGGATGACGGCAGGACACGATGCGAGGTATGTCCTGAATAGATAAACATTTTCAAAATTCTTCATTAACCCTTCGTGGCCACACTTCCGCCACCGATCTCGGTGGTCACACTGGGTTGATTCTACCCAGTCCGTTTTCAAACCCCATATTGTGACCAATCTATCGGCCCGAAAATTCTCAAAAAATTACTGAACAACCCTTGCACATTCCAGTTTAGATACGAAAAACTTTCCCGAAAGAAATCCAATGCTAATATATTTTTTTAGATTCAAAATGAAGAAAAAAACGCGAAAAAAAAGTTTTTTCACTAAAATAATCGTGACTTTGTGGATTTTCAATATTTTTGCCTAAAATTTGGACCTGATATTCATCAGATCTGGTTCTTTTGTAAAAAAAATAGTAGGATAGCCCGCGTTTGAAAAAACATATTAACTTCGTTATTGGAAGTGGGTTGATTTCAGAGTGGATGTTAGAGATTTAGCGTTAGCGGCGGCAATACTTATCGCCGCCAAGGCGCAATGGACACTACAAACTATCGTTAAATGACGACTACAGCCCCATTAATTACCGGGAACTAGGAAATATTTACGTCACAAGTTGGTAACTGGGTGGATTCTACCCAGATTGAGCACGAAGGGTGAACCATAGTTAAAAATATTCAAAACTTTGCTTTTTTAACCAACATTTTTTGCCCTCTGCACGGCCTTCAACCGAACAATCAAAATTTAACGATTTCATACACCCATCGACATTCAATCCATAATGAAACAATTCTCCTGTTTTGCGGCTTACTTTGTTTCTCAAATCGACAGCTAATCATTTGTACAATATTTTCCTTCGACCATTCAGAAAATTTCAACTATCGTGTACGAATCCACCGACCATTTATTTAATTATTGTATTAAAATTGACCATTGCGATAAATAATGTTGAAGTTTGCATCGTTGGAATGCAACGGAGCCAAAATCCACATGAAAAATTCAAACAAAAAACTAAATGTCAAAGAAAGATTGGGACGATTCCGAAAATCCAAAAAATTGTGTCTTGATAAAATATTTTCTGTTGGACTCTGACGATGCAAACTTCATAAAATCATTTCGAAAGTTCGAAGCAGCTATGAACGGAGCACAATTTATAAAGTATACGGAGGGTTAAAATGATTCTTTCGTCAATTTTAGTCAAATTAGTTTTGAAATTAATTTTTTCAAATGAAACAAAAGAATTCGGATTTGATGTCGAATTTTGATGAACGTGTCAAACGAATTTGTTTTTTTTCTTATGAAATACTTACAGTCAGCAACTTGAGTAATTCCTTCATATGTTCGCCATTAATAATGTCCTCGTGACCGAGATGTTCCTTGAGGAATTTGCTGCCCACCAACGTCGGAAATTTCTCGTTCATTATCAGCAAAATGTAAAAAGTATCGAGCGTCTGTTTTTCCCAATCCTTCCCAATTTCTTTTTTCAGCAGTGGCCATATTCCCGATTTGAGCGACTTCGTGTCGGATTGCTCGAGAAAATCGGCCAGGAAAGATGCAGAAATAAACGAGAGATAACTTCTCTGTTGACCAGCAGAGAATAAGATTTCAAAAACCTTTTGTTGCTCCTCGCTCTTGCACTGGAGGAGAAGTTTCGATCTTATGAGAGCGCCGCAGAGCAATATTCTTCCCATATAAATATCGGCATTTTCCTGTAGAGTCGTAAACAAAACATTGTTCGAGAATGAGAGAAAAAAATGAAGAAACGAAAAGAGAAGAAAAAAAATTGCATAATGTTGGCAAAAAATTGGCAATTTCTTGAAATTGCACAATCGTATTTTTTTTTTTTCGTATTAAATTTTGCGAAATTTTGCGCGTTACGTTATTTTTTGAATTGCATGCTCAGAATATTTTGGCATGTCTTACACTTTTTGGATTGCTGCTCACGGCCCGTAATTCGGAATCCATTATCTTCAACAAATCCTCAACTTGCGTAGTAGGATTTGTTTGAAGATAAGCCGTCAATGTCGTGTAAAATCCTTTCCTGGAGAGCGCCTTAGAGGATCCGAGTCCTCGGACCAACCGTGCCAAGGCGTAATTCAGTTCTTTGCTCTCCGTTTCCTCCTGGAATTATTTCCGATTGCCAATTTTTAATACTCAAATTTTCCCCTATCTCGATGGTTAATTTTGTTCTCGACAAGACTGCAAACTCGAATGAACGTTTGTTTTGCAAAAAAAAAAGGACAAGCCTCGGTTCCGATTGTAAAGACGCCATGATGCTAAAGTTTGCAACGTTGGAATGCAACGAAAAATATTTTATTGATGATTCGGTCAATTTTCAACGTCATCCTAAATGTTCAAGCCAATTTGCTTTTCGGGTGGCGAAAATCGATCATTTTATCATCCTAATAACATCCTGGCCTTGAATAATTATTATTGCTAACGTTTATCCTCAATGATAATACCTTTTTAAGAAACTTTTATTGTTACCACACTGAATCAATAAAACAACGCGCAAACGCTGCTAATGGCTGTTACGATGAAAAGCATGGAATTCTCTGTCATTTCGCGCCTTCACCGAGTTATGAAAAACTTTGTTTCAACGATTTTCATGATGCTGACGTTTGCAACGTTGGAATGCACCGAAAAATATCTGAATTTATTGATGATTCGTTCAATTTCCACGTCATTCCCAATTTTCAAGCCAATATGCTTTTCGGGTGGTGAAAATCGATCATTTTATCATCGTAATTACATTACGCGCTTGAATAATTATTTTTGCTAAGGATTAGAAAAACAAATTTCATTGCATTACAACGACGCAAACTCCAGAGTGATAAAACGCGATGCAGAGTTCGAAAGTGTTTTGGAGCCAATGCGAACATTATTTTGAAGTCTCAAGATAAGTTTATGCGATTTTGAATAATTGAGAGAATTTAAAAAATCGGGGAAAAAGTAAAATTGAATAAAAAATTGAGGAAAAAAATATTTACAGGGAAAATGGTTAATTTGGAGAAATTTTGAATTACGTATTGTTATCAATCGTTGCGTTCAACGAATCGAACGATTTTTATGACAGATTCGAAAAAAATTCGGAAAATATAAAAAATATTTACGAGGCACTGGAAATAACGCGGAGATTCGAGTAATTGTGGAAAAATACGTGAAGTACGTGTCAGATAAAAATTGATGAGAATTGAGAGGTTAAGCACGAAGTTAAATGGGAATTGAAATGAAAAACTTACTGTTTTTTTTTGGGACATGTGTCTGAGAAGCGCAATACCGCCGTCCAATCTTTCGCGCTCATTGTCCTTGACGAGTTTGGTGAAACAATCCAGTATCGTCGAGCCCATTTTCAATTCTTTTCGTGGCTCTGAAGCACACGAGGCAGTTTCGGTCTCCATGTGCATGCTTTGCGACATGCTTCCTCGCGTGCGCGTGAAAAACTTGTGGCCGTACGGACGCCATTTTGATTATTGCGAGCTCCGCGAGAACCACGTGAATCAAGCGAGCGCGTGAAGTTCAATCTTTGTACGATTTTATTTAATTAACAAGTGAGCAAAAGGGAAAATTTTGGAGTTTGCTAAATTTTTAGGAGTAAATGGAGGGGATTTTATTTTGATAAATTGCATCGTTTACATGCGACGTAGGAACGGGATTGGGAGCATTTTTATACTTTCGTGTTGACAGGCGAAAAAATTCATTTTATTTCTTTGACGAATAAGTTTTTATTGACTATTTGAATATTTGGTGCAATTTGCGCGTACAATATTTAGCGACATGGTTTTCCACGCAGACACTGGAGTGTCCACTGTCCAGTAACCTCAACTCAATAGCGACGAAACCTTGACCTTCGTTACGCGGCATATAATCGCAAATCTCTCTGACTCTGTCTCTTTAGGTCTTTCGTATATATGATAAAAAATCGAACGCGCTGATCAAAGAGACGAATAAACAAGCGAGATTTTCGCACTCGATTATCTCTGTCATTAAATTGTCAATTGAAATGTGTTTATCGTTTGATTAATAAAAGTGAAAACTCGGCAAGGAGTTTTCGGAGGGAGGATATCGCGGCGACACGGATGCTTCGTAAAAATTGCCATTTTTATAAAAGCGAGGAGAAGAGCGCGGTGAGCTTAGCGCGACTCGCGCGGTCCCGGCCAGTTTCGTGCATCCAACATGGCTGGTCGAAGTAGTTATGATGATCCGAGGCAAGTATTCCCTCAAAAATAACAATTACCTACGCGATTAAGTAAATCCTTTTTTTTCTGCACCCATCGAAACTCGTCAGCCTTTTATTTCCGACATTTCCGTTATAACTGTTTACCATTTTGTTGTGAGGTTACAAGATTGTCTGTGTTTTGCGGGGGAATCGTTATTGGTGAGGTTAAGCGAGGGCTCCGAATCGAGTGTGGCGCAAGGGGCACTTTGCTAACATGGGCTGCCGCCGCCGCTTTACTTGCTGTCGCTTGTCTCTCTATCTTTCTCTATTTCTCACCTCAACACGCGCCATTATTTTTATCATTCTCTTTGCTAAACCGATAACCGCCGTGGAAAAACTCCAATCGCGCCACTTTAAAATCTTCGCGATTCCGCTACATTTATCGAGCTTCTTGATCGGCAAATTCAGAATAAACCGCGTCCCAGACCCGAACACGTCCGAGCGTTTGCGCTTTCAATACTTTTCCTTACAACGATGCTCCATCCAAAAAAATGTCGTGTCTTTCGATCCACTTTGATCGAAAACTGCATTTTTGAGTCCATTTTTTGACAATTTCACTCAAAATTCACAGCCGCTCCAGTTTTAGAACACGACCGATGGAAAAAACGTTCCGGAACAACGTTTTTCTCTGTTTCTATTTCCAATGCATTTTTTTGTTGCAGGGATTACAAAGGAGGTGGATTTCGCAACAACAGCAGCAGAAAACCTCTGCCTACGGAGGCTCCTTACACGGCTTATGTCGGCAATTTACCCGACGGCGTCGTCCAACGCGATATCGATACAATTTTCGAGCACCAAAAAGTGAAGAACGTCAGATTAGTGAAAGATCGCGAGACCGATAGGTAATTATTACGCCTGATTTACAGTTTCCCATGAGCCTGAAGTTTGCATCGACGCAATGCCACGAAATGGAAAAAAAAAAATCATTCGTCACTTTTTTATTGGACGAATTGATTCGTAAGGTCCGAAAAAGGTGAGGAAAGAATTAAAAACAAAAAAAATTCGTTCCGAAACACTCCCGTCCAGGGGGTTGAATTTTTTTTTTAGTTTCGTGGCATTGCGTCGATGCAAACTTCAGACTCATAGTTACCCAAAACCAAGAGAATCCTCGTCCCACCGCATTTTCCAGTGAACGGTGTTTTATTTTCAAAATGGTTCCGAATGATGATGCTGAAGTTTGCAACGTTGGAATGCAACGAAAAATATTTGAATTTATTGATGATTCGGTCAATTTTCAATGCCATTCAAAATTTTCAAGCCAATATGCTTTTCGGGTGGCAAAAATCGATCATTTCATCATCGTTATTACATTCTGCGCTTAAATAATTATTTTTGCTGAAGATGAAAAAGAATTTCGTTGCATTCCAATGATGCAAACTTCAGAGTCATTTCCGAATGAAACGTTTCAAAATTCAGAAACTGCATTCCCAAGGCCAGTTGCCGTGTTTAATCTTCTGGATACACGTTGCCCAGACCTCTCTGGACACACATGGGTCTGGACGAGTCTGAAGTTTGCAACGTTGGAACGCAACGGAAAATATTTGATTTTATTGTTGAACCGTTCAATTTTCAATTTCATCCAAAGGGGGTAGCGGGTTAAGGGGGGTCTGGCGGCCCCCACCGAATCTCGTAAAATCGTTCCAAAAATCTTGAAGAGGGTCGAAAAACAAGCAGTATAAGCTTTTCATCGACATTACAACCCCAAACAAAAACACAGCAATGGCGAAAAATATGTTTTTTTGCGATTTTCATTTATTTTTAACCAGTTTAATTTATTTTTAAATGGTTTAAACGCAATTAAAAATTTGTTTTGGATGTGTAGAAGTCCTCTGAATTTTTTCAGATTTTTTGGTCAAGTAAAAACATGTGAATTTCAGGTTTAAATGCGGAAAAATCGTGAAAAACGCCTCATTTTCAAGATTCAACCCTCTAATTTTTAGGGTTGTTTTCATTTTCCCGTGGGGTGCTGTATAGTATAGATAGCGGCAATCGTCCTCTTTTGAATGCAGGCAACTGGACTCAATTTGGTCAATTCTGGTGAGCGAGGCGATTTTTTGAAAGAAAACTCGAATTTTCAACTTTCGGTAAATTGCGGCGCGTACTTGGTATAATGCGTCCTTGCTATAAAAAATACATCTCTATAGGGGTTTTTGAGGTCGCTGATCACGAATTTGATGTCAAAAAACTTTTTTGACATCAAATTTGTCAAAATGACATCAACATTTTTTTGACATCAAATTCGTCAAAAATTTTTTTTGACATCAGATTCGTGATCAGCGACCTCAAAAACCCCTATAGAGATGTATATTTTATAGCAAGGACGCATTATACCAAGTACGCGCCGCAATTTACCGAAAGTTGAAAATTCGAGTTTTCTTTCAAAAAATCGCCTCGCTCACCAGAACTGACCAAATTGAGTCCAATTGCCTGCATTTAAAAGAGGACGATTGCCGCTATCTATACTATACAGCACCCCTCGGGAAAATGAAAGCAACCCTAAAAATTAGAGGGTTGAATCTTGAAAATGACGCGTTTTTCACGATTTTTTCGCATTTAAACCTTAAATTCACATGTTTTTACTTGACCCAAAAATCTGAAAAAATTCAGGGGACTTCCATACATCCAAAACAAATTTTTAATTGTGTTTAAACTATTTTAAAATAAATTAAATTGTTGGAAAAAAATAAAAATCTCAAAAAATCACATTTTTCGCCATTACTGTGTTTTTGTTTGGGGTTGTAATGTCGGTAAAAAGCTTGTACTGCTTGTTTTTCGACCCTCTTCAAGATTTTCGGAACAATTTTACCAGATTCGGTGGGGGCCGCCAGACCCCCCTTAACCCGCTACCCCCTTTCTCGAGCCGATATGTTTTCGGGTGGCAAAAACCGATCGTTTTATCATCGAAATTACATTCTCCATTTAAATAATTATTTTCGCCTGATATAAAAAACGAATTTCGCTGCATTCCAACGATGCAAACTTCAGAATCATTGGGTCTGGGGCGTCTACCCAATTTTTACTGTGCTCTGACCCGTTTAAAAAATCTGAAAAAATTCAGGAAAATAGTGTCGGATCTATAGAAAGAGAGCTCGCACTGGGTGATGGATAAAAATTCTTTTTTGTTATTGTTATTCAATGGTAATCGATACGAAAAACCAGAAAAATTTTAGCTCCCATCGTGTCAGCATTGAAACTTTTTAGAGACTTTCAGTAAATTCGAGATTCCCAATAATACGGGCGAAATTTTGACAAAAAGTAACGTGAGGCTTGAACTTTGAGTTTTGGAAAAAACGCCAATAATGGAGAAACACTTTTTCAAATTATTTTACAGCTCGAATAATTTTTATGAATTTTATCATTTATTGGTGAAAAAATTAGTTGAAGACCAAGATAAAATCTTTTGAAAATTGATTTTCCTTATGACAATTGGAAAAAACGTTGAAAAAAAGTCAAGGACGAGACTCGTGACCATTATTTTTATTTGCAATCAAGAAATGAAGTGTTTCGTGTGCCCGAATCCTTGTTTTCGAAAACTTGTATAAAATTGTTTATTCGTTATTGAGCAGCCCCCAATCGGAAGTTTGGACTGGGCTAAAAATAACAAAAAAAACACACACACACACATTGTTAAGCGAAACATATTCTTAACAGGTTTAAAGGTTTCTGTTACGTGGAGTTCGAGGAATTAGACGATTTGATATCGGCTCTCGAACTGAACAGCGGCGTTGTGGTAAATGGAAAACCGATTAAAGTGGACGTGGCGGAGGGCAAGAGAAATGACCGAGGTGGCGGATTCGACAGAAGAGGAGGAGGTCGAGGTGGCCCTGGAGGCGGCGATCGTGGATACGGTAATTTCTTCGTTTTTATTTACTTTTTTTTTTTATAAATTGTGCTCCGCTCATAGCTGCTTCGAACTCTCGAAATGATTTTATGCAGTTTGCATCGTCAGAGTCCAACGAAAAATATTTTATCAAATCACAATTTTTTGCATTTTCGGAATCGTCCCAATCTTTCTTTGACATTCAGTTTTTTGTTTGAATTTTTCATGTGAATTTTGGGCTCCGTTGCATTCCAACGATGCAAACTTCAACATTATTTATCGCAATAGCCAATTTTAATCCGATAATTCAATAAATGGACGATGGATTCGTACACGATGGTTGAAATTTTCTGAATGGTCGAAGGAAAATATTGTACAAATGATTAGCTGTCGATTTAAGGAACAAAGTAAGCCGGAAAACAGGAGAATTGCTTCATTATGGATTGAATGTCGATGGGTGTATGGAATCGTTCGATTTTGCTTGTTTGGTTGAAGGCCGTGCAGAGGGAAAAAAATGTTGGTTAACAAGCAAAGTTTTGAATATTTTTATCTATGGTTCACCCTTCGTGGCCACTCTGGGTAGAATCCACCCAGTTACCAACTTGTGACGTAAATATCTCCTAGTTCCCGGTAATTAATGGGGCTGTAATCGTCATTTAACGACAGTTTGTAGTGTCCATTGCGCCTTGGCGGCGATAAGTATTACCGCCGTTAACGCTAAATCTCTAACATCTACTCTGAAATCAACCCACTTCCAATAACGAAATTAATATGTTTTTTCAAACGCGCCCTAACCTACTACTTTTTTCACAAAACAACTAGATCTGATGAATATCAGGTCCAAATTTGAGGCAAAAATATTGAAAATCCACAAAGTGACGATTATTTCAGTGAAAAAACTTTTTTTTTCCCGTTTTTTTTCTTCATTTTGAATCTAAAAAAATATGTTAGCCTTGGAATTCTTTCAGAAAAGTTTTTCGTATCTAAACTGAAATGTCCAAGGGTTGTTCGGTAATTTTTTGAGAATTTTCGGTCCGATCGATTGGTCACAATACGGGTTCGAAAATGGACTGGGTAGAATCAAGCCAATGTGACCACAAAGGGTTAATGTGATTTGATCTACAACAGGAGGAGGAGGAGGAAGCAGCAGCTATGGCGATCGGAGACCCCCGGGCGGTGGAATAGGTGCCCCAAGACAAGGAGCATCAGGTTTCAACGATGCTCGAACCAATCGTGGTAATTACGGGAATTTCAATGAGGAATCTGGCGGTGGATCCGGCAGAGAATGGGGCTCGCGCGGTGGTGGTGGTGGTCCTCCAAGATCTCAGGGTGGACCTTCACGTCCGACTCGTGACGGGGAAAGAAAAAGTTATCAAGATTCGTACCCCAAAGAACCACCTCCAGGTAAAATTTGCTTTTTTTTTTCTTTATCTCGTCCATTTCGTTTTCATTTTCTCTTTCCCGAACGATTCGTTTTACAAACCGTACAGTAAATCTGGAGCGCGTTTTGTAATTTTTTTCTGCAAAGAAAAACAAATTATCGACCAAATACGAAAAAATTCGTTAAAATTTTCTTTTTTCTTGAACTCGATTCACTTTGCCACGAAAAAAGCCAAACGAGCCGAGCATTACCAAGTACATGGAGACAACGGATTCGTTTTGTTTAGTAAGAAATAAAATGTTTTGGGAAAATGTCATATATGAAGGTTAAGAAGCAAAAGCATCGTAGCACCCATTGCAAAACAGCATAGTATTTTTTAACACTTACAATTTTTCTTAGCATGAATTATAAACAGTTCTATATGAATAAGAAACAGTAACGCGCGCGATAATGAATTTCAGGCTTGTTTTCATGAACAATTTACTATGTCAGATAAGAATTCAGTTATGAGTGAGAATATCTCAAATTTTAAACGTCGACACAGTAAAATTCTATTATCCCAATATGAATATATATCGAGAATGTGTGAAATTTTATCACACGTTTGTTTTGTGTACCACGAGCATTGCGATTCTCTTTAATTGCTATGCCAAATTGTATAATCGGTTTTAATCCGATGATCCCGTTTTACTATGCTGTTTAGAACGATGCCATTCGAGATATTGCTGTGATTTCCAAACTGTCCTCAAAATACTATAATTTTCAACAATAAGTAACTGGATTCCTAGTATATTTCTTAATAATTTTCAACTTGGTTTTCTCCGTGTAGAACATTATCGAGGCATGAACTCGTTCGAGCGTTTAGTTGCTTTATTGGAGAGAATTTTTTGTTTTCTAGAGGGAATGGAGAATTTAGAAAAAAAAAACGATGTGATTGCAGATACGACGGGTCGTAAGCGTTTGGTGATGTTGAAAAGGACAGTGCCGACGCCGATAAACTCGATAGCCGAGTCGACGAAATCGAGTTCGATTTACGGGGGCGCAAAGCCCCGAGAGGAAAATTTGAGGCCTGCGGAGGACCTATAAAAGTTGTGTAACACTTGATCATAATGAATAGTTTTTATTTGGTCCCCTCCCCATCGCGGGGAAAGAGGGCAAAGAATTTTGGGAAGAGATTTTTTTACGAAGGAAACATCATTGGTTAAAGAAAAAACAAACATTCAGAAGAAAAGGTGCTCGGAAGATATTTCAAATAAATAAAACCGGAGAAAAGCCTCGCGCGTGTGATGGAGGCCAATGAAAAAAAACGATAAAATAAAAACAAAACATTGTGTAGACACGATCGTTAGAAACAGCATGGAAAATTTTCTTCACCTCGCGAACAAGCATTTGTAGCGAGAAAAAGTGCGAAAGAAAAACAAGATTGTTGATTTGATGAGGAAAAATTGAGGCGCACACGGTCCAACAAGAATTTTTCCGCGATCAATGTGCGTCCAAATATTTCGGTGACAGCAATCTCAACTTGTAATTTTCTATTCCATTTCCCTCTACCTCGCCGCCACTAATATTATTGATTGTCGTCGCATAATTCTTTCCTTTTTCACTTTCGAGATGATTGAAATTCTTCAAAACTTTCATTATTTTGTTCCTCCCTCCCCCGTCTCCGCCGCCCCTCGTCCTCCGACTCGTAAATTATCCAGTGCGTATACAATGAATGTTTGAATGTGAATAATTAATATTTGATGTAAGAGGAAAAAGAAAAAAACTAAAAAAACCCAAAACCCACGACCCGATTAATAAAACTCACAGAGACAGGCGATACCAGTTTCGAATTAATTGCACCGAATCGTAAATATCCGGTTGTCGAGTCGGCCGATTTCAAATATCCATAAGTTGATTTATAAATACTTGTAATTCCGTAATGAGAGTAAAGCAGAAAAACAAATAGTACTAATTACGAAACTGGAAACCAAGAGAGAGAGAGAGAGAAAGTCCAAACGCGATAATCATTTTTACAGAATTTAACGAGGACACTTATGGAACTCGTCGAAATAAACATTATTATTAACAAATGAAGCCTCCGTTTGAAACTGCGTTGCTAATTAAAATCGCTGTGCATTATCGCAGCGTCCTTTGCGACCTGCGACCACCAGAGACCATATGGATACAGATTATGAAGGAAAATACTGAAATTTAACGAACAAGAATTCATTATTTCAAGATGCAAAATGCACGAGAGAGAGAGAGCGAGAGCCCGATGAGAAAAACCATGTAAAACCGATGCTTGTATATGTATTTTGTTTCATGATAAATAAAGTAGATGTTTGCTTCAAAACCCGATTGTAATGAATTGTAAACGGACTTAAATATTAACGGAATGTACATTATACATCGTGGTTTCGAGATATAACTACAACTACAGACAACAAACTCAACTAACCATTTGCATTATAAATAATTGTAGCGCTATACCTGTCGATGTATTTTATACTTTTAATCTCTATAAAATGAATATTCATAAAAAAACAACGTAATGATTTTCTACCATGTGCATCATTCTATTTGCATGTGCGATTTTACAGAAACTTTTCGTTTTTTTTAGAATGTTTAACTAGAATTCGGGGACGTGGACATTTCGTGAAATTCACGACGTCGCTTTTGCAGAGGGTGAGTCGGATTATTCCGGAACCAGAAAATATCGGTTTAAGGAGGTTCCGTTAGTAGATCGATAATTAATTAATCTCTTTATAATAATCTCTTTCAAAATCATTCTGGGTCAACCAAGTTTTACTACAGATTTTCCAAGCCGAAAGTCACTTGATTTGAAATTAGCTTTACGGGAATTTCTTTCCCTTATGAAATCAGAAAAATATTAAAAATACTTCCCGATTAGATAAAACGCGTTTTAAAATCTCAATTTATAAAAAAAACTCCAAGGGTTCCGAATCAATCAAAAAATAGTGGGGTCAACGAATGTTTGGAGGAGATATTTCTAGTTAAAATCGACAGAATGCTCGGAACGTCTCATTTTTTAGGAGTTTGGCAACGGATCGCTTGCTAAACGAAAAGCAGATCGTATTTTTTTTGGGAATTCTCGAAAACTAATTCTATGGGAATTCTATCGAAAACTCAGCTCGCACGGAATTTCAAAATCGTTTCAAAAAATAATGACGATGTTGATTTTTTTTTGTTTGCTCCAAAGATGCCTGAATTGTAATGTTTTCCGGAAACGCCACAATTTGGTGGTCCAGCTCGCTGGGAGGGACGGTTTTTCTAATTATTGTAAAACGTATTGGCCGCGACCTTCACGAGTCGTGGCACGGAGACTGATATTTTTGTTCTTGTTTGGCTTTTTAAGGCCGCGAATTTGTGAAGAGTTACCAAAATGTAGTTTGGAGACGTTTTTTCTCCCGGAGCTGCCACATTTTCAGCCAAATCTCAGACGGAAGATCAAAATTCAGAATCATTTTGATTATTATTGAATTTTTCTTTGGCACCGTTAATTTTTGTACGGATGAATGTAAAGTTTGAGGTTATAACTCGAGAAATTTAATCGCGTGAGGAAATCGAATTTTACAATGAAAAACCACGATCCGCACACTTTACGGTCATTTGCGACAGGAAAAAATGTTAAAATCTGCAACGATCAACACGATGAATCATAAGCCTCGTGTATAGAAATTCGCTTTCCTGAAAAAACCGGAAGCATTCGACAAATGGCCTTTATTTCGTATATGATGATAATTCATGTTCCATTGTGTAAAGTTCGACTTATTCCAGTCCAGACATTCCAATGTGTACACGCGAAGGATTTTAAACGGTTTTGTCATGAAAGAA
The DNA here is from genome assembly GCA_037043255.1 of Diadegma fenestrale. Lineage (NCBI taxonomy): Eukaryota > Metazoa > Arthropoda > Insecta > Hymenoptera > Ichneumonidae > Diadegma > Diadegma fenestrale. Next base: position 39,997,246 of record CM073309.1, read on the forward strand.
TTCGCAACGAATACTAATAATTTCAGATTAACGCGAAGTGCAAAATATTTTGACAAATAAAATCGGTTCGCGTCGACACGCGACAGATTCTTGGAGGATTCGCATGCAGGGAGTTTTTGTTATGAAAATTAGGATGAATGTGGGATTTTATTGTGAGAGTTTTCATCGAAATCATTCAATTCCTATTGAACGGAATGCCTGAAGGAATAAATTTGCACGATATCGTTTCAGTCTGTAAACTTTTAAATCATGAAACGCGGACGGACAAAATAAGTGGATTTTTTTGTCCAAGTCGTCCGAGATGCCACGCCTCTTCCCCACTTTCGAGTATTCCCGAGGGGGAAGGGAAGGAGTTGGCGCACAAGCAGAACCGCGTGTTTGCCGAGCGCATAAAGCGTCGCATGTTTCACGTTCAGTTCCAAGAGGCTCCGGTATAATTTCTCGTGAACCTGTCATTTTGTGGGCTAAAAATGTCTACGCTCTGAGCCAATAATTCGTTGAATTTTCGCAATAAAAAAAGACGCGTTCAGTCTATTAGGGAAACACAAATGTTTGTCGCGATCGAAAGCTAAAATTGGGGCTTTGAAAAACCACGACTTTTTTTTATCGCCGTCGTGTTATCTCGCTGTCAGTTACGGCGTCCGGTGGTCATTTTCAAAGTTCGCCTGTCCCTTCCGCAAATAATCAAAAAAGTGCAAACAAAGCATAAATTTTCATCCCCATTCGTTCAATTCTCCGGAAATGTCGAGTGAAAGTGTGAAAACGGTAAGTTTTTGTTTCTGCTGGAAAAAAACGAAGAAAATCAAAAATTTCGCAACGTTCTTTGTTTGGAATCGTCGTCGAGTTTTCTCGAGATGTTATAAAAATTTTGCAAAATTTCACGCAGTTTGCGAGCTTGGAGACTCCGGGCTATGTTGGCTTTGCCAATCTGCCGAATCAAGTACATAGAAAATCAGTTAAAAAAGGATTCGAATTCACTCTCATGGTTGTTGGCGAATCCGGCCTCGGAAAATCTACTCTCGTCAATAGTCTCTTTCTTACGGATCTTTATCCAGAAAGAATTATACCGGATGCTGTTGGTGAGTCAAACTCGCCTCTTTTTTCCTTTTTTTTAGGTTAATCTTAGGCCGAACGCTGGAATCCTTAAACATTAATTCGCCGTCTCCGCGTTTACGAGAATAAATTATGTGTGTTCGCGTTGATGATTCTGAAGTTTGCATCGTTGGAACGCAACGAAATTCTCTTTTATATTTGTCAAAAATAATTATTTGAATGCAAAATTTAATTACGACGATAAAACGATCGATTTTTGCCACCCGAAAACATATCGGCTCGAAAAATTTGGACGACGTTGAAAATTGATCGAATCGACAATGAAATAAAAAAAATTTCGTTGCATTCCAACGTCGCAAACTTCAGCATCATTTTGTGTTGCGACGAATCGCTGAATCGGCGTTGCCATTTTTTTCAACCAATCAAAAATTAGCGTAAAGACCAAAAAAACGTAAAATTCAATTTTTTTTTCAATCTCCGTCGGAGACGATAGCGATAAATTTTGAAAAAATTTTCCTTTCCCACAAAATTCACAATTTGCGTCACGATTTTTATTGGATTTGACGCAAACGCATGCAAATATTTACAGAAAAAACTAATCAAACTGTTAAACTGGATGCCTCGACGGTTGAGATCGAAGAACGAGGGGTGAAACTTCGCTTGACGGTTGTCGACACACCTGGCTACGGAGATGCGATCGATAACACCGATAGTTTCAGAGCAATCATACAATACATTGACGATCAGTTTGAAAGATTTTTACGCGACGAGAGCGGCTTGAACAGGAGAAATATCGTCGACAACAGAATACATTGTTGTTTTTATTTTATTTCACCTTTTGGCCATGGGTAAGTTGAATAGAAAAATGTAGTTGCAACGATATTGAACTTTTTCACCAGTTTTTAATGATTCTGGAGTTTGCAACGTTGGGGTCGAGGAGAAAAAACTTTTTCCATGCATTTTTTGTTCAATTTCAAAAACCACGACAGTTTTCACACCCATTTTGCCTTTGGAACCTGAAAAACGAGCGTTTTATTGTTCTGACAAAATATCCGATAGAAAAAACAAATTTCCGTTGCATTCGCATATTTTTTAGATTTTCATGACGTTGAACTTTGCATCGTTGGAATGCAACGAAATTATTTTTTTTCTGCAGCGAAACTCATTATTTAAATGCAGAATGCAATTACGAGGTCAAAACGATCGATTTTTGCGACCCAAAAAGTATATGGGCTCGAAAAATTTGGATGATTTTGAAAATTAAACAAATCATCGATCAAACGAAATATTTTTCGTTGGATTTCAACGTTGTGAACTTCAGCTTCATAGATTTTCGGAATCGTCTCAATTTTGTTGACTGGAAGTAAATTTATGATGCTGAAGTTTGCAATGTTGGAATGCAACGAAAAATATTTGAATTTATTGATAATTCGTTCAATTTTCAACGTCATCCCAAATTTTCGAGCCAATATGCTTTTCGGGTGGCAAAAATCGATCATTTTATCGTCGCAATAACATTCTGCGCTCAAATAATTATTTTTGCTGCGTATAAAAAACGAATTTCGTTGCATTTTAACGATGCAAACTCCAGAGTCATTTTTTTGTTCGTACAGGAATTTTTGCAAGAATGAATCGATGTGCTTTTTTGTGTTTTTGGCAACTTCCAGACTGAAGCCTCTGGACATTGAGTTCATGAAGCAATTGCACAACAAGGTAAACATTGTTCCTGTTATCGCGAAAGCCGATGTACTCACGAAGAAGGAAGTTTTGCGTTTAAAGAAACGCGTGATGGAGGAAATCGAAGGTAGCGGAATAAAAATTTATCCTCTGCCGGATTGCGACAGCGACGAAGACGAGGATTACAAGGAACAAGTTAGACAGCTCAAGGAAGCTGTGCCGTTCGCTGTTTGCGGTGCTAATACTCTCCTCGAGGTCAAAGGACGCAAAGTTCGAGGACGTCTCTATCCTTGGGGCGTTGTCGAAGTCGAAAATCCTGATCATTGCGATTTCATCAAACTCAGAACAATGCTAATGTGAGTTTCAACTTGCGATTCATTATTCGTTCCCTCCGTTCCCATCTCGAGCTCAATTTCCTTACGATTTCGGAGTTTGGATCGTTAAAATGCAACGAAAATGTTTTTTCCTGACCAGAGCTCGCGATTCTGGACAAAAAAACGATTTCTTCGCACGCAAATCCAAAACCGATACGAAAATTGTCATTTGTTTTCAAATTACACGTGAAATGGAAAAAATTATTTTCTTCGTATTTGGAAAAAATTATTTTCTTCATATTCGGAAAAAATTATTTTCTTCATATTTGGAAAAAATTATTTTCTTCATATTTGGAAAAAATTATTTTCTTCATATTTGGACAAAATTATTTTCTTCGTATTTGGAAAAAATTATTTTCTTCATATTTGGGAAAAATTGTTTTCTTCATATTTGGAAAAAAATAAATGCCTAATATTTTAAAATGAAAAGAAATTCCCAATATTTTTGGGAAAAATTCCCAATATTTTGAAAAGTTTGATTTCCGGTAACTTTGATCGGAGTATTTCATTGAGGAGTTGAATATCGTGATTTTTTTGTTTATTCCAGTACTCACATGCAGGATTTGCAAGAAGTGACCCAAGAAGTTCATTACGAAAACTACCGAAGCGAGAGATTGGCAAAAGGTGCCCCCGTACCGCCACGCCGTCAAATGTGAGTGAAAATAACTGGTTGCAAGTGGAAAAATGACGAAAATGATGATTGAACGAACTTTATTCAGATGTTTCACGCCTAAAACGAGAAATTCGTACAGATTGGAAAATAATTGTTAAAAATAATGAATAAACGAGTGAAATAAAATTGGATTGGTGTTTGCAGGGTTGTCGAAGCCAAAGAACCGAGTGCTGGATCAGAAAAGGATCGGATTCTTCAGGAAAAAGATGCAGAGTTGCGGCGTATGCAGGCGATGCTCGCAGCAATGCAGGCGCAAATGCAGCAGCAACATCCTTAACCGAAAAACGCTTGGCGTTGCGTTGGATCACGGGAAAATAGAGGAAAAATATCGAAGCAAAAAAAACGGAACAATTTTCTTCTTGCCAGGTGCCAAAAACGAAAGAAAGAGACGGAAAAACGAATCGATCGAACTTCTACTACTAATTAGTATTCGGGGAGAGGTCAACGTAACGGTTTGAGCCTGCTGCTACCGTGAATATCAACAGTTGAAACGACGCGACGAGCCATTTTAAATTCAGTCTACATGTACTTACGGATATCTATATTCGTGATATATTTTATACGATGCAGTATTTTTAAAAACGAAACACAGAGGAACGAGAAACTCATTCGAGCAGGTTGTGCGCTCAAGCTGCACGAAACAAATCTTCCAACTACATAATGTTTTTTTTTTTTAATTTCCTTAACCCTTCGTGGTCACACTGGGTTGATTCTACCCGGTCCATTTTCGAACCCGTATTGTGACCAATCTATCGCCTCGAAAATTCTCCAAAAATTACTGAACAACCCTTGGACATTCCAGTTTAGATACGAAAAACTTTCCCGAAAGAAATCCAAGGCCAACATATTTTTTTAAATGCAAAATGAAGAAAATAAACGGGAAAAAAAAGTTTTTTCACTAAAATAATCGTGACTTTGTGGATTTTCAATATTTTTGCCTAAAATTTGGACCTGATATTCATCAGATCTGGTTCTTTTGGGAAAAAAATAGTAGGATAGCGCGCGTTTGAAAAAACATTTTAATTCCGTTATTGGAAGTGGATTGATTTCAAAGTGGATGTTAGAGATTTAGCGTCAGCGGCGGTAATACTTATCGCCGCCAAGGCGCAATGGACACTGCAAACTGTCGTTAAATGACGATTACAGGCCCATTAATTACCGGGAACTAGGAGATATTTACGTCACAAGTTGGTCACTGGGTGGATTTTACCCACAGTGACCACGAAGGGTTTAAAATCGTATCGAAAATTCGAACGATATTTCGAAACAGATTTATTTTTTTCTACGATATATGAAAATAGAATAAAATTTCGACCCATTTTGCAAAATCATCGAGAGATTTTTGTGTTACGTTTCGAGGATATTCGAATCGTTATTATTCATTACATTCTCAGACTGTGCCGCTATTAACAGTAAAACTACAAACCGAGCGAGAGGCGAGCGAAAAATGTTCCTGAGTAAATTTTTTCAGCACTTTTAGCCATTTAAATGAATTTTTCACCACCCAAACTTCAGTGAAAACGAATTTTCTCTTCGCAACTTTTTCATATGGATTTTACGATCGAGAAACCCGTGCCGTCATTATTTACGCCGGTTTGTAGTTTAAAATTGAAAAAATCGGTTTGTTTTTCCAGGATTAATTTTTTTCAACGAATTCGAAGGATTTTCCGTGCGGATTTATTTGTTAATTCGACTGGAAGCGTACAATCTCTGTGAGAAAGAAGAAAAAAAAAGAGAAATCCACGACAAAGCGAAAAACCAAATTAATTTTAGCATTCTCACGAATACTATCGAAAACGCAAAGAAAAAGCTCATAATCAACATTTTATACGAACCGTTGAAGTGCCTTGCATATCGTATTTGTAGTATTTTGTTTTCTGCATTTCCGGAGAGCCCGAAATCGATCATTCATTGTCAGACTTTTCATTTACACGTTTTTTTGTCTGTTCTCGAAACAGACGAATGAGCAGGTGACATGGGACACGTTGAAACTTTGAAAACACACGTACATATCTGATTTTATTTTATGGCCATGTCCGAGAGCGAAAAAGCATTCCTAATCTTCCGCAGTGGTTGATTTTTCTCATGTCGATGAACCAAAATAAAATAATTCGTTAGTTAAGTGATCCAGCCCCCTCGTTTATCATTTTTTGAATGATTTTAGAATGCGAATTAGCGAAAAACGATGCTAATCAATACGCTCGATCCAAAGCATTGTGCAATTTTTATTTTCTTTTCTGTCTATTTTTCCCCAGAACGTGACATGGGCAAGTTTTTTTTTTTAAGATTCTTCCTCGCGTGAGCCGCGTGACTTCCGAAAACATACGAAATGCTTCCAAGATACGAGTCTGAAGTTTGCAACGTTGGAATGCAACGAAAAATATTTGATTTTATACTTGATTCGTTCAATTCTCAATTTTATCCAAATTTTTCGAGCCAAAATGCGTTCGGGTGGCAAAAATCGATCGTTTTATCATCGTAATTAAATTCTCCAATTAAATAATTATTTTTGCCAAATATAAAAACGAATTTCGTTGCATTCCAACGATGCAAACTTCAGAATCATTTCCGACCTTTATTAGAAAAAAAAAAATACTTGCTGCTAGTGAAAATATGACAAAATTTTAGTTTTTCAAACGTACGAATGTTGTTTTTGTTGCATTCGTCATGTGATAGATTTAATCTCAGTGTTTACTAACTTTCCTCACGATACTTACCAACTACTGCATAAGCAACATTCATTGTTGACTCGTCAAATGCCTTCCACGAAACGGTCCATTTTAATTTGATTTTTTTTCGTTCATTCTGATGAAATTGTGCACGATTGGGGGAAAAATGAAAAGATTTCATCGCGGCAAGGCGAAGGGATGAAAGAATGTGAAGTGGCATGAAATCGATGAATTATTGAGTCGCGAGTACACGAATTAACGAAACATCATAAACTATTGTAAGTTTTAAAGTTTCTCATATTTTTACTTTCTTTTTTTTACATCGTACGATTTTTACTGAATTTTTTATATGGAACTTTGTACAACTAAGATAATGTGTAACAACTATGTCTGAATTATTTGTGCATATAATAGTCTATCGCCGTTGAGAACGCGGCGAAACCTGCGGCACCGAATAAACCTGCCTTTACTCCAGCTAAAAAAATCAAATGCAATTACTTTGGGTTTTTAAAAATGTCGCAACCTCAAGCATTTTGGGAAAGACGATTTTCGTACCTCTCAATCCTATCAAACCCCCTGTCAATCCACCAGCATAAGTTCCGTTTTTCCAGTCGGTTTTTCCGCGATACTGCAACACACAAAAAAAACTTGGACAATGCTGGAAGAAAATGTTTCGTCGCAGCAATTTTTCTGGATATTTTTTATTCTTTTTTGCTTGAGGCTCGAAATTTTTCATTTTTTGGTTTTTCTCGTTAATCACGCGCTCGAAATGATTTTTTTGTCAGAGAGAATTTTTTGTACGATTCGAAGAATTCGCAATTTTAAAAAACTCGATCAATCTTTCTCATTTTTTCTAACGATGTAAGAATTTTCCTTGCCACAGATCCTCATTCTGGCAACTTGACGTTTTCAACATCGCTGGGACGTTTTTTTTCCAAACGTTCATTCTCGTGTATTACGATTCACCTTTACACTCCTCGGACACACTACAATTAGCCCGACTCCACAGACACACATGGGTCTGAGGCGTCCTGCCGTTTTTTACGCGTTTAAAAAATCAGGAAAAATTGAGGAAAGCAGTTTCGGATCTATAGGAATGATGCTGAATTTTGCAACGTTGGAATGCAACGAAAAATGTTTGAATTTATTGATTATTCGTTCAATTTTCAACGTCATCCCAAATTTCCAAGCCAAAATGCTTTTCGGGTGGCGAAAATCGATTATTTTATCATCGTAATTACATTCTGCGCTTGAATAATTATTTTTGCCAAGGATAAAAAACGAATTTTGTTGGATTTCAACGATGCAAACTTCAGAGTCATTCTATAGGAAAAGAGCCTGCACTTGGCGATGGATATAAAATCTTTTTTATTATTGTTACGTCATTTTAATCGATACGAAAAACAGCCCAGACCCATGTGTGTCTATGACTCTGAAGCTTGGATCGTTGGAATGCAACGAAATTCGTTTTTTATCTTTGACAAAAATAATTCATCCAATGCAGAATCGAATTACGATGATAAAATGATCGATTTTTGCCACCCGAAAAGCATATCGGCCCGAAAAATTTGGATGACATTGAAAATTGAACGAATCATCAATAAAATCAAATATTTTTCGTTGCATTCCAACGTTGCAAACTTCAGCATCATCGTGTGTCTACAGAAGGTTTATTATTATCTAACAATTGGCTCAACAGTGGAGCAAAAATGAAGCTATTGAAATGGGAGTGAAAATAAAAGCCAAGCAGGAAACGGATTGCATGATCCTGAAGTTTCCATCGTTGCAAAAAAACGAAATAGAAATGTTTTCAAAGTCAGAAAGGCAGATTCTTTAATTTACCAAAAGTTTTCGAGAAGCTTAAAAATGACGGAAAAAAGTTGTCCGAAACTTTTGGTGGATTAAAAAAATTGGCATTTTGACTTTAAAAAAATTTCTATTCCGTTTATTTGCAACGATGGAAACTTCATCACCATACGGATTGCACAAAAACCCTAAATTCCTGGAATTTATCAGTTGAATCGACAATATTTAATTTTGCATCGTTCGAACGCATCTAAAGTGATTATTTTATATTTTTTGTAGGCAGAGCAAAAAATTAAACCGCAGTGTTGTCCATGAAAATTTCAGCAAATGAAAAAGCGAACGTCAAAGACAAATTGAATTGATGTGGAAAATTTAAAAAAAAGTGCAGGGACAGCATATTTTTTGTTCAACTCAAAGGATGCAACTTTGAATATCGTGTCGAATGAAATTCGGTACCGATTCTATGCAGCATTCTATCCCGGAGAAAACGCAGCCTATGACAGCAAAGTTCTTAGCATATCCGACTGTGGTTGCTTTCATTTCCCTGAAAACTTCTCTAGCCGTTTGTTGTTTTTCCACCGCAGCAACGTTGGGATTTACACTGGAGGAGAATAAACCAATGGCAGCACCCAGACCAAAACCTGTAAACAATTGCAATGACTTTGAACAAAGTATTGGAAAAAAATTCCCAGATTATTCAGTTATCGTTTAAAGAAATTTTGCTGGGGAGTTTTCGTAAGAAAAACAATGACGATTGTCGTATCGATTTTTTGGTTGAATTCTAAAAAAAATTATCGTTTTATCGTCATGATATTGAAGTTGGCATCGTTGGAATGCAACGAAATTGTGTTTTTTCTTGAGCACAGGCTCATAATTATTATTCAATATTTGTTATGGACGAAAAAAATCGTCTCTCGAGACCTGAAAACTCAATCGAGACAAAAAACGAGCGATTCTTATCAATTACATGTCAATTGAATCCACGCACTGATTCCTCTTGATCAGTTTTCATCAGAAATGGGCAGTAAAAAAAGTCAATGCTGATTATAATCGATGAAGAAACTTCTGAGTTCGGGATTTCCCGACTAGGTCGGCATTCCCATTTATCAATTTATCATTATTGTTTGTTCTTCCGTTACAATGTAATCGGTAAGGGTTGCAATCGTGACACTGAAGCTCGCAACGTTGAGCTCCAACTGAAAATACATTTTCCTTCCATTGTTTGTTCAATTTATAGAAACAATGACAATTGTCGTATCGATTTTTCGTTTGGATTCTAAAAAAATTATCGTTTTATCGTCCTGATTAAATATGGAATAAAAATCGTGAGATTTGCTCGAGAAAAAAGAGAATTTCGTTGCATCCCGACGATGCAAACTCCAACATTGTCAAAAATATGTTTCTTACCAACGACGCAGGCCATCAAGCTTTTGAATACACAACTTTCCATCGCAGCTTCGATTCTTTTTTCCTCGTTTGTTTTAATTTGCATAGGAATAACAGTTCTTGGTATAATTATATTTTCCCGAAATCTTTGCTGCGTTCCTACAAAATAAACTGCTAATTTGTCCCATTCTGCGTCGCTCATAAAAACCCTTTTTTCTCCACTGGGAATCACTGTCGCGCTTGGTGGTTTTGGAGGCTCAAACGACATCATTTTGTACACGTTTTTTTAATTCACTCTTTGACGAAATGAGGCTAATAAATTGTGTAACAATGAGTTTAGAGGCAACGGGAAGATTGATCGTCGTTTTTATAGGTTAGGAATCACTTTTTGTTTATAAAATCCCCGATGCCTTATCAAAATTTCGATCAGGTTTTCGAGACACAGTTTTCGAGGATTGCGAACAAAATCCAATTTTTCTAATCGCACACAATTATTTTTTGCCGTTTTACACCTCGTTGCACTCATCGGATAACCTGTTTTTAGAAATTCGTAACTTTTTCACATTTGTTGACACCGGACATTGGAACATCGTCAGGTGCGTTGGAATATTATTGTTTATTTCACTTTATTAATCACTGTCTCATTGATGCTTTGAATCATTTTGTTCGTCAGAGAACTGAAACGAAATTAGGACCTGCTGTTTGCTGGTTTGGTTGGGTTCTGTTCTTTTGAAAATTTCATAGTCACGTGGTTTTCCACATGATATTTTACACGATTAATTTACGATATTTTCTCATCTGAATGTTCACGAAGTTTTCACGTTATGCATTCAAATAATTCACGTCACTGCAGTATCGTGAACCGCGTGTCTTGATACTGAGAATATAATAAAAAAACATGGATAAAGATCAAGAAATATTTCGATATTGTGCTCCATCCGGGACGTCAACGACGATCGACCGGTCTGCTATAAATCGTGTAATCCGCATTTATGCATGTGTCTACGAGAATTTGTTTTTTAGCCTTCGAAAAAATCGTTTTTTGGCCATACACCCTTTCGGAATCGGTCTACCTCATTAGGGTAATTAATTGTGTTGACTTATGTTTTCAAATTGATAAGTTGGATGGGGGAATAGATTTCTGTCGTTTCTGTCATATTCGTATTTTCCGCAGAATCTTAATAAATCGATGCGTGACGAAAAATTGACTTAAAAATTCACTGAAACGAGATTTTCATAATTATAAACGAAATTTTCAATTGTCTTTTCATTTTTTGTGATTTTACGCAGGCAATTATTATACGCTGATGAGTTTTTCAGTTCGTATGTATGAGTTGACACCGGCCGGCGTGGAAATAGCAATTTGACCATCGGTCGGCTAGTTCAACCCGCCGCCGTGTGGTCGCGTTCGGTGTTTTAGAGCGCGCGGTATTCCGCGTCAGCCGACGAGCGGCGACAACGCGCCAAGGGCCAAGGGCACGGTAAATGATAACACAGCGGTCGCACGAAATATTCGTCATGCGTTAACCCTTAATTTCTATTATTGTGTATGCTTACGGTTCATTATAAACGAGCCCATGCGTGCGAGAAGTTAGTTACCCAGATTTCGAAAGTGACGATGTTTTTTTGACTGTCCGTTGAATCCAAATAAACAAAAGTTTCGCGAGCGCCCGGTATTCGCCATTTTCCCGCGTACGCTCGAACTCTAGAATTCCGACCGCCCGAACATCGTGAAACTCCAAATAATCTTTGTTTAGCGGGAGCAGAAAACTTCAATCAACGAGGTGAGATAATTATTTACAAATCAGATTTATCTTTTTCCACTTTAATCGGTCGAATACTTCGTGCTCTTCGATTCCTCGAACACATCAACAATCGCGATCATTGCGGCGATATTTGTACATGTGAATTTTTTCCGATATTTCGGCCACTAAAGACTGGAGATCACAAATAATTCTCTTGGCATGATGCCAAACATTCGAAAATGGTGAATCGACGTGAACGTAGACTTCGCGAATTTGTAAAAATCTCAAGTTGCTCTTTGATTGCAAAAAATTATCAAGATTTCGTATGGAAAGTGACAAACCCCGTAGCTTGACATTGCCACGATGTCAATTATCAATATCGCGAGGCATTGTCTCGGAGTTTTTATAACCTCGAAACACAAGAATCGTCGGGGTTGGACGTTTCAAGGTGATCGCATGACCTTGAACTTTTTTATATTCGATTTTCTCACTGAAAGCGATTAGTAACGAGCCCGTTAGAAAGAATCACAATGGAAAATGTGAAAATTCGTCGCCAAACAGAGCTGAGGGTTTTTTTTATTCTCGCTCTCTCTTTTTCTCGAGTTCGAGGGAACAATCGAACGATCCAACGCGATCTGTCAGCTGCGCGATTGCGAGAGAAAACTCAACTCAAGCACGAGTCTGAAGTTTGCATCGATGGAATGCAACGAAATTCGTTTTATATTTTTGAGAAAAATAATTATTGGAATGCAGAATATAATTACGATTATAAAATGATCGATTTTTGCCACCCGAAAAGCATATCGGCTCGAAAAATTTCGATGACATTGAAAATTCAACGAATTTTCGGAAATTAGGAATTTTGACATTGAAAATTCAATGAATTTTCGGAAATTCCGAACTTTATTGAAAATTTAACGAATTTTCAATAAAATTAAATATTTTTCGATGATTCTGAAGTTTGCATCGTTGGAATGCAACGAAATTCGGTTTGTATCTTTGAGAAAAATAATTCTTCGAATGCAGAATTTAATTACGATTATAAAATGATCGATTTTTGCCACCCGAAAAGCATATCGGCTCGAAAAATTTCGATGACATTGAAAATTCAACGAATTTTCGGAAATTAGGGATTTTGACATTGAAAATTCAACGAATTTTCGGAAATTCCGAACTTCATTGAAAATTTAACGAATTTTCAATAAAATTAAATATTTTTCGATGATTCTGAAGTTTGTACTGTTGGAATGCAACGAAATTCGTTTTTTATCTTTGACAAAAATAATTATTCGAATGCAGAATTTAATTATGATTATAAAATGATCGATTTTTGCTACCCGAAAAGCATATCGGCTCGAAAAATTTGGACGACATTGAAAATTGAACGAATCAGCAATAAAATCAAATATTTCTCGTTGCATTCCAACGTTGCAAACTTCAGCATCATTCTAAAAAACATTTCGAGAAAAAGAAAAGCAACACGTGACTTGTATTTTTCACAAAATAGCATTTCTACGAAGTATTTAATTGATAAATCCCCTCAAGGCTATAAATCGGCCGTAAAAGGCCACCTTGAAATTTTGAAAGTCAATTTTTTGACATCTTTGCGTCAATAGGGATGATAAAGTTTTAGCCTAGGGGGAAAAAATGACTGCACGTAGTTTTGGCTGATCGAATATTTTTCCAAAGTCCACCTTTTGCTTTTGCCATGCAGGCTGTACGTGTGTAAGCGACTGAAACTGCAATTGCGTTAATTGTCGCGAGATGCAAACCTTTCCTCCGATGTTTCAAGTGTCTACGAACGCGTTGGCGCAGATGCGTATGGAATATTACGTCATCGCGTCTCGGTCTCCCCGCTGTCGTGAATCATTTTTTCTTCTTCTTGCATGTAATTTTTGTCATTGACCATCTCAGTCTTCTGTTCGTTTATTAAGCGATGTACAGGGCCTTTCATAAGTCTCGGCCGACACTAAATATTACGCTATTATTTTGACGGATTGGGGAATGATTTTTAAAATTAGTTTTTCGCTCTTCGAGCTCGAGAGTCGAATTGGCGTTTGGGCGAATATTTCGCTCGGGGGAAAAAATGGGAATGCGAATTTTGTAAGACTCTGTACTTGGCTACACGCTGCAATTATTCATCGTCCTGCGCGACTGCCTCGGCCCTCGATAAAGGATGAATGAACGAACGTCTTTTCCATTGGTGTATGCGAAGCCATTACAAATAACGGCAATGAACTATCTCGCCTCGAGACTAATGTGAATTATGAGTCACTCGTGGCAACGATCGTTTCGCGTCCCTTTCGATTTGTTACAATTTGCATAAGTTCAAAGAGCTCTCTTCGAGGTGAAACGATTATGAGGATCTTATAGGCGCACGAACGCGATGTCGAAGTTTCCATGGGTGGAATGCAACGAAATTCTTTTTTTCCTGCAACGCACAGTTCGTGATTCTTATTCAATATTTAACGCACAAGATCGGTACGAAAATTTCGCACGGTTTTTGAAATGCAACGAAAAATATTTGATTTTGTTGTTGATTCGTTCAATTTTATGATTCTGAAGTTTGCATCGTTGGAATGCAACGAAATTCTTTTTTACATTTGGCAAAAATAATGATTTTGATGGAGAATTTAATTACGATGATGAAATGATCGATGTTTGCCACCCGAAAACATATCGGCTCGAAAAATTTGGATGACATTGAAAATTGAACGAATCAACAATAAAGTCAAATATTTTTCGGTGCATTCCAACGTTGCAAACTTCAGCTTCATCAATTTTCAATGTCATCCAAATTTTTCGAGTCGATATGCTTTTCGGGTGGCAAAAACCGATCATTTTATCATCGTAATTAGATTCTCCATTTAAATGATCATTTTGGGCAAATATAAAAAAGAATTTCGTTGCATTCCAAGGATGCAAACTTCAGAATCATAAAATCAATTAAACAAGTATTTTTATGAAGCTGAAGTTCGCAACGTTGGAATCCAACGAAGAATATTTCGTTTCATCGATGATTTTGTTTAATTTTCAAAATTACCCAAATTTTTCGAGTGCAGATACTTTTTGGGTCGCAAAAATCGATCGTTTTAATCTCGTAATTGCATTCCGCATTTTAATAATAAGTTTCACCACAGAAAAAAAAAATAATTTCGTTGCATTCCAACGATGCAAACTTCAGAGCCATTTGCATCGTTGGAATGCAACGAAATTCTGTTTTTTCTTCAGCGCAGCTCATTATTATTATTCAATATTACGTCCGGAGAAAAAAACGATAGTCTCTTGAGTCGCAAAAACTCAATCGAGACGAAAAGTTGCCACGATTTTGAAAATTCAATGAATATTGAATAGAAACAACATTTTTCGTTGAATCTCAACGTTGCAAACTTCAGAATCATTTTCGTTAGAGCCCAACGTTGCCAACTTGAGTTTCATGCATTTGGCGCTAAATGAATTCGTATGTCGTTAATTAATAATGTTGAGACGTTTCTCTTGTTTTACTCGCGATGACTCCAAGTTCCCGCGGAGTATTAAAAAAATGAAAGCATCGCCAGCACCAACGCACCAGCGCAAGATTTGTTTTTATGATATGACAGACGACGTTTTTTGTGTTCTTTGATTACTCTTCCCGAACCAAATTGCCCGATGACACATCGCCCGGCTCATGTTTCTCGCGGATCCACACTCTCTTTCGAATCTTTCTCCAAACGACATTGACCGAACTTTTGAGGGAGCTACAGGCTTCTTTCAAATTTATTTATTTACTTTCGTTTCTAACATTACTCGTTTGTCTACTTTTCCAAAAAACACACGAAAACGGAAAGAGAGAGGGCGAGAAAGTGGCGTTTTATGAGCCGTAATGAAAGAAGAGTTTAGGCTGCATCGTTCGTTGCTTTCGTTCCCAGAAAACTTTTCGAGTCTATTTTTCCGCGATGTTTCGGAAATATTATTCAGACCTGCTCCACTTTGACTCAATCCTGCCAGTTGATTTTTTATTCTCTATCGTACGAGGATCGAAAAAATGGATCAAATAAGTTCGGAACGAGAATAAAAAACACATTTTTTAATTGATAAACATTAACTCGTAAATAATAGTTTTTATATGGCGTATTTTATGGGGTTTTTATGGCATTTAGATAAAATTTCGTTCTCGCAACTGCAACAGGTGGTCGCGATTCCTGGCGAATTTTTTGAGGAGAATTTTTATTTGAACGGTGACCCGGGGTCGAAATGACCCCAGACGACTGTGAATCTTTTTTTTTTTTAACGTATTTTTGACCAATTTTTCGACTTGGAGCAAAATTGCCCCAGACGCACGCGCGATCCTGCATTCAAAGACGGGAAGAATGAGCCCGAGTTTTTTTCAGCCCTTTCCGTTGAATTTATAGCGGAAATATGAATTGGGCATGATGCTGAAGTTTGCAACTTTGGAATGCAACGAAATATATTTGATTTTGTTGATGATTCTTGCAATTTTCAATGTCATCCAAATTTTCCGGCCCGATATGCTTTTCGAATGGCAAAAATCGATCATTTTATCATCGTAATTACATTCTGCATCCGAACAATTATGTTTGTCAAAGATAAAAACGAATTCCGTTTCATTCCAACGATGCAAACTTCATAGTCATGAATTGGGCTGATTTATGATTCCGGATTACCGCAATAGGTGAAAAAAAGTTAATATCGTTGGAATCCAACGAAAAAAATATTTTTCATTCGTAATTTCGTTAATTAATTCAAATTTTCCAATTTTTCAATAGTCAATTCGGTTTTCTAATGCTAAAAAGACTGTTTTTCGGAGAAAGATCGAAAATCGACGATTCTGAAGTTTGCATCGTTGGAATGCAACGAAATTCGGTTTTTATCCTTAGCAAAAATAATCATTCAAGCGCACAATGTAATTGGGATGATAAAATGATCGATTTTCGCCACCCGAAAAACATATTGAAAATTTAGGATGACGTTGAAATTGAACGAATGATCAATAAATTCAAATATTTTTCGTTGCATTCCAACGTTGCAAACTTCAGCATCATGAAAATCGTTGAAACAAAGTTTTCCATAACTCGGTGAATGCGCGAAATGAGAGAGAATTCCATGGTTTTCATCGTAACAGCAATTAGCAACGTTTGTGCGTCGTTTCATTGATTCAGTGTGGTAAAAATAAAAGTTTCTTAAGAAGGTGTTATCGTGCTGCTAGTAATTCGTCAATTGTGAAGTTCGGACTGTGATATAACGTTTTCTTAATGGAATACGCGTCCAAACATATACACAGTCTCGATAAGTGATACTGGGTCAGATTCGCTATCAAAATCCCCGTAACAGAGACCCAATTCCCGATTCGGTTGGTGCACGTTGACCTGGGTAACCCGAGAGAGATTTGAGAAACATTGCGATACGTTGATAAACAACTGCGAGACAGTGGTTCACAAATCTCGAGAGCTATTGAATAATTAAAAAGAATAATCGATGGTAATTTTCGTGGAACTTTGCACGAGCGGCAATGGAAAGTATTCACTGAGTAATTATTGACATGATTCAATTTCTCTTTCAGAAAACCATCAACTTCAACGTTATATAGAGAAAAATTTGGATTGTTTTCAATCCGTAAAAGAAACGTACAGGATAACGGCTAAAAAATTCTGGAGCAGGTTATCGACTTCGGGTAGCAATAAATAATTGATAAAATGCAGATAATTAATCCCCGGCTCATTAAATCCATGATGAATTTTCGAAACATGAATATTTATGCAGCTGAAGCTCGTAACGTTGGAATCCGACGAAAAATATTCATTTTTATTGACGATTTGTTTAATTTTCTAAATCATTATACGAGTCCTCCGAGCGGATATGCTTTTTAGTTCGCGAAAATCCATCGTTTCATGTTTATTACATTGTGTATTTGAATGATAAGCTTCGTGGCAGAAAAAAATAGAATTTTGTTGTATTGAAACGATGCGAACTTGAACGTCATGAATATTCGGCGTTTCTTATCGACTGTATTTTCCACGAGATGTCTCTGAATTTTGTGAAAAACATTCGCCAAAAATTCCAAATGAAAATCTTTGACGAGATCGAAATTGATAAGAAATCGATCAATTAGAATTTTCGAATGAATCACACGAGCACATGTCAATTGAATCCACGCACTGATTCCTCTTGATCAGTTTTCATCAGAAATGGGCAGTAAAAAAAGTCAATGTTGATTATAATCGATGAAGAAACTTCTGAGTTCGGGATTTCCCGACTAGGGCGGCATTCCCATTTATCAATTTATCATTATTGTTTGTTCTTCCGTTACAATGTTATCGGTAAGGGTTGCAATCATGACACTGAAGCTCGCAACGTTGGGCTCCAACTAAAAATACATTTTTCTTCCATTTTTTGTTCAATTTAAAGAAACAATGACGATTGTCGTATCGATTTTTTGTTGGAATTCTAAAAAAATTATCGTTTTATCGTCCTGATTAAATATGGAATAAAAATCGCGAGATTTGCTCGAGAAAAAAGAAAATTTCGGTGCATCCCGACGATGCAACTTCAACATTGTCAAAAATACGTTTTTTACCAACGACGCAGGCCATCAAGCTTTTGAATACACAACTTTCCATCGCAGCTTCGATTCTTTTTTCCTCCTTTGTTTTAATTTGCATTGGAATGACAGTTCTCGGTATAATTATATTTTCCCGAAATCTTTGCTGCGTTCCTACAAAATAAACTGCTAATTTGTCATGACTCTGAAGTTTGCATCGTTGGAATGCAATAAAATCCGTTTTTTATCCTTAGCAAAAATAATGATTCAAGCGCAGAATGCAATTACGATGATAAAAAGATCGATTTTTACCACCCCAAAAACATATTCGCTCGGAAATTTGGGATGGCGTTGAAAATTGAACGAATCATCAATAAATTCAAATATTTTTCGGTGCATTCCAACGTTCCAAACTTCAGCATTATTAATTCCAACGTCATTTTTATTGTCAAGAGCCAATACAAAAATTTAGAGTTATTTGGGGTTTTTTTTTCGTTCTGTGAATCGATTGTCCCAATTCTAGTGAACGTTCTTTGTATTGTTCGTTGTTTATATATAGTAATTCTGTGATTGCTATATATATGGGGAGGAGGAACGTGTTTACTTTTTTGGTTATTTTAAATCCACATGGAAAAGCTTCATTAGTCATGCCAACAGCTGGAACCTTGTAATCATGATCTATTTATGGAATTTGCACATCGTTCGTTTCCGCCTAGAAAACTCTCATTTATACGCGTGTCTATTATCTCGCGTTTCCGTGTGTACAATTGACGATTTAACGCGCTTCTTTCCGCATGAATTGATAACAGTGCACTGCGCTCTGCTGCATTTTGCAATAAAACTAAAAACTCCCACTCTCTATCGTTATTCCGTCTTCACACTTTTACTCTTCAACTCGATAATCTATCGTCATGCGTTCGCGTTTGTCGATTAACACTGTCGCAATAATAATTCTTTTCTCGCCATGCATTCAAACGTTCCGTACGAAAAATACCGAGTTAAATATCAAAACAGGATCAATTAACAGATTTCAAGAATTTTATCGGTTTCCGTTAAAAGATTTGAGCCATGGTCGCATTTCCGTTGTCCCATCAATTTTCTAAATTTTTTTCGTGTTCAAACGTTCGAAATAACATTTCAAGAAGAAATTGTCCTGCCCCTTCGGCGGATATGACGTTGAAGTTTGCATCGTTGGAATGCAACGAAATAATTATTTTGTAATTACGAGGTTAAAACGATCGATTCTTGCGACCCAAAAAATATATGGGCTCGAAAAATTTAGATAATTTTGAAAATTAAACAAAGTCATCGATGAAACGAAATATTTTTCGTTGGATTCCAACGTTGCGAACTTCAGCTTCATAAAAATACTTGTTTAATTGATTTTATGATTCTGAAGTTTGCATTCTTGGAATGCAACGAAATTCTTTTCTATATTTGGCCAAAATAATCATTCAAATGGAGAATGTAATTACGATGATAAAAATGATCGATTTTTGCGACCGAAAAAGTATATGGGCTCGAAAAATTTTGAAAATAAAACAAATCAGCGATGAAACGAAATATTTTTCGTTGGATTCCAACGTTTCGAACTTCAGCTTCATTCGGCGAATGGCGTGAATTCCTCGTTTTTGTATCGATTCCCATTCGATAACGATACAAAAAAGAATTTTTATCCATCACCCAGTGCTGTCTCGCTTTTTATAGATCCAAAACTACTCTCTGAATCTTTTTCCAATTTTTGAAACGAGTCCAAGTACAGGAAAAAACCGTAGGACGCCCCAGACCCATGTGTGTCTAGGAAGAGGTGCGCTAATTGTATGCGGAGAGTTGAAAATGAGAAAAAAATCTATTCTCGCTTCGAGGGTACAGTCTGAAGGTCGATCATGAATTTCTTCAATTTTTTTCATTTTCAATTGATCGATTGCGGACTAGAATTTGTCAAGTTCTGGAAATTCATCATAGAATGGCGATTAATTGGCTTTTTCAGGTTTTTAATTCAGTAATACAAAGTTGGGGACAATTTCATTGAGGAAAGAGAACGCGAGAGAGATGCTGAAGTTTGCAACGTTGGAATGCAACGAAAAATATTTGATTTTATTGTTGATTCGTTCAATTTTCAATGTCATCCAAATTTTTCGAGCCGATATGTTTCCGGGTGGCAAAAATCGATCATTTCACCATCGTAATTAAATTCTTCATTTAAATAATTATTTTTGCCAAAATGAAGAAGAATTTCGTTGCATTCCAACGATGCAAACTTCAGAGTCATGTTACTTAGGCCTAGAATGTTTCATATACGAAATATATATTGGTAGAATCGTACGAATTCGAAGGTATTACGTGATCCGGCGAGCGTGAAACGGGCCAGCCAACAAATCGAATAAAACCATGCGAGTAGGTTTATTCTCGCCTCGATGATGGCATCGCTGTTGCACACATTCACACGTAGCGAGTAACTCAAACGCTTTTCGCGTGCTTGGAAATGTCTTCTCCACGTTTGTATGATCTTTGGAATGACTTGACGCTTTATCATTGGAAACAAAAGGTTATTTTCGTTTCACACAGCTCGGTCACTAATTCCGACCGATTTATGCTCCGGAATATTAATTATTTAGTGAATTCTAGATAATGGACGAAATATCTAGCGCTGAAATTTCAATGTAATTGAATAAAGTGGAACATTGGATGAATTATCGATGGGTTCGAAAATAGTGATCTAATTCCGATTATAATTGTAACATTCAATCGTTCATTGCGATTACTCAAACTATTTGGAAAAATGATTTTTTCACCTTGACTCGACGTGGAATCTCGATGATTGCGATCGATTCTTTATTTGCATTGGGAAGCAAAAAATTTATCGACGTACAACTCGTCCTCGGTCCCTCGTCCTCACCTTCTGCTATGACTCTGAAGTTTGCATCGTTGGAATGCAACGAAATTTGTTTTTTATCCTTAGCAAAAATAATCATTCAAGCGCAAAATGATCGATTTTTGCCACCCAAAAAGCGTATTGGCTTGAAAATTTGGAATCACGTTAACAATTAAACGAATCATCAATAAATTCAAATATTTTTCGTTGCATTCCAACGTTGCAAACTTCAGCATCATTCTGCTATGACTTTGGAGTTTGCATCGTTGGAATGCAACGAAATTCGTTTTTTCCTGCAACGCACAGTTCGTGATTCTTATTCAATATTTAACGCACAAGATCGGTACGAAAATTTCGCGCGGTTTTTGAAATGCAACGAAAAATATTTGATTTTGTTGTTGATTCGTTCAATTTTATGATTCTGAAGTTTGCATCGTTGGAATGCAACGAAATTCTTTTTTATATTTGGCAGAAATAATGATTTTAATGGAGAATTTAATTACGTCGATGAAATGATCGATTTTTGCCACCCAAGAAGCATATTGGCTTGAAAATTTGGGATCACGTTAAAAATTAAACGAATCATCAATAAATTCAAATATTTTTCGTTGCATTCCAACGTTGCAAACTTCAGCATCATAAAAAAAAACAATCCTCTATACAAAAACCGTTTATTTTGTTGATTGAGAGACAAAAGGTCGTGCGAATAATTCGTTAGAAATTACAACAGAATGGAAAAACATTATAATGTTCAAGTTTGCATAGTTGGGACAAAAATTTACTTCCAGTCAACGAAATTGAGACGATTTCGAAAATCCATGGAACTGCTCCAACTTCCAACGCCTTACGATAGTTCAGATCGTCGGAATACAACGAAAAATATATTTTTGATTGATTATTTCGCTAATTAATGCGACCGTTGCAATTTCGTTAGGAAATCCAATTGTTCAATGGCGAAGAAAAGTGTCCGAGCATCGTTGACGAACAACGTGTGAAAACTTTGCGTTTTGCTATGAAAATGATTATTTTTTGTTGCGATTCAACGAGGCCAAAATCACATCAATGGCTTTTGTAACACTTTCAAACACTCTCCGAAATGATGCTATATTTAATATTTATTTATCCACGAATCATTATTACGCGATTCGTGTGAACAGTGTTCGCTTCCGCGACAAAGTCACGCCGTGCAACAGAGCACCAGGCATCTGCGTGTGTTACAGGAAACACCGGAGTCGCGAAAGCATGCTCGATTTCCATTTCTTCGAATGGTAAATGGCGCACGAAGGAATCGGCCAAATAAATCGGTAAGTAATTGACGTCGCAACAATTAACGGATCGATGAGATTCATATGAAGGATGTGCGACCGTATTGTTGTTAAAAATGTCGTTTTCCAAGGTCGACCGAGGGAGCATTTGAATAGAACTATTGCGGTGGTTCGAATGTTTTTTTCCTCGACCGTCGACGTCCCTATTGATTTTTTGGGAGAAAATTCCTCTAGAATCCGGTAAAAACGTGCTCGAGATGAATAAATATTTGAGGCACTAATTGAACGATGTAAAAGTCATTTTTCCGAGAAATCCCGATGAAGACGTAACGTTGCAAAAATGTATTGACGAATTCATCAATTTAGGGAAGTCATAAAAAATGCATGGCAGGTTAAAAAAAGGATCCACGAAAAATTGTGGAATGAACTTCATTCGGTTATGATTCTGTGAATTTTCGACAACAGTATGGAAACTTTGCGAGTGGTTTTCATTAACGCTTCGTAGACACACATGGGTCTGGGATGTCCGACCGTTTTTTACTGTCCTTGGACTCGATTAAAAAATGTGAAAAAATCAGGAAAGTTGTTTTGGATCTATAGAAAAAGAGGCTGCACTGGGCTATGGACGAAAATTCTTTTCCATTATCGTTATTTAATGGTAATCGATACGAAAAGCGAAAAATGGACACCCGAGACCCATGTGCGTCTACGGAGGGTTAAAAATCATGAGTCTAAACTTTGCCTCGTTGGAATGCAACGAAATTCGTTTTTTATCATTGACAAAAATAATTATTCGAATGCAGAATGTAATTAGGATGATAAAATGATCGATTTTTGCCAGCCAAAAAGCATATCGGCTCGAAAAATTTGGATGACATTGAAAATTCAACGAATCATCAATAAAATGAAATATTTTTCGTTGCATTCCAACGTTGCAAACTTCAGCATCATTAAAAATGGCTGATGACAAGATTTGCTTTTCGACGCTCGGAGACCTCGTAACTGACGGACTTCTCTGAAGTCTTCGAGCGAGACCACTAGTGTTCATTAAATTTAAGATAGAGCGAATTTCGCTGAGAATAAATGCTTTCTCGACGCAGTCCTCGTTTCGGGTCGTCGGCTCTGTTCCTCGGTAATTCTTAAACTGAATTTATCAGGAGAATCATGCAAGAGTCAGTAGATGAGTGGATTTTAACTTATTGATAGCCGCAGAAATGTTCGTAATCAATCGGGGGGTTTCTGCGTAGGGAAAAGGAAACCGAGACACAGGGACCCATAATGAGGAACGCAAAACGGGCCTCGTTTCCGCGTCACCAACATGTGTAGCTCGTTCCAATGGGAACGAAACTTTTCGACTTGCATCTGATTCTGTTAGTTTTCCTTTGGTGTGTGAATCATTCGCGGTTTAAGTGGCGAAAATAAATGAACATAGAAAAAGGGGGAGAGAACGTATCGACTAACAAAAAACATGCGTATGAACGAGTTGCCATGGGAATTTAACGTACGAAACTCTCTCGAATACGCCCTTTCGACTTTCAGCAGTGAATTTATTTAAAGACTCGAGAACAGGACACAGGGTGTCAGGAAAAAAGTGTGACGTACGCGATTCTGTTTAAAGCGAACGAGAGTAAAAGCCCAGCACGAGAAATGATGCACGCACATAAAAAACTGACTTGTACATGTTAATGCAAGGCCCCATTCGCATCTGGCATTCGTCGTATAATTATCAACTGCAATTGCGATTAAATTTGATCCTCTGAAACTCGCTGCTGCTTTTTGTCGTCGACGCGTACATTTCTTTGTCCCTCGGTTTTCAACTTTGTAACCTTTCGCGAGTTGCTTCAATTAGCTTCATCCTCTTTTGAATATTCTCAGTTCTCAGGCTCCAGAATCGATCCACGCGATTTCAATCCAAACTTTATGCATCTGAACCGTTTCGCAAATCTCCGTCCCTTTTTCTAGTATCGCGAACACTATTTTCTTTTGCAGGCTTTTTTTTATCGATAACTTTCTTGATCAAAATGGGAATTGATTGTCCAAAATTAAATTTAATATGGATAATCATGTCATTTTTCTTTTGATGCCTTGGGCGACAAAATTTTCAGCACAAATTCGCAAACGTTTGCGAAAACGATTGAATTTTCATTTTTCTGGCTGCCACGATCCCGATAATTGATCGTGTCTCGTTCTCCAGCTGGAGAAACACTTTTATCGTGTTTTTCGAACTCTTTCGAGGCTCTCGATCTTTGCTAATAATTGTTCATCATTGAGGAACGAACCTGAAATTCAGTTTGACCCAAAATTCCCAAAAATGATGACTCTGAACTTTGCATCGTTGGAATGCAACGAAATTCTTTTTTGTCTTTGGCAAAAATAATTATTCAAGCGCAGAATGTAATTACGATGATAAAATGATCGGTTTTTGCCACCCGAAAAGCATATTGGCTCGAAAATTTTGGATGACATTGAAAATTGAACGAATCATCAATAAATTCAAATATTTTTCGTTGCATTCCAACGTTGCAAACTTCAGCATCATCAAAAATGACACATCCATGTGGAGCTGCAGGTCCAGAATGAGTTTTTGGGTCTCGTAATAATTGCTGGATGGTTCTGCAACGAGAAATTGCCTTAGAAATGTCTCCTCCATCAATAAGAACAAAAACGATCGCGGATTCTGGCTTGGTTATTGGGGATTCGACAAAATCCTCAATAATCATGAAAATAAATGGTTTTGTAATTGAGTGATCAAGATCCTGAGATAAAAATGGTAAAACGTATCTCAGCAGTCTTCGTATAACGATTGACTATCGAGATGCCCCATTAAGATTGACGATCAAGTTTTTGATTTATTCATCAGTCGAGTCAAGCATGCGAGCGCGGGGAGTCCGCATTTTCGCTTGACGGCCACCCTCTTAATTCGATGTACGTACGTTTCCCACGCTGAAGCCTGCAAGTGTTGATCGACTCCGACTTCTAACAGTTCCGCGATGCTTATATAACGTTGCGAGAAGAATTAAGTAAACAAAGTGCCAGTGAGAATGATTATTAAAAAAGGAGAAAAAAAATGGTTCGTTCTATTGATTCTTTCAAACGAGTTCCGAGTATCAATTCCAGCCAGAATTAATTAAACGGAATAGGTCGGTATTTAAAAGCCCAGAAAAATTAGCAACTCCCAATTTTCAGACGAGAGGGTCTGCCAATTGATTAAACTTCCGCTGCCGCGACACATTACCAATTAGGGCACTTCCCTAGACACACATGGGTCTGCGGTGCCCTACCGTAAAATCTGAAAAAATTCAGGAAAAATATAAAAATTCTTTTTTATTACTGTTATTGTCAATCATTAAAGTTGGAATGTGTTTTTACTTGGTTTTTGAGAGTCTGAGCTTAGAATACGAAATTTGTGATTTACGTATTAAACGCGAACGAAAAATTCTTTTTAAATAAATTTTAAGGACTTTTTAAATGAGCCATTTTTCTTGTCACTTTTTGGTTGTTGTTTTAGTGAAATGTGAGGATGAATGAATTGACCATGCGTGTATATTTATATTCCGTGCGCTCTATGATCCCCAAATATGACTCTGAAGTTTGCATCGTTGAGATTAAACGAAAAAAATTGTTTCCATTGATTATTCATTGAATTTTGAAAATCATGGCTATTCCTCGTCTCAATTGAGTTTTTGGGACTCAAGAGACGATCGTTTTGTTGTCCGGGCCAAATATTGAAACAGAATTTCGTTGCATTTCAACGATGCAAACTTCAACTCACGGTTTTATTTTCATGATGCTGAAGTTTGCAACGTTGGAATGCAACAAAAAATATTTGATTTTATTGATGATTCGTTCGATTTTCTATGCCGTCCAAATTTTCCGAGCCGATATGCTTTTCTGGTGGTAAAAATTGATTATTTTATCATCGTAATTACATTCTGCACTGGAATAATTATTTTTGGCAAAGATAAAAAAGAATTTTGTTGCATTCCAACGATCCAAACTTCAGAGTCATTTATCTTCGGTGCAACTGCGAGAATAATGTGATTAGTGTTGAAAATATGAATTTTTTATGAGTGTTTGTTTCTGTGTCCGGTCCTGATGGTTTCGCGACGATTTAGTGAGATTCTGTGAGAGTTGAGGACGATGGTGGGTCGAGAAGAGTAGAGCTCCTGAGGAGAACCGCGCGCGGCGTCGGTGGCTGCGCCGCGACTGGTCCGCGCGCGTCTCTCGACCTCTTGCGTCTGGCCGCGGAGGCGCGCGGAGTAGTAACGCGATCAGAACGGCGCGACGTTTGTTGCGGCGGGAAGCGGGAGCAGAGAGCAAGGAAAAACGTGAGCAAATGGTACATGCGTGCGAGAGAGACGGGAGAGGAGAGAAAAATAGAGAGAGAGATTGAAAAAGGGCGAGCGAGAACCGCGCGCGCGGGAGCCGGATTCGCGAAGCTTCGTGGTAGGGAGAACGAGCCGAAAGCGCTTCGGCGGAGTTCTCGGAGCAGCAGCAGAGATCTCGGCAACTGTAGGCTCGGTAGAAAGCGATAGACGTTGAGAGTTCGAGCAGGACTGATAGAGAAAGAGAGAGAGTGCTCGGAGGAGAAGGAGCAAGAATTATACCAAGTTATAACTACTATCAGAGTAAAAGCCACGAAGCAAAGTGCTAGAGCGACGAGGACGCACTCTACAACGTGGCTTATTGTGTCGGAAAGAGAAAAGGAGAGGGCTATAGTTTCGTAGCGAGGAACAGCCAGTCGAACGAGAGGGAAGGAGGAGAATGCGAAGCGCGACGGGGAGAGCAAGAGAGGGATAGAGAAAGATGGAAAATGCGCGCATGAGTCCTCGTGGTAGGGGAAATCACCGGGGCTTTTGAAAAAGTTTTATCTTGCCGGCGCGGACCGTCTCGCAGACGCTACCGAACGCCGGTGCGGTGTGTACGGTGTCACCGGACTTGATACATTAAACGACTAATTTCTTACAATACCGATCTCGTCGATTTTCGTCGACAGCGCCTTCGTCGTCGCCGAGATACGAGACGACCGGCGTTTATCACGCTCGTGTTTTTACTTCCTCGTTTTAAACGCTTTACATGATTTCCTGTATCGTATAATCGGTTGTGTATTTCCTTGTTGGTAATTCGCGCACTTTATGTCATTCGGGATCAATCGCCGCGCTTCGATCTCGAGTCTGACTTGGTTTCCCATTATTTTTCATCCCGTTCCCGATTCTTCGCCAAACTCAATCATTCGAATACTCCAATTTCACCCTTACCAATCAGCAACTATCGAAACTGTAATTGGCAACACGAGCTGATAACAAAGACATTGGGGGTTTCCTCCCGTTGGCGCGACATGACCCACCGTGCCCGGTGCTGCTGACCCCAGACGCGAGATCGTGGATCTCGTCCAACTCTTGGCGTAACACGCGTGCACTTCGCTTTGCAATAATCAAGTGTTGCACTCTTGTATTTAATCAACAAAATCTATTTTTAAATCACCGATTAATAATTTACATTAAAAACGCGTACGTAATACCGAAGTTCGCGGCACGCGAAACATCGCCAGCGATATGGCCGGTAGTAAAAATGTGTTTTTTAAGAGTGCCGTGATCCTGATCGTCCTCGGTGTCCTCCTCGCTGTTAACGGACATGAGGTGAGTCACTCTTGAGAGAGATTATTAAATTTATCAAAATATATCTACACGGAGAAAACGAAGTCGAAAATTATTAAGAAATATACTAGGAATCCAGTTACTTATTGTTGAAAATTATAGTTTTTTGAGGACAGTTCGGAAATTTCAGCAATATCTCGAATGGCAGCGCGACAAATCGTTCTGAACAGCATAGTAAAACGTGATCATCGGATTAAAACCGATTTTACAATTTAGCATAGCAATTAAAGAAAATCGCAGTGGTCATGGTGAACAAAACAATAACGTGTGATAAAATTTCACACATTTTCGATATATATTCATATTGGGATAATAGAATTTTACTATGTCGACGTTTAAAATTTGAGATATTCTCACTCATAACTGAATTCTTATCTGACATAGTAAATTGTTCATGAAAACAAACCTGAAATTCATTAACGCGTGCATTACTCTTTCTTATTCATATAGAACTGTTTATAATTCACGCTAAGAAAAATTGCAAGTGTTAAAAAATACTATGCTGTTTTGCAATTGGTGCTGCGATTCTTTTGCTTCTTGAACTTCGTATAGGAAATTTTCCCAAAAGATTTTATTTCTTACTAAACAAAACGAATCCGTTTTCTCCGTGTACAATTGACGTGGAAATGCGAAACCGTGCCAAGATCGGAGTGTCCAGGGCCTCGAGACAGTCAATTTTAATATATCGTATTTCATTCGAAAATTATGCGCTGGCAAGAACATGGTTTTTTTTTCTTTACGGAAAACGTGGACGAAATTCACTAAGGAGTTGGTTAAATTTTCAAAAAATACTGTAGCTCGGAGTATGTATTTTTAACCTTTCCACGTTTTATCTTTACAACCGAATTCTCCTCCCAATTGTTGAGTCATACGTTTTATCTACGATACTCATCCACGTGCGAAAAAATGGAGGCGATTCGATCGTTTCGGCGATTCATTGATCGTTATCGCTCGAAAAAAAGCTCGCACGCATTTTATTCGGTTAACTATACACGTGGGGATTACTTGACGTAACACACCGCACTCGCGCAAATCAACAACGTCCACCGGAGACTCTCAATTGACGA
Source organism: Diadegma fenestrale (assembly GCA_037043255.1). Classification (NCBI taxonomy): domain Eukaryota; kingdom Metazoa; phylum Arthropoda; class Insecta; order Hymenoptera; family Ichneumonidae; genus Diadegma; species Diadegma fenestrale. Next base: position 40,026,031 of record CM073309.1, read on the forward strand.
ATTTTAGGGCGATTAAAAAATGAGCTTTCCCTTTTTATTTTTTTTCCCGTTTCCCTTCATTTTTTCGACATCCAGTTTTTTTTTGTTCAGCATGTACAGCAAAACAGTTTTTTCATCGGAAAATATAATTCTTCCGTCGTGTGGAAATTATTTTTCAATTGTTTGGAGGAAAAATCGAATCGAATCGGTGAATTATTCACGGATTTATGCGACTAATTCCATAGAATTCGTTTCTTTGTCTAAAGACAAATTCAGTTATTCTCGGCATATAAAATACAATTTTTCATGATGTTTTAAACAAATGACGACGTGAGATTCAAAATTTATAATTTGATGATTTATTTTTTAATTTTTTGAAAATTTTTCAATTTATTTTTAATTAAATTTTTATTTTTTATTTTTATTTACTTTTGAATTTTATTATTTTTAAATTAAAAAGCTTTCGAAATTAACTGCACAATGGGCGGTTTTTCTTTCGTACTGTTTGAACATGTGAAAATTATTGAATCGTGTCTGATTCGCGTCAGTTTGAGTATTGAAACGTCATAACGAAGAAATTAGCTATTTTTTCCTTGATTGGTAAAATTATTGACAGTTTATCTCTCGGAAAGACGCGACCGATGGAGAAAATGGTAAATTTCACATTTTTCCTTGCGCTTTTACAGTCGATGGAAAAAATGCGAATTTGTCGTGTGTCGTTGAAAGTTTCGTTATATCTCGACGCCTCTGGGTTCCATGAATTCTCGTTTTTTATCGAATCTTTGAAAATATCGTGGAAAATGCGACTCTACAGGCGTTGAATATCGGTTCACTTATGATTAGTATATGTGTGTCATCGTTCTGTGTTACAATCGTGCTCATGAATATTCATAGCTCGCAGAATAATGGGATTCTAGTTCCTTAGGCATTTTCATTTTTTTTCTCTTCCATACACGTTCTCGTTTGTATGCGTTTCTGTGCGGTGGGTTTCACGTTGTTCGCCGCAGTGATGGGGCCTCTTGACCTTTCGCAGATGAAACATATATCGTGGTCCTCCTTTTTTTTTGATTATGTGTCATGATCACTATGAGGCTCCGCAACGTTTGACCTTACGCATCATCTTCACTCTCTGTGATTACGACAGGTTCGTCTCGAATTTACATCAATATTCTTGCGCGCAGTTCAACTTGAGAAATCTTATCCTCTCTTATTTTTCTCTCATCCGCTCGCTCCGTATGCACATATTTTGTTATTATCGCTGTTGCTCCCTGCCCCCAAGTAGACATTTCGGACACGCACGTTCTGCTCCAAATTCGCCCCAAAAATCGACTAAACTGACTGGAACTGTGTGTGAGTGTGTGGCATTTGGCGCGAAACTGGTCGCTATCGATTGATCGATACATTTTCAAAGTGCGACATTTTCTCGTTTTTTTTTCTAACCGAAACTTCTCGATGGTGCTGGCTGTCGAACTTCCTATGGGGAATTTATTGGAAAGTCTTCTCTGACGTATATTTTGACCTTGACACTCATGGGTCTGATGGGGCGTCGACGAGCCCATTCAGCGAATGGCATTTCGTTTTTCGTATCGATTACCATTAAATAACGATCATTAAAAATCATTTTTATTTATGACCGAGTGCAGCTTTTCTTTCTATAGATCCAAAACTAGTTTTCTGAATTTTGGCAGATTTTTTAAACGAGTCCAATAGGGTAAAAATCGTTAAGGCACCCCAGACCCAACGATGTTGAATTTTGCACCATTGGAGTGCAGCGAAATTCCGTTTTTTCTTGAGCAGATCTCAAAATTCTCAGTTGATATTCCATCAGGACGGAAAAACGATCTTTTTTCGGGATCCAAATCGAAAATCTGTACGAAAATTGTAACGATTCTTTTAAATTGGACAAATAATTGATAGAAAAAGCATTTTTCGGTGGACTCCAACGTTGCAAACTTCAGTGTCATCCAGACCCATGTGTGTCTAGGGAGGTGCGCTAATAGTAGTTTGTTTATGCACTGAAAATTCAATTTTGTCAAAAAACGTCGATATTTTGTTGAATACCGCGAACGAAATATTTTGGGATGATTTCAAAATTTTCGTTATTTCGACAATATTTTTCATTGTAACGGAACTGTCAGCCAAATTTACGATTGGAATGACAATAATATACTTTCCGAAAGTATTTTTCAGAATGTTTTTTGCTGGAATGACAAAATTTTCGTGATTTTTCGAAAAAAACGTTTAGTTGAACGTATCCAACAAAATATCCATCTTTTTCAACAAAATTTTCTTTTCAGCGTGGAGAGTTTGCTCCTGACCTGAAAGAACGATATTAAATTTTGCATCGTTGCAACGAAAAATATTCGATTTTGTTGACGATTCATGCCATTTTGAATGTCATCCAAATTTGACCCCATAAGCTTTTCAGGCGGCAAAAATCGATCATTTCATCATCGTAATTACATTTTCCATTCGAATAATTATTTTTGCCAAAGATGAAAAACGAATTTCGTTGCATTCCAACGATGCAAACTTCAGAGTCATAAAATGATCTAGCGACTTGAAATTTTTGAGATTTTCTCAATAAACTCAATTTCTCTTTGACATTCGGATTTTCATTTGCAAATCATTTTTATAGATACACGACGTTGACATTAGATTCGAGCCCTCGTGAAAATTCAATTTGTAGTACTCGTGTAATGATTTTTCGAAAATTATCGACCGCCGTCTATTTTCCACGGAGAACTCGAGGAAATAAAAAAACTTGCTCCAAAGTCCATAACCTCGAAACACGTGAAAATGTACGATATGAGTCTGTGTGTTTGTAAAGAAACCGAGAGTTTCACACATTAGACTCGCGGTAATGCGAAACTTGATCGAGAGTCATTGGGTAAAGGTTTGCCGGAATCGATCACAGATATCACGAGATAAACACAGACAGAGCGAGAGATTGACAGAGTAGTAAAAATCTCTGTAATTTCAGGATTTTTTTCTGCTCACATAAATTATTGAAAGAGCTGTGATTAGCTAATTGCCGATGAAATTATATCGTCACATGAGATGTGATGCTCGAGCGAGAGAATTCAATTTCGATCAAATCTTTATTGGCAACGTCGGATTGTCGGATAGAATTGAAAAGTTTTTCATGTGGCCGTTACGGGATATCGATGTATCTGTTCATATGGGTCGATAGTGACTGTAGATCATCGCGATATCGACTTATCTTTAACGCAGCCAGGATGGCCCAGTTTCGTGGGTTTTCTTTGCAGCAGGCAAGCGATAAGTACGCGAGACGCCTAGACGTGCCAAGACTTTTGTCATTTTTTGCAGATGTCTCGTCACTTTGTAAAATGTTAATTGAGCCAGGACCTAATCGAACCAGGCCATTTTTTTTTTGCAATTCTGGTGTCTTTAAAATAATCCGATAGGTCAAATCGATATGTAGTACGCGAATCGACTCGTCAGTCAATCGAACTCTTTAGCCACGTTGTAAAACGCCGTATTATTCGAATTTGCAACATTTTATCAAAGTCAATGATGTATCTATGGACGTCAGTGGAGACCCGATGCGTAACTCGATCCCGGCGCATCAAGTGCGATATCCTGGTGTGTGTGAGAGCCACATGAGAAGTTGTCCGAGTTCCCTATGCTTTTATAATGTTTCTCCGAAACGAGCCTCTTATTCATGATTATTTTGATATGCAAAATATATTCCTTGATTTCCGATGACGTTGAAGTTTTCATCGTTGGAATGTAACGAAATTATTTTTTTTTGCGGCGAAACTCATTATTTAAATGCAGAATGTAATTACGAGGTTAAAACGATCGATTTTTGCGACCAAAAATGTATATAGGCTCGAAAAATTTGGATAATTTTGAAAATTAAACAAATCATCGATGAAACGAAATATTTTTCGTTGTGTTTCAACTTTGCGAACTTCAGCTTCATTGATTCCCGATGATGCTGAAGTTTGCAACGTTGTAATGCAACGAAAAATATTTGATTTTATTGTTGATTCGTTCAATTTTCAATGTCATCCAAATTTTTCGACCCGATATGCTCTTGAATGGCAAAAATCGATCATTTTATCATCGTAATTAAATTCTCCATCAAAATAATTATTTTTGTCAAAGATAAAAATGAATTTCGTTGCATTCCAACGATGCAAACTCCAGTCATATTCAAGATATCCATTGACTCCCGATGACGTTGAAGTTTGCATCGTTGGAATGCAACGAAATTATTTTTTTTGCGGCGAAACTCAATATTTAAATGCAGAATGTAATTATGAGGTTGAAACGATCGATTTTTGCGACCAACAATGTATATGGGTTCGGAAAATTTGGATAATTTTGAAAATTAAACAAATCATCAATGAAACGAAATATTTTTCGTTGGATTCCAAGGTTGCAAACTTCAGCTTCATTGATTCCCGTTGGCTGCGATCAGGGTTCGTTTAAAATATTTCTCATAACTCATCAAAACGTAAATACCAAATTCCCCAAGACAGCAATTTTTGACAGTGCTGAAAATACTCGATAAAAAATGTAAATTAGTCGATTTTTTTGTACTGTTTTCACGTTAAAAATTTGGTAATCTGCGAGCCAGGAAATCCGCGAGTATGAAATTTCGAGTCAATTGCACGTTAACACGTATTATGAAATGTGGATTAAAAAATAATTAAATATTAATTTGAGGATCATCGAAGGAGCGGGAATCGGTCAATTCGAACTGAAATGCATTCGACACGTGTAAATTTCAATGTATTTATGTATAATCCATGCTACAGTACTCCCTAATTGTAATCAGGGATCGAATACCCAAGCGCCGTACTCGAGGCGAGTTAATGGCTCTATTTGCAGCCAGTTTTCGAGCTCTCTCAGTCTCCCCTTCTCTTATAATCACTCTCACTCTCGCAGTGTTGCGTCCTCGTGTTCGCGTCGATGTGCAGTTTATACCGGCGTATCCTCTTACACACGTGATACCGTACGGAACCCATACAAATAATTTATAATGAGTTGGAGCAGTTGATATCTATCACATTTAGCTGAAGCTTCCTTGGCGATCTCGTTCAGTCTTTAAGGCGATTGCATATCTTATCCGCAACGCCTACGTTCAAACAAATCCAGTCTACGTTTCAAAAATGCAAACTGTCTCTCAATTACCCAGCGTTGTCCGCTCTGACTTTTGTGAAATCGGTTGCGGTGTGTAGGAAGAATATTAATCCAGTCTCTCGCGAGTCTCGATACAATTTTTTCGCTCATTATGATGCTGTTAAAGTTTCGTCGTTAAAATGCAAGGGAATTATGATGCTGAAGTTTGCAACGTTGGAATGGAACGAAAAATATTTGATTTTATTGATGATTCGTTGAATTTTCAATCCCATACAAATTTTTCGACCCGATCTACTTTTTGGATTGCAAAAATCGACCATTTCATCATCGTAATTACATTTTCCGTTTAAATAATTATTCTTGCTAAAGACAAAAAATGAATTCCGTTGCATTCCAACGATGCAAACTTCAGAGTCATACACTGAAAATTCAATTTTGTCAAAAAACGTCGATATTTTGTTGAATACAGCGAACTAAATATTTTGGAATAATTTCAAAATTTTCGTCATTTCGACAATATTTTTCATTTGTAACGGAACGTTCAGCAAAATTTACGATTGGAATGACACAAATTTACTTTCCGAAAAGATTTTCCAGAATGTTTTTTGCTAAAATGACGAAATTTTCGTAATTTCTCGAAAAAACGTTTAGTTGAACGTATCCAACAAAATATCGATCTTTTTCAACAAAATTTTCTTTTCAGTGTAGGGAATTCATTATTTTATTATATTTTTTGTAAGCAGAGCCAAATATTTGAATCCAGTGTTCGCAAAGACAATTATCCGCGAATGAAAAATGAACAGATGGTGCAATGGATTTTTCGAGGATTTTTCGTTCAACTCCGACGATGCAAATTTCGTTTATCACGATGCATCCAAATTTTTTGCCGATTAAAAAATCGTGCATGAGATTTTTCTTTTCCTTATTGAATGTGTTTACTTATTCGATAATTATGGGGTTAATGAAATTTCGACTTGCAGCGTTTCTCGTCGAGAGATTGTAGCGAGGCGGAATTTTTAATGGTCTCCCTTGATCGGCAAATTCTTGGGGAATGTAACTTAATCCGCGAGGGTTGAAATTTGTAATTAACGCTTTATGTTTCCTGTATGTTCCCATTCTCAATACAAAACTGTTTCCAGTTCCGGTCGGATACCCAGTCGAGCTGAAAACCGAAACCTTAATTGGTGTTCATAGAATTCTGTTGTTATTCAACTCGCCGTTATCATAACATGCAAGCACGATGAGCGAAGGCAAAATGATTAATAATCAAATTTTCGTGTTCAATAGAAACATCGTAGTCCCTTTTTTTTTTTTAATTATCGATAATATTTTTATTTTAAACGCCAACGATTTGTTTTTCTCCAACTCGGATCGATGCAGCATTAATGAACATTCATTTGTTTATCAATATGAATAGCTGGAAAAACCAAATTGAAAACTGACATTTTTGGGAATTCACGTATTTTCATGTCATTGAGTTTTTTCTCCTCGGATCAAATGACGAGTTCTCGCTCTTTCTCTCTTTTTCTCGAAATCGACTTTAAAAATCAAACAACAAATCCTTCAATTTTTGGTTTTTCATGATTCCTGGAATAATCGATATGTGAAATTGAATAGTCGTTGACCTGCGTCCAAAACAAACAAGTCACACTTTTCACAATCTCTATCGAGATGCATTTTTGCAACAGTAAAAATGCAACGAAAATTTTTTGATTTTATTGACGATTCGTTCAATTTTCAGTCATCCGAATTTTTCGAGCCGATATGCTTTTGGGGTGGCAAAAATTGATCATTTTATCATCGTAATTACATTCTGCATTGGAATAATCATTTTTGTCAAAGATAAAAAACGAATTTCGTCGCATTCCAACGATGCAAACTTTAGAGTCATAGGAAAAATGCATTTCGATCTTAGATTGGCATGCAGTTTGCTGCAATTCTGTTGATGAACCAAATTCCAAGTCGTAATTGCTTGCAGCACTTAAGGGAGAGCGAATAGCTCGGATAGTTGGGGAGGTAATTGATTTTTTTTCCCATGCAGTTTAAAATCGATTCCACCAATTTGGATTATCGTTGGGCATGTGGCAGGAAAATGATTTTACTCGTAGGCTATCCTTTTTGTTATCGAACGTAAATTTTTTTCATCCAATTTATATTCTGTTCCCTATAACGTATAATGATCTGATCGCTTAATCTGATTGGTTTGGGTGAGGCTATTTGTGGCATGGGAGAGCTCGAATTAGTATTCGATAATTGTATAACTTGCCCGATCGCGAACGTGATGTTTGACGGAGATTCGTCTTTGGTGTATTTTCAGCAAGTTGATATTTTTCATTTCCCGATAGACCATCGAACAAACGGGAGAATATAATTGATATCAACGTCTCAACAGTTTCTTGAAAACTCATATCGATCTGATTACAAGTGTTGTAACGAAGATCAACATCTTCCTTGTGATGATAGTCTTACGATTGATTTTTCTTCGTTGTTGCTCGATTTAGATCCGGAATTATCGATTTCTAATGCTGCAGACTAGAAAAAATCAAACTCTTTCTCTATTGTATCGTGTATATTCACAGTTTTCAATTCGATTGTTTCATTGGATGAATATTTCGTTATTTAGATGATGCTGAAGTTTGCAACGTTGGAATGCAACGAAAAATATTTGATTTTGTTGATGATTCGTTCAATTCTCAATTTTTCGAGCCGATATGCTTTTCGGGTGGCAAAAATTGATCATTTTATCATCGTAATTAAATTCTGCAATTGAATTATTCATTTTGTCAAAGATAAAAAACGAATTTCGTTGCATGCAAACGATGCATGACTCTGAAGTTTGCAACGTTGAGATTCAACGAAAATTAATGTTTCTATTAATTATTTATTGAATTTTCAAAATCATTGCAATCTCGGGTCCCGAGAGACGATCGTTTTTTGTCCGTAACAAATATTGAATACTAATTATGGGCCTACGCTGAAGAAAAAGTATTCGTTGTATTCCAACGTTGCAAACTTCAGAGTCATTTATTTAACCCTCCGTGGATACACTACGTCAATTATTGCACCTTCCTAGAAACACATGGGTCTGGGGGGCCTTCCCATTTAACTGTAGTTGGGCTCGTTTGAAAAATGTGAAAAAATGAGGAAAGTAGTGCTGGATTTATAGAAAAAGAGCTTGCACCGGGTGATGGATAAAATTTTGTTTTTATTGTTGTTATTCAATGGTTATCGATATGAAAAAGGAGAATGGGCTGCATTGGTTAAATGTCTGAATGATCATTCGACGATGACTGAAATTGCGGGAATGCGATCGATAATTGACGAATGGGCGCTTATGCGGATTCGAACCCAAATAAACTATAAAATTCACTACCAAACGAAAGATCAGACTGATCGATATCTCGGATGGCAAAATGGATTTATAAAAGGACGTCTGCTTATTACATGAGTAGAGAGACGACTACGATTACGAGGTAAGAAAACAATCGTAGCTTGAGATAATAATACAATTACTGAAAGAAGGACGCGCGGTAAAATGAATAATATATTGTGGATGCTCTTAGAGAGCAGCGCAATGATTGATTCAGCCGGATGTTAAATCGACTGAAAAAGTGTACGCGACCGATTCATTCTTAGAAACAAGCAATTCGTTACGGCTTGATAAATATGCCACCCAGTATTCTTTTCCCTTCTGGATATATTTTTATCCTTCATTCGCTTTCTCTTCCTTCCCTACTTCCTCTTTTTTGTTCTCGTCTGTACTTCAATGCTATAGACTTGCCAAATTACATCCGGAGATGAAAAAGATGCAAATCCTCTGCACACGTGCCAATATTTTCAACTTTTCTCTCCTAATCTGATAATCAGTTTAACACACTACGATTAGCGCACCTCCCTAGACACACATGGGTCTGGGATGCCCTACCGTTTTTTACTGTCCTTGGACGCGTGTAAAAAATCTAAAAAAATTCAGGAAAGTAGTATTGGATCTATAGAAAGAGAGGCTGCACTGGATGATGGATAAAAGTTCTTTTTTATTATTGTTATTTAATTGTGTCGATTCGAAAAACGAGAAATTTACGCCATTCGCTGTATGGGACATCCCAGACCCATGTGTGTCTACTGATGGTTATTTTATCATGATTCTGAAGTTCCCATCGTTGGAATGCAACGAAAATTATGATGATAAAATGATCGATTTTGCCACCCGAAAACATATCGGCTCGAAGAATTTGGATGACCTTGAAAATTGAACGAATCAACAATAAAATCAAATATTTTTCGTTGCATCCGAACGTTGCAAACTCGCTCGGTATTGAGATCAATGAAATGGCTCCTGCGATTGGAATATTCGTGTCAACGTTAATTAGAATAAATCATATAAGATTTCAAATTTTGTTAGATCGCGTTGTTAATTCCAGGCAGCGTGGAATTATCTTTATTATCCACGATATTTTATTATTTTGAAAGCCACTTATGTTAAGATTTTATCGCAACAGTCCTTAAAATTTACGACCATGCAGGCGATTTTTTTTTTCAATGCAATATCAACATTCAGGATTACACGAGCACTGGGGAAAACCTGATCTTCCTGTGGCGAGTTTGCAAAATACAGTCACAAAAAAAAAAAACAAAAGATTCAGCCGGTAATATTGTGTTGGATTGCGACGTCGAAAGCTGCAGTTAAATCAATAAAGTTAATGCACGTTTAGTAAAATGAGAGAAAACGATTTAGAATACATGGCGGCGAGATCGAAATGGAGCGGAAATTTGAGGCAAATAATGAGAAATAATTTGACGAATCATTCGCTGAGGCAAGACGTTCGTTGCGCCTACAAAATGCATCAGCAAACGAAAACGAAACTTAAATAAATCAACAAAAAGGTTTTTACCACTGACGAGGTTCAAATCAGTCGGCGAAAAATTTGATTATTCTGGCAGTCGAATCTTTATTAAATGAACAAATTGAGGAATCGTTGATTCGATCAAGATAATTTCATCAATTCAACTAATTTCTTGTCTCACATTTCGATCTTTTTGTTCTGCGCGTGTATTCTTAATTCTTGAATAATCGCCGTCCGGAGTCGAGGATTGTGCGACATTTCATAATTGATCGAATGCCGAAGGTTATTAGGGAAAAAAAATCTATATGTCAAGATCGTTTCTCGCACAGCGTCGAGCCCAAATTAACGCGAGTTCCGAGGGAGATTAAGAATTTTCACATTTCCTCGAAATAACTGTTCTTTATTCCTCAAATTACGCGTGTCCTCCCTCCAACCACTGTACCAAGTCTGAACGTAACGATTCCGCCACGCCCTTAAATATCTAGACCGAGCATTAAATTTCAATCAGCTAATCGAGGCGGTTTACGTGCCGAATTAATTTTTCAAGTCCTCGGCGAGTCTTTTTGCCATGGTTTTGCAGCGTTGATTCCTCATTAGGCTCGGTAGACACACATGGGTCTAGGGTGTCGAGCCCATTCAGCGAATGGCGTAAATTCCTCGTTTTTCGTATCCATTACCATTGAATAACAAAGATAAAAAAAAATTCTAAAAGAACTGCTTTCCTAAATTTTTTCAGATTTTTCAAACGCTCCCAAGTACAGTAAAGAAACGATAGGACACCCCAGACCCATGTGTGTCTAGGGAGGTGCGCTAATTGCAGTTTGTCTGCGGTACGCAACATCCAGGAAACTCCAGTATGGCCGTCCTATCGTTTTTCAGCCCGATAACTGAAAGTCATAAATTCGTAGGATGTTTATTGCACGTTATCGATTCATGGCAAATTAAATCGAGACGTTTTACCCATGGGAATTCCCAAAATACAAGCAGCAATATCGGATTCCAAGCTCAAACCTTCCCAAGTCATCCAAGTCTGCCAGCCAACGATGGCCCCCGTAATCAAAAGTTCCATCGCATTTGGGAGGTTTCGAAAAAAGGATGTTCTTGGTTTTGGTCGCGAGCTCGCTGGGTTCGCGAATTCGTTCACGAAAGTTGTTCCATCGAAATTGTACGTTATTCTGACGGTTTTCAATTTTTCTTCCCATTTTCTCGATCATTATTGAACGACTAGTTTTCCAATAGGTGAAAAAAATGATTTCGTCCTCTGAAAACTTGCCCATAATTGGTTGATACTCGAGGAATTCGGACGAAGAATTGAATCGCGCTTGCAACGTTGGAATGCAACGAAAAATTTGTATTTTTATTGATAATTTGTTTAGTTTTATAAAACATCGAAATCTTTCGAGTTGATATCCTTGCTGGGCCGGAAAAATCGATCGTTTTATCATTGTAATAAAATTGTACATTTTTGATAAGAGTTTCGTCACAAAATGAATGAATTTCGTTGCATTCCAACGATACAAACTTCAACGTCATCTCGTTTTTCTATTTCCGCAGGTACATATATTTTTTTTTGTGTCCCGCGGGTGTTTGTAACTATATACAGGTCTCGGTCTCATTGACCTCGTAGGCTTCGACGAGAAAAAGAGATTAGGATAATAAGAAAAGCGCATTAGGATCCGGAGCGTTGAGAGACTTTTTCTTTTCTCTTGTATATATAAGCAGGGTTTTTGTTGATGACTGGAGATGATTTCTCATGACAAAGGTGTCGGGTTTCATCGACGAGCATGCAGCCTAGTCTCCAACCGGAAACAGTCGATCAAAATACGACCAAGGCAGGGTCCAGTTTATGCAGAGAAAATGTAAAGATCGGGGATTGACGAAAGCAATATAGGCGTTGAATCACGTCGTTGTGTGTATCGAACTGAACACGCACTTCCTCTCGCTCTCTTTGTGAGTTTGTATAGCATGAGATGTGATGTAAAGACCGAGGAACGATATCGCACCTCCGCAGCGACCGGAGAACAGGATCTCGTACAGATCGTTTGTTCCTTTTCCTCGTTTCGTTTATGGATCATGTACTTTGTGATTTTCTTTTTGTCCACGTTGTCACGATAAATTGTCATGAGATTGTTGTTGCATGATAATTTGCATACGATGTCGAGAGTAACGCGGATTTCTCTTGCATTTTAGATTATTTTCTCGTTTTTTCGCCTCGACTGATTGAATTTATTCATCGTTACCAAGTCTCATTACACAATGGATAATCCACCTCGAGACTTTATTGGAGTTGTTGGTGTCTGCTGTGTAATATGGTGATTTGGTCTCGGAACTTATTATTAGATCGCATCTCATAATGCGACGAGCTCAATCACATCGGATCGAGTATGAGTCTGAAGTTTGCATCGTTGGAATGCAACGAAATTCGTTTTTATCTCTGACAAAATAAATTATTCGAATGCAGAATGTAATTACGATGGTAAAATGATCGATTTTTGCCACCCGGAAAGCATATCGGCTCGAAAAATTTGGGTGACATTGAAAATTAAACGAATCATTAAAAAATTCAAATATTTTTCGTTGCATTCCAATGACGTTGAAGTTTGCATCGTTGGAATGCAACGAAATTATTTTTTTCTGCGGCGAAACTCATTATTCGAATGCAGAATGTAATTACGATGGTAAGATTATCGATTTGAATCGAAAAATTTGGATCATTTTGAAAATTAAACAAATCATCACGATGAAACGAAATAATTTTCGTTGGATTCCAACGTTGCAAACTTCGGCGTCATGATCGAGTCTCTGTCGGATTATTGCGGACCTGGCGGATAATTTTTTTTTTTCTTCAAATTTTATTCCAAGTATTTGATCCTTCAGACGGTTGTGTCTAGTGGATTTTTTTCATAAATATTTCAATATTGTATGCCGGGAGTATGCCGCGAGAATGGTGGACGCTTCGAGAGCCACGTAAGAGTCTTTTGCGAGAGAGTTCCGGCGCGCTGTCGTCTCGACGTCGACGGGGCGACCGCGATTGACTTTTTTTGCTTTTTGGCAATGACGCAATCCTCGTCGGGAATCGCTGGCATGCAAGTGAGAGACCGAGGAAGAAAGGTAATGGCTGGCACGGGGGAAGACCTTGCGTCTTCGCTCGTGATAGAGAGATCGAGAGAAAGGAGTGCGTAAGAGAGAGAGAGAGAGAGAAAGAGAGAGTGAGAGTTTCCAGTATATGCGTGTGTGCGTCGAGGCCTTCTGGTTGATTCCTTCGACGAATGCGTCGGCCGGGATGCATTTTGTAGAGTCATAAATCCGACCTGGACAGCGCAATTAAATAGGGAAGATGGAGAAAAAAAAAATTGCATTTTGCGAAAGAATTTTCGAGAGTGATCCAGTGTAATTTCGATATCATGAGCATTTGGCAAATTACATCGATAGTCATCGATTTAATTGGATGGATTTGTTGCTCAACTGTAAACATTGTGATTGGAAGAATTTTTCATATATTTCGATGACTCTGAAGTTTGCATCGTTGGAATGCAACGAAATTCTTTTGAATCTTTGGCAAAAATAATCATTTACATGCAGAATGTAATCACGATGATAAAATAATCGAATTTCACCACCCAAAAAGCATTTCGGCTCGAAAAATTTGATTGAAATTGAAAATTGAACGAAAAATATTCGATTTCATTGTTGATTCGTTGAATTTTCAATGTCATCCAAATTTTTCGAGCCGATACGTTTTTGGGTGGCAAAAATCGATCATTTTATCATCATAATTGAATTCCCCATTTTAATAATTATTTTTGCCAAGTATAAAAAAGAATTTCGTTGCATTCCAACGATGCAAACTTCAGAATCATTTATTTCGAGCAATTTGGAGTCTGTGGAAAGACGATAAATGTGGAGCGAATATTTTCGTGAACCAAAAAATAAAACGTCGGATAAAATCATATCTGCGTGAAAAATTATGCTCGAGAGAGAAACCACCGCACGCTTAGCTCAATTTCGTTCTTTTTAATCTTTTTGCAGCGATGCTTTAATCGCTAAATTGGTGTGTTGCGTAATCCTTAGCTTCATCCAGCTTGTACGTTTATAACCATCGTAAATGTATCCCCATGAGCGAATCGAATTGAAATACGGGTATTAAGCCATTATGAGCTTCATCGATCAGCTGAAAAACTAAAAAAACTTGTATTATCGAATCTGAGGAATCGAGGCTGCCCAGCACTCGTACTCTAAACTGTTTCCCAAGATTCGCGGATTCTGCTTTCCGCAACGCCGAAGATTTCAATTATTCTATTCGCAGAAAGTTCAACGCCTGGACAGGTAGAGTTGCTTCCATGTTCCGCTGTGTGTTACTCGTAATATCCGACTCGAAGAGCTTTGCTTTTGCGTCCTGAATCAACACACCTCGTCGTCCTACTCATCGCTTCACGCCGTCTCGAGGCTACGAATCATTAAGGATTATAATTCAAATTAATTCCACAAAACGTCAACTTTCCAGTCTCGTTTGTCATGTCGACGCGATTAGTGAAATTCAGAACGCTCGAATGCAATTTTCTTTGTTATTCTAACGGAATGTCCGTTTTGAACGATATTGAAACTCGAATCTTCGGAGTCCAACGACAAATATTTTAATTATTGATAAGCGTTTATTTGAAATTTTCGGAATTATATCAATTTTGCTTTCATAGTTTTCCATTTGCAAATAATTATGATTCTGAAGTTTGCATCGTTGGAATGCAACGAAATTCTTCTTTATATTTGGCAAAAATAATTATTCGAATGGAGAATTTAATTACGATGATAAATTAATGGATTTTGAGACGGGAAAAGCATATTGGCTCAAAAAATTTGGATGACATTGAAAATTGAACGAATCAACAATAAAATCAAACCTTTTTCGTTGCATTTGAACGTTGCAAACTTTAGCATCATAAATAATTTCCATAAACCGACACAGCGTGTTACTTTTTGGCTCTGCTTTCGAAAAATAAAATAAAATAGTCGATTCCGTTGCATTCCAACGATGCAAACTTTAACGTCATGAACTAATTCTCTCAGAAGATTAATTTCGAATTAATTAATTAATTAATTCAATTAATTAATAATTAATTTTCGAATTTTGAATTTCAGTCAAAACTGTTGCAGTTGTTTTATTTCCTTTGTGTAAATAAAATTCTCGTCACGGCCATTGTAAATTTTACATTCTTGGCGCATCGATAATATGCTTCATTATTATTAGAAATTGTTTGAAATGTCAAAAATACATCGAACCATGACGTTGAAGTTTGCATCGTTGGAATGCAACGAAATTATTTTTTTCTGCGGCGAAACTCATTATTTAAATGCGGAATGTAATTACGAGGTTAAAACGATCGATTCTTGCGACCCAAAAAGTATATGGACTCGAAAAATTGAGATAATTTTGAAAATTAAACAAATTATGGATGAAACGAAATATTTTTCGTTGGATTCCAACGTTGCCAACTTCAGCTTCATCATCGAATCTGTTATTTTGGATTACGGGATGCACCGTTCAGCGATGAATCTATACAATTCGAACTGAATATTTTATTCAAATTTGAGTAATTCTTGAAAATATCGACGAGGATTTCCACGTAAATACGCGAATCCGGATATTTCAATGAAATTCTCTCATCGAAGATACGATTTTGCACGGATGTTTAAATTTTGTAATTTTCCGCTGATCCGTTTATTGAACGAGCGGAAAGTATCGAGAATCGAATGAGCGTTGAAACGGAGACTTGAATAGAGAGAAATTCATGGCAAAGCGGCGGAGGAGAGTCTTTGGATTCTCGTATGGAGATGTTGTAAGGGAACAGCCCTCTCTGGCAAATGCTGTCCGTTTTCTGTTCGGTCTAAAGAGTCTCGCGTGATCGAGCGTGGGCGACCGAGTCAAACTGGTTTGAGGATCTCGCTGGGGCGCGCGTTTGTCGCGCCCTGGTCTGGTTAAAAGCCACGACGAATGAAATAAGCGACGCGCGAACATCGTGAAAGAAACAACGACAGAGAGAGAGAGAGAGCGAGATGGAAGATAAAAAGGCGAGAGAGAAAAAAGAAAGTGGCAGGCGTTGGCAAAAAAAAAGGCAAAATAAATACGTAGGCACAAGAAGTAACGAGGATAAAAGTAACACATTGCATTTATATTGCATGAGCGTAACGAAGCTCCTGAGGATCTCTCCCTTAACCCGCTTTATAGCGAGATCGTTGGCCAGAGCAGAACTCGATTTAAAAAGTTGCCACGAGCTCTGCTCCTTGGGACCATCGAGCAATCATCGCAATCGCATACGAGAAAATTCGCCCGCCTCGCTAATTACATATCCCAGTTTTGCCAACATACAACAATTTGCTTCTCAGAGCTTTATAACTCCGCGCGGCGTAAGCGCACGTTTACTTGGACGATGAGTGTGTCGACGTAATTATTGAATGATAGACGTTTAAACACAGCCCGCGAATAGCTGATGTGTATACGTTTATATCGTTGAAATTACACAGTCCTGCTGCTTGAGCCGATTGATTCGATACAGCCGATCCATGCTACGGCCTCGATTCAATCAATGGCTATTACAAATAACGTTTTCAGCTGCTTGCGCCAAGACTATAAAGTATTTCTACACCGGGGATCCATGTGGTGAGAGTGCGGGAGTATAAAACAATCTTCGCGCATTCCACATTCATCTCCTTGTTGCTGCTTGGATAATCCTTCGAGCGGAATCGCCCGCAGGACGGACGGCGTCCGGTCCTCGCGCAAAAACGGATATCGTCGTATTCCTTCTCGTTTTTCGCCCCAAAGGTCCTGGTCTCTCCTATTTTTATTAGCTCGACACTCAAGTATGAATAAACTCATGATCCTGAAGTTTCCATCGTTGCAAATAAACGAAATGGACATTTTTTCAAAGTCAAAATGGCAATTTTTTATTCCACCAAAAGTTTCGGACAACTTTTTTCCGTCATTTTTATGCTTCTCCAAAACTTTTGGTACATTGAAGAATCTGCTTTTTTGACTTTGGAAAAATTTCTATTTCGTTTATTTGCAACGCGATGGAAACTTCAGGATCTTGTTAACTGGAAAATGTTGCAGTTTGCGTCGTTGAAATGCATCGAAATTCTGTTTTTCCTTCAGCTGAGCTTTTAATTATTATTGAATATTTGCCTCGGACAGTAAGAGGATCGTCTCTTGAGTCCTGCGGAAACTCAATCTAGACGATTTGCAAAATTCAGTAAATAATGAATAAAAACAATATTTTTCGTCCAATTTCCTGACCTCGTTGAGCAGATCGACTATTTCGAAACCTCGGAATTAAGAACGCGTTAGAAAAATGGCATTTCCATGTCTTCGATGTACATCGAAGCGAGCAAAATTCTACTCATGATTCTTCTTTCCGTCTCGGCCGCAAGAGCCCTGGCTGGAATCATTGATCTCTGCGGCTGACCGTCTTGATCATATGATGCTGAAGTTTGCAATGTTGGAATGGAACGAAAAATATTTGAATTTATGGACGACTCGTTCAATTTTCAACGTCATCCCAAATTTTCAAGCCAATTTGCTTTTCGGGTGGCAAAAATCGATCATTTTATCATCGCAATTACATTCTGCGCTTGAATGATTATTTTTGCTAAGGATAAAAACGAATTTCGTTGCATTTCAACGATCCAAACTTCAATATCGTATGATCCTGAAGTTTGATGACTCTGAAGTTTGCATCGTTGGAAAGCAACGGAATTCGTTTTTTATCTTTGGCAAAAATAATTATTTAAATGGAAAATGTAATTACGATGATGAAATGATCGATTTTCGCCACCCGAAAAGCATATCGGCCCGAAAAATTTGGATGACATTGAAAATTGAACGAATTATCAACAAAATCAAATATTTTTCGTTGCATTCCAACGATCCAAGCTTCAGAGTCACTTGATCATGCGACACAACGATCACTGAGAGATTTGCTCGATGGCACGCGTATTTGTCGCGATAGTTGACAATGACATTGGGGCCTCAGTGGTAAATGGAAAAAATGGACTTATTTTTTGGACCAAGATTCGGTTGAAATATCGAGAAAAAAATCGATGAAAAATGGACAAAGTCGCGTCATTGATGAGTCAGAAGATTTATGACGAAGAAACGCGCATGAAAAACGAACGATGCATGTATATTATATTCGCATTTTTAAGGTCCTCGTGAAGGAGAGAGGAAACGTGTCTACGACAATCGGTAAAATCGAATCGTTTCGTGTTGGTTAAAAAATCGATAGTAACCGAGTCCACGGATGCTGTTCGTTAAATTATCCATAGCTATATGTATATACAAATATATTTTGAAGGGTTATCATCGTATCTGGTATTCGAAGCGGAAAATCCGCCAAACACTGGACGAATCACGGATTCATGAGCAGTGAATTATGCACGACGGAAGATCCTGACTTGAAATTTGTGTCGACTCTTCTCTCTCTCTCCCTTTCCCTTTCTCACTTGCAGTTTGTCTCTCTTGGCTGCTCTCTCTGCCAGAACCGTGACGTTCTTACCTGTCTCTTCTATTTATATCTATGATAATACCGCGAATACACGAAGATGTGCGAAAAACGTGTGTGGACTTTGGTACGAGATTCGCCATATAATACGAGCAAACTTGATCCCGTATTGTCACTGGGCAGGTCTAACGTAGATATTACATTAGCTTGAGACCACGAGCAGTGAGTGGAGTGACCGTACTCTTTGTCGTTCTTCATTAATCAAGCCTGTTAAATCACTTGGAAACGAAAACTGATCACGCGTTTCACGAATAATTCAACACTCGCCTCGTTTTGATAATAGTCGGACGACGATAGCTAAAGATTTCAAAATTATGCGGAAGTAGACGCGCGAGAAGACATGACTCTGAAGTTTGCATCGTTGGAATGCAACGAAAATATTTTTTATCTTAGTCAAAAATAACGATTTGAATAATTACGATGATAAAATGGTCGATATTTGCCACCCGAAAAGAATATCGAGTCGAAAAATTTGGATGATGTTGAAATTTGAACGAATCATTAATAAAATGATATATTTTTCATTGAATTCCAACGTTGCAAACTTCAGCATCATGAGAAGACACTCATTACACCGAGAGAATATTACATCCAAAATTATTATGTTATTATAATTTCCTGAGAAATTTATGAAGCTGAAGTTCGCAACGTTGGAATGCAACGGAAAATATTTCCTTTCATCGATGATTTGTTTAATTTTCAAAATTATCCAAATTTTTCGAGCCCACATACTCTTTCGGTCGCAAAAATCGATCGTTTTAACCTCGTAATTACGCCCCGGATTTGAAGAATCGGTTTCGCCCCAGAAAAAAATGATTTCGTTGCATTCCAACGATGCAAACTTCAACGTCATAGAAATCTTAGCAAAAGCGTAGGAAATTTTCATCTGAAAAAGGGCGAAAAGTGTCATAATTTCCGCGATTTCGATAGAAAAAGAATGAAAAATTACATGATGAAATTTGCAACGGTGGAATGCATCGAAAAATATTTAATTTTATTGAAGATTTGTTCAATTTTTAATGTAATCCAAATTTTTCGAGCCGATATGATTTTCGAATGGCAAAAATTGATGATTTTTTCATCTTAATTACATTTTGCCAAATATAAAACAGAATTTCGTTGCATTCCAAGGATGCAAACTTCAGAATCATAAAATCAATTAAACAAGTATTTTTATGAAGCTGAAGTTCGTAATGTTGGAATCCAACGAAAAATATTTCGTTTCATCGATGATTTTGTTTAATTTTCAAAATTATCCAAATTTTTCGAGTTCAGATACGATTTTTGTCATTCTGATTGCATTCTGCATTTGAATAATTTTTTTTTCAAAGATAGAAATGAATTTCGTTGCATTCCAACGATGCAAACTTCAGAGACATAAAATTACTATGTTTTTGCTAGAATTTCTCAGAGGAACGACTTGGTACCAGAGAACTATAATAATATAGAGAATTTTGATGTAATATTCTATTCTATTGAATTGTATTAATAAATGAACGTCAAAGAGTGACGAGGCTGAGAAAAAAAAGCCGATAAAGGTAGTGGCGACATTTGGAATGTTTCCTGCACATTCGCCGAGCTACGGTGTCATATGTTTTCTATTTTTAATGCAAGGTCATTGATCTTTCCGGGTCCTTAAACCCGATCGAAACGATTGTGTTCACGTGGAGTTGAAATAGCTTGAAAAGGTTTCGCCGTCAGATCCAGATTTGAACTTGTATTGAGCGGTCTCGAGTTTCCTTTTTTCTGTCCGCTGCGCGTCAGTGCATCAGGGAAATTATGATTTGATAAAAAATGGATGGATCGTATTAAAATAATTGCAATTAATGGCGAGAGATTTATTTCGCGATTTTCTGCCGCAGAACAAAATTTAAAGAATCATCTGACGAGTGCTCGCTGCCCATTTCCGCCTGTCGTCGCATCTTCGCGCGAGACTCGTGTGGATCGGAATTTTCAATCAATATATTCTCGCTCCAGAGTCGAGGACACTTTGAAGCTCTGGAACGTACAATTTTGTTACATACGTAGACGTAATGTCTATGTGAATGTGTGGATCGTGTGATTTTCTATGCTACCGATGCAATGCAACGACGAGACGACCAAGAGCACTCTTCGTACTCACTTACCACTCGGTCCCTCACTTCAGACGTATGCCGCGTCTTTGCTCGCCTGCTCGGCCACACTCGCATCCTAATCACCTGCCATTCACACATTCCTATCGGTTTTCCACTATTTTCCCAACAGTTTATGAACTCTCTTCATTTTTGGAAAGATTTATCTTGCAAAAAATTTGATTGCATCGTAATCGCCTTACGGACCTTTTTTTTTTGTTAGGAATCCGTAAATACGTCTCAATTTTGACTTGGATGAAAAAACCGTCAGAATGTTGGAAGAAAGTCTGTGAGTGCAAGCACATTTATGAGAAAACGGTCTCTGTCAATAAATAACGTGCTATCGGCACCCATAAATCCTCTTAATCGGACTCGCACGGGTATGCCTTTGTGGTCCGTTGGAGCATGCAAACTTTTGGTGTCTTTTGCTCGTCCAGCAGCTCGAAAAAGGCAGTTGAACGAAAATCGTGATATTCGTTCCTATCGACATCATTTTTTGCTTCTTAAATATGCTGATTCGCGTCTTTTTGGTTGTTCGAATAAATCGAGATTGTGAATGATTATGAATTTGGTTATTTATGAGTATTTGGCATTTCTCCAATCCTACGGGATTGGTTCAAGGACAGTCTCGATTCTAATGAACCCATTGGAGCCATAAAGTTTTCCTCCATCTAATCGACTCGATATTTTGTAATCGGAACAAGCTTTAGAAATCGCTATCACTGACTCTGAACCCGAAATTCATAAAAAACAACGATTTCCATCCGTTTTTTTTTTAACAAGAACCACGGGACGAAATAATTTGAAAAGTTTCGTAGGAAAAAAATTCTTTCTATGAGAAATGATGCTGAAGTTCGCAACGTTGGAATCCAACGAAAAATATTTCGTTTCATCGCGATGATTTGTTTAATTTTCAAAATTATCCAAATTTTTCGAGCCCATAGACTTTTTGGGTCGCAAAAGTCGATCGTTTTTACCTCGTAATTACATTCCGCATTTAAATAATGAGTTTCGCCGCAGGAAAAAATAATTTCGTTGCATTCCAACGATACAAACTTCATCGTCCTTGGAATGCAACGAAAATTATTTGAATTTCTTGATGATTCGTTCAATTTTCAAAGTCATTCTAAATTTTCGAGCAAATATGCTTTTCCGGAGGCAAAAATCGATCATTTTATCATCGTAATTACATTATGCGCTTGAATTATTATTTTTGCTAAGGATAAAAAACGAATTTCGTTGCATTCCAACGATGCAAACTTCAGAGTCATCCATGATGAGAAAGTAAAAAGCTCGACGACTTATTTGCGTCGGAAATTCGCGCAAAACGAATCCACTATTTTATTTTTATTTTGCAAAACAGAGCCAAATGTTGGCAAAAGCTGAATGGCACAGAAAGATTGAAGAGATTCTGAAATTTTTTAAAATGCTGACTCGATAAAAAATCGTCCGTTGCAACGACGCGTGAACCAAAACAATTTAATTTTTTTTGTTGCTACATAGTATTTGAATGATAAGGACAAACTGTACGGTAAAATTAATGGAACGACGTGCAAGAGTCTGGCTATTGGCACGAAGGGTTTGATAATGAATTCTACAAGTTGTTGGCGCGTTTTCAAAGTATAATGTTCGATTGAAGCGTCAAATATATATAATCCGTTTACAATCGGTTCATTGAAAATCCGTGGGCCCTCTTCTCGGACTGCGGAGAATACCAATCGTTATATCGAGACTCTGGACGAAGATAGAATCCGAGTTTTGCACAAATAGCCCGTGACATCATTGCCTCTTCGTAAAACATCGAGGGGGACGCAGAAAGAGAGACAGAAAAATAATGAGTCGTGTCGTCTTGCATGGCATATTTATCCCAGACTTTGGAGATGCTCAACATTCGTGTGTAATCAACGAGATTTATCCTATTCATACAATGTCAATTTACACTTGTCGAGCGATTTGTTAATTATTCACATCTAAAGTTTGAAACAAATAGGCCGTAATTATGCAGTTTGAGGGCTTATCCGAAAAATTCATAATTACCATCGATTTTTCATACACGGAGAAAATGAGGTCGAGAATTATTAAGGAATCCAGTTACTTATTGTGGAAAATTATAGTATTTTGAGGACAGTCCGGAAATTACAGCAATATCTCGAATGACAGTCCGACAAATCGTTCTAAACAGCATAGTAAAACGTCATCATCAGATTAAAACCGATTTTACAATTTAGCATAGCAATTAAAGAAAATCGCAATGGTCATGGTAAACAAAACAATACGTGTGATAAAATTTCACACAAGTTCGGTATATATTCATATTGGGATAATAGAATTTTACTATGTCGACGTTTAAAATTTGAGATATTCTCACTCATAACTGAATTCTTATCTGACATAGTAAATTGTTCATGAAAACAAACCTGAAATTCATTATCGCGCGCGTTACTGTTTCATATTCATATAGAACTGTTTATAATTCATGCTAAGAAAAATTGTAAGTGTTAAAAAATACTATGCTATTTTGCAATTGGTGCTACGATTCTTTTGCTTCTTAAACTTCGTATAGGACATTTACCCAAAACATTTTATTTCTTACTAAACAAAACGAATCCGTTTTCTCCGTGTATCGAGACAGGAGCGTTGACTCCATCACGGCAATCATGACAGACTAGTTGAGATATTTATCTCGGTAAACCGTGAAGTTTGTCCTATTTTTGTGAAATTATAGTTTGCAACGATCGAACGATGTGTTAATCATTCACATCCAGTTTGACAAAAATAGATGAAACGATCTTCGTCAATTTTGTTAGGATTTATTGAAATTCACGGAAAGGTGCTGGTATCTCAATGAATTCGGTACGAAACTGCACCGCGAATTCAGCACATTTTCTTGGATTTTGTCGACAGAACAATTTTCCGTTTCCCTTGATGACAAACGATTGGCGGGGAACATTTCGACGGTTTCAAATCGCTTGAAATTCAATTACAACTGGCACAACTAATGGAATCGGATTTCGACAATGTTCATACCGAATTGGAGTCACGTGGCTTGCACTTTGCATTGGAATACGATGTTACAGACGCATGACGAACATTATAAATAGCCAAATTCTCTTGGACGAACTTGTCGTTGAAGATGACTGATTTTTTTAGGCTTTATCAATGGTCGCAAAGTGATTATTAACAGTGAGGAATTAAATTTGGTTATCTCTGCACAAAGCGCTATTCATGGGGCCGAATTCTTGGGGGATGCATCACGCAAAGTTTCGTTTGAGATATTAGTCTCGCCAAGGCGTTTTTCTACTAAATTATTCAAAATTTTGAGGAGATAATTGGGGCAATGTTAAGCTGACGTAGACACATTATATAATTAGCGCATCTCCCTGGACACACATGGGTCTGGGGTGTCCTACCGTTTTTTACTGTACTCGGACTCTTTAAAAAAATCTGAAAAAATGCAGGAAAGTAGTTTTGGATCTATGGAAATAGAGGCTGCACTGGGTGGTGGATAAAAATGTTTTTTTATACGAAAAAAATGTTATTTACTTAAATTTGATTCAAAATTTTTTATACGTTGCGATCTTGTGATTGGGATTGCTGCACGATTTTGAAGTTTCCAACGTTGGAATGCAACGAAATTCTGTTTTTTCTTCACCAGAGCTCATAATTTTTATTCAACATTTGGCCCAGACGATGAAACGATCGTCTCTCGAGTCCCAAAAACTCAATTGAGATGAAAAATAGCCACGATTTTCAAAATTCAATAAATAATTGATAAAAACAATATTTTTCATTATTCAATTTTCACAAAATCCACGCATTTCGCTTTGCAGTGCCAAAACTGCTTCATAAATTGTTTTCTAATTTTTTATATATTGAAATAAATGTATTGATCAATGAATGAAAACGTTGCCAACTTTTCATTTCGGAGATTAAACGTTTTAAAGATTTTTTGTATGACTCTGAAGTTTGCATCGTTTGAATGCAACGAAATTCGTTTTTTATCCTTGGCAAAAATAATAATTCAAGCTCAGAATGTAATTATGATGATAAAATGATTGATTTTCGCCACCCGAAAAGCATATTGGCTTGAAAATTTCGTATGAAGTTGAAAATTGAACGAATCATCAACAAATTCAAATATTTTTCGTTGCATTCCAACGTTGCAAACTTCAGCATCATTTTTTTTCGTATAAAGTCGATAGTTTATCAAATTTCAGCAAAAGTTGTATTTTGGTTTCGCAATGTTGGGGGAATCGTTTTCTTTTGATCGTGACTACTTAAGTAGTAAATTTCAATATCGCTGTTTTACTCGCCATCATATATAAGAGGCGAGAGATTGTTTTGGGCAATCAACATTCCAGGGCATTTGGGATAATGATTGGGGACGGCGTGTGCTATACTTATCTCGTCTTTTGGTCTTTCGTATAGTGAAAGAGTGCAGGCTAGGCCGGAGGATCGATTCCGTCCGCGCGTTTCTTTATCGATGATGTGTTTTAAGGGAGAATTTCAATTGACATCGGAGTCGCGAGAGTGTTTAATATAAACAAATGATTCGAATAAAACTCGAACGATTAGACGAGCGAGTCGTGATTGTCTCTGTTTTATTTTGTCGGTCAATTCTGTTGGTAGAAATTCAAGACTTGCAACGAGATCGAGTCGTTCGTAACGACAGCCTGAGCATTCATTCTTTGTCTCTGAAATCTGCTGCTCTTTTTGCGAATGTTGATCCTTTCTTGAGAGTTTTTGACTCGTGCCGCGTTAGCACTCTCTTCGCTCTCGAGACTGCGTTCTTCTTCCTGCATTCGTTTTTCGTCCTCCTCGTCGTCTTTGTATCCGCTCTTTGGCCGCGTTACTATACAAGTTTTGCAAACGCTACTCGCGTACGGATTTTTACCTTGGTCGCGTTCAACGGGCGCTCGCTCAGATTTTAACGTGTGAGAAACGTGGCACGAGAAAGAGCGAGTGCGCAGGGGGAAAAGGGTGTTACATGGTAACCCGAAGAATTAGGAATGCGCTGGCTCGGTTTCCGCACTACTAAGAGAAGAAAAAATACACTCGGAGGGGGGGGGGGGGGGGGGGGAGAGCTTTACTGTGACGATGACGATAAGTTATCTTGGCTCGTGAATCAGTGGATCTCAACTCGACTCATTTTCAATAAAGAATTCATTTATGACTCTAAAGTTTGGATCGTTGGAATGAAACGAAATTCGTTTTTTTATCTTTGACAAAAATAATTATTCCAATGCAGAATGAAGCTGAAGTTCGCAACGTTGGAATCCAACGAAAAATATATTTCGTTTTATCGATGATTTGTTGAATTTTCAAAATTATCCAAATTTTTCGAGCCCATAATATTTTTTAGGTCGCAAAAATCGATCGTTTTTGATTGATTTTGAAAATGATTTCGTTGCATTCCAACGATGCAAACTTCAACGTCATAGAAATTTTAGCAAAAGCGTAATAAATTTTGATCTGAAAAATGGCGAAAAATGTCATAATTTCCGCAATTTCGCGGAAATTCTGCACAATCATTTTATACTTTTCGAGAATTTCAAAGCAATTGCAATTACTTTCTGATTTTTCCACTCATTTTGATCGAAGAAAATTGTCCAATGATGCAAATCGCGGATTTTCTTGATGAATGTTAGTAACGGCTAATTGGCGATCAATGTTCTTGGTCCTGATGAATAATTTAATAATAAACCAATCTGATAAGACACGATTTTATTTGGAATCGTTATTTCCCTGTTAATATGGTGCAAATTCAATAATTGCGTATCGACTTTCCAGTAAAGAACTCACGTGATCAATGACAATTTGGCGGATGAAAATGTCTTCAGCATCAGCTGAAGTTCGCAACGTTGGAATGCAACGAAAAATATTTCATTTTATTGATGATTCGTTCAATTTTCAATGTCATCCAAATTTTTCGAGCCGATATGCTTTTCGGGTGGCAAAAATCGATCATTTCATCATCATAATTACATTTTCCATTTGACTAATTATTTTTGCCAAATATAAAAAAGAATTTCGTTGCATTTCAACGATGCAAACTTCAGAGTCATGATTTCTTCGTTTCCAACGTTTTATCCGAGCTGCAGTTATTATTCAGGAAAGCTAAATGTCAACGGCCACGAAAAATGCAAGTTGAACGTTATGTATTGGAGTCTTACGTGGACAATCGTTTCGGGAGAGAAATAAAAAGAGAGAGAGAGAGATTGTGAGGAAATTTGAGCAAGTACATAAGGTTTTACTCTTCCTGTTCTCAGCTATTTATACGAACACACATATCCGTAGCAGTAAAAGCGGCGAGAGTCAAAGTTAATTGCTCCGCAGTGAGGTCAAGAGAAAGAGAGTCTCGAGAAGACTTTTCGGAATCCCAAGTAGTTGGATATTTGTCAAATGAATTTGCAGAATGGATATTTATTTTATATTTCCTCATTAATTATTTTGAATGAATAAAAATTTACATCAAGTGAATCGGGAGATCGAACAACAGTTTCGAAATTTGCGGCTGCTTTGCGAAACGTTACAGCCTCGACATTTTCATTTATATCCTGTGAATACCTCGGAAGAAATTTCTTCGAGTTTGTTGAAAATAAAATATGATAAAAATTCAACGTGTATAGTTTCAAAGATTTTTTAAAAATTTCGTTGAAATTACTTGATGAATTTTTGAAAAATTGAAAAAGCCATTGAAGCTCAAAAATGATTTTTCCTCGAAGACGAAAACGATAGGTTTGAGATATCTCACGAGTATGTTATTTATAACGAATCGCATGAGTGCACGTGGAGGACATTACGGTGGTCCGGAAATTCGCGAATGTCGTCTCGGCCCTGTTTTCGTTTCTCTGGAACGTTGAGATAATGCAAGCGATTTATAATATTAATATAAATTCAAGGTGTACGTAAGATAACGATGGTGTAGTCTGTACACACGCATGGCGCCGAACTAACGACTTTACAACCGCGAAAGAAAAATAATTTCTCGTTTTTCACACGTGTACGTTGAACCAGACAAAGCGACAGACTGTTTAGTCATGAGAAATAAAAGAAAACTCAGTTTTTTCATGACTAACTAATTGTTGGAATTTTTCAACTGACGAATTCTCGTGTTACGAAATAGTTAACAAGGGACGACTGGTTAGGACGTGATAAATAACCGTAAATAACTCGTTACGACTTTAGAATCTTATCCAGACGATGCGTTGGCAACCCGTTTCGATGCCCTGATAAAATAAACAACACGCTTTGGGTTTGAGATCAAACATATATCATACAAAATTAAAATATATACGAAAAATCTAAGAAGCATTGTGTATCGTTTGAGTTTCTCAAGTCGACGAGTGCGAAGAGATTTGCCAGTCTATTTTGGATGGCGAACAGTGCTCGAGAATGAGGTGATTGAGTGTGACTCAGATTCGTGTATTTTCTGGCCAGAGTACGATTCTATGCTTCGCTCAAAAAAACATGGATACGTTTATCTATTTTTGTATAGATACGTACTCCAATTTTTCTTTTCCTGCATGTAACACGGAATCTCAGATTTGAGTTGGAAAAATTGTGTCAAATGTTAATTTTATCCCTCCGCAGACACACTGCAATTAGCGCAACTCCCTAGACGCATATGCACGATGATGCTGAAGTTTGCAACGTTGGAATGCAACGAAAAATATTTGATTTTATTGATGATTCGTTGAATTTTCAATGTCATACAAGTTTTTCGAACCGAATGCTTTTCGGGTAGCAAAAATCGATCATTTCATCATCGTAATTAAATTCTCCATTTAACTAATTATTTTTGCCGAATATTAAAACGAATCCCGTTGCATTCCAACGATGCAAACTTCAGAATCATGAAAATACAAACCTCGTGAGCAACTTGCAACGTTGGAATGCAACGAAAATATATTTTTTTTTGTTAATTCGTTCAATTTTTAATGACGTCGAAGTTTGCATCGTTGGAATGCAACGAAATTTTTTTTTTTCTGCGGCGAAACTCATTATTTAAATGCAGAATGGAATTACGAGGTTAAAACGAACGATTTTTGCGACCAAAAATGTTTATGGGCTCGAAAAATTTGGATAATTTTGAAAATTGAACAAATCATCGATGAAACGGAATATTGTTCATTGGATTCCAACGTGCGAACTTCAGCTTCATCAAATTTCAATGTCATCCGATTTTTTCGAGCCGATATGCTTTTCGGGTGGCAAAAATCGATCATTTTATCATCGTAATTACATTCTGCATTCGAATAATTATTTTTGCCAAAATAAAAAATAATTTCGTTGCATTCCAACGATGCAAACTTCAGAATCATCATGCATGGGTCTGGTTCGTCCTTTTTGAGAGATTTTGGATCTATAGAGAGAGATAAAAATGATTTTTTTCATTATCGTTATTTATTAACGGTAATCGATACGAAAAACGAGAAATTCACGCCATTCGCTGAATAGGCTGGACATCTCAGACCCATGTGTGTCTACTGAGGCTTAATTGCCAATAATTAAATTAGCAACTCAACACGCGAGGTTATTATTATTGTGGAGAAAGAGAAAAGGAGTTTTTGGATGAGGAAGGTTTGATTTATTCTGTATAAAGACACGCGGGAGGCGTTTGCAAATGCACACAAGATCCTACGGTGTCATGGGGTTTGCTACTTGAATGCAAAAGGTGTTATTTCCTGGTATTAAAATGCCACGAGTAGCCACTCCGAGAATAACGTATGCGAGACTGTCATATTTTTATGTCTTCCAACCGAGCCCAGGGCTTCGCTGAAGGCAAGAAATATCAAGTTGTTAATGTAATCACAGTTTTAAATACAATAAAGTAATTATTGTATAGAATTTTATTTCGATGGGCAGTTTAAAAAAAATTTCCTCATATTTTTCCCTCCATTTCGAACTCAATTTTTGGCTCATTTCTCCGCAATACTGAGAAATGATAAAATATTTAGTTAGAAATATTGGAATCCTTTGGAAATGTTACAAAAATATTTGTAATTTTTTTTTTTTCTATTCGTTTTGCAACGAATTTTCATTTGATTGTGATCTTTTTTTTTATTTCCGCACAAAATCTAATTATTCGAGTTTTATGAAACTTGCGAATTATTTCAATTCATAATTAAGCATGGACATGGATCTAGTTAGGAATTTGCTGACGGTTCGTTCTACATCCCGAAAAGACATCAGACATGTAACTCGTGTTTTAGGCTTTTAGCGAAACAGGGGGCGGGGACATGCTTAATTTTATCATGCACGTTTTAGTGTGCTCTTTGCACACGCATTCATGGCGACATGTGAAAAACTAAGAGAGAGATGCATCGTCAGCTTTGGCGAGCGCGGGCATAACTCTCGTGGCGCGATTGCGACATTCCGCACGACAGAGCGTACGAGCTTATCAATAGATAGTAGTCAAGGTAGATTTTATGGGTGGTGAAATATTCCCAATTCGGCTGAACGCTTGGGACGTTGGTGAAATAATGAAATCGTTGAACTTGCCGTTATCCCATTAAGGGGCAATACTTACTTGTCCGCGTACGCGAATTTCCAGATTATTTTTTTCGTCATTGAAATGCAATTTTTGCTGCAAGGTCGAGTTTTTTTTTTATTCTGAAGTTGGCATCGTTGGAATGCAACGAAATTCGTTTTTATATTCGGCGAAAATAATCATTGATATGGAGAATTTAATTACGATGATGAAATGATCGATTTTTGCCACCCGAAAACATATCGGCTCGGAAAATTTGGATGACATTGAAAATTGAACGAATCGACAATAAAATGGAATATTTTTTTTTGCATTCCAGCGATGCAAGTTGCTCACAAGGTTTGTATTTTTATGATTCTGAAGTTTGCATCGTTGGAATGCAACGAAATTGGTTTTTATATTTGGCGAAAATAATTATTTATATGGAGAATTTAATTATCGGCTCGGAAAATTTGGATGACATTGAAAATTGAACGAATCGACAATAAAATTGAATATTTTTCGTTGCATTCCAACGTTGCAAACTTCAGCATCATGTTATTTTTGGACGGATTATTAACCGTGCAACTTACATTTTGAGTCCATTCGTCAGGTCAGGAATGAGCCCTTAAAATTCTGACTGCATTGCAATTTTTTAAAGTGTATTTTTACCAGAAAGAAATTATCAAGTTTCATAATCGTATTTAATTCAATTAATTAATTTCGGCAGAAATCTCTTCAATTTTATCGCGACTATATAATTTATTATAATTACAGACTTTCGATTTACTCAAAAGATTTTCTCTCACCGCAAAAAGAATTTTCAGTCGATCGTACGCGTTCGATGTCTCGAGTTGAGCTCGTGTAATTTTTCACATCCGCAAGATTTTCGTCTCCGTTATTCAGGTTTCGATAAAAATATAATTTTCAAAATTAAGCCCGAAGAAATCCAGTCTTGGGAAAAAACACAGAATCGTATTGGCCAAAGTAGTGATTATGAGCGATGGTGTGAAGAATCGATCATGTTTTTTATCGTCAAGAGGTTTTATATCTTTGATACAATGTATAAAATCTCTAATGGAATGGAGATAATGAAATTGTTGAAATGTTTCGGGTCATTTGCGAACTCGATGACATGATATCTATTTTAAGAAATTTCGTCACGATTCATAGTGGCAAAAGGAAGAGACTTTAACGCAAGAAATCGTGTGCAATAAATTTATTTGATAAAATCGTAAAATAAAGCATCGCTCCAGTAACGATGAATTCGCTAATTAGTTTTTATTATACATTTATTATGAATCTGTGTATTTATCGCTTTGATTATAAAATATGACGTGTCATGATTCATTGCATCGCTTTCCCCAATCCACAAACTTTTTATCCCTCACAAATATACGTTTCTCAAGAAGAAGTAAAAGAAAAAGGAAGAGCGAGAGGGAAGCGACGGAGAGTGAAAGAAAATGACGTTGTTGCGGATTTCTCGTTTTGCTCTCATCGAGAGAGCACGAGTGAGACGATTTTTTCACTCATTGCTCTCATTACGAGCGCGATAGCCCTGTGCCAAATTAATTAGGTCGCGCATCGAATACGGAGGAGAACTGATTCGATAAGAAAAAAAACACGGAGCAAAAAATAAGATGAAAAAACATGGTTGGCCCTCGCGGAACACATACACGTTTCTTCTTCCTACGCGTGCATGCCGTATCGAGTTTCACGAGTCAGGGTGTCGTGATTTATGGTACGGCGATTTTTCAAATTATTATATAGTGATTCGCGTTACAGCTAGAAACTTTCTCCGGGCGTGAAAATCGACGCTTCTTTTTTTTGCTCTTGCTTTTTCCAGCGACATTCGATTTTTGAGTCGACGGCAACGCAGCTCGCGGAGGCTGAAGCAACCGCGTTTTTGATTTTTTATACACAACCATTTTTCAGTCGGATATTTTTAGAAGCTCCCAGTGGAGTTTGGGTTTTTTTTTTATTAAGCAAGTGACCGAGAGATTCCCCGAGGTGTCCGCGAGACGCCGACCGAGACAGCTGGGCATCCGCGTATTTACTGTAGAGAAAGTGACGCGAGGGACAGTTTATTCAACGAGTTTTCATCCTCCGGCAATGTCAAGCGTAACGCAAAAATATTTCTACCATTTTTGGTTACGAAATCTCGTTCTCGCCGACCGAAAACGTGGAGTAAACTTTGACGGAGTTATCCGCACGTTATTGCTTTTTCGAAGGAAGAGAACAAAATATTAACGGTCTCGAGTCACCGGCACTTTATTTCTACACGGAGAAAACGAAGTCAAAAATTATTAAGAAATATACTAGGAATCCAGTTACTTATTGTTGAAAATTAT
Organism: Diadegma fenestrale; assembly: GCA_037043255.1. Taxonomy (NCBI): domain Eukaryota; kingdom Metazoa; phylum Arthropoda; class Insecta; order Hymenoptera; family Ichneumonidae; genus Diadegma; species Diadegma fenestrale. The sequence continues at coordinate 40,058,455 of CM073309.1, forward strand.
AGTATTTTGAGGACAGTTCGGAAATCACAGCAATATCTCGAATGGCAGTGCGATAAATCGTTCTAAACAGCATAGTAAAACGTGATCATCAGATTAAAACCGATTTTACAATTTAGCATAGCAATTAAAGAAAATCGCAATGGTCATGGTAAACATAACAATACGTGTAATAAAATTTCACACATGTTCGATATATATTCATATTGTGATAATAGAATTTTACTATGTCGACGTTCAAAATTTGAGATATTCTCACTCAAAACTAAATTCTTATCTGACATAGTAAATTGTTCATGAAAACAAACCTGAAACTCATTATCGCGCGCATTACTGTTTCTTATTCATATAGAACTGTTTATAATTCATGCTAAGAAAAATTGTAAGTGCTAAAAAATACTATGCTGTTTTGCAATTGGTGCTGCGATTCTTTTGCTTCTTAAACTTCGTACAGGACATTTTCCCAAAACATTTGATTTCTTACTAAACAAAACGAATCCATTTCCTCCGTGTAATGATCCAACTCAGCCTTTGGGACTCGGCACTTCGTCTTGCCGTCTCCGTCTCGCTCTTTCTCGACAGAAAATGTTTAGGAATTTTGCAATAATTGCATGCCATTTTTCAATTATCTCCGACGAATCGCCCATAAAATTGTACGAGAAATTATCAAAACCTCGAAGCAATCGCACAAAACCTTGTTTTCCAATAAACGTTCCATGGTTTCTTTGCATTTCGGAGCAACTGTCTTCTCCGTTGTCAAGGGGAGTGGAAAATCGTGGAAAGAGTGAAAAATGTACTTGTAACTTGAACGCCGCAGGCCTCGATTCACTATGGGGTTTCAATTTGGCTCGAATGAATTTTCTTAAACGGCGTAAACGATAGTGGAAACCCGGTCCATCCGCAGCATCGCACTTGCCAGATTTCCTCAACCGCTGAGGTTTTTTTTTCTATATATATATAAAACTATTACAAAATTGTGGTTGTGCCGTTTTCGTGCAAAGTCACTGAACCGATTGTGATGAATATTTCACAAGAATAAGGCTCAAGAATCGGAATAGGTTTCAGGCTGTTTATTGCATTGCGATAATTTTTCATTTTTTGCGACCCCGAACCAAATAATCCGATTTTTCGTCACATTTTCCGCTTTAAAAGTTCACGAGGAACTGAAAAATGTCAATAAATCAGAAATCGCTAATTACCCATTCGAAGATCATTCGAAAACGAAGTTGATGAGGAACCGAAGTGACAATTAAAAAAAAAAAAAGTTATAGCGTCAATCGTAAAATCAAAGTTTAAAGATTTTTTCGCTGCGCGGGGCAAAGCTCGCAGGCAGGGCTAGTTTTATATTAAAATCGAGAGTATATTTAGTCCCTTGTAGATCGCATTCAATTTGTATCCACAAGTGCGATGACAAGAGTCAAGACTGCTCTGAGGGCTCGAGAGAGAAATTATGGAAAAAAAGACACGGAGCGTAAGTGCATTCTGTGCAAGCGTCTCCGCTTCCGTCGAGGTCTGTCGAAACGAATGAGTTTGGACAACTCGAAGCTCCTCGTTTATATACGACACTCTCTCATCTCTTTGGATTGCTCGACGACACGAGCAGTTTCTGCTGCGGAAAGTAGTTTTATGGACAGCGTATGGATCATGGTCGAGAGATCAAACGCACGAGTACCACAGAAGCCTTTTTTTTCAATACCGTACGTGTATTACGTGGGAGTCGCTTTCGGGGGATTCTCAAGTGCTTCCGAGGGGCTTCACGGGAAGAAGAGAAATAGATTGACGAAGTAGGAGCAGAGAGAAGTCTGTTTGACAAATCATCCGCGCTCAATGTGACGAAATATAATTTTGTTGTATTTATTTTACAAATCAAAATATAATTCTTCATATTTTTCCAGTCCGTGGTTATTACCAGCAGTTTTGATATCGATCGAATATTCAGACGTTTGGCAAGTTCTGACGGATTCAAAAAAACATTCAAAACCAGTAACAAAAATCACTTTCGCAGGAAACTTTTTCGTTTACGTTAACGAAATTATATGATTCTGAAGTTTGGATCGTTGGAATGCAACGAAATTCGTTTTTTATTTTGGCAAAAATAATTATTTAAATGGACAATTTAATTGCAATGATAAAATGATCGATTTTTGCCACCCGAAAACATATCGGCTTGGAAAATTTGGGTGACATTGAAAATTGAACGAATCAACGATCAAATATTTTTCGTTGCATTCCAACGTTGCAAACTTCAGCATAATCGAAACGATGACATATTTTATGAAATCTGTTGGCACAAGTTTTCGACAGTTTGGAATAAAATGTGGCTCCGGTGAGGCCAAGAATTTATGACTCTGAAGCGTGCATCGTTGGAATGCAACGAAATTCGCTTTTTATCCTTAGCAAAAATAATTATTCAAGCGCAGAATTCAATTGCAATGATAAAATGATCGATTTTTGCCGACCGAAAAGCATTTTGGCTTAAAAATTTGGGAGGACGTTGAAACTTGAACGAATCATCAATAAATTCAAATATTTTTCGTTGCATTCCAACATTGCAAACTTCAGCATCACAAAAAATTTCAGATTTAGCCAAAATAGAGATAAAATCCGTTGCTTTCAGGAATGAAATGAAAAAGACTCTTTTTTTTCGTTCTCCAGTTGCCCCCAATGCTAAAAAATTGGTACTCGATTGTGCAGATGTCGAAACAGTCGATGAAAATGTTAGGAATTCATTAAAATTCGCGAAATTCAATTTTTCACGAAGATCCAACGATTGAGCATTGTCCAAGCAATGTATACAGAATTTTTATGCTCGAAAAAGCGATTTTACGATCGTCCAAACGATATTTTATCTCGGTAAAGGAAAAAAAGAAAAAAGCCCAGTCCCTTAAAGCGAAATTCGGATGTCGCTTAACAAAGAAGCGAATGTTGCGAAACTTTCTGAGGGTAGTGTACACGCCGTTTGGTATACACGAATGTTTAATTCGGGAACCGGCTTTCCGGTGGACTTGAAGCACATGCAACGTGCTTATGAGAATGCATTTGGTGTGGAGGTGTGTGTGTGCGTGAGTGGCGAGTGTTGCCTGCACGAGAATCTTCATACAAAGTTAAGCGAGTGCGCACGATGATGCTGATTCTGCGTGGAGAACCGCAATAACGGTTGGACCCACGCACGACCTAAGAATTATCGCAAATGGCAAATCCATTGAGCAAATTTTCCCCAAGTCCTTGAAGCTAATATTTCATTAATGCACTCCTTGCGCGCAGATTTATCGATATATGTTGGAACGAATCAATAATTTATAGTTTTAGACACTTTTCTGCTGCGCGTGCAACGCTCTGAGGATCGAGAAGACCGCGCACAATCTTCTTATCAATTCTTCCTTCGTATACACGATAAATCGGGTCGTTCCAGCCTGAACTTGAAACGATCAGGATTGTTAATTTTAACACGAGCAGGATGACCTTCGTTCTCAATGCTCGGAGGTTCTGCATGGATTTTATTGTCCCCAGTTTTGTCAGTGGCAAAGCCCACGACCAATTTGTTTATTAACCCTAGAACGGTAACCTAAAAAAGAAAAAATGACCCCAATTTTGAAAAATTCATGTCTCCGGTAAAATTTAACGAAAAAGCTCTCACTTGGGCTCATTCTCTTCGTTTTTAATGCAGGATCACACGGAAAAACTTGTCAACAAACGATGAAAAACTGTATGAACGGGATTTAAAGTTGCCGAGGGTCGTTTTTGACCCCGGGTCACCGTTCCAGGGTTGGCAGAGGGAAAGTTTTCAAATTTTTAACATGAAAGTACTTCTGGGCTCGAAATACCTCTGGAAGGTGAAGGATCGTCATTAAAAAATGAATGTGTTGCATAAAGGTGAAGGTGATTGGGTTAGATATGACATTTTCCTTGTAGAATTATTTTGAAGAAAGAAAGAATCATGAAACATGTTCGTTAAGCCATCCGCATCTATCGGCGTTCTGAGAATGCAGCTCTCCACCTTTTTTATTATCGTTACGTATAAATCATTCTCGGGATTGAATTTCCAAGACACACTCACGCGGAGATAGAAACTTCGTAATGCACATTTTCTGTCTTTTACATTTCTGTCTTTTTTATATTCTTTAATCTTGTGACCCGTCAATTTTTTAAATGCGGCCGAGTTTGTTGAGCGATTAGAACTCTCTCGTGCCTTCGCTCGCGGATATATCACACGTGTTAAAAGATTCCGCCCCGTCATGGTGCGTTTCACACGTTACACACGTGCATATTTCTCGTTACTTTGCCCCACTCGGTTCGCCGGAAGCAAATATTTCGCGAACAGTTTATTGTTTTGTGAATTTACAATCGCGGCAGAAAAAGAAAACAGTGCAGTGCAAATTTTCAGGCTTTTTATTATGACGCTCAAGTTTGCAACGTTGGAATGCAACGAAATATATTTGATTTTGTTCATGATTCATGCAATTTTCAATGTCATCCAAATTTTTCGACCCCATAAGCTTTTCGGATGGCAAAAATCGATCATTTCATCATCGTAATGACATTTTCCATTTGAATAATTATTTTTGCCAAAGATAAAAAACTTTGGCTGATTCATCATCAAAAAACAATCAAACAAATTGCGCCAAAATCACTGCAATTTTCCTGTTCACGACTGAGATTGAAGAAAATTTGCTCTAAATCATTTGAAATGGTTCCGGAAAAGCTAATAAGCAAATCCAAATGATTGCGGATTTTGTTTTTTTTTCTTTCGGACAGTGAAAGCGGGGTCAATGAGTGGGAAATTTAATTGAGGAATTCGCATGATTCTGAAGGTTGCATGGTTGGAATGCAACGAAATTCTTTTTTATATTGGGTAAAAATAATTATTTAAATGGAGAATTTAATTACGATGATGAAATGATCGATTTTTGCCACCCAAAAACATATCGGCTCGGAAAATTTGGATGACATTGAAAATTGAACGAATTAACAAATAAAATCAAATATTTTTCGTTGCATTCCACCGTTGCAAACTTCAGCATCATGATTTCTCGGATCCCGTTGGTGAAAAGTGCATGTAGCTTTTCAAACGTAATTGCAGCTCGGAGCGTTTCGATCGCGATTAAAAAAGTGCCAATTAATTGTAATTCGTTGAAGTTCTGGAGAGTCTACTGTTTCCAAAATTCACGAGCAGCGAGTAGACACTTTGTTGGCTTTTTTGTGAAAGATATAATTACAGGGTGACTCCGATCGAGCGTTATTTGAATCTCTTTAGTGAAATGGAACCTCATTGAGCATTCGATTGTATTTTTTTATGTCGATACCAAGCGAAAAGTTATTAATTAATGTTCTTTTCAATGAATTTTCAACATTATTCCCATCGAAAAAAAATCGCGTAGTTCTCTTCGAAAATCAAACCGACATCCGTCAATTAACGGAATAACAAATTTCTGGTCAATCTGTTTCTGGAAAAGCCAATCAAAGGTTAGCAGATAAAGAAATCAAGAGTAAAAAGACATTTGATAAATGATGAAGATTTATGAGCAGCAGCAGCGATGCTTGAACATGCATTTATTTTCTCTTATCGTTTACAAAAGATATGCGACATGAATATGGATTTCTTCATGTCTATATTAATAAATAACTCGAATTGTGTATATCTATATACATAAAACTCGTAATACAGCATCAAACGCGTTCTCCAGCGTATGATGTCACTCGGTCTCGATGACGTAATGTGAAAAACAAATGTTACGCGTCGTGCATCGCTCTCGGTCTTTCTCGTATCATACTTTTTGTCGCGTCTCGCGTTTATACGTGAAAACACGCAGCTAATGAGTCCGTAGTCATAATGATATCGTGTCGTTGCGTACATATTAATTTATGAATATATGACATCTTTTAGTTAATTCCGCGTGAGAATTATTTACCGAGCCAAGTCTGTAAACGGCATGGATCGCGATACAGAAAGAGACCAGGAGCAAGGTCGGTGACGGGTTAAACGACCAGACGGATGACCTCTCGATTTTATTGCTTGACCAACGATTCAATTTTAATCCTTTCGTACAAGTGTACTCGTCGCACCATTTACACCGCAATCAACTTTACGTCTCCCTTGTTTCAGTGCCATCATTTTTGTTAACTCTCATTAGACACACATGGGTCTGGGTCGTCCAGCCTGTTCAGCGAATCGCTCGAATTTCTCGTTTTTCGTATCGATTACCATTAAATCACTAAATTTGAAACGAATTTTTATCCATCACCCAGTGCAGCCTCTCTTTCTATAGATCCAAAATTACTGATGTGAATTTTTTCACATTTTTTAAACATGTCCAAGAATTGTAAAAAACGGTTGGACGCCCCAGACCCATGTGTGTATAGGGAGGTGCCCTAATTCTAGTGTGTTCACGGAGGTCCGTCATGAGGCTGAAGTTCGCAACGTTGGAATCCAACGAAAAATATTTCGTTCCATCGATGATTTGCTGAATTTTCGAAATTATCCAAATTTTCCAAGCCCATATACTTTTTGGGTCGCAAAAATCGATCGTTTTTACCTCGTAATTACATTCCGCATTTAAATAATGAGTTTCGCCGCAGAAAAAAATTATTTCGTTGCATTCCAACGACGCGAACTCCAACGTCATGACTCCGTCAATATTCCTCTGATTTTTCATTCATAGTCCTTTTCCGAACGTATACTCGATGAGCCGCGTACCCCAAAAACTTTATAGTATTTTGCAAATGGCCCGAAAAAGCTTGATTTTTCATAAAAATTTCGGAATTTTTTTTTCCTTCTTTTTTGATTTCGTATCTAAATAATTGACGTGGCCGTACGTGAACGTTAACTCCAGCGAACTGCCTTCATTATTGGAAACTAAAATCCACAGTAGAGATTCGTTAAAGTCTCGAGGATTTATAATCTTTATAGACTGTGTTTTTTCATTTCTGTTAAAACTATGGCGCATTTACATAACTGATATGACTGAAATATTCACTACCATGAACAACGCGTTGAAAGTTGGTCCGGATGTTCGGAAAATAATTATTCGGTAATTGGGAACCCGAGCCCTCCGATTTTCTACCACTCCATTCGCGTGTCTCGCCAAGGGAGTTTTCCCTCCCTGTTGATTCCTTTTCCGACCAAATAATAAATTTCTACGAATTTTGCTTAATTTTTATCTACTCCTTTGTTTCCCTCATCATCGTAAAACCAATCGCTATAGTCTCGATATATCGTAAGAGTCGAAGAAAAACCGAATTCCCTTTTCCCTATTTAGATGATGCTGAAGTTTGCAACGTTGGAATGCAACGAAAAATATTTGATTTTATTGTTGATTCGTTCAACTTTCAATTTCATCCAAATTTTTCGAGCCGATATGGTTTCAGGTGGCAAAAATCGATTATTTTATCATCGTAATTAAATTTCCCATTTAAATAATTATTTTTGTCAAATATAAAAAAGAATTTCGTTGCATTCCAACGATGCAAACTTCAGAATCATCCTATTTAGACATCCGAACAGGAGAAAGATTCAGATTTTCCCGCCCGCACTGTGCGCCTTTAATTCTCCGTAGAAACATTACAATTAGCGCACCTTCCTACACAAAAAAAAATCTGGAAAAAAAATCAAAAAAGTAACTTTGGATCTTTAGAAAATCTAAAAAAATTCAGGAAATTGGTTTTGGATTCATAGAAAAAGAGCCTGCACTGGGTGACGAATAACTTTTTTTTTTAATTATTGTTAATTTACGGTAATCGACACGAAAAACGATGGATTCACACCATTCGCTAAATGGGCTGGACAGCCCAGACCCATGTGTGTCTACCGAGGGTTAAATCGTCAAAATAAAAGATAGAAAAAGAGAGACGAACGATGGTCAGACCGTGACGAGAACCCCGCAGCATGCGAGAGCTCCTCTCAAGATCCCCTCAGCTTTGTATATCTAGACGTTCAATTAGCTCCAATTGTCGGATACCCCGGGCGGAAGCATTGAAACGCGAGTGCCTGAACCGTTCTCGAGAACCGCGAAATCATTAGGGAGAACACGCGCGTACTAAGTATAATATTACAGTGCGCTGGCCACGTATATTAACGGGGAAATGTAATACGAGAAGGGGGAGAGTGGATTTGGCGATCTACATAAACCGAAAAGCGTCTCCGTTCATGGAGAGAATTTTGAAAATTGCAAATTACCGTGTAGAATTAATTTCTTGCCTAGAAAAAATAGACAAATTTTCAATTCCCTGATATTTGTCTGTATCGGTGATTTTTTTTTTTTTTTAATCATTCAGGGCGATCGACTGAACGCTCCGAATCATTGACACGAAATGTAACGAAAATTTGAATAGCGGCTGCTTCATGATTCGAAAAGCAACAGAGTTGTCGATGTGTCAACGCGGATCGAGATTGCTCGCGTTGTTGGAGCCGAAAATTGAGAAGCCGTAAAGCGCAACCGCAGCGAGGGACGTGTGAACAAGTGTGAAAGGTGTCGAGCACACGAGATCAAGCTGAGTACGAAGGAAAATAAAAAGACGGAGGGAATTACACGGAACTAGGCAAAAAAAAGGGAAGGGAACGCGAAAAATTGAGGAAAAATAAAGAAGGGATGAGGCGCGAGTTGGAGATTTGTGCACACGAGAGAGTACGTAGAAAATGGTGTGGGGGATGATTCGTCATCTCATGAGAGAGCACCACAAAGGTACGGGAAAATCTGAGTGTTAGGGATCGCGAGATTTATCGGTAGGGTTTTACGGAGTTTGCTACTTGCGAGATAAAGGAGGAGTATGAAAAGAGGAGAGATGGCAAAGCCACGAGAGAGCGAGATGAGGATTTGTCGCTTGGATCTTAGACAATGGACTATTAGGGCAGTTCCTTGGTAAGCCGCTCTGCTGCCGCTCGCCCAATCTCGTTCTATCTTTTTCTTTTGTACATAACTTTTCTTTTCTCTTCGTCTTACCCTTTCTCCTTGCTGTTGTGCGACGGAGCAAGGGAATGAGAAAAAGAGCAAACTGGAGGAGAGCAAACGACATGGCAAGGGAGACGACGAGAGAGAGAGAGAGAGAGAGAGAGAGAGAGAGAGAGAGAGTGAGAGTGTGGAGGGTGAGAATGGAGAGGGTTGCAAGCCGAGGCGGCTCAAGGGTACTCGACGTCTCTCATACACCTCGCGTGTATGTACTCCGAGTTTTATGATGACTATAGTACTGGACCCTCGCCCTTTTGCCAGTCGTGCCTATTTACCCGATTCTCACAGACTCAAGACGAGCTTTGTATTACTCTCTTTCCACGCCTTTCGACCCTCATTTCTAACTATTCCATCATATTTTTTATTCCCCAGAACCTGCTGCAAGTACGAGGCGTCACACGTGTCCTTTCGATGACTCTGAACTTTGCATCGTTGGAATGCAACGAAATTCTTTTTTATATTTGCCAAAAATAATTAGTCAAATGGAAAATGTAATTACGATGATGAAGTTAACGATTTTTGCCATCCGAAAAGCTCATGAGGTCGAGAAATTTGGATGACATTGAAAATTGAACGAATCAACATAAAATATGATGCTGAAGTTTGCAACGTTGGAATGCAATGGATAATATTTTATTTTATTGATCATTCGTTCAATTTTCAATGTCATAGAAATTTTTCGAGCCGATATGCTTTTCGGGTGGCAAAAATCGATCATTTTATTATCGTAATTAAATTCTCCATTTGAATAATTATCTTTGCCAAATATAAAAAAAAATTTCGTTGCATTCCAACGATGCAAACTTTAGCATCATTCCTTGGTTGCTTTTGACTCTGGATGAACAATTGAAAACTGCATTCGATGCTTCCGATTCTCGGGAATTTCCGTGATCGCTCGTCGTATCACATTCTTATTGTCATAATCGCTGCACACATCGAGATTCCGTAATTTTTGGCGAATTTTTAAACAACCTCCCGACATTTGGATTATTCGCGCAAAACTGCATGATGAAATTAACGAGGTAGCGAAATTCCGTGCAGAGAGAGGCTTACACTTTTCAGTCATTGCATCAAATGCATGCACTCTATTTATAGATGCAGCAGCTTTTTCGTCACTAACTCATTGCACCACGTTTGCTTGTGCTCGTATTACATTTCTAAAAAGACACAAGAGTTCTCGCTCGTGTCGGAGCAACGATATTTTTTTTCAATGCTCGTCTGCATATAATAGACATCGGAAGCCAGACAGAGGGGGGCTGCAGGAGGAATAGAAAAAGCTTTAGTGGATGAGCAGGCAAGGATTTACAGCATCGAAATCGACGACTTTAGCTTCTACACATTTAACCTGGCTGTACAAGTTTTCCCACACATGCCTCATTTTTTTGAATAATCTGCCAGCGATTTGTTTGGGCTGGAAATGAATGTTGAATCCGCCAGGAAATACTGACTCGAACCTTCAACGATCATGATGCACGGATACATTCAAAGCTTCTTCGCCACAGTTGGTATACACGCAGAATCAAGAGAAAAAGAGCGAAGGCCTTAGAAAATTATAGTCGCAGACACTTTTTTCTTCTAATCTTTATTTATCGCTTTTTCTCTCCTTCGCACGTTCGGGATCAAAAGGTTGAATTCTTGTTTCGGATTTGCAGTCGCGGTTTCGCTTCGATCGAGAAAAAACGTTCAACAGTTTTTTAAATTTTCTTTACGAGTTAAATCGTTTTATTCTTCGTCGAATTTTTCTTATTGGATCGATCGATCGACCGTTGATTTATTCGTCAATTCACTTTCTATTAATAAATTTGTCTTTGGGCATAAACAAGGAATTCGTCGTACGAGGTCGAAATTAACAAGTCAATATACGATTCCCGAAGACGAATGATGTTTATGCGAGTTGTCACTGGGCGGTAGGAAACGCCATATCCATGAGAAAGGGAGAGAGAGAGCGGGCAATTAGTATTCGAGGATGTGTGGTCGCCGACGAGAAAAACGATCTGCAGAGTTACGAAACACTTGGTATTATTACACTGACCATAAAGGACTGTGGCCTCTTCAACACGTAGACATAGTGCGGGTGTTCTGCCTCTCATGGTGTACACGTACATACCAAACATATATAGTCTCAGTTGTGATAGAGTTGCACAATCTTTGCGCGCTTGGAATTTATTTTTGACGCTTCGCAATGGGACGAACAACGTTTCGGAGGTGAAGAGAATGACGTCAGTCGACGATGACCAAAGCGACGAAAAAAATGACGAATGGAACGTCAAAGTTTCATTCATCCAAATGCGACTCGATTTTCAATAATGCACAATTTTTGACAACAATTATTTATACATTAATAATTCATTATTTTTAACCAGTAAATGTAAATCATCACAATTACTTGTAAATGAAAAACTGAATGGCACACGGAGAAAACGGATTTGTTTTGCTAGTAAGAAATCAAATGTTTTGGGAAAATGTCCTGTACGAAGTTTAAGAAGCGAAAGAATCGCAGCACCAATTGCAAAACAGCATAGTATTTTTTAGCACTTACAATTTTTCTTAGCATGAATTATAAACAGTTCTATATGAATAAGAAACAGTAACGCGCGCGATAATGAATTTCAGGTTTGGTTTCATGAACAATTAACTATGTCGGATAAGAATTCAGTTATGAGTGAGAATATCTCAAATTTTGAACGTCGACATAGTAATATTCTATTATCACAATATGAATATATATCGAAAATGTGTGAAATTTTATCACACGTATCGTTTTGTTTACCATGACCATTGCGATTTTCTTTAATTGCTATGCTAAATTGTAAAATCGGTTTTAATCCGATGATCACGTTTTACTATGCTGTTTAGAACGATTTGTCGCACGGCCAATCGAGATATTGCTGTAATTTCCGAACTGTGCTCAAAATACTATAATTTTCAACAATAAGTCACTGGATTCCTAGTATATTTCTTAATCATTTTCGACTTCGTTTTCTCCGCGCAAAGAAAAATCAGGTTTCAAGTGACATTTGATGCCGAAACTTTTTCTAACGAGCTCATCTCTGTTTCATCTGAAAATGATCTTGATTTTTGGATTGTGCATTCGTTCCATGTCTTTTGTTTCGTCCCAGAAGAAAATCCTGAAGATTCATCGTCGCAGTCGTGGAGAGTCCCGGGCCAATAAAGATTCATAAACGAGGAAGAAAAAATATGTGCTGCGGTTCGACCCCGCATCGTATTTGACAGTCTGCCCAGTGTATCGTTCCGAGAGATGGGTTGGCCCTTGTTATTCGAAACTCTTTTGACACGAGGACTATTTAATGTTGCGGTAGAAAGCTGGATTTATGTCCATCTCGCGTTTTAACGGGAACAAGACGTCTTTCCACGAAGCCCCATACTGACATTTTGCTTCTGTTAATATTCCTTCGCCTCAGCTGCTCTATGAGGTCATTGGGAATTTTTAAAATTTCAGTCATTGGACCTCTTCACTTTTTGTCTGCGGGGCGTTCCAACTTCTGGGGCGTTCTGCTTTCTTTTCTCTTTTTCATTTTGACTTAGCCCTCATTAGACACACATGGGTCTGGGGTGTCCAGCCCATTCAGCAAATCGCGTTAATTTCTCGTTTTTCGTATCGATTACCATTCAATAACGATAATTAAAAATAAATTTTTCCATCCCCCACCGCAATCAGTTGCTTGGGAGTAATTGAATAAACAGAAATTTCTGTTTTTGGACGAAACCCAAAAAATTCAAATATTCCACAATAAGTTTCATGGAACTCCATGCAACTTCGAATTCCCGTTTTGCTTCGCAAGGCCGTTTAATTTCAGAAAACTAGTTCGACTTCGAGGAACAAGCAACCCTCCAAGTGTTCTCTTATTCGCATTCAAGTTTTCAGCTCTGCGCGGAGGTACAAAATATCTCGAAAATCGTAAAGTTCCACAATAAGCAACCCGGACGGAATATTTCTCGGTTTCCCGCGTAACCCAATCCGAACATTTTGTCGGAATATCCGCGCTCAGACTATCGTTTCGTCCTACATCTTCTTGGCATCGCGCCGTTCGTTTCGATCAACCTCTCAAAATTCAACTGAACCGCAAAACCAAATTCATTGAATCATCAAACGTTGTTGTTGGTCAAAATCCCAATGCCGGGCATTTTCTTTGGTCAGTAAAATCATCGATTCGAACATTTTCATCATGTTGAAGTTTGCATCGTTGGAATGCAACGAAATTCGCAATCGAGACGAAAAATAGCCATGATTTTGCAAAATTCAATAAATAATTAAGGACGTAACGCAGGAAATAGAATTAATGGACAGAAAAATCTCAAATTTGGCAGAAAGTTAGATAATGATGTAAAAATAACTCGTGCCAATTTTTGTGGGATGAGGTCGGTTTTTACGCGAGATATTTGTAAATATTTGACCAGCCTTGGGAACCAATTCAACATGGCCTCTTATGGGAAGTCATGGAATAGGCTGTACATTATTCTTCATATCTCCGTAATTGATGGATAGATTGGAATGAAAATTAAACATCAGAGAGTTTAAAATCCTCATAATCATTTACCACGCTTAAAAACGTTCAGAGGTGACTTGTAAGGGGAATGATAAAAACTATAAAAAGCACTTGCAGAGGATTTTATTTTTCGACTTTCCCTAAAATATAGCAACGTCACGTATTCGAGGTTAAGTGTGCGCGAAATTTGAAATTTGACAGATATAATAGCAGGTCAACGAAATGTGACATTGCAAGGTCGATTACTACCAAAGTCAAATTTGGTCAAATCTTTTTATGACTAGCTCGGTAGCTGCGTTTCTTCCTTAATAGGAACAATATTTTTCATTGAATCTGAACGTTGCACACTTTCATATTCCCGCCTCAAAGAGGATTGGTTAGAAAAAATCGAGGGGAAAATTGCTATAATCTTGTTTATGCAGCGAGATTGTACTCTAAATCCTTAAATCATCTCGTCGGATCAAAAGCACTTCGAGGCAGAGTCGATGATTTTTTGGACGGCTGGATGATGGACGGGCCTCAGGGTTGGCTGATAAAGTTGCCAAGATAAAAATAAGATACAAAGGAAAGAGTCTAGGGATGAGAAGGGAAGATGCAAGTTGGGTTGTGTTGGTATGCGTGCGAGTTAAGCGCTCTCTGTTATGAGAGCGAGGTGTAACAGGAGAAGGCTCTATAACGATGATCACGGTGTGGTATACGTTCATGGATATTCTTCCGTGCGGTGGGTCTCGAAAAATCCACTTTCGAACGTGTTTGGAGAAGGCCAGAAATACGTGATGCAGGCAAGTTTCTTCTGATGCTTCTCGGCCAAAGTAGCGTCTGACCGAGTTTCCCCTTTCGATTTTCAGCCTTGTTGGACGTTAAACAAAAGCTGACCATAACACTTTGGCGCTCGCTTGCATATGTTTCACTCTGAGTTCAACAGTTTCGACCTGATTATTAGCCCATTTATTTTTTAGTCTAAATACTCGGTCCTCGCAGCTGTGGAGTTAGTCAGCTCTCGCATTTCCTGTGGAACCGCGACGATTTGACGATCGTGCGTGCTTCTGGTCGAAAATCGTCGAAATGGCGATAATTCTGCAGCCAACCCACCAAGCTTTTTCGCTCTTTTCGTTGTTTATTACATTCATATGCCGTTTTTAAACTGGAGATTGGAATTTTTTCGGTTCCGATAAACTTGAGGTTCAAGGCGAATTGATTATTTTTAGTTCCAATGAATTATTACACTCATTATCGTAATACCAGATACCCCGTCTTGTTACCCGTCGTCAATTGCGTCATTAACGTTTTTTTTCGTTCCCTAAAATTCTCCAATTTTTCAAGCACCTCTGCAAATCAATTTCTAGCTAATCGTTGTTTCTCATCCGAGTCCGTTTTCACGGTTTGCTTTGCCTTTGCGATATACTAATAAACGAAGATGTAAAAATAGAGGGCGAAAAAAAAAACGGCGCGCGTGCTAAATATTTTCAACACTGCGTGTGACGCATCGTGGGATTTAACAGTATAAGAATAACGCGCGAATATTACGGGAACTTTTCACTTGTCCCATACAAATCAAAAAAACGATTTTGTTTGGGGTTCTCTTGAAATTTTGCACAAACGTTCTTGGCACCAAAAATAACAGTTTTCTCCTATAAACAAAAATGTTCTGACTTTTAGAATTCGAGATTTTCACGTTATTCTGTTAAAAGTTGCAAAAAAAATGTATTTAGAATTTTTTTCGTATAGCTCCAAAGGCTATCGGCTAAAATTTTTGAAGAAAAATCGCAAACACATTTCTTCTCAATAACTTGTGAACGAAACGTGATTTCAATTCACACGCGTTCAGGTGGGAAAAGTTAAAAGATTGTAAATTGAATATCTGGAATTTTTAACGTCAGAAAATTTTTCTCCATGGAAGAAAATTGTTAGTTTTGCTGTCAATAAGGTTTGCGTACAATATTATTGAAGAATCCTAAATTAAGGAAATTTTGTCATCACTTTGTGAACGTTTATAATGATTGTGAAGTTTGCAATGACTCTGAATTTCCCAACGTTGCGATTCAACGAAGAATATTGTTCCTACTGATCATTTATTGAATTTTCAAAATTGCGCTTTTTTTTCGTTGAGATTGAGGTTTTCCAGAGACGATCGCTTTATTGTCCGGGCTAAATATTGAATAATTATGAGCTCTGGTGAAGAAAAACCAGAATTTCGTTGCGTTCCAACGATGCAAACTTCAACATCATAGTTTGCATCGCTGGAATGCAACGGAATTCGTTTTTACATTTGGCAAAAATAATTATTTAAATGGAGAATGTAATTACGATGATGAAATGATCGGTTTTTGCCAACCGAAAAGCATATCGGCTCGAAAAATTTGGATGAAATTGAAAATTCAACAAATCATCAATAAAAATATTTTTCGTTGCAATGGCCTTGACTCCCATAAACATTCCATCGGAAAAATTTCACGCTCAATCCCGTTATGGAGTTTGATTAATCGTATGGGACAAGCCCCCACTTGTGGCCAGCAGAAACTCTAACGATGTTATAAATGCGTATAACTCGAATGAGATGACGCCACGAAAACGATTCGTATTAACGCCTATTAGGATTCTAAATTAGCTTTCCGAATACCTGCGGCACGAGACTAATTGTTTTTATAACGTGTTAGTATTTTGGCTACGCTGATTCTTCCAAAACGTATAAAAATTCGTGGCCAAACTTGCTGGAGCGGGTTTTTTTCTCCCGACACTCGGTCAGTCGCGACAAGAACTTTAAAACGTTCAGAAAAGTGTCGCGCAGCAGTTGCGGTAGCCAAGCCGCGGTGCATTGCTCAGCGGTCACCCCACCGACTGTTGACCTCGCCCGGGGCTCAATTCACCGCGATCGCCGTCGTTCGGCCTCGCACTGACATAATAATTGAGATTGTGCGAGCGAGACGTCGCTGCGTAATGAGAAGAAACGGCCAAGTGATGAAAAGTGGTCAGCGCGCAAAGAGGATCGGAAAAACTAACCAAGCGCCGCGTACGTGATTCGAGTACGTGCGCGTGTTTGTGTGCACAACATACACAACTCTGTGTCAGTCTGAAAAAGTAAAGAAACCCATTGAATGTGTGATTTCATAGATGAAACTGAGAGAGACACAAATACACGCGGAGACAGTGAGCTCGAGGTCTGAGTTTTTTCGCTCAACGGACATTTCTGGCACGTAAGAAAAATTCTGCTCGCGGAAGCGCGATGTATCTCTATCATGACTCGATCGATCGCATAATCCGTGCGATCCAAGTTTCCAAGACTCTCGTCCATGTACTCGCGATGCTTCTAGAGTTTGTTTTTTCGCTAGAGTATATACACACTCGAATTCCACGAGACTTCCGCGGGCAATCGCTCATGTCAAATTGTAAAAAATGAGATCAATTGGCGAGAACGCGTATGCGGCCGAGATCGAGGCTCTTCCTCAAAGTTTCATCAAAAATATCGAAATCTCGGGGCACGTCTTCTCCACTTCCGCATTCCGGCTGGCGAGGGGACGAGTTAACGGAAGCGTGTTTTATTTCATCACTCGGACAGTTTATTAATGAAATTCTTGTCGATGCCTTGCGGGAGTATGATTATCGCTTTTTCTAAATGAGAAAAATTCATTCCCAATGTTGCTTCCGGCCCACGTCTCTTGTTTACTCTTATTTGTGTCTATATTTACTCGTTACTTTCGTTTTTTCTCGGGCGCAATCTTCAGCTAATTTCATCTTTCATGAAGCATCTTGTAAAAAAAAAAAAAAATAAATAAACGTCATGCAGGAAATTCGTTCGGTTGTCAGCAAGTTGACAATTCTCGATTAATGGTGTGAAACGATGGTGTGAAGTTTGCAACGTTGGAATGCAACGAAAAATATTTCATTTTATTGTTGATTCGTTCAATTTTCAATGCCACCCAAATTTTCCGAGCTGATATGTTTCCGGGCCGCAAAAATCGCTCATTTCATCATCGTAATTGAATTCTCCATTTAAATAATTATATTTACCAGATATAAAAACGAATCCCGTTGCTTTCCAACGATGCAAACTTCAGAATCATAAAAAATACAAACGTTGTGAGCAACTTGCAACGTTGGAATGCAACGAAAAATATTTGATTTTATTGTTCATTCGTTCAATTTTCAACGTTACCCAAATTTTCCGAGCCGATATGATTTCTGGTGGCAAAGATCGATCATTTCGTCATCGTAATTGAAATTCTCCATTGAAATAATTATTTTTATTAAATATGAATAAGAATTTCATTGTATTCCAACGATGCAAACTTCAGAATCATAAAAATACAAATCTTGTGAGCAACTTGCAATGTTGGAATGCAACGAAAAATATTTGATTTTATTGTTCATTCGTTCAATTTTCAACGTTACCCAAATTTTCCGAGCCGATATGATTTCTGGTGGCAAAGATCGATCATTTCGTCATCGTAATTAAATTCTCCATTGAAATTATTATTTTGATTAAATATGAATAAGAATTTCATTGTATTCCAACGATGCAAACTTCAGAATCATAAAAATACAAATCTTGTGAGCAACTTGCAATGTTGGAATGCAACGAAAAATATTTGATTTTATTGTTGATTCGTTCAATTTTCAATGTCACCCAAATTTTCCGAGCCGATATGATTTCTGGTGGCAAAAATCGATCGTTTCATCATCGTAATTAAATTCTCCATTGAAATAATTATTTTTATCAAATATAAATAAGAATTTCATTGTATTCCAACGATGCAAACTTCAGAATCATTCCATGTTTGCTCAGTATGCCTCCGGAACGGGGGCAAGTTTTGAGGGTTGATGGAGAGTGACTCGTCGATGATTCTCGTGCCCATTTGGTTCTTTTGCCTCAGTGTTGTCGGTTCTCGGACAATAATAATTATTCTTGGTCCATTTGACGCTGATGCGTCCAGCCTCCTCTTTGCTTTTGCTCCACTAACCACACACATTATCTGCGAGTATTACTCAAATATATATCAAGAGACTCGACAGTGGCTTCTTGGTATATATCTATGTACACGAATATTAAGAAAATGTACTTCATCTTTCTTTCTTTGCCTCTTAGCCAGCTTCACTCATTTCATGAGCGTTCCTCAAACTTGTTCCTCACTCGTGCGGTGAGAGAGGCTGTTAAAATGCAAAGGCGCGGGTAAACGAGGTCTTCTTCGGGAGATTTGGCCTCGGTACTCGTTAGTATTCCAGGCCGGTGCTCACAGAGCCTTCTCGCACTCGTTGGCCACCCTTGGCGTTCTCTCTTGCTCATGCTCTCTTGTCCCGAACGTATCGCTCGCCACATGGCTCAGGCTCTTGTAACATGTTCTTCGCATTAATATAGCACGGCTTAAGACAAAGGACGATCGCCGTTTGGTCCATTCTCCACCATCCACTTTTGCCGTTTTTCTTTCGTTCTTCCTACACACGATCTTCGGCCGCGTCTCTCTTTCTCTCTCTCTCTCTCTTTGGTGCTTCTTC
Organism: Diadegma fenestrale; assembly: GCA_037043255.1. Taxonomy (NCBI): domain Eukaryota; kingdom Metazoa; phylum Arthropoda; class Insecta; order Hymenoptera; family Ichneumonidae; genus Diadegma; species Diadegma fenestrale. The sequence continues at coordinate 40,077,392 of CM073309.1, forward strand.
GGAGCTCTTCCTGCTGCTCCGATCTCGGACCCTCTTACCGTCTTGTTTTCACCTTATACTTCCTGCGAGGAAAGCCTCCCACGTCCGACGGGCCAGCGTATATTTTCGTTAAGTTTACGCCCCTCGAAAAGTCCCTTAAATTGGGGATTTCTCGCTTGCCATTCTCACCCACTTTTCTCCCTCTTCTTCATACACTTTTCCATCATCAGTATAAACGTCGGCCGAGTACCTAAAACTTATACGTTATATCGCTTTGTGTCCAGCTGCTTTTCGATTAGTCGCACTGCATGATGCTGAAGTTTCCATCGTTGAAATGCAACGAAATTTTGTTATTTCTTCAGCAGAGCTCATGATTGTCATTCAATATTCGGTCCGGTCAGTAAAACGATTCTCTCTTGCGACCAAAAAACTTAATCGACTCGAAAAATTGCCATGATTTTCAAAATTCAATAAATAATCAATAGAAAAAATGTTTTTCGCTGAATCTCAACGTTGCAAACTTCAGAGTCATCGCACTGCTGGTTATCGTTGTATTTTATTAATAAAGAATGATGCTCTTGATTATGGGTCAATGCCATAAGGAGACCCAAGTATTTTTGATAATCGATGATAATGACGAAACTGTCGACTGTTTCTTTCCAAATGCTCGTTGGACAATTACCGAACTGAAACGACACACATGGGTCTTCAAGGTTCAGCCCATTCAGCGAATCGCTCGAATTTCTCGTTTTTCGTATCAATTGCCATTAAATAACAATAATAAAAAATAGTTTTCATTCATCACTCAGTACAGCTTCTATGGATAAAAAACGACATTCCTGAATTTTTTCTGATTTTTTTCACGAGTCCAAAAAGAGTAAAAAAAATTATTCTGAAGTTTCCAACGTTGGAATCCAACGAAATTTAGTTATTTCTTCAGCAGAGCTCAAACGATTTTCCATTGCGACCCAAAAACTGAATCGACACAAAAAATTGCCTTGATTTGCAACATTCAATAAATAATCAATAGGAAACAATATTTTTCGTTGAAGCTCAACGTTGCAAACTTCAGAGTCACGTAAAAAAAACGGTAGGACGTCACGGACCCATGTGTGTCTACGAAGGGTTAACGAAATGTTGCAACGTTCAAAATATCGCAAAATGTTCGATTGCATAAAATAATCATGAATGTGCGTTGATTAATCGACGATCCCCATCATTGCCGTATTTTTTTTTTTTGAATTTTTTTTTAATGCAGAATTCAACGACTTCCGTATTCGACGATACGAACGAGAATTTTTGGCAGGGTTTCTGGATGTGCGTGTGCAAGAAATTCATTGCGAAACGTGGGCCATGATTAAGACAGTAGGGAAGGGGGAATGACGAGAGGGGGAGGCGAATCCAGCGACACGAGCTGGATCCCCCGAACCGGTGCGAGGGCTTATGGTCGTGTAACGGATTCGGGAATATGCACTCAAGGTATTACTCGTGTATATGCAACAGCGCGTTCTCCTGAGCAGATTTACCGACGCGTTTTTCGGCACAGCAGGCCGCGATCTGCATGATTCTTTCCCTTTCTTTCTCTCGGTCTCTCCCACGAACGATGAGTCATCGCGAGACCGGTGTAACGACCTCCATTCGCCTGGATTCTCGTCGTCACGACAACCAACAATCCAGACTTTTACAGATTTTTTTCGATTTATCACTCAACCCGAGAGTCTTTTTTATTTTTCTCGTCTCGTTACTAAATCGGAGCCTCTCGGACCCTCCAGTTGAACAACCTTCCTCGAAAAATATTCGAATTTGACATGATGCTGAAGTTTGCAACGTTGAAATGCAACGAAAAATATTTCAATTTATTGATAATTCGTTAAATTTTCAATTTCATCCAAATTTTTCGAGCCCAAATACTTTTTGGGTCGCAAAAATCGATCGTTTTAACCTCGCAATTACATTCCGCATTAAAATAATGAGTTTCGCCGCAGGAAAAAAATAATTTCGTTGAATTCCAACGATGTAAACTTCAACGTCATTGAGTTTATAGGAAATGTAACTCGCTGGCGCGTTTGTTACCAATTCGTTTGTCCGATTCACACGACCGATTTGGAACAATGATGAAATTGAATTTGCCACTTCCATGCCACATTAAGCATTCAGTCGCGACGAGACGAAAGCACAAAAGGCAGAGGGCTTAACTAATAAGTAGATATATTTATATATATGAGCATGTGGACGTATAATGGAGAGAGTATCGAATTTCCATGGTTGTACGAACTCGATCGTCTCTGTTCTTATCACTCGCTCTCGATTTTTCGATCTTTCTCTCTCCACTCCTTTTGCTTCTGTCTCTACTCGCGCGTTTTCGTTACGGGTTCATCGGCAGCTTAAAATTTCAAAGGTATATCAAGTGTCCAGTTTTCCAAGTCAATTCATTCCAGGAGAGAGAGAGAGAGCGAGAGAGCGTCACGGAAGAGAGAGGCTCACGATATTGACCATCCACTTAACCCCGGGGGATATTGACATTTCCATGGATGGCATATCCGCTCTCGCACTCTTTTATATCTTTCCTCCAGCCCGCAAAGACACGTCCGTGTCTCGATCGTTAATCCTGCTGGAATAAATACCCACTCCACTCGCGTTTTTTTTGTTCCATTCATTTTTCATCACCTGCTAGAGCTGCTCGCCTAGCTCGTTATAATGCGATGATAACGAACGTGCGCACTTCATCGCCGAGCATCGTGTATGACTAACGGAGAGAAATAGTATAGAAAATAAAGGAGCGATGAATGGAAAGAATTTTCTTATCTCACGTGCGTGCTATACAAACTTCTCTGACCTATATATTCCTCAAGAGTGCGGTTTCAAATTCTGGTATTTCAGCTGCACTTCCAAACTCCTATAACACTTGAATTTTTTTCTTTCATATCTTCACACTCATCATACGAATTTTACGTTCTATAGTAAAAAAGAAAAAAATATATATAAAAGCCGCGATTGTGGCGCGGATTCATCGATTTATCGATAAGAAGTGTGAATCCCTTGCGAGCTCGAATCGGTGCAGATGAAAAGATAAACGTTCTCGTTATTTGGGAAAAAAAACGAAAAGATTATCCATCAAATTTTTCTCACACTGTATTTTTTTTCAATATTATTTTTTCGGCACAAAAGTCTTCATTTTTCCTTAGTAAATTGATCAAGTTCACCGCGATGAAAAAATATTTTTCGCACTATTGATGATGCAACGTTGGAATGCAACAAAAAATATTTTATTTTATTGTCGATTCGTTAAATTTTCAATTTCATCCAAATTTTTTGAGCCAATATGTTTTCAGGTGGCAAAAACCGATCGTTTTATCATCGCAATTACATTCTTCACTCAAATAATTATTTTTGCTAAATATAAAAAAGAATGTCGTTGCATTCCAACGATGCAAACTTCAGAATCATGCATTTTTGTACGTCCTTGACGAAATAAAATGGAGGATTTTTTCTTTTTCTTTTTCAGTTTTTTTTGACAACTCTCCGAATTTTTAATATTTTTGTCTCTTTCGAATTTTTCATATTTCGTTGGGATAATTCTTGAGGAATATTCAATGAAAAGCGATAAACACGTTATTGCGTTAATAACGACTCATCATTCCGTCACGAATGCAAAAGAGATGCTGTCTCTTTTGTCCTCGACTTGAATGCTTTTGCATCATTTACTTTCGAATGTGTCTGACCCAATAACGATTTTTCCACTGACGTGTGGCTGTCGGCGGATTTTTCTACTTTGCGCCAGGGACGAAGAGAGTCTCGCGATTCTCTGTGTGGGTTTGTTGGTATGTGTGACGTTACCACAACCAACTTATACATCGCGAACACGTATTTGCCATGCATCTCGAGGATTTCGGACTGTTGGAGAGAAGCGAAGGAAGAATGAGAGGGAAGAGATGTGAAGCATGAGAAGGTGCCGCGAAAGCGCAGAGGGAAAAGGGGCATGTGCCTGTTTTGTCGAAGTATGGGCACGTAGTTGGCACGGAAGGATCATGGAGTGGACTTAGCGTCGAAATCCCGCGTAAAACTTGTCCGGAATAACAAACTTTCCGGTATAGGCTACAAGTATCTGCTTCACTTCTTCTACTTTTTATTTTTCCTTCTTCAATGTCTTACTTGTCCAAAACACTCGTCCAGCCCCTTCGTTTCCTTCTCTCCGAGCTTACCGTTCGCGTTCTCGTCTCCTGCACATTCTCCCTTCCTCATTCTTTCGTCTTTACAAGCCATAAAAATCGACGCGAGATTAGTGAAACAAGAGCTCGTGAAAAACAGTTTAAAGTAGAAAGAAACAAGTTAAATCTTCGCACAATGGACAAAGCTCGGTTTACTTTACTTAAGCCAAGTTTACGGTGCTTAAAAAAGAGTTGCACGGTTTCCAGTTGTAACAATGTGTCGAGCCAACCAAACTGCTAATATTTGTCCACACGTCCCTTCTTACGAGTTCAATAAACTCATGTTGCAGTTTTTTTCTCATTGCAACTCCCCCAGCATAAAGCACGCTTACGCACATGTGTACGGAGTATATAAATATATAATTCGCTCGTTAAAGCATGCACCACACGACGGAGTTAAAAGTTACATAATGTATGCTGTAAAAACTTCCGTAGCATGGAATGCTTCTTCGTGTATAACGAAGAGTGACGCGTTAGAAGTGGCAAAGCACTCGTAAAGCGAAAAATCAACCGTCATTCGATAAGTCGATACTGCGTCATCGATTGGGAACAATCGCAACGTGTTTGGGAGGCCGGCATTTTCTATAATATACGGCAGAGACTATTGTAAACACAAATGTTTCACGAAATTAGCCTCCCTGGGGAAAAAGCCTCGACAAGTTCATTCATCGACCTGTAATGGCCACATTGATTATTGAAACACGTTAAAAATTAAATATTAGCCTGACTAACTTCATTGCAGTGACATTTTCACGATATTTTGTCGACGGGCCGTCAAAACGGGCCGTTAAGAAACGCAGCTACCGGGCTAGTCATAAAATGATTTGACCAAATTTGACTTTAGTAGTAATCGATCTTCCAATGTCACATTTCGTTGACTTGCTATTATATCTGTCAAATTTCAAATTTCGCGCACATTTAACCTCGAATACGTGACGTTGCTATATTTTAGGGAAAGTCGAAAAATAAAATCCTCTGCAAGTGCTTTTTATAGTTTTTATCATTCCCCTTACAAGTCACCTCTGAACGTTTTTAAGCGTGGTAAATGATTATGAGGATTTAATCTCTCTGATGTTTAATTTTCATTCCAATCTATCCATCAATTACGGAGATATGAAGAATAATGTACAGCCTCTTCCGTGACTTCCCATGAGAGGCCATGTTAAATTGGTTGTCAAGGCTTATCAAATATTTACAAATATCTCGCGTAAAAACCCACCTCAGTCCACAAAAATTGGTACGAGTTATTTTTACATCATTATCTAACTTTCTGCCAAATTTAAGATTTCTCTGCCCATTAATTCTATTTCCTGCGTTACTTCCTTAAAAGTTGGATTCGTTGTAACGATCGCGCACCTCTTTAATTTCTGCTTCGGAATGAAATTTTTTAAGTTCCAATTCTACTCCGAATGTCTGTCAAAAAGCTTGATGTGTTCAATTCGTCGAATCGCGTTCGATTTCAACTCGACTTTTCTCTCGAAGGTTCTTGACGGACTTTCGGCTGAAAGAAAGATCGAGGCGCGATACACTCGGAGTACAAAGAGCTCGAGTTGCGAAGAGAACCTTGACACGAGAGTATCGCCGCATCAATACAGCCCATAAAAAGTATATTTATACTTACATACGTGTGCGAATGCAATGTGCAAAGGTATTGTTCAATCCATCGCAGCATTTTTCGCGTTCCAGAGAATTAAGGAGGTTCCGTTATGGTGCACGGAATAACGAATGAAGTGATGAGGCACAATTGCCAAGAAATAACGATCTGCTTTCCGTTTAGCAAGCGATCCGTTGCGAAACTCCTAAAAAATGAGATGTGTCGAGCATTCTGTCGATTTTAACTGGAAATATCTCCTCCAAACATTCGTCGACCCCACTATTTTTTGATTGATTCGGAATCCTTGGAGTTTTTTTTTATAAATTGAGATTTTGATACGCGTTTTATCTAATCGGGAAGTATTTTTAATATTTTTCTGATTTCATAAGGGTAAGAAATTTCCGTAAAGCCAATGTTAAATCGAGTGACTTTCAACTTTGAAAATATTTAGTAAAACTTCGTTGACCTAGGATGATTTTGAAAGAGATTAAAGTTTGCTGCCTAAATAACAACATATTTCGTTTTCAGATTTTAATCTAATTATCGCTCTACCAACGGAACGTCCTTAATCAAGAATTATTTACCCCAAGTTTGGCTACTCGGATTTTGTTACTTCTTCGTATGTTCATGACACTAAAGTTCGCCTTTTTCCACTATTTATTAAAATTTTAAAAGCAATGACAATTTCCCTATCGATTCTGTGTCGTAAACCTAAAAAATCATAGTTTTTTTTCTCGATTAAATATCGAATAATAATCTCGAGCTCTCGTCTAAAAAAAAAACAGAATTTCGTTGGATTCCAACGGTGCAAACTTCAACATCGTTTACGTGTTTCTTATCGTCTTAAGAATATGATTTTTCGCTGGCCCAAGTCGTCGTTGAGCTCTATACGAGCGTCGAAATTCCCATTGCGTTTATTCCTATGGAACTGACTCGCGACGCGTATAGTTGACGGTAACCAAGTATGGTCCGCGATATACGTTGAGCTTACGCGAGGGGTTAGCCGATCGGCGAAATGCGAGAGTATCTCAAGGCGAGGATGAAGTTGCTCGGACAGCAAAATTCTACGATATACGTTTAAATGTATTCGACAGATATGCCGAGACTCATTTTCTCAAGCGTTTTATAATCTTGGTAACATTGCGAGTGAGCAAGAATGAAGGAAAGTCTTGAGAGAAGCAGGATATTCGAGTTGTTTCTTCTCATTCAGTTATTAGGTTCTTTTCACATGCGCCAAGCGACGGAATATGAGCTTGAAATGGTGCCACGCGAAGTGTAAGATAAGACGGTCAACGCGGCAACTTCCATATCGCTTTTTTCCGTTTCTTCCTCGTTCCATCTGACGATCACGTTCCCAGCATCCGCATCTTTCTAACTAAAGTTTCTAGCCGCGATTCTCTGCTCCGTGCTCTTTCGCGCGATGTCGTCGAGAAACACCTTTACGCCGATGACCCTCCAGGCCAAAGGTATAACGACCAAAAGCCCTCCAACGTAGCCAACGCGTCGCTGTATATACTTTTTTGGACGCGAAGAAAAGCATATCGAAGGATCACGACTGCGCTGCTGGCAGGCCAGTTTGCAGGCCCGTCGTTCACGACGACTTACGAATCACGACGTCTTGAGCCCACCGTATAAAAATGGCTCTCTTCGATCCTGAATTTATATCGTGTGTTTAGATGGGAATTGGTTCTTTATGAGTCGCACGTGAGAATACTTCTCACGACAGCCACAGCAACGAGAAACATCGCGACCCATATACATTGTACGCTCGCGTATTGCTTTTGAAAAATCTTGCAAAGCTTCGGGCGCCTTCGAATCTTCTTCATTTCCAAAATCGAGTTTTCTGCTCAACACCCATTCTTTTTTACACACGCAGAAAAATGGGACCTCAAATTCTAAGAGCCAATGCTAGAAAATCCAGCAGTTTGCTGCCAAGTCGGCTAAATTTGAGAGTTCTTGTTAAGGAAGGGTAAAAAATTATGCTGAAGTTTGCACCGTTGGAATGCAACGAAATATATTTGATTTTGTTGATGATTCATGCAATTTTCAATGTCATCCAAATTTTTCGACCCGATATGTTTTTCGGATGTTTTTTACTGTGAATTCGTGGAAAAAAATGATTCGGAAGTTTGCATAGTTGGAATGCAACGGAATTCGTTTTTATATTTGGCAAAAATAATCATTTAAATGGAGAATGTAATTACGATGATAAAATGATCGGTTTTTGCCACCCGAAAACACATCGGCTCGAAAAATTTTCATGAAATTGAAAGTTGAAGGAATCAACAATAAAATCAAATATTTTTCATTGCATTCCAACTTTGCAAACTTCAAACTCGTGGAAAAATGTGAAAAAAATCAGGAAAGTAGTTTTTGATGTATAGAAAGAGCAGCTGAACTCGGTGATGGATGAAAATTCTTTATTATTATTGTTAATTAATGGTAATCGAAACGAAAAACGAGGAATTTACGCAAATATCTGTAATTTTGTAAGAATCGTTTCATTGAACATTTCGTTTGTTTTTTGAATTTTTGCAGAACGATGATCTAGTTTTCGACCAGGATGGAAAAAGTGCAGCGATCGAGGTGCCTTTGATCCAGAGGCAAAAGGATCCGTCGCTGTTTCAGAGGATCAAGCGAGGAGTGTGGGATTGGCTCGGTGGAGGGAGCTCGAGCACGGAGCAACCGGAAGGTAAGGAATAACGCTGCTCGCTGATAATTGATAAACGTGAAAAGAGACGATAAGATTTTTTTGTGTCGGATATCGACAGCAGAAAATCTAACGACTGAGGCTCCCGTTCGTAAAGAAGAAACGCCGAGACCAAACCATACGAAAAGCGTTGCAGATGTTCTCGATTGGTTTGACGACGATTCGAAAGATCGAAAAGCCCGAGCGAGTGGCGAAGAAAATACCATCGAACGTGACAACACTTCACCCAAAAACGAGGTAAAAATCGCCCTCGTGTTCTTGATCAATCTGTGGAAATATTCCCCAGCGATCTACGATGAAATAATTTTTATTTTAGAACGATAACGACATCGGTGAATTCGCTGCTGGTCATACGGACGACGAGGACCTTGCAGGATCGGGCGAAGTTGAGGGAAGTGCCATCGACGGTGACGGTTGGGTCACCGAGTCTCCTAGACCCGGCGGACAAGCACGTGAGTTTTTTTCCCCCAATACGATCACGTGCACTCTCCATTTTGAATCTCCATGTTTTAATTATTCATTTGATTCGAATTCGTCGTTCCATACGCCTCGACGTGCTGAAGCAGCGAAGAAATATCGAACCACGTGATCTCAGACGATAATACTTTAGTTTGAACTTTTCTATCTGACGTGCTTAGCAAATATATTCGGAGAGACGAATCAGTACGAACGATTAAAATAAAAAAATTTCCGCGGTGGTTTTTTTGAGTCTTCAAAGGCTCGATTCGATAAAATGGAAATAAATGACCTTTTTTTTCCACGATACTGACACATCACCAGCTTTTGCTGATTTAGATTGTCAGGTGGATCGTGTGAACGCCCGGAACAAGTCTAATCCGCGAATATTCGCAAAAGTGGAGCACCATCGGGGTGATATGAATAAGAATTATATTTTAGTATCTTCGTCAAATCGATTATTAGGTTTTGTGACGGTTTACCATGCGACAGTGAATCGCCGTGAATTCTAATCCGATTATTTGCCATTTTTTATTCTAACGTTATACTCAAAAATACAAAAATTCGTAGTCTGAGTTCGTGTCTAGAAAGGAAATCGAGCTCTTGAATGACTCTGAAGTTTGCATCGTTGAAATGCAACGGAATTCGTTTTATCTTCAGCGAAAATAATTATCTAAGCCCAGAATGTAATTAGGATGATAAAATTATCGATTTTTGCCACCCGAAAAGCATATTGGCTTGAAAATTTTGGATGACATTGAAAATTGAACGAATTATCAATAAATTCAAATATTCTTCGTTGCATTTCAACGTTGCGCGTCCCTAGACACACATGGGTCTGGAGCGGCCTACCGTTTTTTACTGTATTCGGATTCGTTTGAAAGATCTGAAAAAATTCAGGAGAGTAGTTTTGAATCTATAGAAAAAGAGGCTGCACTGGGTGATGCATAAAAATTCTTTTTTATTATCGTTATTTCATGGTAATCGATACGAAAAACGAGAAATTCGCTGAATGGCCCGCACAATCGAAATTAGACTGTGGCACGGTTGAAGTTTGCGTCGTCGGAATGCAACCAATAATTTTCGTTGGGCTCCAACCATGCGAACTTCAATGTCGCAGACTAATTAGAGTCTCGCGGTTCGAATTGACGGCAAATAAACTCGAAACGTTTATTGCAACTATTGAAGTCGGTCACATGGACCGATGGAGTGTATAAATAAAGTACCGAAAGTTTTAGTTCGTCCCAAGGACGCCGAATATCAGGAATTATGAATTGGAGCAATTTGAAAAATTCGTCCCTCGCTGTGTCGTGCGATGTTTTGACCAGGATAGTTTTTCGTGCCACACATTGTTTTTTTATCGTCTACTGTAAGGAATTCATGATGCTGAAGTTTGCAGCGTTGGAATGCAACGAAAAATATTTGAATTTATTGATGATTCATACAATTTTCAATGTCAGCCAAAATTTTCAAGCCAATTTGCTTTTCGGGTGGCAAAAATCGATCATTTTGTCGTAATTACATTCTGCGCTTGAATAATTATTTTTGATGAGGATTAAAAACGAATTTCGTTGCATTCCAACGATGCAAACTTCACAGGAATTCTACTTGGATCTTGATGCTTAAGGGTTCGGATTTTGTTGCAGGATTTTACCGAATTACTTTGACTGTTCTGGAGCCTTTCGTGGATGAATATCTCGACAGGAACAGCGAGGAACACAGACTTTTGAGCAGCAGTCTCGTCAAGGGAATCGAAGAATTATATCGTCAGAAAATTCCTGATTACGAACACTTTGCCAACGTTGTTAAAATTTCGTAAGTTGAGCAACAGAAAAAATGACATTTTTAAGATAAAAAAAAAAAAAAACGAACGATTTTCGTTCGGGAATTGGGTCACTCGCTTGAAATTTTAAAATGATCTCGAACTGCCACGTTTTTTCTCGTTTTCATACAAATCTCAACATCGTATAAACACACATCTATATTTATATGTTATACATGACATTGACATCATGTTCATAAATTGTTCAGACGCCTCGACGACGCGTTTACATCTGAAGTGACCCTAGACATTGGCTCGACGTTCGGGGACGAGACTGAAGTCCGAAATATTCTCGAGAGGCAATTGCAGTTCCACAGATTGGGCGATGTACCGATCGACGCCAAGGGCTTTACGTTCCGCAATTTCCAAGGTAATCGAGTCACCCTTCACATTCTCGAACCCTCCATTCGTCCTTTCAGATATTCGTTTCAACAGCGTTTTACTACGCACACTTTTGTCTCCATCGTCAACGACAATTTTTAGGCAGAAGCATCAATCACGGAATGCGATTTAGACAATAAAATCAGGTGTCAAAATTAGCGAATGTGATTGTCGTAGTCTGCATGTCCGATGTCGTTTATATTTAAGAAAATTTCGTCGAAAAAATATGACGAAAGTTTGCATCGTTGGAATGCAACGAAGTTCTTTTTTATCTTTAGCAAAATGATCGATTTTTGCCACCCAAAAAGCATTTTGGCATGAAAATGTTTGATGCTATTGAAAATTGAACGAATTGTCAATAAATTCAAATATTTTTCGTCGCCTTCCAACGTTGCAAACGTCAGCATCATAAAAAAATTTCATTTTATCATTTTTATTATTTTTCTTTTCATGGCTATGTTTTTTTTTCGTTGGAATGAATGAAATTTGAACGAAAAATGCAAAGGCCCAGAAGTTCAGCCCGAATGCGATGAGCACACGGAACTCAGATGTCGAGATGGTTCTTGTGCTCCGTTGAACTCACGCTGCGACAATGTGTACGATTGTACCGATGGCTCCGATGAATTCGACTGTCCGAACTACACGCTGGTCGGCGAGAACAGTAAGTCCAAGACAGACAAAATGAATTGGAATAATTTTTGACTTTTTGCTCATTCCGCGAGAATCCTTTCATCGAATTTCGGAGCTTCGTGCACCAATTTTTTCAAATTGTAAATATTTTCTACAACATTTTCAAACAGAGTTTTTCTCTGGACCACTTCAATTTCCGGCTCAAATTAACGTCGGTGACAATTTTATCATTGACGAATGGAATTCCATCCGAGTCGTTCGACTTTGATGCTTGAGAGACTTCATTTTCCAGTTTATTTCATACACTTTCACATCAGCGACGGCACCGGAAATTAGATGGTCAATTCGGAGCAGATTTATGTGCCCAAAATCTACATAAATTAACACATCGATTCGGTTGTAAATATTTCAAGCGCGATCCAAATTTAAGTCGTTCTTTTATGCACAAGGCGACGTGCATTTCAATATTATTATTTGAGGTGAAAAGTTACTTCCGCTTGGTCAAATGAGTGTCACATTTTCGAAAGAGTTTCTAGTAGTTTGATACAGTAATTAACCCTTCGTTTTTTTCTTCCCCGACCGTTGACGTATCGATTGATTTTTCGGGAGAAAATTCCTCTAGAATCCGCTAAAAACGTGCTCGAGATGAATAAATATTTTATGCACTAATTGAACGATGTAAAAGTCATTTTTCCGAGAAATCCCGATGAACACGCGATGTTGCAAAAATGTATTGACAAATTCATCGATTTAGGGAATTCATAAAAAATACATGGCAGGTAAAAAAAGGATCCACGAAAAATTGTGGAATGAACTCCATTCGGTTATGATTCTGTGAATTTTCGACTACAATATGGAAACTTTGTCAGTGGTTTTTATTAACTCTTCGTAGACACACATGGGTCTGGGATGTCCGACCGTTTTTTACTGTCCTTGGACTCGATTAAAAAGTGTGAAAAAATAAGGAAAGTTGTTTTGGATCTATAGAAAAAGAGGCTGCACTGGGCTATGGATGAAAATTCTTTTCCATTATCGTTATTTAATGGTAATCGATACGAAAAGCGAGAAATGGACTCCCGAGACCCATGTGTGTCTACGGAGGGTTGAAAATCATGAGTCTGAACTTTGCCTCGTTGGAATGCAACGAAGTTCTCTTTCATCTTTGGCAAAAATAATGATTGAAATGCAGAATGTAAATAAGACGATGAAATTATCGATTTTCGCCACCCAAAAAGCATATCAGCTTGAAAAATTTGGATGTCATTGAAAATTGAACGAATTATCAATAAAATCAAATATTTTTCGTTGCATTCCAACGTTGCAAACTTCAGCCACAAAAATAAATGATGAGTCGATTCGTATCGCGTTCCTGTCAACCTGGAAAAATATTCTACGATTTTCTAGTTTGATCGACATCTTCAGAAGCTGAACTCAATATTTTCGATTAATTTCACTGTGCCCGACTCTCGAGAGATTTACAACAAATTTACGACAAAATCGATTCGGTGAATTTCTCGTGCGTGGGACCAACCAATATTATTCTTCATTGATCCGACATTTTCAAATTTAGCATCAATTTAGTAATTACCTCCTCATTGAATTTTGCGTGAAACCATTTTCGTAATTAAACACTCATTTGCTCAATACGGAGCAGATATTTCACCTCTTGACGATCGATTGATCGGAAGATATACATGAATTTTTTTTAGCCACAAATTTGATTAATTTATCAGCTGTACTCGAGATAAAAAATTGACAGACGCCCTGAGAACTAAAAATCCTGTCATGCACGTTGTACTTGTAACTTTGGAAAGAAAATGACGAGACTGCACGTTGTATTTAGCGTTAACGATGTTACGATTTTGTACATATTTTCTCAAACTTTTCGTTGCTCCTTTATTATTTACTCGCAATTATTTTCCCGATCATCTGTGGAATTTTCATCGACCCTCCGAGGCTGGAACTTTTGTTGTCGAATTTCGTTCAATTTTAATTTGAATTTGATCAAATTAAAATTTTATTTAATTATTAATGATTTCAATAAATCAATTAAAATTAAGTAATTAATTAATTAAATTTAGTTGCTCAGTTTTTAAATTAATTAATTAATTAAATTGGATAATTATTACAATTTCATTTAATTATGAAATTTTACATAAAATTTTCAATAAATTTTCAAACTCAATTTCCTATTCAATTTTTTTTATTGAACTTTAATTATTAAAAATCAGAGAAATTTTATAAAAACGATATTTATTTCGGAGTGCCAAGCCGCGCGGAGGGTCGAAAAGACGGAAATTATAAAGGTGACAAATAAAATATTGAAATTGGAAGAAAAAGAATGTTTTCCAAATGGTCCGAGGGAAATTCAATTGATTGTCGATGCACGCTACCTCCGTTAGATCCTGACGAAAGTGAAGAAGTAACGCCGAAAATATTGGACCCACCTACCGTTGGCAATAGTTCTGGACGTACCGAATGTCGAGGTGACGATTACGCCGTGGCTTGTACTGACGGTAGTCGTAACATTTGCACTTTGCAAAAGTGCGACGGTGTCGAGGATTGTGACGACGGAGCTGACGAGGAAGGATGTTCTTCGTCAGGTAGGATTTGTTCACCTGCATTTTTCACCCTTGTCATCCTGCTTTTTAATTCCCATTTTTCATTGCACTTTAGAATAGTTTTTTTCTCTCAATTTCTTGCAAATTGCTGTTGGCTTTTTTCACCAGTTTTTCTCTGTCTTTTCGGTTGTACAATAAAAAGTTAGAATGCTCGAAACGCGGTGGGTAAATTGAAGAAAATGTAGAATTTTTGCATCGTGAATTGCATGATTTTCGAGCAGGGCAATGGAGGAAATAACTGCTGTACGTATGAATGCTTTCTGGACAGTTTTCTGCAGTGTTTTATGAATTTTCACCGGCAATTCATCTCGTGGGCAAATAAATAACAATTGTGACGTAACAACTATTTTAATCCAACAGAGATACGAATGAATTTGGTGCGAATGATCTAACGAGATGACACCGAAGTTCGCAACGTTGGGGTTCAACGAAAAATACTTTTTTCCATTAATTTTCTGTCCAATTTGAAAAGCGATGACAATTTCGATGAGAAAGAATCGGGAGCTCTGTTGAAGGAAAAAGAGAATTTCGTTGAATTCCAACGATGAAAATTGAACATCGTCTAACGAGCGTTTTTTTAACAGCCATGAAAGTCTGCTTCGCGGTGAAAATGAATATTTCGTAATCGGAGATTCGAATTGTTGGCGAGTCAGTGTGCGAATTCTCTGGCAGGAATATCGTACGATATACGAGAATAATTAAAACCATAATGTTTCTGGGTTTCGTTACTTCTGACTATTGAATTCTTCTTATTCGTTGGAATAATTCCACTTGCTTGCTTTTTTCCTCATCACAGGTTGTGCAACTGGCGAATTCGTGTGTGACGTCACTCGCTGCATTCTCGATTCCCAACGTTGTGATTTCAGCGTCGACTGCGAAGATGGAAGTGACGAACAAAGTTGCACATATCCGAGTGAGTTTTTTTCCATTACAATTATTCTTATCATAAGATTGAACTTGCATATACGAAACTTTTTGCTCAGCCCTCGAACCTCAACGAGAGGGCAGATTTGCATCTGGCCTGAGGTTTGAAAACCGCCACAATGATTTCCCAGAGTCTGCGTTCCATTGGTTCAGCCAAAAATCTTGTTTTTACCCCCCTTAGACACACATGGGTCTGGGACGCCCTGCCGTTTTTGCCTGTACTCGGAATCGTTGAAAAAATCTGAAAAAATACAAGAAAGTTGTTTTTGATCTATAGGAAAGAGCACGAAGTGGATGATGCATAAAAATTCTTGCCATTCGCTAAATGGGCTGGACACTCCAGACCCATGTGTGTCTATAGCGAGAGTTAAAGCGATCTAGCAGTCGCCCGAGTGTGGGAGACATGGCCAAAAAGTAGATACACGTTTTTCTCAGACACATTCTCCGTATTTTGAGAAAAAGAAAAATTGCACCTTCTTTTGTGACTCTGAAGTTTGGATCGTTGGAATGCAACGAAATTCGTTTTTTATCTCTGACAAAAATAATTATTACAATGCAGAATGTAATTACGATGATAAAATTATCGATTTTTGCCACCCGAAAAGCATATTGGCTCGAAAAATTTGGATGGCATAGAAAATTAAACGAATCAACAATAAAATCAAATTTTTTTCGTTGCATTCCAACGTTGCAAACTTCAGCATCATTCTCCTTCTCTGGTGAAATGAGAACAACGTGTAATTAATATTTTTCTTTAAATATTGAGTCTCTCCTAGTAAAAAGCGTGTAGGGGGATTTTACCGACCGAGTAACAGAGAGACTTGAGACTCGCACAGAACGTGCAAGTCTCAACGTTTCCTTCGTTATCGAGCGTCCATAAGAATCGTTTCTTGCAACGTTGCTTCGCACAAGAAGGCTCTGTCGCTGCGATATCGTGATAAGGAAATTGTAACGTCAGTCGATAAGATCAAGCTTGTTCTTGACGAGATTCGATTCATCATCGTCTCTTGATCTTGGCGAATTCTATGGAGACTTGGATGGTACAAAAATTTCAGATTCAGATGGTTTTTGAAAAATGTATACGAAAACGAAAGTGATTTGACCGCGATTGGTTACGAAATTCATTGAAAAAATGAAAAGTACTTCGACACGCTTTTGGACATGACGATGCGTTGTTTCTTCCGATGGCAGGCTGAGGTTTTTGAGGGTTTTTTCGGCTCAATGCCTTTTCCAGCTATTTTATATTTCGATTATATTTTCAAAGTCAATTATTTTTTTTCTATACGCAAAATTGCTAAATGGAAACTGAAACTTAGAAGCTTTTCTTTGATTTTGCTTGCGGTGCTAGTTGAACTTTTTTTTTGTCAGCGTCACTGCACTACGTGGAGTTTTTTTTTTTTCCGAAGAATGAAAAGTTTGAATGGAGTGAACGAGATGGCGTGAAATCCACAGCGATTGGAGGTGACGAGATAATTCCATGGCCTTCGAAAATAGTCGTTCTTTCGATCGGTTGAAAATAGGGTCACAAGCTGGAACGAAGCTGGGATGTAGATGCGGAGCAATGCAAGCGAGACGAAGCGATGAATATTCATCGCTCAAGAGCTTTTTTCTATCCTCGTTGTCGTCGTCGATGTTTGACACTCTTGCATCCTCTTGGTCGCGTGTTTCCATCCACCCTCGACTCATCTGATCTTGCTATTGAGCCGCAACCTCGAGGATCTCTCGTAGTCAACAACCCGGAAGCCTCGAAGTCGGCCAATTCGCATGCCGTCGTTCCTTCCGTTCATTCTTTCCACACGATCGTCGCTCGTCCTTTTCCTCCATTTTTGCCACAGACTTTTTCCTCCATTGTTCAACTTCTCCAGCAACAAACAATCTCCACAGTTTCTCAAATACCGATATTCCAGCTTGAACGTCGAGACCTTTTTCCAAATGATAATTGCATCGACACCACCCACCAAACCTAACGACCACCTCAGCTTTTCTATAGCCAAACCCGAGAAACTCCTCCGGAGCCTCATCTCTCCATATTTATTCACCCAAACGTCATTCACTTGGATTTGATTTATGCTGACGACCAACCAGTTGACTAGCGAGCCATCCAACTGCGTACGACATTCAAAAATATACTAGTTCAATATTTGAGTATTCTAATTCTTGGATATAAGTATGACGAATGACTTTGTTCAAGAAAATTAATACTTCATTCCCCGTTGAAGGGTCCAGACTAATTTCCATCAGCTCCTGCCTATTTTACAATGTCTGAATATTCATGCAATTTTTTTTCCATCGAACAATAATTCAATGAGGCACGAGGAAGAGCAATGCCGTCTCCGGGGCTGCGTTGTATTAGGCGAGAATGTATTTTTGTCTGTTTTTTTTCTTAAATCTCATCGAAAATGTATATTTCAATAGCAGAATGCGGTATTCAGTGTGAGATGTCAAGTCCTGGTAGTGAATAACAATAACTGCATCGTTTATCTCCGTTGCCCTCTTTTCCCAGTTTGTTAGCTCGTACTTGGTTATAGTCGGCATTTCACATAATGCCTTTGGACGAGGACAATTATGAGTTGTTGGATAGTATAGGCGCAGGGGGATGCAGAAGGAGTCACCGCGGAGGAAGAGAAAAAGACAAAGACACATAGAAAGAGAGAGAAGGCATAGAGCATTAATGGAGCTTGGTAACCAACCGCACGCTAGGCACTACCACGACAAACGTCAAAACCACTGTCTTCGAACATTATTCAGATAAGCCAGTTGGCTGGTCATAACATACCGAATTAAAGAAGGAGGGCACCTACAGTTACGATACCACTAAGTTTACGCGCTCGTAACAGACAAAACAGTATTTCTCCAAAAATAATCATTGGCATGATAATAATAATAATAACCTTTTGCCTCTGGATCAAGGGAACCTCGATCGCTGCCCTTTTTCCATCCTGGTCGAAAACATCGTTCTGCAAAAATGCTCAATGAAACGATTATTTATAAATTATGAATATTTGGGAAAATGGATCCTGAAGTTTCCATCGTTGCAAATAAACGAAATAGAAATGTTTTCGAAGTCAGAAAGGCAGATTCTTCAATTTACCAAAAGTTTTGGAGAAGCATAAAAATGATGGCAAAAAGTTGTCCGAAACTTTTGGTGGAATGAAAAAATTGGCTTTTTGACTTTGAAAAAATTTCTATTTCTCTATTTGCAACGATGGAAACTTCGGGATCATTGGGAAAATTCCAATTCGCTAGTAAGCCTCCGTAGACACACTTGGGCTCTGGGCTGTCCAGCCCGTACAGCGAATTGCCTGAATTCTTCGTTTTTCTCATCGATTGCCATTCAATAACAATAATTAAAAATGATACTGAAGTTTGCAACGTTGGAATGCAACGAAAAATATTTGATTTTATTGATGATTCGTTCAATTTTCCATGTCATCCAAATTTTTCGAGCCGACGTGCTTTTCGGGTGGCAAAAATCGATCATTTCAAGGATAAAAAACGAATTTCGTTGCATTCCAACGATGCAAACTTCAGACTCGTAATGAAAACGAATTTTTATCCATCACCCAGTGCAGCCTCTTTTTTTATAGATTTACAACTACTTTCCTGAATATTTTCAGATTTTTTAAACCAGTCCAAGGATGATAATAATAGAGATGATGCGGCGATGCTTTTTTTTTTCTAATTAGCGAATCGCGAACGAACCTCGAAAAAATTCCACGAAGACTCTCTTATTTTTCGGATTTAGATTTTCTCAAGATTTTTATATTATAAACTATTTTTGGAATTCTTCTTTAGTTGAAAGGATTTTAGGAGGTGTTTGGAAATTTGTTTCTCAGGGTGGATTTGGTTTTCGGGAAAATACGCAAAACAGTTACATTTGAAGTTTAAATGTATAGAGTTTAGAACGGTGGTAAAAGGTATAATCGAAAGCCAATGGGTTAGAGTTTCTTCTAACTGGGGCTTAAGCCGAAAGACTGTACGAGAGGCAATCCTAATCGTCCTTAATTGTAGACCTTTGATTCTCTCGAAGAGACTTATGCCATTTATCGTCCAGCATGAAAGCGAAAGATCGAAAAACAACGCACCGATTGTTGCGGCCTGTTTGAGCGGAAAACTTCACGGACATATTGTTTTTTTTTCTTTCGTTTTTTGCTGGAGCCACTTATTGAGTTTGCTGTATATTTGTTCTTTAGCTCGGTTCATATGCGATGCTTGTAGCGAGGTCTTGGAGAACACGCGGTAGCGATATATATTTGTCATTGTTTTAATTTTTTAAAGAGCCGTACCCGGCACAACTCGTGGCGTGTTTGAAAACTTGACTTGGATTCCGAGGAGTCGTCACATCGCGTGCTCGGTCACAGCCTCGTTTTCAAGACTACTGCCGCGTCCCTTGTTCTTCGAGTTTTCTTCTTGCGGTTTTAGCTCCTTCTCTTCTTACCAAGATAGCCCAGGCCCGACTTTGCCCTAAGCCGTGCAATCCACGCTCCAGCTAGTTGTCAATATATATCCTCGCCATAACAAATCTTACGCTTCTGGGATTCGAGTTTATGGATTTTCCTTACTCCTCCAACGTCTATTAATATCCGGTCGCCAGTGAACAACTTTCCAACGATATACCAGCCTCCGCACTCAGACAATCCTATCACGCTAATGGTTTTGGGCGGATCAACAAAGCGACGCTTTTTGTTTTCGTCACACGGTAAATTTCGATCGTGCAAACTTCCCTGCGGGGCTCAACATTCTTTCGGTTACTGTGTTTTTCGAGCTCTGCCATCAAAAATACGAAAACGAATGATGGTGAAGTTTGCAACGTGGAAATGCAACGAAAAATATTTGAATTTATTGATAATTCGTTAAATTTTCAATGTCATCAAACATTTTCAAGTCGATATGCTTTTCGGGTGGCAAAAATCGATCATTTTATCATCGTAATTAAATTCTCCATTTAAATAATTACTTTTGCCAAATATCACTCGAATGCAGAATGTCGAATGCAGAACGAGGTCAAAACGATCGATTTTTGCGACCCAAAAAGTATATGGGCTCGAAAAATTTGGATAATTTTGAAAATTAAACAAATCATCGATGAAACGGAATATTTTTCGTTTGATTCCGACGGTACGAACTTCAGCTGCATTGATTCCCGATGATGCTGAAGTTTGCAACGTTGAAATGGATCGAAAAATATTTAATTTTATTGAAGATTCGTTCAATTTTCAATGTCATCCAAATTTTTCGATTCGATATGCTTTTTGAATGGCAAAAATCGATCGTTTTATCATCGCAATTAAATTCTCCATCAAAATAATTATTTTTGTCCTAGATAAAAAAGAATTTCGTTGCATTCCAACGATGCAAACTTCAGAGTCATGAAAACGAGACAAATTCAATTTTTCGATCTTCGGCCACTGGCTATCGAAAATTTTTCTCTCAAAACGAATTATTCGCGAGCAAGAGCTCGAAGTTGCGAAACTTTCTCATTTAGTATGTTTTCATTCCGATTAATGGAAGATTGAGCTCTGAATCTGTGAATTATTCGATCGCGAGTTGTAAATGATACAAAAGACAGGAATGTCATAATCGATATTGGACGAAAATATATGAAGAGGTTACCGCATGATAGGTTTGACGAAAATATTCGAATAAACGTGAGATCGTAGAAATGTAATGAAAATTGACGTTGATTCGATTTCCCGTTAATTAGATTCTGAATTTTTTCCAGTCGTCACTCTCATGCAGCAAAGTGCATTTTTATTTCGATGAGCAATATTTTTACGGGATATAAAAAGAGCTCATCAATTTGTTTATTAAATAAAAATGAACGATCGAGCTTGGCTGGTCTTGATTCCCATCGATTGGATCTGTCGGATTTATCAGTTAGTGTCGATCGCAATTGAAACTATTTTTGAAATTATGGGGAATTTAGTGTCAAAACGTCGTAGTGAAGAAAAAAATGACGTATTTACGTTTATTCCGAGTTTTTATCAATTTTTGTCAGTTCTAAACTGGGATTTGAAAAAAAAAAAAAACGAAATGGTTGAATCTAAATTGGTATTTCTGAAATGATTAAGGCTTGTGGTGATTTCAAGGAATCCCGCAACGTCGTCGGTGTAATGAAATTTACGAGGAGCCGAAAGAGAGCTCCAGTGAATTTCATTACGAAAGGTGTTGTTGTCGTTTGTCCGTCGTAACGAGTCGAGTCCCCCGATTGTTGGATTTAAAGGTAAATGCGTTCTTGGGCTTTTTAGAATTCATTTTCAGTCTCATTTTGCTTGTAGCTTATATCCCACCGCTCCAACCTTCCCCTCGTCCCAATGAACGAGCTTAAATTAAACGTTATCGCGGAGAAGCGAGTCGCGAATAAGCGTAAGGCAGTCAACGCTTGTTGTTACAGCGGCGGGTGGGCGACCAGGTAGCTTGCAGATTGGTAGGCGTTACCGTGGACGCGCTTTCCGCGCTTGACTCTGCTTTGGAAAACCAACAACAGGGACAACACATTTTCCTATCCCTCGCTACTTCTCCTGCTCCTGCTTTTTATCTCTCTCGCTCTCTTCCTCCCCCATTCTTTTTATGCCGCTCGCAACATCGCTCCATTACGTTGTTGTGTATGTTACACTAGAGATTTCATAAATCAGAAGTTCAACTGCGCAGCATTCCCACTTCCGGATGTTGCCAAATTTTATTCAATCGGTGACACGACGTTACTTTCTTGTCATTCCCAAGATTCGACACGTATTCGTTTCCCTCTGACCTCTGTCAGGTCTGCGAGACTCCTGTCTGGGGTGTCCAGCCCATTGCGAAGGGAATCGCGTGAATTTCTCGTTTTTCGTATAAATTATCATTAAATTACGATAATGATAAAATATTTGAAATACCAGGTGTCTTTAGAGAATGTTGATCGAGTTCTTCACATAATTTTGTCTGAAAAACGAGGCTCAATTTTAACCCTTCGTGGTCACTGTGTCGCCTATCTTTTCCCACAAGAACCAGATTTGATGAATATCTGGTCGAAATTTTAGGCAAAAATATTGAAAATCCACCAAGTGACGATTATTTTAGTGAAAAAAAATTTTTTTCCCGTTTTTTTTTCTTCACTTTGCATTAAAAAAAATATGTTAGCCTTGAATTTCTTTCAGGAAAGTTTTTCGTATCTAAACTGGAATGTCCAAGGGTTGTTCAGTAATTTTTTGAGAATTTTCGGGCCGATAGATTGGTCACAGTACGGGTTCGAAAATGGACTGGCTATCCTACTATTTTTTTCACAAAAGAACCAGATCTGATGAATATCAGGTCCAAATTTTAGGCAAAAATATTGAAAATCCACAAAGTGACGATTATTTTAGTGAAAAAACTTTTTTTTTCCCGTTTATTTTCTTCATTTTGCATTTAAAAAAAATATGTTAGCGTTGGATTTCGGGAAAGTTTTTCGTATCTGAACTGGGATGTCCAAGGGTTGTTCAGTAATTTTTTGAGAATTTCCGGGCCGATAGATTGGTCACAATACGGGTTCGAAAATGGACTGGGTAGAATCAACCCAGTGTGACCACCGAGATCGGTGGCGGGAGTGTCTACCACGAAGGGTTAAAATCCAAACATTTCTGTAGGTTATTTTTTTTTTAAATCAAAATAACAGACGAAAATCGAAGCAAATTCGTTCAGTATTATTTACAAGCATTTTCTTTTCGAATTCGACAGCTCGTGAGAACCAAAAATATTCTTATTCAGGCTATGGACAAAAATACCAGTTTTCGCAACATTTGTCCATATTTCCTTTACTTTAGATGTTTGTCATTTTGTATGGATGTGAACATATATACGACAACGGGAATACATACATTTGCTGGATATATGTATATGAATTGTTGAAGCAATTCTGTTGGCCCACCCGCCGAGAGTTTTTTTGTCTCTTGATTTATGACAAGCCACCAGGCAGAACTATCGTCCTTGTCCGGAGATGAAGTGTACTACAGAGCAATAGTACCAGATGAGAGATAGTATTTACCCTGATATTACATTCGCAACTGGACTTCAGGATCAGGAGTTGGATTTGTACCGGCGAATCTATAGCTACGGTTGAAATTTCGTGGATATTGTCAAATCCAAACTACCGAAGGGCCTTTCTTTCTAAACGATCTAATTGGACTTGTAATTAAAGACTTTCCGATTATTCTAACGTTCAAACATTCACGTAATTTTGTCGTTTTCACTAATTCTGGACCGATACAGAGAAATGTCCTGTTGAAATACGTGCCTAGGAAAATTCCGTGAGATGGTGCACGTAATCTTTTGATAATCACAGGGAAAGAGATCTGTGGCTAATTTCCTAGAAATATAATTGTTGGCAATTCAGCCTCCGTTTGAATAATTTAATCCTTTTGGCTATTTTCATCATTTTACTTGCGATCATAATTATTTTCTGTTTTTTTTACCGAATGTTGATTTTCCTATTGTTTGATTTTATCAATAATTTTGTCAAATTATGCGACAATGTCAATGTGAAATTTTCTGACACGCGTTCTCATAGTTTTCGAGTCTCACTGGGATTCGCATTCCGTTGGCCCAATTCGGATTCTTGATAATTAACATTTGTCAAAAATATCGTTCAAAAAAAATCGAATGGTAACGTCTTCAAAAATCTTGGAGTAATTGCGTTTCACGCAAAATGTAATAAAAAAATATTCTCGACAAAGTCCTGAGTTCATTGGAAAGAATTTTAAAATTCATGTCAACTGAAATAAACAGTGGAGAATTTTTTCTTTAATTAAGTTTCCTGGCAGGATGCAAATTTCTAATGCACTTGATAATTCATTGCAAATTTCACCTGAAGCAAAAATAGTATAATTCATATTACATAAATAATAAATTTCGCAATTTCTTTCTTATGTTCGCGTAATTTATTCGGATTTCAAAATCCACGAATTATAGATTCGTCTTGTTTTTGCACAGAGAAATTTCAATGAAAAAAGTCGTGGATTATTATTTTTCTTGACGAATAAATTTCCAACTTCCTTCAGTAGTTTTGTCGCACGAACGAAAACTGTGGATTTTTAATGTAATAACTAATTAATTCTGCGGACCAAAGAATTAAGGTTGAGGATTAGATTTCGCAATATTATTTTCCAATCGAAATTTTTGTTTCCGGTTTTTTTTACATACAAAAAGGTTCGCGAGCCTAAGTTCATGTGAAAAAAGTTTTTATTAATTGACTAAAGTCCAACATACTCTAAATTCAAGATTTTCCGAGACAATTTGTATTTTTTTATGTAATAACCAAAATTTCGAAACAATTTTACGACCGATTTTTTAAAAAAACTGAATAAAGTTTCTTCGGGGTTGCACAAAAGCTCATGCAAAGTTTTGAAAGGCTTCACCAATTCGAAATCGGAAAATTGCAACTTTTTACACGCGCTCTTATGAAAAACTACTGAAAATTGTGATTTTTATCTCTTAAAATTGCGCGATCTATTGAAAATCACTATTTTCTTTGTGTGGTGCAAATCTGAAGGAATTCTATCGAAATAAAATTTTGCAAACAACGTCCTCAACTAATTTCATTAGCAATTTCAATCGTGATTCAGTTAATTTATCTAGAGACTCGGTCGATGTATTATTATCTCTGAATAAAGCAAATTCGGCTGTAGGGATACGCATTTTCTTGTATTATGAAGGCCAAGAGTAACGTGATGATCGGAAAATTGAACTGGAAACTAATTACGGTGGTGAGCCATAAATCGTCACGATTGATATGATTATTGCTGAGAAAAACTTGGTACAGGTAAAATTATGGAAAAAGCGCAGCGTGTGTGCGCGCAGACGACACAATTGAAGGACTCTTGATGCCTGTCAGGACTGATATTCATGAAAGTCGATGACAGAAGCGACGAGTTTCTATTACCGGCGTCAAGTTGACCGTTTTACTTTTGGTTTTCCACTTTTTTATCATCCCGACATTTGGTAGAGTCTCAGCAAAAGTCAATATTCTACGTAACCAACATTGACGTTTTGATTAAGTCAAATGTGTGACTATTTGGTCAGGTTTTCCAATCCGAGGGACGATGAAAATTCCATGTTTTTTTTTCCTCGGCTTTATTTTATTCAAGGCAAACATTTTATTCTGATTCATGAGCTTTTTTGCTGGGGAAAGTTCATCAAAATCGGCTTAACGTTTTCGTCTGAAAAACGACCCAACACATTTTCCCAATCGGGATTTATATACTTGTTGGAGAATTCAAGTGATTTAGAATAATGATAAAAAGTCGCGACGAAAGGGAACGAATATTAATTCTGTCGAACAACTCGCTTCATTCTGCCTGGAATCGTTATCAAGGTCTAGAATTCATAAAATTAAAGAAGAGTACGATCCTGAAGTTTGCAACGTTGGAATGCATCGAAAAATATTTGATTTTTTTGAAGATTTGTTCAATTTTCAATGTTCGATTTTTGAATGGCAAAAATTGATCATTTTATGATCGTAATTACATTCCGCATTTGAATAATTATTTTTGTCAAAGATAGAAATGAATTTTGTTGCATTCCAACGATGCAAACTTCAGAGACATAGAAGAGTTGCAAAGTGTTGAATTATCGGATTATATGCAGCGTCCGAAAAATGCAGAGCAGCCTTCGGTCAATAGTTATACGAGGAGATCGGAGCACGAACTCGAACTTCGTAGCTTGTCAAGAAAGAGGGGAAGAGCAAAAGAGAGAGAGAGAGACACGAAAATCAGTTGAAAAAGTCCATTAGTATGAAAATGCGTTACACAAGATGCTTTTGAATAAACATGCAGTTTTTCCGCCGCCGCGCGGTACACTCAGCACTTGTATAGACATTTAAAAATGCAACTGTGTCTTTCTTCCTTGTGAACTTTTCGTTGACGTGACGATGGTTCAACGTTGTCATCATGTTGCGCATTATACTTTCTTGCCCAAGTGTCTGACCTCCTCGAAATTTCGAGAGACCTCCATCATTACGAAACCTGCTCCGATTTACGTGTTCGACATCCGCGATTTTTTTTTCTTTTTCCTTCGATAACAAAACTTTGTATCAACTTTTATTATTTTATGAAAAGTTTTCCAGCATTCTCCGCCTTTCCATTATTATTTTCATACTTTTCGTCAAAAGTTTTGCGACGTTCGACCTTTTTTTTGAACTCTGACCCTGAAGTCTTTGCGGGGACCAACGAAAAATACTTTTTTTTCCATTCTTTGCTGAAGTCAAAAAAACAATGACAATTTTTGTGTCGATTTTTCGTTTGAATTCCAGAGAAACGATATTTTTATCGTCCTGATTAAAAATTGCGTGGGAATCGCGAGATTTCTATGATAAGAAACAGAATTTCGTTGCATCCGAACGATGCAAACTTCAACGTCGTGATTCTGTCACCTTTGACCTAAAATCTGTGGAACAGTTGACTCGTTTTCGTCAGAAGTGTCGGCCAAACCGTTGGCATTAATTTTTTCTTTATTATACATACCAGGCTGACGCGAACCTCCGCATAAAACAGCAATTGACCAAGTCTCGTTACGATAGACACATTTTTATTTTTTTCGTTCCACTCGTAAGGAAATTTTGTCAATTGTTTCGTTATAAATTTAATTTGAGCACAATTAGTTACGAGAGCTCGTAACTTGGAACGGAAAGACATAACCATCCGGACGAAAGATTAATTGCACGTGAAACCACAAGATTGTCAGAATTAAATGCTTCATTCGCTCAAACTTCACGTACGTGAGTTTTTAGTCATTCGAGAGGGAAACTCGTTGTCAATAAATTGGAAAATGTCGTAAAGGCGATAAAAATTGGACGAAAAAAAACAACGCACAGCAGAAATTTTGTTTTCAGTTTAATGATCCGATGATTTGAAAATAATTGTGTCTGTGAGAACTGCGCAAAGGCTTATTGAATTTTTGTTTCATTGTCGTTGGTTTTGTAATATTTGCACACGGAGAAAATGAAGTCGAAAATTATCAAGAAATATACTAGGAATCCAGTTACTTATTGTTGAAAATTATAGTATTTTGAGGATAGTTCGGAAATTACAGCAATATCTCGAATGGCAGTGCGACAAATCGTTCTAAACAGCATAGTAAAACATCATCATCAGATTAAAACCGATTTTACAATTTAGCATAGCAATTAAAGAAAATCGCAATGGTCATGGTAAACAAAACAATACGTGTGATAAAATTTCACACATGTTCGATATATATTCATATTGGGATAGTAGAATTTTACTAATGTCGACGTTTAAAATTTGAGATATTCTCACTCATAACTGAATTTTTATCTGACATAGTAAATTGTTCATGAAAACAAACCTGAAACTCATTATCGCGCGCATTACTGTTTCTTATTCATATAGAACTGTTTATAATCCATGCTAAGAAAAATTGTAAGTGTTAAAAAATACTATGCTGTTTTGGAATTGGTGCTACGATTCTTTTGATTTTGAAACTTCGCATAGAACATTTTCCCAAAACATTTGATTTCTTACTAAAAAAAACGAATCCGTTTTCTCCGTGTAGGAAGTTTAGAGCAAACAAATATAATTTCTACGTCAAAGTTCATAAAGGAACAATTGGGTTGAGTGAATAAAGCGCATACGTGCAAGCCTTTCAATATTTTTAGATCGACAACGACACGGAAAAGCACGAGCGTCGAAGCGCGTAAAACTCAGTGGTTACGGCTCTCGTAAAAAGTATTTTTTCCCTCGCTTTTCTTAACGTTAAACAGGGAGTGTGTACGAGTGGGGTTACGAGTAGTGGCTTTGTCGAGAGAGCTCCACGCTGCGCGTAGCTCGAGCTACGTAGCAATATAGCAGAGCCCTTGCTCCCGGGCTCTCGTCTAATGGCCATTGCACCACGTGAAAAAAACCGCGATATACCTGTGAGACCACAGACGCGTTTGGCTAACTCGCCAGTCGTCGATTCGACGTTGCGCGAATGGGCCGCGAAATTTCCTCTGCATTTTCTCTCGAAATTCGCTTATTTACTCCAATTTTCGGATTCAATTGGGATCGTCATATATAAAAAAAAAAAACCCAATTTTCCCTGTTTTTATTCTCGTCGCTGGTCGAACGATTCTGATAATATTATTGAAAGGTCCAATATTTGTTTTCACTTTGATTTCGGTCATCTCCCTTATAATCAGTCTGTTAATAATCTCTTCGGCCATTAAAATTCTACTCTACGGTCCATTGGCGTTGAATCTAGTGCTCGGAGGTTTCCGGAGCTGTCGATAACAAAAAATCAAACAAATGTTTCTTCATTTGCGTCGAATCAAAACGACCTGACGAAGGATTTTTAAAAATCGAGAATTCGACCGATGACCGCGGTCATATTTTTATAAAATTCATGAATCTTCCCAGGCATCCCAATTCAAGAGAAAATCGAGTTTTGTGGCGTGAAAAAAATGAAAAACTTTTCGTCGTCGTCGTATTATTTTAGTTTTTTTAACGGCTGTAGAATTTTTTT
Organism: Diadegma fenestrale; assembly: GCA_037043255.1. Taxonomy (NCBI): domain Eukaryota; kingdom Metazoa; phylum Arthropoda; class Insecta; order Hymenoptera; family Ichneumonidae; genus Diadegma; species Diadegma fenestrale. Next base: position 40,106,190 of record CM073309.1, read on the forward strand.
TCTGTATACAAAGTTTCGTATCGCCACTATAATATCGCCAGTAAAATTTGTGATGGATAGAGACACATTTTTGAGCGAGGGTACCGGATGAAGAAGGCACGCGTTGTGACTATACAGGCAGCTCGCCCCCGGTCTATATAGATTGAGATCGGTCACACTATTTTTACGTTACGCGCAACATTCACAGGGAAAAGTCGTTGGAGATCATTGGTGAGAGCTACGAATACGAATGTTTGACGAGGAGAACGAGATCGAGGGTATACGTACGGCGGCGGCGATGGGCAGCTTCCGCGTGGCTGACAAATCACCGCTTTCACGACGATCTCCCTTGCCCCGCGCTTATTCTTTTCTTTTTCGCCGAACGAAAACAAATTCGTTCGCGCGCCTTTCTGTCTGCTCTTCTCTCTTTTCACCAGCTCCCTCGGTCTGCTCCTTTCCGTCGCGTTTCGTTCTTTTTATATATATCTATACCACTTTTATCTACGTCCCACCGTGTATATTTAAAACCCTCGGAAAATCATCGGAAACTCGAGACTACCAACGATCGAGATATCTCCTCCCGCCTTGTTCCCATAACGTGCTCCCATTTGTTTGGCAATTTCAACCGCATATCCACTCGGATATAACAGCACGACGACTGAGGTTTCGACTTCTATATCGAAAATTCGTTACAAACGATACTAGCACACCAATTTTTGATCACTCCTGTCAAATAAGTTTTCCACTCTCCTTTGTGCTGCCCGCAAACCCTCCACTCTCTGCGAGTCCTTCAAAATTTCAACAATTCCATAAATCTTGGTCATTTTACGGTTTTAATCCAAAAACTGGACCATCCAAGTACAAAAATGTTGAGTGTCTCGTGCAACGTGCAAAATACGGACAATTTAATGATTAAAAATTTACCAAAGTTCGAATGCATCGAAATATATTTGATTTTGTCATCCAAATTTTTCGACCCGATTACGCTTTTTGGATGCCAAAAATCGATCATTTCATCTTCATTTAAATAATTATTTTTTGTCAAAAATAAAAACGAATTCCGTTGCACTCCAACGATGCAAACTTCGGAGTTATCCGAAGTTCATTGTGTCGTTTTGGACAAGTTGTGGCCATGTAAATCGGTGACTCAGTGCAAATGCGTTAGAATCAATCTGGCAGGATCAGACGAAGGAATCGTACGAAGGAATCCTCATAAATCACAAAAACGTTGAATTTTTGTAATTCATTTTTTACCTTCGATTTCGACTTCTCCAGATCACAAATCGAAGGGCAATCGTGACTGAATTTTGTCACTTTTTCTGCTGGGGAACAAAATATAACGATCTTTTGGTCTTGAAGTTCTAACAAGCAACAAATACGGGTGGAAGATTTTCAAAAAGGAAGAAAAAGAATTCCGGGGAATTGTAATTTTATTGTAATTTTTAACCCTCCGCGGACACACATGGGTCTGGGGCGTCCTACAGTTTTTCACTGCACTCGGACTTCGTTGAAAAATGTGAAAAAATTCAGGAACATCGTTTTGGATGGTGATGGATAAAAATGAATTTTTCTTGTTGTTATTTAATGATAAAGCAGAAGTTGGCAACGTTGGAATGCAACGAAAAATATTTCGTTTCATCGATGATTTGTTTAATTTTCAAAATTGTCCGAATTTTTCGAGTCCATATACTTTTTGGGTCGCAAAAATCGATCGTTTTAATCTCGTAATTGCATACCGCATTTGAATAATGAGTTTGGCCACAGAAAAAAAAAATTTCGTTGCATTCCAACGATGCAAACTTCAACGTCATAATTAAATGGTAATCGATACAAAAACGAGAAATTCAGTCGCTGAATAGGCTGGACGTGCCAGACCCATGTCTGTCTTATAACGAAAATAATAGTGGACGTTATTACCGATTATTGGAAAAAAGTTTTGCACTTTCGATAAATCGCGTTTGGGCTTTTTATAGTAAAGGATTAAATGGGAAGATTAATAAGTGAGGAATATTGTGCGAGAGGGAAAGAGGCGAAGACATCGAAAGTAGCTTAGTCTCTCCCACGCTTGCACTTTGGCAGCAGAGGGTAGAGAGAGAGTGGGGATTGTGTGCTTGCTGGTTGCTCGTTTGCCGCTGTTACTGGTGCTAGTCAGAATAGCAAGGCACGACGACGGTGTTCTCTCGTACGGTTCGCGCGCGTTGTTCGTTGGCCACGCGACCGCTGCCGGTTTGTCAGTCCGCCAGGTTCGGCCGTGGCGATAACTCCTCGCACTCCTCGGGTTACCGCAACAAGACGTATAATCTAGACGAAAGCTTCGTCACAACGAAACAGTCCATTTAATTCCGTTGTTCACCGTACGTTTGTATTTTCGGATCGATTCCCAGCGAGCGTTTTAAAATTTCGTTTTTCCTCCAATTATCTCATTGCATTCGCGATCGTATTCTGACGAGGCTAGAAGAGAATTGACAATATCGAAAGGAAAAATCGCTACAAAATTGAATTTTTGCTGCGAGTCGCTACGAGTGTTGTTTCGTAATTTTGAATCTCTTCTTAGCTCGAGCATGCGTAATACGCTCATGTCCGACCGCAGCGTGCTCGAACTCCTTCGAATTATTATTTTCTTCGGCCTGTAATAATTATTTTCTCGTATTCGCTATTTTTTTCACTCCCTTATTCGCATTCGCGCGCTGGAGCAACGTCTGCGTAGTTTTGGCTCTGTTGAGCAAGAATAGCGTTGAATGAGAACAATAAATACAAAGACGCTATGAGGAATAATTAATTTCCGGTTGAGCGCTGTTCTTTTTTGTAATATAAACGAAGGAACCGTGGGATGACGAGTCTTTGTGTTTTTAATTGAACCCGGTGACGGTTTTTTATAATCTGAAGCTGGCACCTTCGTGCCGGAACTTGAATAAAGGCAGAGTTTTTCGACGGGTTCGCGCGTTGACACGGAATATTTAAAAATATAATTAAAAGCAATCGGATTGAGAAAGACGCTGGCAGTTGATGTCGCGAACGCAGCAACAAAAATTTGTATTGTTCCTCTGACAAGTAATTTTCTTACGCCCGTACTTTGCCCTCGTGCCTACGCATAATGCACTCGTACACGTGGAAATAACGTTTGCCGCGCGAATGGCCGTTGTTTCGTTCATATTCGCGGCTCCCAATTCTTGTAATCTCGGGGCTTGAACTTTAAACAAAAAGCAGCACGTTGACCTGTGCACAAATGTTGTATACCGAGCATGGACCACGAGGCAAAGAAAGAATCGCGTGTGAGAAGGATTCGTGCTCGCAAGGGTGTTAAAGTTGAGCGGAGCGAAAAACTAACGAGACTCTTTTGCACAACGTGCAAATATTACGAAAGAATGCACGTACACTAAAGCATTACCGAGTTTTTGTTTACAAATAAAGTAAAAAAACGTTGTACATTGAAATTCTCTTCTGTCTCGCTATTCCCGACACTTTTTTCTCATGATGCTGAAGTTTGCAACGTTCGAATGCAACAAAAAATATTTGATGTTATAGTTGATTCGTTCAATTCTCAATTTCATTCAAATTTTTCGAGCCGCTATGTTTTCGGGTGGAAAAAATCGATCGTTTTATCATCGTAATTAAATTCTCCATTTAAATAATTATTTTTGCCAAAATTGAAAAGAATTTCGTTGCATTCCAACGATGCAAACTTCAGAATCATTTTTTCTCGTTTCTCTTCTCACCGCCAACAAAAAGGACGCGATTTATTTAAATACTCGATTAAATGAGTTTTTTTTCGCAATTCGAAAGTAGTAAATCGTAGTGAATTACGATTGAACCCAATTTTCATATTTCGCAGGAAATCGTTTTGATCTCAACACGAAAAAAAAAGTGATTCGAATAAGATTCAAGTGTTTTTCATGCCCTCGAAGGATCCAATAATCTCGATTTATCGCGATACATTAACAATCGAAGAATCGTGCTCAAGTAGAGGATTTAATTCGGCAAAGAGGGAACAAGAGCAAAGAAAAGTTGTGGCGAAGCAACTGGTGGCCGCGACGGCAAGCTTTATCTCACAAATGAAAGCTCCGTGAAAAAATCCATCATCCCTTTTTTTCCGATTGACAAATAACGTTGGTTGACCCGGGAAATAATATAATTGGCGAGCTCAAACTATCGAGGAGGCTTGCGGAGCTCTCACCATCGGAATTCACCATGGCAATTCCGAGGATTCGTGAGTGCGTTATTATCAGCCTTATATTTCTACTTCTGCTTACGGATTCGACTACATCGCAAAGACGAAGACGCCCGTCGGGACCACGTAGGCGAGGTAAACATATATATATATATAGACATATTTTATCCACACATACATAATGCACTAGACGCATCCTAATTCATGTTAATTGAGCCAAGTCTGGGAGAAATAGCCATGGGAGAGAGACACCTAATTTCTATTGAGTTGGCCACACTAAAACCACTTTGATGACGGCACAAGCGTTCCCTTATTGCCTCGCTCTCTCTCACCGGTCTCTCTGACATACACTAATTTATCCATCCCTCATAAAAGGTGGATCGTTCGTGAGATTTTTCATTTTCAACCCTCGCCAGACACACATGGGTCTGGGGTGTCCACCCCATTCAGCGAATGGCATGCATTTTTGCGTTTTTCGTATCGATTACATCGTCAAATAAAAATAATAAAAGAATCATTTTTATCCATCACCCGGTGCGGTTTCTCTTTTCGTATAGATTCAAAACTACTTTGCTCAATTTTTTCACATTTTCAAAACGAGTTCAAGAATAGTACAAAAATCGATAGGACGCCCCAGACCCATGTGTGTCTACGGAGGATTAAGAACTTTTTCAGGGTGACATTTGCTCGAAACGATGCAAGTTTTTCGCGTCAGTTATCTTTTGAGAAAAATGATGGAAAAATGTAGAGACGTGCGAGCTTTTTCAACCCCTGACCACGATATCAATGACTCTGAAGTTTGCATCGTTGGAATGCAACGAAATTCGTTTTTATCTTTAACAAAAATAATTTCTTGCGAAAAATTTGTATGACATTGAAAATTGAACGAATCATCAATGAAATCAAATATTTTTCGTTGCATTCCAACGTTGCAAACTTCAGCATCATCGAAATCACGATAACCGATTGGCTTGAAATTCGGTCCACATTTTCGTTAGACTGTTGGCAAGGGCAGCATAAAGTCCGCACAAGAGCATACGCGAAAGATCGATAATCAAAAGTTCCATCGCGTGGTCTGTAGACTCAAAAATTCACAATGGATTTTACATTTTGTATCATAAGTTTCGGTTCATTATGAACCCGATTTTTTTTTTACGAGGACATTGGAATTTTTTGGGTTTTGATTTGGATTTCTTGGTTCGAATATTTTTTAGAATCGTGGGAAGAATAAACGCCGACGATGGCTTCTTTCTTCGTTACAAACGAATGTCGTTTTTGGCTTAAGCCCTCTTGCGTATTTTTCGCGGCTCTGCTCATTGTAATGATGAGTGGGGAAAGGTCGAGCCTGAAGCAAGTCTACGCGGTCAGACAAAATCGTCCATAAACATATATAAAAGTATATAAATGTTTATATATTTATTGAATATCCTGGCAGATATAAAACGATGGAACTCGCGTTTTTTTTTCGCTTTCTCTATTAAAGTTCATAATGCAATGCGATAGCGTCGCATAATTATTATATCGAAAGAACGTCTCGTCACGCCATATCGTTGTCCGCGCGTCTGCCACTTTGTTCGTTCCTGGCTCCGTCCTTCCGCGGTTGTCTTTGTATGCATTTAGCATCTCGTTCTGCCAGCAATGACAAAGCTTGCATTCGGTGGACTCGAGAAAACTTTTTTCCTCCTTCCCTTCACGATTTTATTGTGACGTTTATCCTAAAAAACGAAAAATCGAACGAAATGTTTAGGAGACGTTTAGAAACAAAAATTTTAGTCTTTTTTTTTCTCAAGGGATTTCTCGTTGCAGAAAAAATGATGAAAAGCCTTTTTTTTCCTGGGCATCAAATTCGACTCGAAAAAAAGGAAATTCTCGTCTTCGACGTCGTTGAGAAAAAACGGTTTAAAAGTGTATTTTTGATTTTTTAAATGGATTTCGAATTTGTGGAAATTGGCATTTCATTCGAGAATGACAACAGTCACGTTTTTACCCAATTCCACTGCCCTGGAAAATTGATGATGCTCTTAATTCATCATTCAATAATTAAATAATAATAATTCAATAATCATTTGATGAGGGAGTAAAAAAAATGGTAACTCTTTTATCTCCTTTGGTAATGTACTTAACGGAGTTTCTTTAATATCTGCGAACGAAGAAAAAATATTGCAACCGTTTTATTCGGAGCTGGCAGTTTTTCTCAAGCACGAAAAAGTCTCATTTTCTTTGCTTTTTTTTCTCCTCCCGAGCCTTTTACCACTGGCATCTCGAGGCTCAAGTGTTTCACGCTCGGTCCGTCATTTTCGAAATAAAACAATTGCCACGGGGTGTGTGCACCACGAGAGCAAACACCATAAATGTGTCGTATTTTATGTCCTCAGCGTGGATATGTGTTTGTACATATAAATATATAAGTACGTGCTCCTCTTACTGACCGACCTGTCGCTCTGTCGCGGCTGCTATAAAATGCATGCAATAAAGGCACCGCCGTTCTCGCACGTCCCCGTGCCTACTTTTCTTTCCCTCGCATACGCTTAGACGAGAATTCTCCTAATGCCAAAGCTACGCAAGAAAATAAATAAAGCGTTACTTTTCCAACGCCTGCTCCGATAATCCTCATCGCTAATATCGGCAAACGAATTATTACTCGAATGAAAAACTATTCAACTGTCATTTCACTCTCTTGTCTTTCCATGAAGCATTTTTTTTACTTTCAATATCGGAAACAAGTCCCGAACTTGGTTTTTCACTCATAAGACATTGAAATTGCGACCTTTGAAAATCTTGAATTTACCAATAATCTTCCGTAGACACATTACCATTAGCGCACCTCCGTAGACACACATGGGTCCAGCGCGTCCTTGCGTTTTTTCCATTCTTGGACTCGTTTAAAAAATCAAAAATTATGATGCTGAAGTTTGCAACGTTGGAATGCAACGAAAAATATTTGAATTTATTGATGATTCGTTCAATTTTCAACGTCGTCCCAAATTTTCAAGTCAATATGCTTTTTATTTATTGATAATTTATTGCTAATTACATTTTGCGCTTGAATTATTATTTTTGCTAAGGATAAAAAACTAATTTCGTTGCATTCCAACGATGCAAACTTCAGAGTTATCAAAAATTCCGTAAAGTTGTTTCAAATCCATAAAAAGAGACTGCACATGACGTTGAAATTTGCATCGTTGGAATGCAACGAAATTATTACTTTTTCTGCGGCGAAACTCATTATTTAAATGCGGAATGTAATTACGAGGTTAAAACGATCGATTTTTGCCACCCACAAAGTATGAGGGCTCGAAAAATTTAGATAATTTTGGAAATTAGACAAATTATGGATGAAACGAAATATTTTTCGTTGGATTCTAACGTTGCGAACTTCAGCTTCATGACTGCACTGGGTGATGCATAAAAATTAGTTTTCTGGGCTGGGCAGCCCAGACCCATGTGTGTCTACCGAGGGCTAAGTCACCGTAATTGCTCAAAGGCCCGAGCCACCGAGCGAGCTCAAAAAATTCCATATTGTGAAAAGACCCAAACCCGGTAAAGATAGACGAGGAAACTTGACATACTTCCCGGATTTCTTTCTCTAGTTTTTGCAGCCGCAATGTGCATTGTTGATTTAAAAAAAAAAATGGCTGGAAATTCATGCGAATGGGAAACAAACGGTTATTTCATGATTACAAGAGATTGACAAATGGCTGACCTAGTTTGCGGCGATAGCAGCACAGCTGTGAGATTGTGGGAAATGAAACTTGGCTATTAATTTATTTATTTCAATCATCCTCTTCATTATGTTGTATTATTATTTTAATGTAACGTGTTAATTTGACGAAAATCGATGGAGACGTTTTGTGACGTCACAGAAACTTTAAATCGTTTTTACGGAAAAACGGGGGATCAGAAAAAATTCATATTAGATTTGAATTTTCTACGATTTTTTATCTTTCGAATGGTCCTTGGTGGAAGAAAATCCGTTCAGCCAATCCAAAGAAATCTAACATTGAAAATTTTGGTCGCGCGTTTTGGGAACGCGATGATTTGAGTTGGTCTGTGAAAAATCGAAACATTCGGTTCAAAGAGTAAAGGATAATCGAGCAATTTGATGAAACACGATGAATGCGGAAGAGTTGATGAAAATAAATTCCGCAATCGGTCGATTCAGTGTGTACTGAACCGATGAAAATTAATCAATCGCTTATCAAGTGCGCATGTGATGCAGTTTTATGCGTTTAGGAAAAAAGAGTAGAAATGAAGTGTATGTCGCTGCGTTTTGTTTGTGCATTGAAAACGAGACGACATGGAGCAACACGTGAAATGAGAAACCAAAAGCAGTGGAAAGAGAGGCGGCGGCAAACGACCGGGAGAAAGCCCGCGTCGTTGCCCTTTTTTCTTTGCCGCGCACTATTTTTTCATTCAACGTAACCCCTGCACGCACACAGCTTCGCAATCGACAAACGCATTCTGCGTGAGAAGCTCTCGTTTCAAACAACTCCAGCTTTTTGCCTATTTCGTCGCTTTTTTTCCTTTTTTCATTTTATATAAATATATATCTGTGCGAACGAAAACACACGTGTGGAAAAAATTCAAGTACCGAGGTTAGCATCGCTGCTGCCTCGACCCTTCATTTTTCCTTCTCTTTTTTCCGATACGCCAATTCCCATGTTCTCTGCTCTCGTGAATATAGCTTTATTAAGACTGCATCGGTAAAAACCCAGAAAATATGTTAAATGACCTGCACATAGGAAGCTCGTAACCTTTTTTTTACCCGTTCAATGCTTTTCATCAGTTTTTTCGAGGCGAAAAGAAAATGTTGTTAGAATAAAGTCAATGCATGTGATCGCTATTTCTTGGCATGGAGTCGCTCACATCAACTTTCGAGTTGTTAAGGAGGTTCCGTTAGTAGAGCGATAATTAGATTAAAATCTGGAAACGAAATATGTTGTTATTTAGGCAGCAAACTTTAATCTCTTTCAAAATCATCCCAGGTCAACCAAGTTTTACTGCATATTTTCCAAGTCGAAAGTCACTTGATTCAACATTGGCTTTACGCAAATTTCTTACCCTTATGAAATCGGAAAAATATTAAAAATACTTCGCGATTAGATAAAACGCGTATTAAAATCTCAATTTATAAAAAAAACTTCAAGGGTTCCGAATCAATCAAAAAATAGTGGGGTCAACGAATGTTTGGAGGAAATATTTCTAGTTAAAATCGACGGAATGCTCGGAACATTTCATTTTTTAGGAGTTTGGCAACAGATCGCTTGCAAAACGAAAAGCAGATCGTCGAAAAATCAACGTCGTCACGCGTAATCACAAGCTCAGAAAAAATGTTTCTACGTTCCGCGATTAGCACGCGTGACAGTGTCGACCTTGTCCGAGGCTGCTTCAATTTTTGGTAACTTTAGACACGAAAGATTAATTACATCGACTCAAAGCGCCCAATTAGTTACACCAATCATGTGACTCCGTGTTGCTCCTTAAAGCGAGGCATTGCAAAATAATTGTACGAAAATCGTTCCACCGAATGTGGTCGCGACTTGACATTTTTCCATGATGCTGGAGTTTGCAACGTTGGAATGCAACGAAGAATATTTGATTATATTGATGATTCATTCAATTTTCAAGGTCATCCAAATTTTTCGAGCCGATATGCTTTTCGGATGGTAAAAATCGATCATTTCATCATCGTAATTACATTTTCCATTTAAATAATTAGTTCCGCCAAAGATAAAAACGAATTTCGTTGCATTCCAACGATGCAAGCTTCAGAGTCATCATTTTTCCGAGGGTTCGATTTTCGTTCACATTATTCGAGAGATGAATATTTTAATGCAGGAAGATTCGATTACTTTGAGGGAATTGATTTGCACGCCAGTCAAGTCAAATATTGTAAAATGTGGGGACGTTTTTTTTTTTTTTTTTAAGAAAATGTCGTTTATCTAATACAGATTTCCTGGGGAATGTCTTTATCGCTGACTTCTGATCGGATTATATCGTAATAAGAATTATACATGTACTCTTTTATATTGAAGATTATTCTGCGAGCAATCGTGCCAAGAGATAGAATTAAATTGTGCACTGGGTACCGACGGTATATATAGACACACGTGGTACTCGAGTAACTGCATGTTCGAGCCACGCGTAGATTCATGCATATTGCAAGGGACGGCTTCACGATTCTCGCATAATCGATTTTATCGTCGCGAGGCCCGTCAACGTGCGGATGACTAAAGTAAGCTCAAAAAAATTGAAACAAAAATATAAAAAATGTTAAACTTGATTTACTTGTTTTTTTTTTGTCAGGTTTTGTTGGTCACGAGTTCGGAAAACGCGCGTCAGTTCGAAAATATTCAATGTTCATAGGCTCGATCATTGTTTGCGAAACTTTGAAAAACCCACAAGAGCGAGATCGAACTGGCCAATGAAATCGAGCGATCAATTTCAGGCAACCAATCAGATTTCGAGTTTTTCACGAGCTCAGTTCGCGTGCACATTTCAGGTTCAGTGTTTTTTCATGAGATTCGATAAAAACAATTAGCGGGCGCGGTTTATTTATGTGTTTGCGGCGCGGTTTGTCAAAATTAGAACTGTCATTGGTGATTCGATGGATCAGACTTGATCGTGTGACCTTTGAGAAAGTCGGAATATTCTTAGCCCTTTTAGAAAATAATGAAATCTGATTTGGCGGATTCCCGAAATGACGACATTGATTGATTGGCTCTTTAATTGACTGATCACAAGTAAGACGGAGTTGGAAAAATTTCAATCATTTCTGGAACTCGTTTAACGTTTGTACTCCAATTGTGATAATCGCGTATCGATTGTTTTACTAGAGCGTCGATTGTTTGTTTTTCTTTTCGTTGTATTAAACTTGTCTAAGTAACGGCGAACGTTGGTGGATCAAAGTTTGCGAATTAGCAATGAGCCTGCGGATCAGTTTTGAAAGCGGCGTAATGCCGACGTGTTGGGAGCAAAGCCAAAGCTCTCATGGTGGCGTGAGGCGTATTCGATTAACTCGAGTACAATTTTCCTCTGATCGTTAGCACAGCCTGGACCTATCAAGCGGAAAGTGGGGGAGAGCGATTGCGAGGAAATAACGAATAAAAAAGGAGAAAAGTTTATCCGGCCTGCTGGTTGTTGCTGCATTGTATTTTAAATACAAGAAAACAAGCTCTGTACACCGGCTCTAGAGTGTAGATGTATGGATGGAAAAAGGAAGGGGGAGGAGAAGGAAACGCGATCTTTCTTACGTACAAAAGGTTTGCAAGGGCCGCGAGCTCACTGTACATTGACTTGAACCCTATAATAGCTGTAATCGGTACATACCTCGCTGACTTTTATTCTCAGAGAGGCAAGAAAGCTGTTCCCAGTTATTCCCTCGTGTCGTTACGAGCCTTACGCCTCTTTCTACTTGTGCTCCAACTCTATCCGTTTCACCCGATTTCAAATCTGTTTACACGTGTCTATGTGTATTTTCTATTCGCCAACCAACTTTGAGGCTTTTCTGAATCTCGTTAAACGACTTGGACTCAACTTGTATCGAGAGCTCTTCTTTCTCTTTCTTTTTTCTTCTATTTCTCGCTTACTTCGTCATCGAGCTATTCAGCCTTAAATTGCCTCGATCGGTTTGTGTATTAAAAGTTAGTTCCCAGTTCCATCTGAGCATAAAATGTAAAAGCCACGAAACCATGTTACGAATATTACGCGCTTATAATTGAAAACATTGTTATCAAAACCGTACACAAAAGCTTCAATTTCAATCTCGTTTTCGAGGCATTCCCCGCGACAGAACTCTTGCTTGTTAGTTACAATTTTGACTAAGTAACAAAGTACCTTTGAGTCACGTTTTTCATCGTTCGATAAGAGGCTTGGGAAGAGGAATCGCGTGTCGAATACTCAAGATGCCAGAACAGAGATCGAGCTTTGGTAAAGTCGTTTTTTTTTCATCAAAACGATAGATTCTCTGGGAATGGCATTTTAGGAGAGTGTGAAGAAGAATCATCGGAGCAAATCCTCCGAATCATTGATCATTGCGGAAGTATCGAACCGGAAGCAAGTATTTCCGATGCCCACGAATAAATAAACTTGTTCGGGCAGAAGTTGCGATGAGAGAGTTTTGAAATATGGAGCAAGGACGAGGCACACTCCTTTTCGATACTGTAAATCTTGAGACTTGGCCGGAAGTGCTGCGTCTTACTCGAGGCGGACTTCCGTGCGAGAGCATCGTTAGGATCTTTTCTTTCATTTCTGTATTTCCTTCTCGTATAGAGACGCATGTAACGTGTGTATAAGCGGATGTGTTGAGTTGGTTTGAAATGGTGAAAAAATGGGCATCTGTTAACTCGGAGTCGAAGGGGTGAAAACGAGGTAACTCTCGGTGTGCGGTGGCGAGCGGAGCACGATATCAGAAGTAGTAAACAGTGGCTGGACACGCCAAATCGATAAATCGAACTACGTCTTTAGCTCTACCGGCCATCACGAGAATCCGGTGCGGCTGAACTTGAATTTATGGCATTAATTATCGGATGCTCGTTCGCTTCGCACACCTCGATCAGGAGGGCGCGTGACCACTATGTTACAAAAAGAGATTTGCCATGCGTCACGAAACAATGCAAAAAGTTGCGATTGACGCTCGCGGCTGATACGAAACGAACGAGAATCTTCGCACAAACTTTTTTTTTTGCTTTTCCTCTTTTTTCAAGGTTTTTTTGGTGCGTTGTTTAGGAGCATATTGACTTTCGGCTCATTGTTTTCTCTCGTCGACTTATTACTCTTTGCCTAGTGTTTGCTCAGTGATTTCTCGTCTTTTATGTCTTTCCTGCGCTCTTTTCGTTACTCGGGTCTTCGTTTTACGCCCCTGAGGCTTTTACACTCACTTTTCAGCCGGTACATCGACGCAGAGTCAAGAGCAAGAGAAATATCATTGCCGTATTGAAAGGAAACGTCACAGACAACTTGCTCTCCACGTACGAGATATCGAGCACTGAATTCTTCCACTAAATCCACCTCCTCACCCTTTTTCATTGCTTTGCGGTTGGATATATTAGATTTGCGATCGGCGCGTCGTACCAGACTTTTTCTGATTCTCTTCCTCGCCCGGGTAAACATATTTTTTATTTACCGGAACAGGCACGGCTTGTGCAGCTACGATGTTGCTCTCGCGTCCCCCTCGAGTATGTTTTCCTTTCCAAAAAAAAAAAAAATTCCATCTCCTGTCTAGAATGTTTCCCAAACTTTTTAACTTCCGCGGCGATGATTCCTGCGAGCGGATTAAGATATTCAATTCGCGAGCCTAGAATCTCATTGTTATGTTAATTATTTATAAATCAATTTTCTACACTCAATTAATGAAAATCAAGTGGAACAATAAATTAAGGAGGTTCCGTTATGGCGCAGGGAATAACGAATTAAGTGAGGCATAATTCCCAAGAAAAAATGACGATCTGCTTTTCGTTTAGCAAGCGATCCGTTGCCAAACTCCTAAAAAATGAAATGTTCCGAGCATTCCATCGATTTTAACTAGAAATATTTCCTCCAAACATTCGTTGACCCCACTATTTTTTGTTTGATTCGGAACCCTTGGAGTTTTTTTTATAAATTGAGATTTTAATACGCGTTTTATCTAATCGGGAAGTATTTTTAATATTTTTCCGATTTCATAAGGGTAAGAAATTTGCGTAAAGCCCATGTTAAATCAAGTGACTTTCGACTTGGAAAATATGTAGTAAAACTTGGTTGACCTGGGATGATTTTGAAAGAGATTGAAGTTTGCTGCCTAAATAACAACATATTTCCTTTCCAAATTTTAATCTAATTATCGCTCTACTACCGGAACCTCCTTAAATGACGAATTATTTCGCGAGCCTCTCCACGAGACAATTGAAAAAATCATTTCGTCAACGTGACTCAACATGTTGCTGAAGTTTGCAACGTTGAAATGCAACGAAATCTATTCGATTTTGTTGATGATTCACGCCATTTTCAATGTCATCCAAATTTTTCGAGTCAACATGCTTTTTGGGTGGCAAAAATCGATCATTTTATCATCGTAATTACATTGTGCACTTGAATAATTATTTTTGACAAAGATAAAAAACGAATTTCGTTGCATTCCAACGATGCAAACTTCAGAGTCATGACTCAACTTGATGAAGAACTATTTTAAAGAAAATATTTTTATTTAAGATGAGAAAAAATGCATATAACTATAAATTATTGAGTTTTTTCCATTTGGTACAGAATGTCGAGAGAATCGTCAATGTCGATGTCCCGTTGCTGATTGTTTGTGTATGTCGGATTCACTATATAGTTTCGGGAAGAGAGAGAGAGTGTACAGGGCGGTGCTCGATAAGTGATTTTAAATTGGTACGAAGCGGCGTTGCGAGTGCCGTTAGCTAAGAGAGGGTTTTAGTCCCATCTCCTTGTGCTTCTTTCCTCCACATTCTCATTCCGCTTCATCCTTTCATTCTTTTTATCTTTCTATCGTAAGTTTGCTCCTGCTCTCTGTCTTTCTCCTCTTGTCTCTCGTTCTTTGCGGCCTCGTCGACGATATTGGAGTGAGCAAAAGCCCCGAGTTTATAGGCGCGTAGAACACGCGGGTATAAAGCTCCGCTTCTGATGCCGTACAATCATTTAAATTACGTTATTTACGAGCAATGCCACGCGAGGAGCGCCACTACCGGACCGAGCGTTCTCCTAAGCCAAGTTAAGAAATTCCGAGAGTCGCTTGTAACGGATAATTAGCAATCCAACCCTTTTTTCATCCACTCAATAATTCAGTAATCGATTTATGCCGATTTATTAAACGCTTCGTTTCGCGTTATTCGAAACGTGCCCTCGGTGACGTCACTCCTCGAGGATTCGTCTCGACGTTCACTCTTCTTACGGATTCTCTGCTCGTATCGTCTTTGCTTTTCCCTCTTCCCCCTCTCTCCATCTTATCATCGCTACCATACATTTTGCTCAACTCTGTCGTCGTCATAGAAGAATTTCAGGGACAGCCTACATTAGTTATGTATATGTTACACCTGTAACGTGAGCGCAACGACCTCGAATCCGCACCTCGATAAATTTACGATTGCAATTCGATCGAAAATCTTGGATTGGAATCTTCAGGCAAATTCCAGCGATGTTTTGCACACCCACGATCGTTACATATCGATATAGAATTAAAGTGTCTATAAGTATACACTTGGACGAGAGATGGTTGGGGAGAGCCGCCAAGCAGAGAGTTCGATGACTCGGGAATCGCGTTTCTTGTTAGGCAAAAGTCTTGCGCGATTCATGCCGATTGTTTTTCGTCCCGATTTTCTAAGCTTATTTTCATCCACGTGTAATTGACCTGACTATAAATTCTCCGGGCGAATTTCCAAGTCTTTCAGTTCGGTTTATATTACAACGTGGAGAAAATATTCCGCAAAGTATTTGTGCGTTGCAGGAATTTCTATGTCCTCGCGGAGCGACTCGTTTGAATGAAAAGGGGCTAGCTCAGAAATCCCGGTTACGTGTACGCGATATTAGATGTGTACAAATAAATTTTCGTATTTATTGAGTGCCTCGATCTATGTTGGCACGCGACAGCAACCAGGATTTGCATATATTCAGAATTCGTCATCACCGCGAGTTCTGTAACTTGGTGATATGCAATTGATAAGGAAATCTTATTTCTGCGTTTGTGTTTATTGATTAATTGAATTATTGTCATCGCGCGCTTTTGACTCCAGGTGCGACTCACTGCATGTCCATAAATCATGCCTCGTTTTTTTTTATTATCCTTTTGAAACGCTATACCTGTCGGTTCTAACCTTGATGGAAAATCTCGAACGAGAGAGCGTAACTGGTAGTCAGGTATGACACACGCGTGTGCAAGGGACATTCCAGAAGTAATTGATCGATCCCTCAATCGTGATCTTTGACATTTAGTTAGTTTGTATCTCGCGCTGAAGTCTCGAAGCTTTCATGGGTTTTATTTTATTTCTGTCATTCGATACCGGTCACAATATTTTTGTCTGATCGTCGCGAACAATGATTGCGCTACCTTGGAACAGCCTATGTCATCGCGATCTGTGTGTTTACTTGGCTGCTCATTGCTGGTGTACTTGTGAGTCTACGTGGGTGCAATCGCGCTTGAGAGATCCAGTTGAGATGTTTTTGCGATGATGCAATGATTGCTTTCATGCGAGCTGCTGGCACGCTCCCACGTCGGGGAGAAACGTTGCTTCGCGGTGTGGAATTATAGTGTATGCGTGGAAAAGACGATCGACAGGATGACATCGATCAGCGCGGCTCAAAGCAACAACCACGTGCAACGCGCGCTACTATATCCTTTATTTATCTTGCTTGTCTTTCTATGCAACCGCTCCATGCCAAGCACACGTCGTTTGCATTACTCACACCTACCGATATGTCACAGAGTTATTAACCTGATTATCCCTCGAGCTGCTGGGCTATTATTCACCAAATTATAGGGCACGATCTACGGAGATACCAAAATAGACACGGGATCAGATTTTGCCTGAACTTCGGATAATGCTTCGTCATAAAACCTCTTGATTATTTACGAAAAATATCACGTATTCTAAGATTTGTAGATATAAGTGTGATCTATTTCTAGCCCTTTTCCCCGACGACACCTTTTTCATCCACTCTCCTCCGGTGGCATTTCAAACTCGAGATATTCGGATTTCTTCTGTTATAATTTATGTCGTACCAGTTTGGGATTAGGGCGGCAGACTTTTCGTCTAAATCAGTTTTATGCTCCTACGGTTGCTTGTTTTTTTTTCCCCTGCGCTGAAACCATTTCGTCGTGCGCACGACGATTATTAACAATATTATTGCCGATGCATTTTTCAATCTTTTCGCATTTCAAGGTAGTACAACCCGGACAGTCCAACGCAAAAGTGAACATCATTTGAGTGTCTTGAATAACCGATTCCTTTTAGAAATACATGAATGAAAACGTTATTAATAGCCCCGCGCAAAAGTAAATGTAATTTTAGAACCTTGAATAACTGATTCCTGTTTAGAAATCCATAAATTAAATCATTAGTAGTTTCCTGTAATCGAAAACTTTTGCGAACGCTTGTTCACTGCCTTTACCAACACTTAGAAACTTTGTGTGTATGTTGCCTACTTGGATGGGCCAGCCGTGAAAACCTGCTCGGCCGGCCGCATTTCAGCGTGTTTTCCAAACTTTGAACATTCATATTTCCGAAAGTGTGTGGTAAAATGTGACCCTTTATTGTTTTTTATCATCCTGAAGTACTTGTTTATGTCTTCCTAGATTTTTATCGTTTTCTGTCTCAGTGTTTTTAACTACAAATTTATCTATGAGAAATCATGTCAAGTGCCCTATGCAAAGCGTTTTAAAAAAGCCATTTTCAATTGCAAATATCTCCGAAACGAGATGGTCATTGAATTTAAAATTTCACCAACTTGTACTAGATATCGTAAACAATATTCGAGTGAAAAATCAAAATATTCTGTCTCAAACTGTTTTCGGAATGTACTAGCTTAAGGACGCACATAGAGTTTTAAATATAATCGTGTCGCAAGACTGATTCACAGGTACGTTCCCAGCATCATCGCGAAGAACAAAAATATATATAAATACCGGTCACTTGCTCGATAATCGTGGGCGATTCTGGCCTTGAATCTATAAACTCTGGCGAACGATCGTAATGTCATGTTTCCTCAGACATCCGATCTTGATACTCGCATCGATCGTTTTGTCCTCACCATTTTCAAGCGCGTATACGAACCAAATAGCACATTCTCGCTTTTTGCTTTTGCAACACACTTTTCCTATTGGTATCTTCAACACGTTCTCTCCCTGCTCTGTCGGGTTAACTGAATATCCCATTATTTCAGAGTCTTCTGCCATTCGGAACTCTGGATCGCAGCGCGTCACTTGATTGAATTCTTATTCTACAGGATTCAACATTTTTCTATAACCTCGTAACTTTTCCCATTCTAAATTCAGAGCCACTGTACACACACTGAATACTTGTGCAATTCGTAGAAATCCCATTCTTCCGAATGGAATTTCATTCCAATGGCTTGATCGAGCCTTTTCATGACGCGGCGCATGATATTTTGTGTTTAATTTTTCTATCAAGTGTTACAGAGTACGCTCGAGTGTATATAAATGTTTTTCAAAAACTTCTCGCCTAATTACTCGACATAAAAAAAAAAAATCGTTATTGAGCTCTTGCCATGTAAATAAAACGGTGCGCGGTTCTCTTTGAAGAATTGAGCAAAACCGAACGAGTTCAAGTGCCACAGTTCGCTGAGTGCTATTAGGGCCTCATGCGAGGCTTATCGAAAATTCTCATCGATGTTTTGTATCGTGTTGTAATCATAATTATTATTTACGTCTTGAGATCGCGGACAAAGTTCGTGGTAACCAAGCTCCGTTTTTTTTCTTCTCGCGCTTACAACTTTTATTCCTCCTTTCCTTCTCTGCTCTTTCTTCTTCTTCTTGCTTTCCTTTTCGTTTTCTCTTGATACTCGACAGTAAACATGGGAGGTCCACGAATGTATGTCAGCATCAGAAGCCGCTTGCCGCTACAGAGAATCTGATAACGCGTAAATCGCCGTAAAACATAATTCTTGGACATAACTGCTGAAACCATCGGCATGCGGAGTCGAGTCCATGACTGAAATACTTACCGGCCTCCGCATTTGCTTAGAGGGTGAATTCAGCGTAATATCACGATTATAATTAACGAATTATTGACAAAAAACTCTCGGGAAATTGAAAATTTCGTGCTGGTCATTGTGAGAAAACAAAAAAATTTCAGCGATCACTGTACGTCATTTCGGATGAACTAAAAATATTCACACCGGTTAAATTCTGTTTCAATTTCGATTAAGAAGTAGTTTCTTATCTTTCGTTAATCATTCACAGGATTTAAAATAAAAGCCATTTGGTTGATTGCGCAAAATCGATGCAATTTTGTTTTTTAATCCGCCTCGATTCTGCAGCTTGCATAAAGTTGAAAATTCATTTAGCTCGACGTGGGAATGATGCAGAATCGGTGATAATTAAAATAGCTGTCGATTTTATATTTTCGTATGAACGGAACGTCATCGTTTTGTTAAATTAGATGAAGCCAATATTTATAGACTGCGCTAAATTTTTTCATTCTGTGGACACATGAATGAATGAGGCAGCCAAGTGAGGCAGTGTCACTTTGCAGACACAATACAATTAGGGCACCTCCCTAGACACACATGGGTCTGCGGCGTCCTACCGTTGAAAAAATCGGAAAAAATTAAGAAAAGTAGTTTTGGATCCATAGAAAAAGAGCCTGAACTAGGTGATGAAAAATTCTTTTTTATTATCGATACGAAAAACGAGAAATTCACGCCATTCGCTGTATGAGCTGGAAGCCTCAGACCCATGTGTGTCTACGCAGGGTTAAGCAGTCGTGTCGAATGAAAAAATAGATTGATATACCGGACGCAATAGTAATAAAATAAACAGTGTACGGAGCCGTTTTGTTAATTTACTTCTGAATGCTTTCCGCTTTACGAAGAATTATGGAAAGATCATTATCACTGCGTTAGAGGCTGCTGCGAGTCATAAGTATTTCGCGTGGATGTGATTTGGTTTTTTGCACGATGTGAAAAAGCGGGAGAGCGCGCCGGAAGCGGTTTGCATTACGCTCGAAATAGTGATGATTGCTCGTACGATTGTCATTCCCTCTTCATTCCCTTTTTTTGTGTGTTCGATGTGTGTGGCATGTATAGACGCGAAATGCTCTAGTGGCGAGAGTACCGCCCGTAGAATGATTCAACTCACTCAGCCACATTCATTTGAACGTTTTTCACCCCGACCATGACGAAAGTTCCAGTGAACTGGCCTCGTGAAAACGAAAATTCCTCGGTATCTCGTATATTTTTGCGGAGGAGGATGCCGCAAACTTATCCGGTTGAGCTATAGAGACACGTCACAATTCTCAAGTGCAACGCCGTTCTTTCGTCTCTTGTGGTTTCAGGCTCTCGCCTATACGATTATCGCATGTTTATATGCTTTTAATGATAATAAACACCGTAAAGAATAACATTCCGCGAGATTACGTACTAGAATGTTCTTTGCGTCCGAGAGTAACGCCGCTTTACGAGCGCTATTTATTATTCCAATAGCAGGAATATGCTAAATCCCTTTGACCAATAAACACCAGAGCGTTGCTTCGACTCTTGGGCTCGAATCGTCGAGAGCAACTCGTGCAGAAAAACCAGTAGATCTTTTTCAATATCTCAGCATCCTCTTGATCCTTTCGACTGATACAAAACGAACGTTGTTTCTCGAGCAAAAAACGATGGTTTGTTTTTAAATAAGTACACGGAGGAAATGGATTCGTTTTGTTTAGTAAGAAATAAAATGTTTTGGCAAAATGTCCTATACGAAGGTTGAGAAGCAAAGGAATCGTAGCACCAATTCCAAAACAGCATAGTATTTTTTTACACTTACAATTTTTCTTAGCATGCTTTATAAACAGTTCTATATGAATAAGAAACAGTAATGCGCGCGATAATGAATTTCAGGTTTGTTTTCATGAACAATTTACTGTGTCAGATGAGAATTCAGTTATGAGTGAGAATATCTCAAATTTTAAACGTCGACATAGTAAAATTCTATTATCCCAAAATGAATATATATCGGACATGTGTGAAATTTTATCACACGTATTGTTTTGTTGACCATGACCATTGCGATTTTCTTCAATTGCTATGCTAAATTGTAAAATCGGTTTTAATCTGATGATCACGTCTTACTATGCTGTTTAGAACGATTTGTCGCACTGCCATTCGAGATATTGCTGTAATTTCCGAACTGTCCTCAAAATACTATAATTTTCAACAATAAGTAACTGGATTCCTAGTATATCCCTTAATAATTTTCGACTTTGTTTTCTCCGTGTAGAAAAATCGCATCATCGTCCTGAAAATTCAATTTTAATGATTTTAATCTTTGATGATCGTGCAAAAACGACTTCCGGAGCTGAGTCGACCGTGTCGAGACTGTCTAATCGGTGAATGGTTTGTCAGACTCATCGGAGACCTCTCCGCATTATAAAAATAACGCCATACCTATTTATATTCAATGCTGGTTTGTTTAATCATGATTACCGCATCGCGCTATTGTCTGATTAATCACCGATTTATATAAAATATGTTGATGCTGCGTACGCAGCTTCTTCTCAATGATTTATATCCATGTCCTTAAAAGCTAGACTGCTCTGACAATTGATCGTGTCGTAACAACATGCAAAAGTTCATTCAAATTGACCACAAAACACTCCAGCGGATGTGGCTCATATGAAAAAATAAAACTGTTGAAACTATAACCATTCGCTACCATAATTGAGCGAATATTTTTTACTATGCAGTGATGCACCAACTCCACTCGAGGGAGGGAGAAAGATATCGTTATTATGGAGCTCACTCGCGCGATGAACTCATCAAAGTGCATGCTGTTTAACTAACGTGACATAATTCACGACACATGTGAGCTCTGCGAGACAGAGAAACACTGCTGTCCCATATAACGATCTTACACGCGAGAAAAAATTCAACGACAATGCATAAGAAACCGAAAAAATTCAATCAACCGCTTTTTAGTCAACATTCCTTCTTGCCTAGACGCATCGTCACAATTTACTTACATTCAGCCTTATAGCACGAGGAATAATTCTCATGTCAACAGTTTATCAAACGATTGCTAAGTTCTGAGTAAAACGAGATCGACTACGTAACCGACCACGACACATTTGTCTTCAGAATGGGCAATACGATCGCTGACGGAGGTCAATTTCATACGGCGTCGTTTTATTTCCATAGAACATTTTCGACACTCCTCGAGATCAAAAGACAACTAGTTATTTTATACCCAGCGACAAATCATAATTTCAATCTCGTGCCCACAGCCTCGTTTCCCATTTATCATTAGCTTTGAATATTTTCAATAAAATTCTTTTTTTTTTTGCGGTTACGCACATTTGGTACGGCCACTCAACTCTTTCACGCATTTCTAATCATTTCTGTTCTAACAATTTGTCAACCGCGAGTGTAAAATCGACCTTTTTGGGTCTGGAGAATTATTTTTTCTCAGTTTATGAATCTATAATTGCAAGTATTTGGAAAAAAAACTTGGGAAGAATTATTCTGACAGAAAACTGGATTTTTGCAAAAACGTGTTCAGTCTTCATTTTGAATAAAGCTGACGGGTTGTCGTGATGAATTGAAATAGCTTATCTAGAGACTCGGTAGAGTTTTGAGCCAAGTACTTGTCACAGCTTTGTCGTCCGCGCTTCACCAGATTATCTCTGAATAAAACAATTGCGGTGGTGCTGGGCGGAAAATCGTTTTCTTCAACTGTGGAGACGAATTTCTCGTTTTTAGTATCGATTACCGTTAAATAACAATGAGAAAAAAGAATTTTTAACCATTACCGCGAGTGCAGCCTCTCTTGCGACAGATCCAAAACCATTTTCCGGAATTTTTTCCATTTTTTTAACCCTTTGTGGTCGCACTTCCGCCACCGATCCCGGTGGCCACACTGGGTTGATTCTACCCAGTCCATTTTCGAACCCATATTGTGACCAATCTATCGGCCCAAAAATTCTCAAAAAATTACTGAACAACCCTTGGACATTCCAGTTTAGATACGAAAAACTTTCCTGAAAGAAATCCAACGCTAACATATTTTTTTAAATGCAAAATGAAGAAAAAAAACGGGAAAAAAGAGTTTTTTCACTAAAATAATCGTCACTTCGTGGATTTTCAATATTTTTGCCTCAAATTTAGACTTGATATTCATCAGATCTGATTCTTTTGTGAAAAAAATAGTAGGCTAGTCCAAGTCGGGCAAAAAACGGTATGGGACCCATGGGGTGTCTAGGGAGGTGCACTAATTCCTGTGTGTCTAAGGAGGGTTGAATCTGCACTATTGATGCAGTAAAGGCTGTGCGATGCTATCGAGTTTCTGATTGGTCGCGACAGTAGCTACGTTGTTCTGTATCGCAACCACCATGGAAAGTTTAAATGTATAACGATAATTTTCACAGTGCGAAGTGCGAAACGTTAAAACCTTTCGCTTGGACGAAAGGTCGTGAAAATTTAACTGCCACGAAGTTAGCCAGGCGACTTTTAATTTTTAACCTTTTGATAATTAATCAGGCTTGGTGGCCCGTATTAGCGAACGACTTAAAACCTCCAATTTTCAGTTGTTCCCGACTCAACTAATGTACTTGTCCAGGCTTTTTCCCCAACCAGAGGATTTGGTTACTTTTTTTTTTTTAATCAAGCGAAACTTTAATGAATTCTATTAAAATGAACAATCTTTTTACCAAACATGTTCAATTTCTAGTTATTTATAAAATTAATATTGGAAAAAGTTTATTCCCGATAAAAATTCAATTTTCTTCAACAGTTCCTCCGGAGGATCTTTGTAAGGCTCGATGTCGTCAAGATAAACCAGATTTCCACCCTAGGTTGCAAGATGCACCCCACCTCCTTTCGCTTTTTCGCGATTAAAAAAGAAAAAAAAACGCACAGTCAAAAAAATTGCAATGATTAGACTCTTTTTGTACTTGACTTGCAATTTCTCTGAAATTGGAAATTTTGCGCTGGGATTATCAGACAGTCGTTGTATCAAGGATTTCTTTATTTCTCCGTTGGTTTCATGAACTCGGATTCATTTTATTCGTCTACGACAAATGTTGATGGATATAATCAGTGATGAACCGTTCCCTCCGCGATCCCCCAAGAGTCTCGTAAATAATGCAGCAGTCATAATAACGATCGCTCGCGATAAATGAGCGGCGTTCGTTGACTTTTCGAACTTCATCTATCAATGCATATATCTTGTCGCAGCCTCACTCATTCATTCGCCGCGATTCATCTATAGCTTCTTGCCTGTGCGTACGTCACACTAATACGCGTTGGATGATTGTGTTGTATATACATCGCGACGTAACGGATGTGTATGTAGCTAATCTCGGTATGCCTAAAATTCCTCGCCGATAGTTTCGATTCGAGGGTCATTGTCTCTGAACGACGAAACTCGAGGCATATGTTCGCTTCGAGCATGCAGAGCAGCAAGAATGAGAATGAACGACAGCGATAGCGAATGCATAGTGTGTGATATTCTCGGTATCTTGACACCTGATATATACAAACGTCTGCGATGTTTTGTCTTGACCGAAATCGCGGCCACTTCCTCCGGAAATGGAGGTAAGCATTGCCGTTAATGGTCGCGTGTTTGGGCTTTCCTCATTTTCGTGAAAAGTTGGCGAATCCAGTAGAAAAAGTCCGATTAGAAAAAAAAACAGAAAATACCAACAAAAGCAAAGGAATTTTTTGTGTTTTTTTTCCGTTGTTTATTTTCATTTGAGAAAAAACCGCGTGGCTTGATGCGGTCGGCGTTGTGGACGGTCAAAGCTTTTATTTTTTAATTTTCTCTCTATCAAACTGCCGACGTGAACCTCTCGAAAACTCCGTCTTTTTCATTTCCTCGTGATTCTTGCAGTACTTGCAAATTTTATGAGAGCTTAAGAGCTATGAGAGATAAGTGGTAAAATAGGATTTCGCCTGAGGGAACATGCGAGCAGGGCGGAAGGCAGAGCTCGAACGAGCAATATGTCACCCCGTCCGCACAGCTTCCCCTTTTTGTACCAACATTTTTTTTCCCTGTCGTCCTTAGTTTTTCTGTCCCGTTCTGGCTCATTGCCCCTCGCTGTTCTACTTGGAATCTCTTTTAAAAGACAATCCCAGTCTCCATTCTTATCGATGTTTTCGAAAAATTTTGGTTGAATTTGAATTTTACCCTAGAACGATAACTTTTTTTATTATTATTATTATTTTTTTTATATTTTTTTTTGAAAAATTCATATCTCCGGTAAAATTCAACGAAAAGGACTCAACTTGGGCTTATCATTTTCGTTTTTTAATGCAGAATCACGTTAGCCTGGAGGAGTTGACTTTGAAATAAAAAAAATTTGTCAAAAATGCGGTAAAACGATGTAAAAACGGGAAAACGAAGTGAGGAAGGGGCGCGGGATTGAAATTCGTCTCGGGTCGTTTTTGACCCCATCAGGATACGATTCTAAGGTCAAACGAGCTGAATCTATAGACACGTTGCACAAATATTTTTGTCGAACTTTTCAACCCTCGAATAGTGAATATAAAGCATTTCTGTAGCGATATAAATATCCAATGGAAAAGGATGCGAATGTCCATCGATTAAATCAACCGAACAGTGTGTTTCGAAGTGATTTTCCAATCCAATATTTGAAATACCATTTCGGAGATTTACAAAGAGCAACGACTTGACGAGATTGTTATTTCGTGCAAGTAAATTACAGAGGGAAGACGTTGACAATGGCGCAACGTGCGAGGATAGAAATGATTGAAAAAATGTGGATATTTTGTCGGATGGGAGGTCGACCACGTTACTTTCTAGTTTCCTTATACGATATTGTGTTCGCCGGCACACGCTGGCAAAGAAAATGGCGTATTCGAAATGATTCAGCACGTAGAATCATGTCGATTGTGTCCTTTTTACTTCTCGTATCCAATGTGTAAAAGTTTTTTTCTTATGTACCATCGATGGACCATGTCGAGTCGAGCTCCCACCCATGCATTACGATCTTCGTGTCCGCAACTCTCGCGACCGCGGGCTCTGTGACCACACCGCTTTTTACTCCAACACACGCTACCATATTTATATGCATAATGTATTACATACACAGACACCGTAAAATTTTACACGCGGCGATAAGCATTTTGTGTATTTACGTGAATGAGCATTCGATCGCTCGATCGCCACGTCAAATCGAGCGAATAAATCTTTCGTTTCTCGTCTCACATACTCTGTAATTGCATCCGCATACTATGTCACTATCTTAACGACTTTGTTGAATAAGTTGGATAAACATTGAGTACAAACTTTCAACCACTTTTGAGATTTAACGATTTTTTTCTTGTTTATATTATGCCTCGGTATCGAGTACCGAGACGTGATCTCGATGTTTTTTTTAAGCTCGAGTGCTCATTATTTGTTTGTTTCCTTGATACGTCATGGACTGGATTCGTTAACCGTTTCGAATGTCAGTTATTCTGACGGGACTCTCACTTTTATTTTCTCGTGGAACATATTCCGTAATTTTTTCGATGGCTCAAGGTCAACTATACGGAATGACCATTGTTGGACATGCGTGCTGACCGCGTGGATTTTTCTTGACTTGATCGCGTTCGATCGATCGGAAAAAATATTCTGTGTGAGCAGAACCTAAGATGAGGACATAATTGCATCCAGAATGCACATCTCTGCAGATATATTCCCGAAAATGTTGACTCAACTTGCCAGAGTTGCATTAAGGAATAAACGCAGCTACCGAGCTAGTCATCAAAAGATTTGACCAAATTTGACTTTAGCAGTAATCGATCTTCCAATGTCACATTTCATTGACTTGCTATTATATGTGTCAAATTTCAAATTTCGCGCACATTTAACCTCGAACACGTGACGTTGCTATATTTTAGGGAAAGTCGAAAAATAAAATCCACTGCAAGTACTTTTTATAGTTTTTATCATTCCCCTTACAAGTCACCTTTGAACGTTTTTGAGCGTGGTAAATGATTATGAGGATTTAATCTCTCTGATGTTTAATTTTCATTTCAATCTATCCATCAATTACGTAGATATGAAGAATAATGTACAGCCTATTCCGTGATTTCCCATAAGAGGCCACGTTAAGTTGGTTGTCAAGGCTTGTCAAATATTTACAAATATCTCGCGTAAAAACCGACCTCAGCCCACAAAAATTGGAACGAGTTATTTTGACATCATTATCTAACTTTCTGCCAAATTTGAGATTTTTCTGTCCATTAATTCTATTTCCTGCGTTACTTCCTTAAAAAACGAAAAGAATGAGCCCAAGTTGAACCCTTTTCGTTAAATCCTACCAAAGATATGAATTTTTCAAATTGAGGTCAATCACGACCCCAGGTCAGGGTTAAAAACTTGTCTGGTGAGCGAATCAACGTAGATTCCTTAATTGACTCGGTTTTCTAGACGCGATTTTTGGACGTTCAATGTTTCAATACCCGTTGGATCATGTGGAGATTCTGTTTTGAGTAGCGACGGGTTTCTATAACTGAATACTCGGCAGAGACGGGCCATCGAGGAAAGAAAAGCTTTTTGCCAAAATCTTGATCCAGGGCAGCCATTTTTAAGCAAATTTATTCGTGCACTTTGAATCTGCGGTGAGCACGTAGGATAACGACGAGACAATTTATATTTTTTTGCGACGTGGTAAGAATAGCGAAAGATGCCGATGAAGCAGTACAGAAAAGGAGTAAAAAAAAGGCGACGGTATTAAAGAATTTGTGTTCACAACGAAAGTGTACATCGCCATGAATATTTTTTCCTCCACATTGAGTGAATATTTATGCTAATACACACGTATAGAGTTAGCGTGCAATACTTTTTCCATCGTTTGCCTCGAAAAGTCCATTAGATCGAGGTTCGGACGATTTAGCAGCAAAAGAAGCGAAGAAGCAGCGTTTTCGCATCTCGTTGCTTACGAAACTATGACACACTTATACAAAAATGTATATTCCTCTATATAATATTCCCCAAGAGCTCATCAAGCCATACTTGGCTTTTAGGTCCACAGAAATTTGATGCTCGTTTTGCTTGTCATACTGATATTTGCGCGTTGTATCGCTCGTGGTTGGTGGTCGAGGGGCCAACAGACGGCAGAGAAATGTAAAATTCACGTTAAACTTCGCTTATACCAGGGAACCATTTTCTCGACAAATATATGTCATCAACTCGTGCACATCGAATTTACGAGCCTTCCCGCGGAGTCTAGAGCTTGTAAAATGAGTCGAACGCGGATCTCTCATTCTTCATAAACCTTCGGAACTTGTAGAATATTGTTCATGTACATTCTTGACTGTCAATTTTGCCTCCGCAGTAAATCGAAACAAACAAAATCCTCTCAGACTTTATATTACACCAATGTCACCCGATTTCACGATCGATTCATCCCAGTCGTGACCTAAACGCATTGATTCGGCTCGTCGTCTCATCTCTTAACTAGAACAAGAATTTTGCTTTT
The DNA here is from genome assembly GCA_037043255.1 of Diadegma fenestrale. Taxonomy (NCBI): domain Eukaryota; kingdom Metazoa; phylum Arthropoda; class Insecta; order Hymenoptera; family Ichneumonidae; genus Diadegma; species Diadegma fenestrale. Next base: position 40,134,474 of record CM073309.1, read on the forward strand.
GTCTAATGCGTCTGAAGTTTGTATCGTTGGAATGCAATGAAATTCCTTTTTATCTTTGACAAAAATAATTATTCCAATGCAGAATGTAATTACGATGATGAAATGATCGATTTTTGCCACCCGAAAAGCATATCGGCTCAAAATATTTGGATGACATTGAAAATTGAACGAATCATCAATAAAATCAAATATTTTTCGTTGCATTCCAACCTTGCGAACTTTAGCATCATTTTGTCTACACTGAAGATCCTCGCGACGATGTTGCACCAAAATTGAGATAAATCATAAAATGATCATTATTTCTTGCTGTAGGCACATTCCAATTAGCTCGCCTTCTTAGAAACACATGGGTCTGGGGCGTCCGACCGTTTTTTACTGTACTTGGATACGTTTAAAAAAATCTAGAAAAGTAGTTTTGAATCTATAGAACGCGAGAGCCTGCACCGGGTGATGGATGAAAATTCGTTTTTTATTATTTTCATTCAACGGTAATCGATACGAAAAACGAGAAATTGACATCCCAGACCCATGTGTGTCTACGGAGGGGTAAGACGCGGGTTAAGGAGGTTCCGTTAGTAGAGCGATAATTAGATTAAAATTTGAAAACGGAATATGTCGTTATTTAGGCAGCGAACTTTGATCTCTTTCAAAATCATCCTAGGTCAACCAAGTTTTACTACATATTTTCCAAGTCGAAAGTCACTTGATTCAACATTGGCTTTACGCAAATTTCTTACCCTTATGAAATCAGAAAAATATTAAAAATACTTCCCGATTAGATAAAACGCGTATCAAAATCTCAATTTATAAAAAAAATTCCAAGGATTCCGAATCAATCAAAAAATAGTGGGGTCGACGAATGTTTGGAGGAGATATTTCTAGTTAAAATCGACAGAATGCTCGGCACATCTCATTTTTTAGGAGTTTGGCAACGGATCGCTTGCTAAACGAAAAGCAGATTGTCATTTTTTCTTGGGAATTGTGCCTCACTTCATTCGTTATTCCCTGCGCCATAACGGAACCTCCTTAAGAGGGCTACAAAGGGGGAAAAAATGAAAAGTCGCGCGAGAATTAAGCGAACGACGGGAAAGAAAATTGTCGAGAGACAATGAAGCAACATGCGAGTTTGAAGCTTCGTATATAGAGTCCCCGATAATCTAATGCATGCCCATTAACGCTCGTGAACTAATCCAATAAAAAATAAAGAAGAGGAAGGCGTACAAGGTACACGGGTAGTAGACATTGCGTACCGCGTATAGACCGAGAGGTTATTGCCTTTTTTCTTTTCTATTCACCCTGAAAAAAAAATATCGATAGGTGCGACCGGATGACCGAGGGCAGAATCAGAAGTACCGCACCTTTTGTAACTCGCTCGCTTTGTTCGCCTTGCTCGTTGTAACGTTTCTCCCGCATTGCTGATAACGGAATAAAACTACTTCGTGGCCGACGAATCACTCACCGCGATCCCGGAAGAATGAAAATCGTACGCGTTATTTTATTTATACTCTTTCGTCTATAATGTTGCATTGTTAGTTGACGACTGAAATCACCACAAACTGATAAATCCACCCACGCACGTTCCGACGAGCAAAATCCCGTGAATCAAACGCATTTTTCACACAAACGTTGTCCATCGTCGATAATTTGCGTTGACTCAAAAAATCTCGTCGCCCTTTCGGTTTTTTTTTGCCAAACGCCAGAAAACGGTTTCCTCAAAACGTATCAATTTTATTTTCATTTGAACGTATGCAAGGAACAAAAATTTAATAGAATATCGCCAAGTCCACGTGCAAGTCGATTCGACATGAAAAGACTCAAATATTCTTCAACCCCGACGAAGCTCTATTATCACAAAAAGCCTGCAGGCAAACGCGGGGTTTCTCTCTTGCTCATTGAGCATTCGATACGTATAGATCCTCTTTTACTCTATAGTTTATACCTCAGTCCGTAGCTTGATCACGTGCACCCGGTTTCAACCATAACTGTTGCATTGTTGAATCCGGGCACAGACCGAAGCTCTCTCATTATTGACAGACCTATCCACGATGTCCTTCGTACATCTCGCTTGTTTCATTGGTATCGCATATCACATGACTTTTATTTATGCTACACGGAGAAAACGGATTCGTTTTGTTCAGTAAGAAATAAAATGTTTTGGCAAAATGTCCTGTATGAAGGTTAAGAAGCAAAGGAATCGTAGCACCAATTGCAAAACAGCATAGTATTTTTTAACACTTACAATTTTTCTTAGCATGAATTATAAACAGTTCTATATGAATAAGAAACAGTAATGCGCGCGATAATGAATTTCAGGTTTGTTTTCATGAACAATTTACTATGTCAGATGAGAATTCAGTTATGAGTGAGAATATCTCAAATTTTAAACGTCGACATAGCACAATTCTATTATCCCAAAATGAATATATATCGAACATGTGTGAAATTTTATCACACGTATTGTTTTGTTTACCATGACCATTGCGATATTCTTTAATTGCTATGCTGAAATGTAAAATCGGTTTTAATCTGATGATCGCGTTTTACTATGCTGTTTAGAACGATTCGTCGCACTGCCATTCGAGATATTGCTGTAATTTCCGAACTGTCCTCAAAATACTATAATTTTCAACAATAAGTAACTGGATTCCTAGTATATTTCTTGATAATTTTCGACTTTGTTTTCTCCGTGTACAAAGGTCCATGTTTTAGATGGTAAAGGAGGTAAAACAGAATTAAGGACTGGACGAGATCGTTCGTCCTTATTATCGGATTTCTGAGTCCTTAACCCTTCTTTCTATAGATCCAAAAGTATTTGCCTGCATTTTTTCAGTTTTTTTAAACGTACCCCAAAACCATGTGGGAGGATGAATTCTGTTCAAGTTTCACGAGTTCCTCTTCCATTTTCATTCCCGCAATTTTTTGCTCGCTTTTGGAATCCATTAATTTTTGCAAATAATTCAGTAATTTTTAAGTACTTTCAAGAAATATTCTTGAAAGTCTCTTCGAAAAGTCAATTTTTGTCATGATAATCGTAAATTTAGCTGACAGCTCCGTCAAAATCACGAAAATTTTGAAATTATCCAAAAATATTTAGTTCAATGTGTTCAACAAAATATCGATGATTTTGGTCCAAATTGAATTTTCAGTGCAGATTGGAAACAAAATCTTCGTTTATATTTGGCGATTGTTATTCTTTCTCTTGGCGTTTGTAACGTTTTTGGAAAAATTATTTGTTTATCGAGATTTATTTCGAGTTTTTTCGATTATTAGATTTATTTTCGATTATTAGAATTCCAAGTATTTTGTTGATGATTCTCGAACATAGTTATTCGCAACTTTATACTTTTGCTCATAAATATTATTCGCATATGTTTATTCACCGATTAACACGACTGCACACATGAGGTCATACAGAGCACGTACTTTTTGATCTCACTCCCCGATTATACACACGCTTTTGACTCGGTGATTCTCTGGTAATGCGAGACGCTCAGTCCCGGTTTTGCCAAGGGGCATTCATCTTCGTGCTCCATGACACGAAACTTTTTTGAAATTTCATCCATACAAGCTCATTCAGAAAAAGAAGCTCGACAAGAGAAAAATTGTTTCTTTGCTTTTTTTCTCGTATGATTGATTCATCGACGATCGCAATTACAATTCGATATTTTATTCTCTCTCGTTGAAAATGGTAAATGAATTTGATTTTGGGATTTCGCGCATTTCGTACTGTAAAATTGAGAAAAATCTTACGATGTGCCGCAGCTTTCTGAATCAGCTTGTATCGCGGACATTCGGTACTCGATTCACAGGCAAATGGGATGCCCTCGGTGTCAAGCACACGTTTAGTGCCATTGAAAAGCAGTTTCTTGTGTCAAAGCGTTCGGCTTCATGGTTCGATGTCACAATACACTGTCGTCTCTTATTTTTCCTTCTCCCTGTTCCCTCTCGTTCCAGCCACGAATTTGGCCGATGGGGAAGGCTTGATTTCGAGCATTTTGCGGCGCCGCCTCACTCTCCTTCATATCCTACTCTGACCATCGTTGGAATGTGCTCGGAAAGTCCAGAACTCATTCCCGTAATATATACAAAAGATCAAACGAATATGGACGAATAATTTTTCCATGGGACGATTCTGAACGTGCTTCAATTTTTTTTTTGCAATTTCAAAGTGAAGGACTCCGAATTACTCGCGTTTTTCGTTAATCCACCGTCCCTGGATCATGTGGAGCGAGGACGACTGCAAACCCTGTAAAAACGATGCTGAGGCTTGCAACGTTGGAATGCGACGAAAAATATCTGATTTCATTGATGATTTTCAACATGATCCCAAATTTTCAAGTCAATATAAAAAATCGATCATTTTATCATCGTAATTACATTCTGCATTCGAATAATTATTTTTGTCAAAGATAAAAAAAAATTCGTTGCGTTCCAACGATGCAAACTTCAGAGTCATTGTAAAAATAGTTTCTCCAATCCGCGCTGTGTGCACAAGCAAAAATAACGCGACACAACCCCATGAAAAATCGAACGATCTGTTTTCATTGCTTCCCAACGCCGCTCGTTCATCGTTTATATCCCGTTTCAAGTGTCCTAAGCAGAGTTAATTTTATTTTATACGTACACCAGAGACAAAATACTCGTGTCTTTTGTGCTCCAATTTCGTGCGAGAGATCCGAGCCTTTTTGATTCCAACAGATCGTTTGTAATACCATCGAGAATCATGTTGCATTATCATCAAACTGCGCTAAGTGTAGATCGTTAAATTATCAATTACATTATTGAATTTACGTGTACCAAATTTCTCCGTGCCGAATTTGATCGTTAGTCAAGCCCGTCAGTGCGCAAAGGAATAGAATTACAAATGCCACGTAGTTTGACAAAATTTTCTAAAAATAAAACTCGAATTTCTTGCTTCGTCTCATCTCAAATTCCGGCCAATTATGTGCCCGAGATTTTGTCTCGCATCGTTGGCTTGATGACTAATAAAATTCATGGAAATTCCAGAGGCACGGAAGAAAAACGAATCGTGTTTACTCGCAACGATCTCGAGCGAGGTTTCCTAAATGTAAAGTGAACCGAGCGGTAGATTTTTGTAACGTCGACCATTGAATCGTTAAAGTTTTAGCGGCCAAGTACACTGAAATATGCATGTAACGGAGTTCGGAAAGTTCGCGTTTATTCCAGCATGTACTTTCGACTCAGTTGTCAACTCCTTGCTTTGGCGACTCTCTTGGTTCAGAGCGTACATATTTCTTGATAAAGTATAAGACGCTGGGCGATGGTAAATTCATCTTGGAAGAAATTTTTAAAGAAGCTTGGAGAGCCGGCTTATTGATACATCGAGTTATATTTTTGTGTGATAATTGCTCAGGACAAAGTGGAATTTAACTCGATCCTGTAGAAATATTTACATCGATACTTTTGTTGTATTTTCGTCGATTTTCTTGCATCGAAAAATTGCCGTGTTTTAATTTTTACGCTGGAACGGTCAAGAACGACTGCAGGCGACTCTGAGTCCCGCGCCCTTCGTCCCTTCGTTCTCTCGTTTTTCATCGATTTAGCAAAATCGCCTCAGGTTCACGTGGGGCTGCGTTAAAAATCGAAAATAATGAGCCCAAGTTTATTTTTCGTTGATGATGCTGAAGTTTGCAACGTTGGAATGCAACGAAAAATATTTGATTTTATTATTGATTCGTTCAATTTTCAATGTCATCCAAATTTTTCGAGCCGATATGCTTTTCGAGTGGCAAAAAATCGATCATTTCATCATCGTAATTAAATTCTCCATTTAAATAATTATTTTTGCCAAATATAAAAAAGAATTTCGTTGCATTCCAACGATGGAAACTTCAGAATGATTTTTCGTTGAATTTCACCGGTGACATGAGTCTTTCGAAATTTTGGAGTCATTTACGACCCCAGGTTAACGGAATGGGTAATAAAAAATAAAGTTACCATTCTCTAGGGTTGATGAAAAATCCCAAACTCAATGTTACACGTGTTTGGTTATTTGCTTCGATTAAAAAATAGCCCACGAACTGTATTGCTATTTTTTCCTCGTCTGGCGATTCAGCCCTCTTTCGTTAAATCTCTCTCTCTCTCTTGCTCAATCAGGCTGCGTTATTCTCTGGATATTTCGAGTGGCGTCTCCAGGCCACAGACAAAGAAAGTGCTTCTTGAAAATACAATAATCTGTAGGCGCCTGTCGGTCGTGAACTTGGTATTTTTATTAAAACACCAAGTGCTAGAAGCTCAGCAGTCGTGTATTACGAAATTAGGCATGCACGTAAACTCTTGAGTAATTTACGGAATGTTTGACTGAGAAAAAAACATGTACGGTGAAAGAGAGAGAGGGAGAGAGTGTGTGGCGTGAAAGAAAGCTCATGACCCATATTTTCCTCTGACTCTTTTCCTCTCCAGTTCATTCCTCATTATCGCAATGTGCTGCCCACTTGGGCGGCCTTCGAACACTGTTACGCGTGATATCACAAAAAAAATTAGGCCAGCAATGCGCCCCCGAGAGCTCGCAATATCCTGGACCTCAAACACGTCGTTGTACCGAGCGATTAATTTTTATTAATAAATTCTGCAGCTTTTTTTTCTCTCTATCGTTTGTTTGAGCTGAAAAGCTTCATTTTTTCATTGGCGTGTTTCATTCGTGTTTGCAGTTTGTACGCCGAGCGAATTCAAATGCCGAAATGGTCAGTGCCTCGAAGCCAGTCTGCGTTGTAATGGAATCAACGAATGTCGTGACAGCTCCGATGAAATCAACTGTCGTGAGTACAAACACACATTCTCTCATTCTTCGATCGATATTCAATCAATTATTATACTTTTTATTTTCTATTCCATTTAAAGTTATGATACATTTGGAAAAAACTCTTTTTTCTTCCTTTATTATGTGTCTGCGCTTTCATATCATGTCGTTATTGCATTTTGCCTTATCTTTGTATATATTTCGTTCGTTTTGTGTCATAATGTTTTCTATTACGTCATTGTCCCGAGGGACAATTCTCTCTGTTACATTGTGTGCCTCTCGCGATCTTCATACGAAGACACAGGTACTTGAAATCTAGATCGCTGCTTCAGGAGCTCATTCAATGTCGTTTCGAAACTGTTTTTCGATTAAAACGTTCCGTTACTAACCCTCCGTAATAATTGAGTAAAAATATTTCCTGTTTTACTGGAAAAAAATAGCGAGACGAGTGACTGATCAATTGGCAAAAATAATGTCGAAGCTTGCAGCGTTGGAATACAACGAAATTTCGTTTCTTCAACACAGCTCATGATTCTTATTCAATATTTCTAAAAATTAATAGAAAAAGCATTTTCCGTTGGACCCCAACGTTGCAAACTTCAGTCCCATGCCACGAAGATTATCCAGAATATTCAATATGGATCGTGTCGTGGTTTTTTTTTCGAAAAAAATCAAATTTTCGACTTTTGTTCGGCTCCGGGATCAATCATTGATTGCAACGTTGGAATGCAACGAAAAATATTTGATTTTATTGATGGTTCGTTCAATTAATTTCAACCAAATTTTTCGACCCGCTATGCTTTTTGGGTGGTAAATTTCGATTATTTTATCATCATGATTACATTCTGCATTCGAATGATCAATTTTGTCATACTCCCCCGAAGGAAAAGTCTCAAAAGAATGATAGAAAAAAAAACTGTGCAAAGTTCCATACTCGCATTTATAGATTTTCATCGGAATTCACATTTTTAATCAAAAGACAGTTTCGAACGGATTACTATTATTTATGTTTGTCGTATCAGCTTCAAGTTACAATTACATGTTTCCAGCAATTACATATCCACAGCAATCTTGTATACCCTCGTGTACGCAGTGGGGTCATTTGAAAAATTAGCATCAAACGGTCGTTAAACCTCGTTCGATTCACTGCTTCACTGCAACGTTTTCTGGTTTATTAATTTAGATACCACCTCCGCTGTTGAAAGATCGTTCAACTTGCTTTTCGAACTTGCAGTTATTGCTGCACTGAATTCCAAACGTATCAGTTCTGAAGGATTTATCGATCGTTCTTGAAACCTTCAATTAATAGTGAATTCATTTAAATTATAAAATATCTCACTCTCCGCACGGAGCCATGGAAATTAAAACCAAAACTTTGCCTCGTTACTTCAGGTTTGCCAGAAGAAACGAATTTATCTAAGAATAACGTATTTTTTTCGATTTTTTGAATATTTTATTAATTAGTCATTTAATTAACGAAATTACGTGAAAATTCAGAAAGATATGAAAAAAGTTTTCACAAGTAGTGAAAAAAAAGGTTTAGTTTCCAAGACGAGACAATGAACGATTAGGCGTATGAATAGTGGACAGTGACCACGACGTAATCTCGCGAGTTCATGACTCGTTGCTTTGTCATGTGTGAGGATAATTATCGAGCATTAATTATATCTTTGCGAGTCATGTAGGATGAGAGAATGACCGAGCAGTGATCGAATATCGGTGACACATCGAGTAAAACTAACTCCATATTGTAAAGATGTGTGTATTAGGATCATTTATGGAAATACATATAACAAGGACGAAATGTCTAGTGAACTGACAAACGTAGACCGTTTTCAACATCACGCACATGAAAGCTTTAGCACACGCTATGTCAACATGAACTGCAGACAGTCGATACTCGTTATTGTTGTACATGCATAAGGCGTTTCGTTTCGATACGACCTTTGTATCCAGTTTCAATCGTCTGACGACATTCTTTCGACGATTTTGAGATCATTCAACCCTCAGAAGACACACATGGGTCTGCGGTGTCCAGCTCATTCAGCGAATGGCTCGAATTTCATGTTTCTCGTATAAAGATTGAGAGAAAAAAATTTATCCATCACCCAGTGATTATGGATTCGAAACTACACGGAGACAACGAAGTCGAAAATTCTTAAGAAATATACTAGGAATCCAGTTACTTATTGTTAAAAATTATAGTATTTTGAGGACAGTTCGGAAATTACAGCAATATCTCGAATGGCAGTGCGACAAATCGTTCTAAACAGCATAGTAAAACGTGATCATCGGATTAAAACCGATTTTACAATTTAACATAGCAATTAAAGAAAATCGCAAAGGTCATGGTAAACAAAACAATACGTATGATAAAATTTCACACATGTTCGATATATATTCATATTGGGATAAGAGAATTTTACTATGTCGACGTTTAAAATTTGAGATATTCTCACTCATGACTGAATTCTTATCTGACATAGTAAATTGTTCATGAAAACAAACGTGAAATTCATTATCGCGCGCATTACTGTTTCTTATTCATATAGAACTGTTTATAATTCATGCTAAGAAAAATCGTAAGTGTTAAAAAATACTATGCTCTTTTGCAATTGGTGCTACGATTCTTTTGCTTCTTAAACTTCGTATAGGACATTTTCCCAAAACATTTTATTTCTTACTAAACAAAACGAATCCGTTTCCTCCGTGTACTTTCCTAAATCTCTTCAGATTCTTTCAAGGAGTTAAAAAATGGTGAAAAAAAACCATAGGACGTCCCAGACCCATGTGTGTCTAGGGGGGTGTGCTAATTGTCATCTGTCGACGCAGGCTTAATATCGTTGACGAATAGAATTTATTTGGCTGACCAGAGTTTTTAAAGCTCTGGTGAGCGAATAATGATGCTGAAGTTTGCAACGTTGGAATGCAACGAAAAATATTTGAATTTATTGATGATTCGTTCAATTTTCAACGTCATCCCAAATTTTCAAGTCAATATGCTTTTTATTTATTGCTAATTTATTGCTAATCACATTCTGCGCTTGAATAATTATTTTTGCTAAGGATAAAAAACGAATTTTGTTGCATTCCAACGATGCAAACTTCAGAGTCATAGCGAATAATATTCCTTTCATTCTAAAGAAGCTCGATCGTTTCGTTCACGTAATTGAAAAAAAAAAAAAAAATCCTAGAAGATCGTGCACTTTCGCATAAAACCAATCAATCGTTCCGATGATTAACCGTCTATCGAATAAAATTGTCGAGAAGACAAGTTCGAAGAACGCGACCAGTAATATTTCTTTCGATGCTCACGCAGTTCCAATAACTATTTTGTAAAATAACGAGAATTTACTGCTGTTGCGTACACCGAATCGAGTCCAAATTATGTTGTTTTTAATCAAGAGTTATCGGCTTTTATATTTCTCGCGGACTAATAATCGACCTTGCGTGTTTGGGTTAATGCCATAAATTAACGTCTCAGATTATCCAATTAGTACTTTTTTCATTCGATTATCTTACGATCGCTAAATTTCCTGTCTCTATATTCGTACCAATTCGCAAGCAACATTTGTCCTCTTATCTACAAGAATCTCGACCCTTTATTCATCCGTTCCTTATTTTGCTCTCGGCACATTGTTCGAGTCATACTCGTTATTATGTCCGTTTTGATATGATAATGCCCATCAAAAACTAATCGCGAATGGCCTTAGAGATGAGACTCAATAATTATAATAGCTGTGACCAAGATAATAACACGTTCGGGATGTCGTGAACGAAGCTATATACGAAACGTAGTGTACTTCGGTGTCAGGACACAGTGGCGACAGTGCTCGTTACGTTTAAGGAAGTAACGCAGGAAATAGAATTAATGGACAGAAAAATCTCAAATTTTGCAGAAACTTAGATAATGATGTTAAAATAACTCGTACCAATTTTTGGGGGTTGAGGTCGGTTTTTACGCGAGATATTTCTAAATATTTGACAAGCCTTGACAACCAATTTAACATGGCCTCTTATGGGAAGTCACGGAATAAGCTGTACATTATTCTTCATATCTCCGTAATTGATGGATAGATTGAAATGAAAATTAAATATCAGAGAGATTAAATCCTCATAATCATTTACCACGCTTAAAAACGTTCAAAGGTGACTTGTAAGGGGAATGATAAAAACTATAAAAAGCACTTGCAGTAGATTTTATTTTTCGACTCTCCCTAAAATATAGCAACGTCGCGTATTCGAGGTTAAATGTGCGCGAAATTTGAAATTTGACAGATATAATAGCGAGTCAACGAAATGTGACATTGGAAGATCGATTACTACTAAAGTCAAATTTGGTCAAATCTTTTTATGACTAGCTCGCTAGCTGCGTTTCTTCCTTAACTCTAATGCAGAACGATTTTCTCGTACGTCCGTAAAATTTAGTAATTTTTAAAATCCAGAATTTCCACACTACATTTGAAATTTTTCAAATAGTTTGATTTTTATTTTGCCAAAAGTATTTACGTCCCTACTTTTTCGTCAAGTTAACGTTTCGCCTCCGATTCCCCTGAGAAATGCCCCAACTCCGCCAGGAATATTATTCAGGGAATAGGAAAAAAAAGGGGAAAAATTTGAAAACGAAAAATTGAGGGTATGGAATTTTTCGACGTAGCAACGTGTGTGCTGGACGTTCGCGTGTGGTCTCCTACCTTCGAATGAAATTAACTCGCGTTTATTAGTCGCTCTAATAACCGTTCCGGCATTTTAATCCGACGTTAATCTCCAGGGGTGCACCGACCTACACACGCTTATTGCGTGTATCCTCGTGTGAGTCGGGACGTTAGTATGTGACTGTGAGTCTCTTGCAGTCTGCGAAATGGTGACGAGGATATTTTGCATTTTCACGCGCGCCATGCTGATATAATCCAATTCCATTGGCCGCCCTCGTCCTTCGACCATCGCTCGTTCGTACTCGTGTAATAATTATTTATAGAGAAGAGTACGTCGTTGCTTTTCGACGTTCGAGACTACATGTTCGCTAAAATATGAATAAAAAGCCAAATAATAATCATGTAAACGTCAAGAATACGTTCAACAATGTGGCATAATTAAACATAAAATTAAGATAAAAGATAAATTCTCTTCACGGCTCAATTAAAAAATCATTCGCCATAAAATACCTTTTCATAGACGAAACTTTTCGTACTAATTTGGCTAATTACACTTTGGTAATTAATAATCATGCCATAACTCATAAGAGCCTAAAAAAATGGACTATTTTGGTAAAATCACGCTCACGGATAATATTTTTCACCAAATCTCTGCAGCAGCTTTTGCCCAAGCGTTGCCCTTTATTTTTTATTGAAAAAACTTGGTTTTTCAACTTTTAACGTATTTTCTCGTTCAATCATCGGTCAATTTATTCTCAAGTTCTTTCAGTAGGATCGAGGGAATTCCAAGAATGTAAAAAAGTAAATAAGTTATGACGAAACGATGTTATTCTGCCTGGCAGTTTGATCTTGACGGTTCTTAGTGATTTTTGCAGTAAAATGTTTTTGTTGTGATTACGAGAACGAACCCCGTCGTATATCGTCATCGAGCCTGTCAATCACAGGAAAATCAATTCCCCATATTTTTCTTTTTTATGCCCTCAATTTGATATCGTTTCAGTGGAGGTTGATTTTTTTTTTTTTTAAACTCAATCATCCGTTTCTACCGTGTTCGATGTTCTATAAAGAAAACGTGAGTGTTTGTGCGTTCCGTGTCTGTGTATGTTGTTTTTTTTATCCAGCTGTTCGGTTCGTGGGTGTAAAATATGTACAACTTTCCGTCTGAAATATCTCGGAGTGTGTGATGACTTTTTTTTGTTGCTTCTTCTCGCAAACGTGGCTGCTTCCATCTCGTGAAACATTCAGTAGGCGCTCGTGGCGAAATCATAGATGGTTGGAAATAAAATACGATTTGCACCTGTTGCTCGCGAACCCTTGCGATTGTGGGTCCTCGCGGAATATGGTCCAGAGGTCGCGAGTTTTTCCACAGCTTTTATAGTCGTCGTCATAACTTGCTAGCACTTGTTTTTGTATATATTTTATGTGCATTTGATTATTATGTTTTACCAAATTTACACAACGTTTAAAAGATATTTTTACTATTCATCAGCTAAGGAGGTTCCGTTATGGCGCAGGGAATAACGAATGAAGTGAGGAACAATTCCCAAAAAAAAATGACGATCTGCTTTTCGTTTTGCAAGCGATCCGTTGCCAAACTCCTAAAAAATGAGATGTTCCGAGCATTCTGTCGATTTTAACTAGAAATATCTCCTCCAAACATTCGTCGACCCCACTATTTTTTGATTGATTCGGAATCCTTGGAGTTTTTTTTATAAATTCAGATTTTGATACGCGTTTTATCTAATCGGGAAGTATTTTTAATATTTTTCTGATTTCATAAGGGTAAGAAATTTGCGTAAAGCCAATGTTAAATCCAGTGACTTTCGACTTGGAAAATATTTCGTAAAACTTGGTTGACTTAGGATGATTTTGAAAGAGATTAAAGTTTGCTGCCTAAATAACAACATATTTCGTTTTTAGATTTTAATCTAATTATCGCTCCACTAACGGAACCTCCTTAAAGGCTTTCAACTCGAATTTCATTAAATTTCATTGAATCTTTTGCTCTGTCCTCTCTGCTATTCGAATTACAACATCCTCTTTCTTTTGGCCACTTGATCTTTACGTGTTATTTCTCTCTACGTTGTGTGAGTCGCGATCTCAATGTTTTTCGCTATTCCTCAAGCTCTCTCGGCTTCGTCAATCGCATTTCCCGTTTTTTCTCGTATAGGTTCGTATTCGTTACTCGTATAATTATTAATATTTGCAATTTTTAATTATTGCTTCAATCTGGAGTTTTCTTCAACCGTTTCCGAACAGTTAATTTTCATAAAAAAAATCACTCGTATCAATTTTTCTTCCGTTGTTGTACGTAACAGTGAAACCCGAAAAAATCGTATCTCGCTGTTCGCTTGAATGGTTGAACCGAGTTTGACAACAATTCATACACTCTCGCATTGTCAGCGTCTTAGCAAAAAAAAAGAGATATCGATATTTGGAATATTGGGAATATTCATGAATTTCTACTCGATAAATGTGGCTTCCACGCGTGCTTAGAATGTGCATCGATGCTTGGTGGAATATGTCGCTCGCTTCTTGATCGCATTCAAGAATATTCATCTTTCGTCAATTCGCCGCAATCTCTACGCCGATCGAGTGTCTCTCTCATTCTCAAGCAATTTCTTGATAGTCGAGTGTTCGATATCAATCCGAATGAAAATCCACGAAATAGACTTTAATGGGGATTATCAACGCGACAAATAATGATTCTTACAGCATGCAAAGACGACCAGTTCGAATGTACTCCACTCTATTGCATTTCAATGGACTTGAGATGTGATGGCATCCATGACTGCTCCAACGGTCAAGACGAAAAGGACTGCGAGAATATAAATCGTACGAAACAACCAACATTTGACAAACAACAGTATACTATACCGTCAATTATTCTTAATAACGTATATACATTTAAATAGACGTACATCATTTAACTTGTTTGTACAGTCGAGCCTCCTGCACTGAAAATACAATTTTGTCGAAAAAGATCGAAATTTTGTTGGATACGTTCAACTAAACGTTTTTTTCGATAAATCACGAAAATTTTCTCATTCCAGCAAAAAACATTCTGGAAAATCTTTTCGGAAAGTAAATTTTTGTCATTCCAATCGTAAATTTTGCCGACAGTTCCGTTACAGTGAAAAATATTGTTGAAATAACGAAACTTTTGAAATCATCCCAAAATATTCAGTTCGCCGTATTCAACAAAATATCGACGTTTTTTGACGAAATTGAATTTTCAGTGTGCTTATGCAAACGCGCGACTTTTCTTAACCAACGTTCACAGCCACGGAGAGAATATCACATTAAAAATTACTATGTTATTACAGTTTCCTGGTCTCATGTCGTCCTTCTAAGAAATTTGAGCAAAAACATAGTAAATTTTCATCTGGAAAAGGGCGAAAAATTTCATAATTTCGGCGATTTCGATAAAAAAATAATGAAAAATTACTGTTTTTGCTCAAACTTCTTAGAGGGACGGCTTGGTACGAGGGAACTATAATAACATAATAAATTTTGATGTAACATTCTCTCCGTGTTCAATTTCCATTTCGAAAACATTTTGGAACTCCACTAACGAAAAAGATCTTTGAAAATTCGTGCTCCAAGTTCCAAAACTACCGAAATCAAATGAAAATTGTATGAAAATATAAAATTCAATGATAGTAAATTACGATTTTTATGGGAAATAATTCAAACACAGGAAAAATTGTGCATTTTTTTCAAAATAATGAAAAAAATATTGACGTTCATCCTATAGAATCGTGCTCGACAAAAATTGAAAAGCAAAAAGTACAGAAATTGTTTTTTCCTTCTAATTTTTACAGTTTGCACAGCGATTCATTTAAAAATCGGAATCGTTTAGTTGTTTTTTTTTTATCAGCCTTTCTAAGGAATTCTCGACGTTTTATGCGTTTTCCGCGTAAGCGGCTGCAGTTTTCGAAGTGAAAATTGAGGATAAATTGACAAAAGGGAACGTACACGGTTCCGTCCAATTGACGAACGCGGGAGTCTCGACTGTAAAAACATGAAAACCCTTTACACAAATGTATACACACTGGTGTATATAGAATGACGCTCAAGTACTTGAGAAAATCATAACGACGTACCATTCCGACGCCAGCGAGCATTATTGGTCGGTTTAGTATGATTAGAACGTGCGTTTGCGACGTCGGACCACGGAGTATTTCAGAGACGTCTCGTTCCATCTTTCTCTCTTTTCTCTTTTCCATCGTTCTTTTCTCTCTCTCTCTTTCTCTCCATATCTAGTTTCTGTTGCCATTTCTTTCGGTCTCTCGTAGTAGCGGAAGTCTTCTCGTTCTTGCTAAA
This sequence comes from Diadegma fenestrale, assembly GCA_037043255.1. NCBI lineage: Eukaryota > Metazoa > Arthropoda > Insecta > Hymenoptera > Ichneumonidae > Diadegma > Diadegma fenestrale. The sequence goes on from CM073309.1 coordinate 40,150,215, forward strand.
CGATATGCCACATCGTAGACTGAGAGCGAGGCTCTTAACCGGCACAACCGTTTAAACGGTTTGCATCGTATCATTTCTCGTGTAGCAATGAGGTGAAAAGTCAGCCACAGGGCTATCGATGACGCACGCAGTTATTTAAACTCGCGTACTTGTTACGTGGATTATGAATTAACACGAAAACTTGTTACTTTTCAGAGAAATTCAAACTCGATTAGTGGCTTGCGATAAAATTCATAAATAACAATAAAACAATCGCAAAATGAAGAGAACGTATTAGCATTCGGTTGGAATTTCGTTGTCGCATTAATTATCAATTATTGTTTAATTATTCACCCCAATTGGCAAACACTTTGGATACGAAAAAAAGGGGAAACGTTCGTCTAATACCAGATTAGTCTTAATTGTATGTTTCAAAAGAAATTTGACGTGTTTATCTCGAGATCGTGATAAAGGTTGAAAAAATAATGAGAAGCATAGATTTGTCATTAAATTATGTTGTACGGCTTTGACATTTTCACGCGCATCGGTCTCACGCGACTGGTTTATAATCCTTGGTCGTTATGCGTACGACCTGTCGTTCGTATAGAAACCGGATGAACGCGGACCAGCACGCCCTCGGAAAATAGTGATCGAGCTGACAAATCCTCGATTTTATGGGCCGCGTAAAATTTGCCTCGTCTTTTTATACTCGTGTCGAACTTTGGCGTGACATTTTTTTCTTGGATTTGAGCGCGAATCATTATTCGTAATCCGTTTTTTATAAGGATTATCTCGTGATTATTTAAATAATTCGATGTTAGTTAATGATGCACCAATTTTTGCGTATCATCAATTTTATTGTTGCTTATTATGATTTTGTTTTGTTTGTTATCTCGACAATATGCACACAGCACGATGTAGACACGATGAATTCGAATGCGACAATGGCAACTGCATCAACAATCGTCTCAGATGCGATGGCCGAAGCGACTGTTCCGATCGTTCGGACGAACGCAATTGCACTGGTATTTAATTATTTACTTATTATTTCGTCACCTCCATCCTTTTTGCTTATTTTTCTCCTTTATTTATCATTTTTTCTCCAACTAGGATTCCCGCGACTGAAAATAAATCTTCAAACCTTAAAAATTCGAGTTTTCGCCTGTCCTTCGTTTTTATTCGATACTGAAAATGGGAATGTATTTTTTTCTAGTCACCACTTGCTCCAGCGACGAGTTTCGGTGTCAAGACGGCACGTGCCTCGGTATCGAAAAGCGTTGCAACGGTCACAACGACTGCAGAAACGGCGAGGATGAGATCCAATGCGGTAAGTACAAAAATTTGTCGACAACTCATAAAAATGATGATTTTTTCTAGAAATTTTGTAGCCTCGAATAATCAGCCGGATGATCATTTCTGTCGCGTCCTTTTTCATTCGATGTTACACACGTTGATACTCGATTCGCTCTCGAAAGTCGATGAAACGTGGATGTCGAAAGAATTTTGGCGACGATCACAATTTCTCTCGTTACATCAAATTTACATGCTCGACGTATTTTTCCGGTAAAGTTGAATTATTCACGGTGACCCGAACATCGTAGAGGCAAAATACGAAGAGACATTCTTACGAAAAGTAGTGAGGCAGGGGCACGCTATTTGCCACGGGATCAATGTGTCACTTGAATTTTCTAGACCAATGCGTCAAAAATTGACAAATTCGTTGTTTTCATGAATATCATCAAGGCACAAATAATTCATGACATTATTGCATACAACAAAAACTATTAATATTTACATTAACGAGCAAACACTAATTCTAACAATCAGTCTAATCGATCATCAGCTGTACCATTGAGGAGGTTCCGTTAGTAGAGCGATAATTAGATTCAAATCTCAAAACCAAATATGTTGTTATTTAGACGGTAAACTTTAAACTCTTTCAAAATCATCCGAGGTCAACCAAGTTTTACTAAATATTTTCCAAGTCGAAAGTCACTTGATTCAACATTGGCTTTACGCAAATTTCTCACCCTTATAAAATCAGAAAAATATTAAAAATACTTCGCGATTAGATAAAACGCGTATCAAAATCTCAATTTATAAAAAAAACTCCAAGGGTTCCGAATGAATAAAAAAATAGTGGGGTCAACGAATGTTTGGAGGAGATATTTCTAGTTAAAATCGACGGAATGTTCGGAACAACTCATTTTTTAGGAGTTTGGCAACGGATCGCTTGCTAAACGAAAAGCAGATCGTCATTTTTTCTTGGGAATTATGCCTCACTTGATTCGTTATTCGCCCTGCGCCATAACGGAACCTCCTTAATTGAACGTCATAATTCCGAACGAGGAAAAAACCATGAAAAGTAATTGGTATTTAGATTTTAGTTTTTTTTTTTAGGACGCTAGAATGGTATTTTTGGTAATTAAATGCAATAACGAAATTGTACTAGCAATTCCATTGTCGTGGTGGCTGGTCTATATCGACGTTAATATTTTTATCCTTCTCATGAATAAACATTGTCATCGAATTTTGAAGTTAACATTATGACGAAAAGTAAAACGCATGAGTGGTGGTATGTGGAGCAGGTTGCGGAACGTCAGAGTTTATCTGCGGGGATGGACAATGCATACCTTACAAATTACAATGCAATGGCGTGAACGATTGCTCCGATGGTTCCGACGAACACGACTGTGGTAACTATGAATACAAAACCATTCTCTGCCCCTACATTCTTTCTATTTCTCTCTTCTTCTCAATCACATTCTCACTGTTGATCCATCAAAAACAAATGGAAAAAAATATTCCTCCCTTAAATCCACGATTGCTGAAGCCAATCCTTGCCCGAATCTACACGCACGAATTGCTTCGGGTTCCAACGATAAATTCATACGTTAGGAACTTTTGATATCGCGATTCTCCGAAGTTTTTGGTTCCACGAAAATTCTTAAGGTAGTACATTCCAAAAACAGTTTAGAATATTTCGATTTTTCACTCGCATATTGTTTACGATATCTAGTACAAGTTGGTGAAATTTTAAAATCAATGACCATCTCACTACGGAGATATTTGCAATTGAAAATGGCTTTTTTAACACGCTTTGCATAGGGCACTTGATATGATTTCTCATGGATAAATTTGTAGTTAAAAAACACTGAGACAGAAAACGATAAAAATCTAGGAAGACATTAACAAGTACTTTAGGATGATAAAAAAAAATAAAAGGTCACATTTTACCACACACTTTCTGAAATATGAATTTTCAAAGTTTGGAAAACACGCTGAAATTCGGCCGGTCGAGCAGGTTTTCACGGCTGGCCCATCCAAGTAGGCAACATACACACAAAGTTTCTAAGTGTTGGTGAAGGCAGTGTACAAGCGTTCGCAAAAGTTTTCGATTACAGAAAACTAATAATGGTTTAATTTATGGATTTCTAAACAGAAATCAGTTATTCAAGGATCGAAAATTATATTTACTTTTGCGCGGGGCTGTTAATAACCTTTTAATTTATGTATTTCCAAAAGAAATCGGTTATTTAAGACACTAAAATGATGTTTACTTTTGCGTTGGACTGTCCGGGTTGTACCACCTTAATATTAAATATTAATATTTAATATTAAAATATTAAAATATTATAAAAAAACCTTAATATTAAAATTTTGCGAAAAATCTCAACAAGTATTTGGGGCCTATCGAGGAAGATCGGAAAGACGGAACATAAATGCTCTAGGGAATCAATTGCCAAGTCGTATCGACCCAGTCTCCCTACCAAGAGTTAATAGCCAATAAGTGCACTTCACTTGAAGCTTTAAAACAATTATCAGTAGCCCTGTATGTACAAGTTATCAAGAATAATGAACAACAGGATAGCTGGTGAAAACTTGATTAGTTCTTCAAAGGGAAAAGGTTTTACAGGTAATTTTGAAATTATTTCAAACAAGCTTGTCGACATGTTCGTGTGTGTCTCTCGCTCGTATCCTCTTCCGTGGAAAAAATGAGAAATATCGTCCGGAGATGCATGATGCTGAAAAAACGGAATAGAAAACGGTGCACGTGGGTAATCAGGGCGAGAAGAAGTCGTCGCGAGTGAAGAAGCTCGTTTACTTCAAGCAGAAGCTTTTTTCTCGAGTCAAGGAATCTCAGCAATAAACACAAAGGACTTCATCCTGTCTGGAGGTTTTGTCTCGCAAGAAATGTCGTGGAAAGACCAGTGAAACTTGAATAGCGCAGATTCTGCTACACCCGGAAGTCTCCGTTTTGCAAATTTCTCTTTTCACAAACGGATACAATGTCTCATGATCTTAAGTCCTGGTTTCTTGATCACTGCTCTTTCTTTTCGGCGTTTTCGCGCTCGATTAACTTCCAGTCTCATCGACGCTCTCGTGTGCTTTTTTTTTTTTTGTATACGAAACCAAAGAGTGACAAAAAAATTCGGAAAGTTCGTTGGAACCTGCGAAGCGATTATTACGATGCGTGTTTTTTCGGGACTCGATAATCTTTCCCTTTCCTTTGATTTTTTCTGAATTTTACTCTCATTCTGACAAACACTTAATCGTACACTAAAAAACATCGTCATTGTCATGAATTTACAATTAATCATCGTAGAAAATGTCATTCGGCAAGATTATTATAACGCGAAGGCGAAGGAAGCTGGAAAAATTACGATCAAAGAAAATAAAAGGCCTGAAAAAATTCGCACCGTTGGACGAGCCGCAAGAGTGAAGGAAAATTCTGTCAAAGATTCGTCCATGTCAACTGGATTTGAAATTCCATCAGCTGGAGATTTTGGCGATCCCAGAATCGCGGCTTTTCCCGAATTCGGTCTCATGTTGGAGAAAAGATTTCCCATCGAGATCGATTCTCAAGCCGAAGACGCTTCGAACAATAATTGGGAGTACATCGAACAAAAAAAGAATCCTAATGTTAAAGATAAACTTGTCAAAAGCAAAACCGTCTCAAGAAACGCTAAATCGGACATGGACAAATATTTTGAGGGATCTCCAACGATTGGAATTGATTACTTGGATCATCTCGATGACAAGATTGATTACGAGGAAGCTGCAGAAGTCTCGACAGTTCCAGCGCATTTCCCGATTTACCATCAAACCGTGAAACCTCAAAAAACGCCAAATCCTCCCAAACCGAAAGACACGACGTCCGAACCGGAGAAAGTGAAAAAATATGAAAAAATTGAGCGTTATATTAAATCCGACGAAATCGATGACGACAAAACTGCAACGTTCACTGTTTCGAATACCGAACCAGCAGCCAGCTCGGCAAACTACGATGCCAATTCCCCCTACAAATCGACGCAAGTTCCACCTGCATTGGAAAAAAGTATTTTGAAAAATTCAGTCGTTTCCCCAGTGCAAACATCGAAACAATTAAATTCTTCGGGCATTTACAAAAAATCCACGACCTTGAAATATCATCGTAAAGCAACAACTACACCAGAACTTTCCGTCGAACTACACAACGATAGAGACTCGCCGAATTCGGGTAAATTGAAAGCAGACGGTCGTAGAATTGGCGAAAATGATGTGAATTCGATGTCAACGGTCACTGAGTTCTCGAATGCCAAAAAAAGTTTGCACAAATATTTGAAAAAATGGAAAGTCACGGCCCAACCTTCCGAGCCGACCGACCAGCCGCTGGGAACTCATAATCGTAGTGCCAAGTTGGAATCTCCAAAGAACTCGACGACCCTGATAAATCCATCAATGGACGCGAAAAAATTAAATCGTTCCAGCAAAGATCTGAGCATTTCGCACCCCGTGGACGCAGTCGATCAAATTTTGCATTCCAAGAAATTTTCAGACCGACTAAATCCCACCACGGATGCAACCAGTACGAGCCAGATCCTGGAAACTTCTTCAAAGATAGTGACGGTAGAAAAACTGAAAAAATATCGTCGTTACATGGCGAAATACAATGTGACAAAATCGCCGGGATTAAAGGCTCAGAATGCCGAGGAAACAACCATTGCGAACTTGTCCACGGAGGATGTCGGAGTAGTCAAAAATGGGACAAGTCGATCAGGAAAGCAGAAAGATTCGTTGAAGGTACAGAGCACAGAAAAGCGAGAGCACGAGGCTCGTGGCAGCAGGGTCCGCATTTCCAAAGATGGTCGAAGACGTAAAAACCATAAAAAGAAGGCTGATCAATACAAAAATCAAAAAGTGGAATCAGAAATGTTTGATCCCATGCGCGTGGTCCTTCCGAAGCGATTGAACGTGGAAGTCCCAAATGAAATAGTAAAAGATGAGAAACTCAAAGCTGCACCGAATGTAATCTCTCAAGCGAACAATGACACGAGCGACTGCAGTCGCACGTGTTTGGAGTGTCTGAAAAAATTGAACAGAAAGCTGGACAAAGAGCTGGTGAATTCGGTGAAACTAAAAACGGCAACATTCGATGAAAAATCGAATGAAAACATTGATTCGGGATTGACCGAGACTAACGATAATCAGACGCTCTCGGGCTCGCAGGTCGAATCGAATCACGTCAATTCCAACGAAGCCGAATGGATCACTACGACGACTAAAAAGTTTCGTCGTCGTAAAAAGTCCAAGCGAACGACGACAACGAGCCCGCCAACTACGACAGTGCCGACAACAACTCAAGAGGAAGGAACGAGTTCGAGCGATGGATCAACGGAAGCAAGTGCGAAGCCGAGCAGACGTCGAAAGTATGGAAAGGGCAGGAGGATCGGGAATGGAAAAGGGCAGAGACGAAGGAAAACAACAGAAAAAATGAGTACGACTGAAAAACTTGAAGCTGAATCGACCATGGATCTGTCTTCGACAAGCTCCAGCTTCGAAAACCAAAAAACTCCGGACCCAGAAAGCAGCACCAACGCAACAAACACTCCAACGCTAATCTCAGAATCACCACCTACGACTTGTGGATTTCTCGACTTTATATGTGAAATACGAAACGCCGTTGAAGAGCCCGCGGCGACGGAGTCCATAGGTCCAGAGATTGCGACCACGATAAAAATGACAAGCGAGCTGCCCGACGCGGCCGAATCAACTTCGACCCAAGCAAGCAAAGAATGCGACGATTTTTTTGGTTGTGAGGGTGATGAATCCTCGGCAATTCAGATCACCAATGTGCCGACTGTTACCGAAAAAGAAACAGCTTTTCCACTAGCAGTCTCGACATCTACGAACGATTGTGACAATTTTATATGCTGGGTGGCGAGAATGTTGGAATCACGAGACTCGAGTACGAAAAGAACAATCGCAGCTTCGAGCGGTGAAGGAGCCGGAAGTCAAGAACTAGACCCCAACGAATCTTCTGCCTGGGAGATTTTCGAAGACTTTCCAAGCCTCGAAAAGGGGACAGCAGGAGCGAAAAACACTTCGGGCTTCTCGCAGGAAAATGTTACGATGACGATGGATGTTTCTGAAGAGATAATACCGGTCGATGGACCACGAGAAACTGCGAAACCGAGCACGGGAAGCACGTGGTTGCCATGGTACGAGTGGATTATTAATCCCAATAGGAACGAGAGTTCGGAGTCATCGGAAAAAGAAACTTCGACACGGCCTCAGGATTCAGCGACTTCGGATCTGAACGAAATTGCTGAAAGCTCAAAAATTCTGATAACAACTAAATGTCGCGATGACGAATATCATTGCGATATGAACAGGTGTATAAATAAATTTGATGTGTGCAATGGAGTTTACAATTGTTACGACGGCACTGACGAGGATAATTGTCACGGGGTTCTGGCGGTATTGGCATGGCGTCGTGCGCACATGAATGAAAATCGTTGCAGAAGCGATCAGCATCCTTGTGACGAAAGCAAGTGTCTGGAAATAGAAAATACTTGCGATGGCATAGTTCACTGTAAAGACGGTTCGGACGAGACGGATTGCCTCGATTACATAAATCGAAAGAACGAAGTTCTTCGAGATTATGGTAATCGATACCGGCTGCGACAAACGATGACATCGACGTCGACGATTCGTCCGAGCGAAAGAGCTCGAAGGCCGCCGCGGCGACGTCACTGTTGGGGAGAATTCGAATACGAGTGCAACAATGGTGAATGTATCGCGCAGGATCTGCAGTGCGATGGTTTTGAGGATTGCATTGATGGTGAAGACGAGGATCCTTCTCTATGCCGAGGTAGACGAACCAGGCATGAAATATTCAACAATATAAATGTACTCTGGGATACCATGATCGTTCTGGGTGTCGTAAAACAAACGGAGGGATGAATGCTCGAAGCTGTACAAAGACTGCAGGGCTCCTTTCTCGTGCTTGTCGATAAGTTGACATCCAAAACCTTTGGATTTTACGAGATGCTTCTATAATATGGGATTTTAACGCGAAGGTCCCCCCCACGTCTTATGTGTGTGTCGAAGATACAAGGAAACATATTTCGACTGTAAATAAAACCTCAATGTTTATATCGATATGGTAGGCAACTTCAAAATTCACTTTTGCAGGTCTCATTCTTTTCATTGATTCGTCGTTAGCTCCTCTTTATCATCGATCTTTACATCTTCGTCATAAATGAACACACACACCAACACAAACGATGTAAATATCTTACATATGCCAAAAGGACACGTGTACGATTTGTAAATAGCAACGATATGACATACGCCTCGTAACGGCTTTATTTGACAAGCTTTACATGTTAGAACGCTTTCGGAGTAAACTTGTTAAGTATCGTGTCGTTGAAGGGGCTTTTGAGGCGCTTTCAATGTCATATCTATAATAATCTATCCTTCTCCCCCATACCATATTATATTAATCTTCCTGCTTTAAATGTATAATATGTGTTGATAGCTTGTACAGAATATTGGTTCGTCGTTTCGATCAGGACAATCGTCGTAAGTAAAAAGTCGAAAAACACTTTAGACAGCATGTTCAAAGAGACTTGAACGAAAAAAGCCAACCGTTTCGAATTACGTGTCAAAATAACTCGAGAAATTGGTTTGAAGCTTGAAATGATTTACAAAAGACGATTGTCCGAGTGTCGAGACTTTGTATGGGCGTATCCGAGGGTCTGTTTTACCAATGGCCCATCGTAGGTTTCGCCCCGTGCCCTTCAATGGACTTCACCTGCGAGGATGGCTCTTGCATACCAAAGAGCTCGGTCTGCGACGGAATTGACGATTGCCCAATGGCAGGCGACGAGCTTTATTGCGGTACAAAAGAAAATCCTTATCCTTACATCGTCGCGATAAAACGACATTTGACAATAAACGTTTCATCTTTTCATTTATCAAATTTGTCTCCATTAATTAGAGATTTTGATGAATCCATCAAAAGGTCCGATCTGTCAAGTTTCGAATTATCGCCAATCCCTTGCTTCTGCTGACGTTCCGATAATAACAAATTACGTTTGCACTAAATCTGGATTTCGTTGATCCCGTTGGGTTTTTCAATCAATTTTCGCACCTGGCACCCTCCGTAGACACACATGGGTCTGGGCTGTCCAGCCCATTTCGTATAAATTATCATTGAATAACAATAACAAAAAAACGAATTGTAGTCTCTCTCCCTAGAGATCCAAAACTACTTTCCTAAATTTTTATGATGCTGAAGTTTGCAAAGTTGGAGTGCAACAAAATGAATTTGATTTTGTTGATGATTCATGCCATTTTCAATGTCATCCGAATTTTTCTACCCAACCAGCTTTTCGGATGGCAAAAATCGATCATTTCATCATCGTAATTACATTTTCCTTTTGACTAATTATTTTTGCCAAAAATACAAAACGGATTTCATTGCATTCCAACGATGCAAACTTCAGAGTCATGGATTTTTTCGTATATTTTTAACGAGTCCATGCAGGACGCCCCAGACCCATGTGTGTCTATCGGAAGGTCAAGTTCGAATGCATAGATAATGAAAAACCCAAAGATTTCACGACGCATCTCAATTTTGATGCTGGATCCATTCATAAACACGAATTAGTTGTATATTAATGATAATTTCAACAATAATTAATTAATGACGTGTGGGAATTGATAAAAAATAAATTCCCGCGTACTTCCCGGACGATATCCTTCTTTTTTTCACTGATTTCTTTCATTTCCCTCCCACATCTCCATCCTCAGTTGTTTCTCGAACCTGTAAATATGAATACAGATATCCACATTGTAAAACTTTGTTGGCTGTAAATAATCGCGAATAACCGTAAAATACAGTAGCTCGAAATTAGATTTAATCCCGGGTAGTTGTATCGTTGTGTATTCAATCGTAAACTAATGTAAAATCTTGTTAAACGTTGGACTTTGCTGTGTTTAAACTGATGTGTAATTAACTTGTTGGTGGATAATTGCGGGCGGAAGGACACGTGTGAAATATTCGAAATGATAATGTCACCTCGTTAAGTTTCAACGGATGTTCGTTCTTACCGATTCTATAGAAAATAAAAGACAATAATGTCTTGCTCTTATGGAATAGTTAATTGTTGTGACTTTGTGCCTTCGGTACGTAAGGAGAGTCGATTTAATTGAGCGTCAAAGCATCAGCCATTCGGTACACATTCTCTCCTCCAATCAGCATACAACATATTCACGTTTTCTCGTACAACCTGAGACTATAAACGCCCACACCGTTTAAAAAGACTTTGTTATTTTTATGTGTTCTTAGTTCAGCGAAGATAATTCATCGATTATCAAGTTTTCTGTGCCATAAAATTCCTCCTCATCGTCTTCGCTACTCTCGCTTGGAAAATATGATAATTTTTCGCGACCTTCAATCTTGTCTATACTCCTGTGGTTATTACTCGCAGAAATTAATTCATCTGCTGCCATCAATTCTCCAATGTTTACGTTATAATTACACCCTAAACATTATTGAACTAAAACACCGCCGCGGAGCTAATGAGGATCGAAAAGTTGGCGTTGCACGATTCGCAATCGAAGGAAGGATGTTGCATTCCTGAAAATTTTCTCCTTGCAGACTTTTCATAAACTCCCATAAACATTAAACTATGTTTTAACCCTTCATGGTCGTTCCCGGTATTGAATGGGGCTATAATCGCCATCTCATGCTATTTGGTCCACTGTGCGTTGGCGGAAGTCAGTATTAACATCGACTCTAAAATCAACCCACTTCGAATAACGGAATTAGTGTGTTTTTTCAAACGCTCGCTATCCTACTATTTTTTTCACAAAAGAACCAGATCTGATGAATATCAGGTCCACATTTTAGGCAAAAATATTGAAAATCCACAAAGTGACGATTATTTTAGTGAAAAAACTTTTTTTTCCCGTTTATTTTCTTCATTTTGCATTCAAAAAAATATGTTAGCCTTGGATTTCTTTCAGGAAAGTTTTTCGTATCTAAACTGGAATGTCTAAGGGTTGTTCAGTAATTTTTTAAGAATTTTCGGGCCGATAGATTGGTCACAATACGGGTTCGAAAATGGACTGGGTAGAATCAACCCAGTGCGACCACCAAGATCGGTGGCGGAAGTGGGACCACGAAGGGTTAAACATGCACAAAAGTTTCGTTCTATTTCTGGGAAAATTTGCGTTTTGCAGTGTTAAAATCGCCTGAAATGCCAGCTCCATCTCTGGTTCGATATCTGTAACCTCAATTCTTCGTTCTTTCATACTGCTATCCGGGGAGGTTGTACATTGCAGTTCATAATGTTTTGTATTATTCGTTTTTTATCCTGACCCAAAATACCAGATTTATTCCTAGCATTGTTGTCCACGTTTTTACCGAGAACAAAGAGTTTATTATGGATCTCGTTGGTTTGAGTTCCAACCGAGAATCAACACATTTTCCATATCGTGTTAAACTTTCCTTTCATATTTGCCTATACCTGCAATTTTGCTAACGAACTTTCGTGAGTTGCTTCTTTCGTTTGTTCCGTTGTTCGCCATTTACATTTGTGTTGTCGCCCTATAACAGACCGGGAATGTACACCTACCCAGTTCAAATGCGGCTCAGGAGGCAAGTGCATCGAAGGCGTCTACAGGTGCGACGGTCATCCGGACTGTCCAGACCGAAGTGACGAGGATTGCCCTGGATCCTCCACCGAAAACGTTACACACATCATCACTCATAACAGTACGCTCAATCTCTCATTTGTGGTATACAAAAAAACTTGGAATTCACATATTCCATCTAGACGATTTCGGTCTTATACGATTCCCTGAGACTAATAGCCAAACTATAAAAAATCTAAAAACGAAAAAACAGAATAACACACGAAAATTTCATGCAGTGAGTTTCTTAACCCTCGCTGGACACACATGGGTCTGGGGTGTCCAATCCATTCAGCGAATGGCGCGAATCTCTCGTTTTTCGTATCAATTACCATTAAATCACAATAATAAAAAACGAATTTTCATCCATAACCCAGAGCCGGCTCTTTGCACTAATTGTGGCATTCAAATCAGAAATTAATGAATTTATATAAAGGAGAACTTTTCAAATGTTCGTGGCAATCAGGCGTCGACTTAGTATCAGATAAAGCAGTAAAAGTCTCAGAGGATCGTTGAACGATTGAAAGGAACGTATCACTTAACTCTGAACAACTTGAACATTTCTTCCGCCTTCATCGTTTCGAGTTCTCTCTTTCTCTCCGATGTCTCTATCCATCTTTCCTCTAGTTATGCTTCGTGTGCTTTAATTATTTCAAGTTGAAGATAAAATATGAAAAAATTGTGGCAACTATGTGGTATGTGTGTGCGAGTAGACACGGAAATAACGAGGCATCGGATCACGGAGAGACCATGGAGCGGCCAAAGAGAGTGCGATTCACGCACCGAGTTTCGTTGCGACGATGGCTCGTGCGTCAAGCTTCGTCGAAAGTGCGACAATGTCTTCGACTGTCTTGATAACAGTGACGAGAAATATTGCGGTAAGAGCTTTTTGGACGAAACAACTAAGAGAAAGCCCTGGGCATTGAGCAACAGTCAATTTTTCATTGACTTTTTCATTCGCGAGACGAAAATTAGTGTCAAACGTTTAGATGCTTGCAATATTATCGAGTACACGGAGAAAACGAAGTCGAAAATTATTAAGAAATACACTAGGAATCCAGTCACTTATTGTTGAAAATTATAGTATTTTGAGGACAGTTCGGAAATTACAGCAATATCTCGAATGGCAGCGCGACAAATCGTTCTAAACAGCATAGTAAAACGTCATCATTGGATTAAAACCGATTTTACAATTTAGCATAGCAATTAAAGAAAATCGCAATGGTCATGGTAAACAAAACAATACGTGTGATAAAATTTCACACATGTTCGATATATATTCATATTGGGATAACAGAATTTTACTATGTCGACGTTTAAAATTTGAGATATTCTCACTCATAACTGAATTCTTATCTGACATAGTAAATTGTTCATGAAAACAAACATGAAATTCATTATCGCGCGCATTACTGTTTCTTATTCATATAGAACTGTTTATAATTCATGCTAAGAAAAATTGTAAGTGTTAAAAAACACTATGCTGTTTTGCAATTGGCGCTGCGATTCTTTTGCTTCTTGAACTTCGTATAGGAAATTTTCCCAAAACATTTGATTTCTTACTAAACAAAACGAATCCGTTTTCTCCGTATATACTTGTTCGGCTAAAATGTGAATAAATGTTGGAGCTTTACTCGTGAGCTTTACTCGTAATCTGTCTCTAAAAAAAAAAAAAGGGCTCTGCGCGATCGACGAGTGGAAATGTGCCAGCAGCGATTGCATTCCGGAGAAGCAAAGATGCGACAACCAAGTCCATTGTCCGGATGGATCGGATGAAATCGGATGCGGTAACAATCCTCACAGAATCGACAAAACTAAACTGGAAAAAAAAAAAAAACACTATAATGTTGCGTTACGTAAATGTGGCTTGCCTCGCCCTGCCTGCTCGACCACACTTTCTCACAAGAACAAACACTCTCCACTATCATCACATTATTTTTCGACTTTTCACTCTTTCCTCTCAGTCTAATCTTGTTCACCTGCAACTCCACCAACCTCGCAGCATCACTCGTCGAATAATTCACTTTCTCGCTCGATATTTTCGTGTCTTTTAGCTCGTCACCTTTGCCAGGGAATGCTCTTTTTCAGGATGTTTTCTTTTCTCAAGGAAATATGAACGTATCTTTCTTATAGTCGGACTCGACGAATGCATATTCAATCTTTAGTTCTAAGTGATGAATGACCCTTACGAAATTATATTTTCACATCTGCATTCCTACGCATGCAACTGTGCATCGTATGCATTCACATTTTCCACCAATTTCAGATTTTCAATTATTCGTTCTACGGATTTGACTATACATCGTCAAGGTTGGACGATAATCATTGATTTATAGGAACAAACTTTATTGCTCGATATTGTTCACAGTTTAGCGTGACCGATGCACGTTGCTCGTGTCAATATTAAGAAAAAAAAATATATTACCGTTAGATAAAAGGGACAGTTCTCTTTCACAATATTCAAACAAACGTTTACCCCTGGAACGGTACCCCGAGGTGACTTTAAATCTCGCGCCTTTTCTCCCTTCGTTCTCCCGTTTTTTAATGATCCTGAAGGTTTCATCGTTGCAAATGAAATAGAAATTTTTTCAAAGTCAGAAAGGCAGATTCTTCAGTTTCCTAAAAGTTTTGGAGAAGCATAAAAATGACGGAAAAAAGTTGTCCGAAACTTTTGGTGGAATAAAAAAATTGGCATTTTGACTTAAAAAAAAATTCTATTTCGTTTATTTGCAACGATGGAAACTTCAGGATCATCGTTTTTTATAGTTTTACCGCACCTTTGAATAATTTACTTCAAGCTGGATTGTCCGAGGCTCGCGTGATTCTGCATTAAAAAACCAAAAGAATGAGGCAAGGATGAACGCTTTTCGTTAAATTTTACCAGAGACATTAATTTTTCAAAATTGGGGTCATTTATGACTCGAGCTTACCGGAATAGGTACGAAAAAATAAGGTCACCGTTCTGGGGTTAATTTTCACAGAACAATCGGATGCAACGCTTCCAAGACAATAATTTGATCGTATCCCTGCAGGTCGCATCGACTTTGGCGAATATTAATAACGATGGGTTCGTCGAGGCATTAAAATGTTTAATGCAAAATTGCACAGAGTTTTATTTCTTCGAGATTTTCAGCAAGTTTTTTACTTACCGATCTTGTAATGTAACAAAAACTCTTTTGATTTGCTTTCTCGTTAGAGCAAAAAAAAAAATCCATAAACATTGTTGTGACGAAATTCGCAATATGCAGAATTTCTTCAGGAACAAAATGAACGTCATGGTGGCCTGAAAATTGAGCATTTTTTTTCTCGCCAAAGTTCATAGAAATGAGACGGGGATTTCTGAATTTTTATGGACGTTAAGCGTTATCAATATTTTCTGTCATTGATAAAATCTGTTGGGAGATGAATTCATCGTGAAATATGAATTAAATTATTGTAATGAACGTTGCATACGTCTAGTTTGGAATTCTTTCGACTGATGCGATGCATTTCTTGTTCTTGGAAGTTCTTGGAAGCGCATGAAAAAAATATCTTTCCTGGCTCTCTCTCTCTCTCTCTCTCTCGCTCTGTCTTTTTCTGACTCTCTTCTTTGCCCTTACGTTTCCGTCCTGCTCGGGACGAGAAAATCGTTTTCCTCCGTCGAATTCTTGTGGACAAAGTGGGCAAGGGACTGGCTTCGCCTTGACTTGGAGATTTTTTATATTTCGTGGTTTTTTTTTCCTGTTTTAAATATATCGACGGGAACAAACAAAAAAAACATGAAAATGCCGCTTTGTAGTTACGGATTGTCCGGCTGGAACTTTTCGATGCATCGACGGATTGTGCCTCGACTCGAAACGACGTTGTGACGGACGTCCTCACTGTCGCGACGGATCCGACGAGATTAATTGCCGTACGATAAATATTTACATTTCATTTTTTTTTCTCTTGCTTTTATAGATTTTTTTTTTTAATTTTCAATCATTATGATAAGACTGAAATATTAACAACGTTCGTTTACTAATCGTTTATTAATTTTCATTAACAATCATTCCGCTTTTACTAATTACGACGAATGTCGAGGGAGATTTTACGACCAAAACTTGCGCCAGGTCAAGTGAACTCGAAATTACGATTTTTTTCATTTTAGTTTTCGAAACATCCGACAATATATAGAAAAAAACGTCGAAAGTTGCTTTTTTTTGGGTGATTCAAAATCAACGATTTCGATCTTGGGAAAACTTTAGCGACGACCTTTAACTCGATAGACCTCACTAATCGTACGACTCGAAAAATTTCCAATCAGCGAAAAATCGTGTCCAAAATATCCGCAAAGATTCATCCAATGTCGAATAATTCGATGTAGAAACAGAATTTCTGTTTCTGATTGAATTCATTATTGATTCTCTCGATTCGACGGAATTGGAATCAATCTTGAGATGGTAACATATTCATGTTTCTTTCATGAATCATGACTCGCCATTCAACTTGTGAGATCTGTGTCTCTGTCTCTTTCTGTCTACTTGGTTTTCTCTTCTGTCTCTTCTGATATTATGCACATGTGTCACTCAATTTATTTTCTGCATTTTGATCTGTCATGAAAACTCTGTTATTAATATGAATATAATTTTTATAAATGATTCCTGTACTTTTTATAACTACAATGGACATTTTTCACTTTCAGAGTTTGCCTGACTGCACATTATTTACACTACTGTGAATACATATTCAAAAAATTTAGAAACTAACGACCTACTTGTAGGTTCACTTTGAATGGCAAGTGTTCCATTTAACCCTCCGTAGACACACATGGGTCAAGGCTGTATACCATCCAATAACAACAATAAAAAAGAATTTAATTTATTTTATTAAATAACTTTTAAATATTCATTAAATATTTATTCACTATTTATTCAATGGAATAATTATTTAATAAATATTTAATAAATAATTATTAATTTTATTGAATTATTAAACTATTATTTTTATCAATATTGTTTTAATAAAGATTTATAATATAACAAATTAAATATTATAATAAATATTTATTAAATATTTATAAAATTATTATAAATTATATTTATTTAATAAATATTTATTATAATTATAATTATTTATTTATTGATCAATAATAAATATTTATTAAACATTTATTATAATTAATAATCAATATTTAAATATTTATTATAATTAATTATAAATATTTCGATATTTATTATAATTATTTATAAATATTTAGTGAATAATTATTTAATTAAATAATAACAATAAAAAAAATAATTTATCCATCACCCAGTGCAGCCTCTCTTTTTATAGATTCAAAACTAGTTTCCCGAATTGTTTCAGATTTTTTAAACGAGTTCATGTACAGTAAAAAAAACAGTAGGACACCCGAGACGGATGTGTGTCTAGGGAAATGCGCTAATTGTAGTCTGTCTACGGAGGGTTAAATGGCGAGTGTTGCATTTCATAATTCTCTGTACAGGTATAAGATCAGATTTGACAATCCACTATCTTGTGGAAAGATAAAAATATTCTATCGCGAACGTGCTAATTTCGTTCGAGAAACTTTCATACATATATTTATGTCTGTACGAATGTCGGCATCGTCGACACGTACATATATAAATATATAACGTGTAAATGACTTTGCATAAATATTATATTGGGTATGGAATATTATGGAACATCCACTGAGAATAACGCGTTGATGACAAAAATAAATTTGGTACAACCGAATCAAAATTTAGTGGGAATATTTTCCTACAAAAGGAGATTCAGGTCGAAGTAACAAAAATGCAGTGCAACTGGGACGATTAACGTCGAGGCTGGATTATTTATTAGATTTCTGTTTTCGGAGAAGCTTTTCAATACAAGATGAATTTGGAAATGTTGCAATTTTAATTTGTTCGAATAACAACAACGTCAATTTACTAAGTAACTAAAAATTACGGTGATTTGAATAAACCAGGTCATTTGTCTACAACAATAAGTTTGAATTATCAAATTGAGACAAATACGAAGTTGGCGATTGAACGAAAAAAAAGTCTCGATGGAAAATTCGATGATCGACAATTTTATTCTCAGTCTAGAATTATTTTGACATTCTTGTCGAATTTGATTTTTACATTAATTCCGCTTACTTACGGTCTAACCGCACACGTACTTATTCTACTAATTTATCATGTTATATCGGCTGTACTTTGCGAGGGAGATGCTCGCGTACAAGCTCGTGTATCATGCAACGGTTTTGTTTGATCGTCTTTCCCTCTATTTCTATTTCTCGCTCTGTCTCTCTGCTAAAATACCTCTTGATGTTTCACGAGGCTCAAATATCCGAAACTATGTGTATGTTTATATACGAGTCGGCATATGGATGTATAAAATAAATACATGCACATGCTGTTAATATTGCATGACGAACGGCAATGTGCACGGAATTTATTTATGAAACTCGACTCCGGTTAATTTTTCACCGGCCCATTAGAGT
Source organism: Diadegma fenestrale (assembly GCA_037043255.1). Lineage (NCBI taxonomy): Eukaryota > Metazoa > Arthropoda > Insecta > Hymenoptera > Ichneumonidae > Diadegma > Diadegma fenestrale. The sequence continues at coordinate 40,168,630 of CM073309.1, forward strand.
TACTGGTCGATGTTACGATCAAAAGTCTATAACCTCTAGCTCACATTCACCCTCGAATATTATGCGATTCCTTCGTCCATGGCGTTTTGAAGAATGCCCTTTTATGCACCTTTTCTTGACTGTAGTCTCCTTTATTGTTATTTCGTCTCCTTCTTCTTGCATGACCACCGGAAGGAGACTCGAATCAATCGAGTTATCGTGAATTATTAAAAAGCGACGAGGTTCGTGTCATTTTCGACACCACACCGTTCTTTTGCCTTTTCGGGCCTTATCACTTTGTTATCACTTGACGATCTTAGACGTCGTAGCAACACACTTTTCCCCTGAACAAAATTTACCACCCCGTGCACAAAGCTGTTTCACATATTATTTATTCATACAATCATGATCTCGAGAGTGTAATTATACCCTTGCTGGGAAAACCAATCAATTTTATTCCTGTACATAAATATAAGGAATTTTGCATTGTATTTTTATCGTTTGATGTTGACACATGGAGTGATGACGGGAAATATTCCTTCAACATTTCCTTATCGTCTAAAAGTCGGTGCTGAAGTAATTAAATCAGTATTAATTGAATTTTTGACATTTTCAGAAACACCTTATTGTCCGGATGGTCAATTACCCTGCGCCAATGGAGTCTGCATATCCCGAAGATTCTTCTGCGATCGCAGCTTAGACTGTCTCGATGGAAGCGACGAAAAAAATTGCCGTGAGAATTACATTGATTCATTTTCCAGAATTATTTCTCAATTTAGCATTTTCTTACTGCTCCTTGACACACTGGGTCATTTCTAATGGCAAAACATACTTTCTCGAAAAATGCCATTTTTTATGAAAATATTTTCCGGTTCTCAACCCTTCATGGTCACTGTGGGTTGAATCCACTCAGTCACCAACTTGTGACGTAAATATCTCGTAGTTCCCGGTATTGAATGGGGCTATAATCGCCATCTAACGCTATTTGGTTCACTGTGCGTTGGCGGAAGTCAGTATTAACATTGACTCTAAAATCAACCCACTTCGAATAACGGAATTGATGTGTTTTTTCAATCGCACTCGATCCTACTATTTTTTTCACGAAAGAACCAGATCTGATGAATATCAGGTCCAAATTTTAGGCAAAAATATTGAAAATCCACAACGTGACGATTATTTTAGAGAAAAAACTTCTTTTTTCCGTTTATTTTCTTCATTTTGCATTTTAAAAAATATGGTAGCCTTGGATTTCTTTCGGGAAAGTTTTTCGTAACTAAACTGAAATGTGCATGGGTTGTTCAGTAATTTTTTGAGAATTTTCAGGCCAATAGATTGGTCACAATACGGGTTCGAAAATGGACTGGCTATCCTACTATTTTTTTCACAAAAAAACCAGATCTGATGAATATCAGGTCCAAATTTTGGGCAAAAATATTGAAAATCCACAAAGTGACGATTATTTTAGTGAAAAAACTTTTTTTTCCCGTTTATTTTCTTCATTTTGCATTTGAAAAAATATGTTAGCCTTGGATTTCTTTCGGTAAAGTTTTTCGTATCTAAACTGGAATGTCCAAGGGTTGTTCAGTAATTTTTTGAGAATTTTCGGGCCGATAAATTGGTCACAATACGGGTTAGGAAATGGACTAGGTAGAATCAACCCAGTGTGACCATCGATGGAGGATTTAACGAAGGGTTAAAAATCTCGAAATTTTGCGGTCTCGCGCCTTTTTTTTGAATCAAAAGAATTTTAACGTTTCTCAGAACGAACATTTTCAACCGCAAATAACAGTCGGCAGTTTTCTGAGAGAAAAAAAAGGTTTTACTCATTGAAATTTGTGATATTTTCCAGCCGACGTAATTCCCGATCCGTTCGCGCCAGGCTGTCAGAGTGATCAGTTTACGTGCAACGACGGTTCGTGTATTCCCGCGACTTCGCGTTGTGACGGCCGTGCCGATTGTCCAGACGACGAGGACGAACGTGATTGCAGACGCGGTGAGTTTAAACCTGCCCCCAGATTCTCTGCTCCTATTCGGAGCTCAGAATTTCAAATCGAAAATATAAAATTAGATTACGCTCTGTCGCGCCATATTCATAACGCATTTCACAACATTCACGTGTATCTTGTTTACTGGAAGAAAAACAAACAAACCAACAAACAATGAGACTTGAACAATTATTCGTATACTCGTATATATAAATTACATAGAAGCGTAGCGGCTTGAAGTCACCCACCAAATACTGCAAGAACCAGCTGACCAACTGTGTCATCCTTTCCCAAAATAAATTCACTCAAGAAATCAATCATTTATTAATTTGTAAAAAAAAAAAAAAAAAAAACGTTTATTTTCTACTCTAATTAACGTTTACGCGACGCCCTGCACGATTGCCATCTTTTCCTCTTAAGGCGACTACTCCACATGCTAATCCAATGGATGCCAAATTTTCATGCACAGTTGATTTGTGCCACAGATGAAACGTCGTGGACGTCGATTTGCATAGCAGCGTGTCTTATGAATGTGGGAAAATATTCATATCGTCAAATTCACAATGCAATCGATATGGAGTTCGCAACGTTGAACGAAAGAGCTTTTTTATTGATTTTTTCTTCAATTTGAAAAACCATGACAATTTTCGTACCTGATTTTATGTTTGGATTCTAAAAAAAAATCGTTTTATTGTACGGGCGAAATATTCGATAAGAATCGTGCGCGCTGTCGAAGAAAATAACAGAATTTCGTTGCATTCTTATGCAGAAACTTCTACATCGCCGAGTGCGATGTATCATTTTGGCGATTTTATTCTGTCAAGAAATAATACGAGTCCGAAGTTCGCATCGTTGCAATGCAACGAAATTCTTTTTTATATTTAGCAAAAATAATTATTCCACCGCAGAATGTAATGAGGATGATAAAATGATCGATTTTTGTCACCTGAAACGCATATTGGGTTGAAAAATTTGGATGACATTGAAAACTGAACGAATCATCAATGAAATCGAATATTTTTCGTTGTATTCCAACGTTGCAGACTTCAGCGTCATGAAAGAATCCAACACGTAATTCTCAAGCAATTTTGATGCAGCAGACATTTTTATTCTCTTGATCGGAATTTCCTGTCGAAATTTATCATTCCACCGTCACGATGGACTGTTTGTTCAGCGAAAAAAAAATTTCTCGTAAAGAATAGTCAAGGGATGTGTAGAAAATAAAATTTAGGGTGGTACTTTTGGAATTTTATCAAGACTTACAGTTTTGTCTTCGGCAAATTCCAATGGCAATGGGCCATCGTGGAAAATCGTGCTCAACAGTCGATGATTCTTGAAATTTCCATGTCGAAGAAAAAACTCAAAAAATACTACATAAGATTGCGAGATCAAGGGATAATTTTAACCCTTCGTAGTCACATTACGATTAGCGCACCTCCCTAGACACACATGAGTCTGGGGTGTCCTACAGTTTTTTTACTATACTCGAAATGGTTTGAAAATTTTGAAAAAAGTCAAGAAAGTCGTTTTGGATCTATAGAAAAAGAGGCTGCACTGCGTGGTGGATAAAAATGATTTTTTATCATTATGATTCGTTGGTTGAATGGGCAGGACACCCCAGACCCATGTCAGTCTACGGAGGGTCAAGTTTTGAGCAGTATTTACTACAAAGAATATAAAATTGCCAGGAAATAAGGAAAATAGCATTTTTTTAAATATATTTCAAATAAAATTCCCTTTTCATGGAAATTGGATCGAGTTTTTAACTCCTTGACAAATGTACCAATGAGAATTTTTACAGACAAATGAAAAAAATTGGATAAAGAATATGGAGATGGTTCGAAAGCGAGGAGTCGAGGCAAATGTTGTTGTAAATTCATAATTATATGACACTGCGGTTGATGCTACGGGAATAGCTTGTCATTAATATTTGTCTGGATCAACCAGACATGCTGCCATCTCAATCGACCGTCACGACGTTTGTTTAGTGGCTTGAACCGAGCAATCAAAATGGAGCTGAAGTTGGCAACGTTGGAATCCAACGAAAAATATTTCGTTTGATCGATAATTTGTTTAATTTTCAACATTATCCAAATTTTTCGAGCCTTATACTTTTTGGGTGGCAAAAATCAATCTTTTTAATCTCGTAATTACATTCCGCATTGAAATAATGAGTTTCGCTGCAGAAAAAAAAAATAATTTCGTTGCATTCCAACGATGCAAATTTCATGAAGCTGAAGGTCGCAACGTTGGAATCCAACGAAAAATATTGATTTTCATTCACGATTTGTTCACTTTTCAAAATCATGTAAATTTTGTCGGGTCGATGGAGTTTTTAGGTCGCGAAAATCTATCGTTTTACATTCTGCATTTGAACAATGAGTTTTGCCTCGGAAAAAATGAAATTTCGTTGCATTCCAACGATGCAAACTTCAACGTCATCAAATTTCAACGTCGTGCATCAAACGATTACGGGAATTTGGCAAGCATGCTGTGCAGTAGTCACTTTAATTCCTTTGCACTCGTGTACAAAAAATTGAAAGAAAAAAAAGCAGATACGAAGAAAAAAACACAAACACTTTCCTTTGACACACTGTGGTTCAGATTGGGTTACTTCTAGGTATAGAGGCTTCGGATAAAACCTCTTCACGGAGGCATCCGGAGAGCTCGAAGTCATTCACCGATAGCACGATTGCCGTAGATCTCCCGTACGAGATAACCGGTACGATGGTGACCTTGACGATAACGAATGTCACCACAACGAGCAGGAGTTGTGAGACGGGCGATTTTGTTTGTGCCGATGGAAATTGCATCCCCTCGGCTCACCGATGCGACAATTTCTACGATTGCCGTGACTTTACTGACGAGCAGTACTGCTTCGGTTAGATCATTTGAAAACCCTCGACAATCTGGTGGTCAATCATCTCTCCTCTTTGTTCTTTCATCTTCCCATAAATTGTTTCCAACTTTTTCTCCTCCTATGCACTTTTTCTTCTGCTCCAAATTGTCTCTATTTTTTTCTCCAACGAAAATAACGATAAACGACAAAAAAAGCGACAAAATCTACAAGCATCCGAGATGATTGTTCGATGGCACGTTTTTTCTTAAAATTGCAACAATTTTATTTTCATTTCATCCTCATCGATTCGATCAACCTGTATGAATCAAACCCCAGATTGTCCTGGCGCCATATACGTCGTTTACTGTCATTCAGTGTTAGCGGCCGAAAATAGAAATTGTGTAGGTTTTGTTGCTGACGTTTACGTAGATGACAGCATTTCGTGATGATAAATTCATCGGTTTGATTCTTGGTTTCAAGTTCCCAATTACTCATTTATTTATTCTCTTTTTTTTTCATTCTCATCATCAATTTTACTGTTATTACTATTGTTATTATTATTATCGAACATAAAACGTGTACGTGGTTCAAAGAAAGCAGTACATGAATTTAGGACCCATGAGAGGCATCCTCGTAATTATAGTGCATCTTATTGCCTGGTATTTTATTGAAAATTAGACAATCATTATTGTCCATGTAGTAGGTAGACATTTAGCATTGACCAAACGTCGTTGCATGTGTGTAACGAAAACAGTAAGTAATTGAAGAAAAAAACAAAAAATACAACGAAATTACAACGTCGGAGAAATTGTGACTGATTTTATTTGAATTTGTCACTCTGAACGAACTATCTGACTCATTATTGGAGTTGCGTTTTCTTTTTGTCGTTGACGAATGACTCGAAGAGATCGTAGAATATTTCTCATGCAACCAGATCTTGCATTTACCTTTTTTATACGATGAAAATTTTGCGAAAATATAAATAGTGACGATTGTTTATTCCACAATGTGATGTTTCACAATTGGGAAATTTTCAAACGATCGATTCACCTTTTCCGCATACCCCTACGAGGCCACCTTAAATACATCGACAGAATAATCTGAGTGTTTTTAGATGAGACGTGTTCTTAGCCAGTATCCTGAGAGTTTTCGATTTATTATATATCACATTTCCACGTTTTTATATGTCGTTATGATTATGATGAATGTTAACTTTTTGTTTTTCTCAATTTTTCTTCTCATTTACAATTCCATTGGTAAATCTTTCTATTCTACATAAATAAAAAACATGAATCTCATGTCGCATCGTCGCGACGCGTTGTCTTCTGGCGGATCTCGATACTCCAGTGTCGCACTGTTCTCTAAAATTGTTTATTTATCTTTTAGGATGCGCCAAAGACCAGTTCCAATGCAGGAACGGTGATTGCATCAACTCTTGGCAAAAGTGCAACAAATTCATCGACTGTGATGATGGCTCGGACGAAGAAGGCTGTGGTTAGTATTTTTTTTTTTCCTCAACTTTATTATATAGTCCGATAAATTTCTTCTGAAAAAAACTCAAATTCTGCAATACGTTGCTTTTGTGAAATTTGCAACCCAAGGTCGTCCTGCCAGTTCTAAAATGACCGTTCAGAATTTAATGAAATCTTGTACGGTAATTGATCATCATAAGAAAAATATCGAGGCTACAGACGCAATCAGAAAAAAAGAAATAAAACAAAAAAATAATAAATAAATATTGATAAATAAATAATAATAAATAAACAATAACGAATAATAACAATAAATAAGTATGAACAAATAAATAATAACGAATAATAATAAATGAATATTAATAAATAAATAATAATGAATAATAATAAATAAATATTAATAATTTTTTTTTAAATATTCGCATTTATTCAATTTCATACATTTAACATTGAGTCGAGGGAGAAATCACAGTTTTTTTTTGTATTTTGTATGAAATTAAACTTTTAATTTAATTTATTGAAATTTTATAACTCGTAATTTAATTTCTTGTGATTTAAAGTTTCTCAATACAATAAATAAATATTAATAAATAAATAATAATGAATAATAATAAATAAATATTAATGATTTCTTTTCTAATATTCGCATTTATTTGATTTCATACATTTAACATTGAGTCGTACGAGAAATCAGAGTTTTTTTTGTATTTTGTATGAAATTAAACTTTTAATTTAATTTATTTAAATTTTATAACTCGTAATTCAATTTCTGGTAATTTAATTTTTCGTAATTTAATGTTTCTCAAGTTTATTTGTATGAAAATTCGGCTGGATCTTTTTCTGTCATGATTTATTTCTGTACCAAATGAAATGCAATTAAATAACAAAAATATTCAGTCTCTCACGAAGATTGTCTTGTAACAGCGCCTCATGAAATCCAGTGGTGGATTCGTATGCATCCGATTAAGTTTTCGATATTAATAGAATTATTTATATTTTGTGGCAGAACCGGAAACCACACCAGCGAGTCGCTACTGTACATCACAACAATTCACCTGCGTCTCCGATCGTACTTGTGTACATTATTCATCTCGGTGCAACGGTATTCCAGACTGTAGAGATCGTTCGGACGAGGAAGGCTGCGGTGAGTCTGATTGATTTTCCTGTACCAAGAATATGGAGAAATCGAAATTGCAATATGTTCCTTGAAAGACACGTTGGTAAATGTGAATTAAATCGACAACGAGGAGTTGAGTCAAGACGGAAACGGTTTTTTTTGTTTATTTATAGAAACTGACCTCCAAACGGAAGGACTGCTTCTCAAGACTTACCCAAGCGAGCAAATTATCAAAGAGAGTAAGTGTGAGATTACAAATTACTCATTTCTACCATAATGATTGAGTTTATTACGTTTTTTATTCTGCACGCCGAGAAAACGAGTTTGCTGGAAAAACAAAAGCGAGAATTAAGCAATTTGTGCAGCAACAGTTCTTGCAATCGATTTTATTAACATACATTTTTGTTGTTCTTTTTTCTTGCCTTGGCCAGACCCGGCGAAGCAAGGTAAGCCTTCCTCCTGCCAGGAAGTATACAAGTCAGAAACAAAAATCAATAAATCATGCTCGCCTTTATAAACCTCACGAAAAATTACTCATGGGATCGACTATTATGTAACGATTTTTCAATTTATATCTGTGCCACATCTGTCATTGTCCAACGCTACATTTTTGGATAAAACTCATAAACGCCGGGCTAACGAAAGCTCGCTAAATATTTCATTCAACTGCAGCAGCTTTTAATCGAATGACGACACTTTCAGGGACAAAAGTGAACGAAACGTTGCAACAAAAAAGGAACAACGCCAACCAACGTCAATAACAATGTCTTCTCATTTGACAGCAAATTAAAATCATCTTTATATATTATCGGATTCATCAGCATTCACTCTTTGAGCATTCGTCAACAGTCTTATTTTTTATTTTTTATAAAAGAAATAATTTATATTATTTTGAATTAATTAATTGATCTGAATTATTTAATCAATTTAAAATACTATAAATTATTTCCTTCATAAAAAAAATATTATTATCATTAAATTATTATATTATTTTTAATCAATTAATTAATTAAAAATAACATAATAATTTACAAAATAATTCAATTATAAATAAAAAAAATTATAATAAATTACAAAATTATATGAATTACAAATTTCAAATAATTCACATCATTTTTAATTAATTAATTAATTAAAAGTTGGTATTGTATTTTTAATCAATGAATTAACTAAAATTCTGAGTATTTTTAATTAATTAATTAATTAAAAATACTCAGAACTTAATTAAAAATACTCAGTATTTTTAATTAATTAATTAATTAAAAATAGTAAATATTTTTAATTAATGAATCAATTAAAAATAATTTGAATAATTTGTAATTTTTGTTATTTTTATTATTATTTATGATCATTATTATAATTTTTAATCAATTAAAAATAATTTTATTGAATTAAAAGGTAATTTTATTGAATTTTATCAAAATTCTCTATGGCGTGCACTGGAAAGAAAATTTGTTGGGAAACAGACCGATATTTTCTTGGATACGTTCGAGTGAACGTTTTTTTTTTCGAAAAACCACATAAATTTTGAGACTGCAGCAAGAAATATGTTCAAAAGTCCCTAAAAGTCAATTTTCGTCATTCCAATCGTTAATTTTGTTGACAATTCCGTTGGGAATAAAAAATATTGTCAGAATTACGAAAATTTTGAAACAATGAAAAAATATTTGGTTCACCGTATTCGGCAAAATATCGACGTTTTTTGACGAACATTTTATTTTTAGTGTGGGTTTTGTAAAAAGCGAATATCAAGTCTTTATGAATATCTGAAATTCCGAGTGCAAAGTCGTACTCCCACGAACTCCAAGAATGGAATTTCGAGTCAATTGCGCGTGAGACAAAACGAATGGCTCAAAGGGTTGAGGAAATAAAAATTAGCATTGTTTAATTGTTATAATACGATGTCTAGCATGTTTCCTGAACGCAATAAAGACTCTTGCATGAAGGGGACTCGCGATCGATGCTTCGAAAGTCTCGTAAAAAGGGACTTTGGTTGCTTTTTAATTTCCAATCAAGTATCGATACTATTAAATAAATTGCATCGGTAGGTCGTGAGGTTGTATTCCAATGTCGTGACGAGGGCCCGCTTCGAGCGAGGGTACGTTGGCTCCGTGGAAATGGTCTTTCCCTCCCATCTGGCTCGCGCGATCTTAACGGCCGGCTCGAAATTCCAAACATACAACTCGATCACGCTGGCACTTACATCTGCGAAGCCGAAGGATATCCCTCGTCGACTCCTGGACAGCAAGTTTCCGTACATCTCGAAGTAGAAAAGTGTAAGTTCTTTTTTTTCTTCATTATTTCTTGAATTATGCACCTGGGACGAATTAAATTTACCGTTTTCAAAGGAATTTTGAACTTTACAAGAAAATTGGCTCTTTCCATGCTCGCCCTTATCGCGTTGAGCTTCCGGTCACCATTTTCTGGCTCGTTGATTACTGGGTGGAAAAGTTTCAAGAAAATACAAAATAATGATTTCCACGATTTTGCATCCGCTGTCAAAAGGAATTTTTCGAAAATAAAATCAATTTAGAGTGACCACGAAATTTATAGTAACAGAATTTTAACCCTTCGTGGTCACTGTGGGTAGAATCCACCCAGTGACCAACTTGTGACATAAATATCTCCTAGTTCCCGGTAATTAATAGGCCTGTAATCGTCATTTAACGACAATTTGTAGTGTTCATTGCGCCTTGCCGGCGATAAGTATTACCGCCGCTAACGCTAAATCTTTAACATCCACTCTGAAATCGACCCACTTCCAATAACGGAATTGATATGTTTTTTCAAACGCACGCGATCCTACTATTTTTTTCTCAAAAGAACCAGATCTGTTGAATATCTGGTCCAAATTTTAGGCAAAAATATTGAAAATCCACCAAGTGACGATTGTTTTAATGAAAAAACTTTTTTTCCCGTTTTTTTTTCTTCATTTTGCATTAAAAAAAAAAGGTTTGCGTTGGAACTTCTTTCGGGAAAGTTTTTCGTATCTAAACTCGAATGTCCAAGGGTTGTTCAGTAATTTTTTGAGAATTTTCGGGCCGATAGATTGGTCACAATACGGATTCGAAAATGGACTGGCTATCCTACAATTTTTTTCACAAAAGAACCAGATCTGTTGAATATCTGGTCCAAATTTTAGGCAAAAATATTGAAAATCCACCAAGTGACGATTGTTTTAATGAAAAAACTTTTTTTTCCCGTTTTTTTTCTTCATTTTGCATTAAAAAAAATATGTTAGCCTTGGATTTTTTCCGGGAAAGTTTTTCGTATCTAAACTGGAATGTCCAAGGGTTGTTCAGTAATTTTTTGAGAATTTTCGGGCCGATAGATTGGTCACAATACGGGTTCGAAAATGGACTGGGTAGAATCGAGCCAGTGTGACCAACGAGGTCGGTGGCGGAAGTGTGACCACGAAGGTTTAAATGTCGTACAGAAAATGAGAAAAACTCAAGATTTTCTCGGTTTTTGTCTTCTCGACGACGTGTTATCAAAACATAAAAAATGTACGATTCATTATAGTTGAACTGCCGCCGACGAGACCCCCTCAAGTATGCAAATACGATGAAGCAACCTGCAGCAATGGCGACTGCGTACCCAAGTCTTTCGTATGTGACGGTAAATTCGATTGTACCGATGGTTCGGACGAGATGCGTTGCAGTAAGTGTTCAGCGATTTAAAAAAAAAAAAAAAAAAAAATACTAGCACCTTCGACGAGAATTTCTTGATTGCACTGAATTATTTACTAACTACGAGCCGTTTAAAGGTCCACATGGATGCGAGCCGAATCAATTCCGATGTGCAAATAAACAGTGCGTCAGCAAAATCTGGCGTTGCGACGGTGACAAGGATTGCGCCGATGGCAGTGACGAAGAAAATTGTGCTCCACCACCCCCGGGCTCACCCTGTCGTTACGACGAATACGCTTGCTCGAGTTACGATCAGTGCATTCCCAAAAGTTATCACTGTGACATGGAGAGAGACTGTCAAGACGGCAGCGACGAAATTGGATGCTGTGAGTAACACGAACCTTTTTCTTTTAATCATCAACATTGTCTTGTTGTTCAAAACTTTATTTTTCAATAAGACAGAATTAATTCAAAGAATTTCTGATTATTCTGCACATTGCCACGAATTTTCATTAAGTTTTCCGATGCATAAAACGTCCAAAGCTCGGTCGGTGATTAAAAGTTTTTTCTTTCCTTAAACAGTTCGCGAAATCATTGAAAACTATTGGATTTTATTTTTCATTTCATTTCTTTCTATTACAATTGTTTAATTTTTTATTTTTTTTTTAATTTCAAATTTTCTAATTTTAACGTGATTTTATTATGATTTTATTGGAATTTCGCAGCTCCGGTGTACATCACGAAGCCACCGCCAGCGATGGTGAATCTCCAACCAGGGGAATCGTTGATATTGACTTGCACAGCGATAGGTGTGCCGATTCCGGAGATAAATTGGCGTTTGAACTGGGGTCACGTGCCCTCAAAATGTTCCTCAACATCGGTGAACGGTACAGGAACTTTGAATTGTCCAGACATGCAAATATCGGACCAGGGAGCTTATTCCTGCGAAGCCTTGAACGTCGGTGGATTCGTTTTTGCGGTACCGGATGCGATCGTCGTGATGGACGAGAAATCGGACATTTGTCCACCGGGAACGTTCAACTCCGAAGCTCGTACGCCGGACGAATGTATTTCTTGTTTCTGTTTCGGCGTCGCTGAGAAATGCAGAAGCGCCAATCTTTTTACGTATCAACTGCCGCCGCCTTTCGATCGTTACAAAGTCGTCACCGTTGAGACGAGCCCGGAGTTGAGAATAGGCGGAGAAATAAATTATCAAGTCGCCGAAGTCAAACCGCGCGGATCGAGCGGCGCCGAAATATCTGCGCCTTACAATACCGAACTCACTTCGTACAACGTGCCATATTTCGAACTACCGAGCAGTTATTACGGACCTAGTCAGTTGAAATCATACGGCGGTTTTCTCAAGTACACCATCTCGTATTCCGGCTATGGCTCACCAAATCATGCGCCGGATGTTATCATCAGCGGAAACGGCTTCAATCTCGTACATCGCGGACAACCCGTTCAACCCGATGTCCCCACTGAACGTTCCGTCAGATTCTTCTACGGCGAATGGTTCAAGAACGACAGAGGTCAAGAAATTCCTGCTACCAGGGAGGAAATCATGATGGTGCTCCTCAAAGTCGAGCACATTCTCATTAAGTGAGTGCAAAAAACCAGTTCATTTTCATTCAACCCTCCGTAGAGACACTACAATTAGCGCATCTCCCTAGACACACTGGGTCTGGGGCGTCCAACCGTTTTTTACTGTATTTGGACTCGTAAAAAAATCTGAAAAAATTCACCAAAGTAGTTTTGGATCTATAGAAAGTCAGCCCGCACTGGGTGATGAATAAAAATTCTTTTTTATTATTGTTATTTAATGTTCAGAATTCGATAAAATTTGGTACGGTCGTAGATTATGATGAGAAAAAGATACAGCCAAATTTTTAAGAGGCTACAGAGAAACAGAAGAAAAATTGATAGTTTTATACATTTTAGATTGAGTTTTATGATAAATCTCACTTTTCATCAAGAGATGCCAAGTATTTTAAAAAAACGTAGCGCGAGGTCGCCGCACTCTTATATACAGTAAAATAGGCGTTGCATGACGTCACAGAAACTTCAAATCGTTTTTAGGGGAAAACGGGGGGACAAAAAAATTTCATATTAAATTTGAATTTTCTACGATTTTTTATCTTTCGAATGGTCCTTGGTGGAACAAAATCCGTTCAGCCAATCCAGAGAAATCTAACATTGAAGATTTTGGTCGCGCGTTTTGGGACGCTTTCCGTTTCTCAGAGTTTCTTGGAGTCGTAAGGGCGTAAGTCGCGCTTGTTGACGCTTGGATGTATTTTACAATGAATTCTAATCAATTCTTAGGGAAAATCACAGTTTTCCTTGTAAAGTACGATGAAATGTTTGAAATCAATGTAAATTTCGTGTAATTACCAATGCGAATATCTTTTTCCTGGTTCTCTGTAGCCTCTTAAAAATTTGACTGGATTTTTTTCTTATCAGATTCTACTACTTTACCAAATTTAATTAAATTTAACGTTTTTTTCTGTTTTCTTATTAATCGTTCAAATAATTAGAGCCAAATACGAAGACTCACCGGAACTCCAAGTCACCATCACCGACATTACAATGGACACTGCTGATAAAGGAAACAACGGTTTGGTAGCGTCTTACGTCGAAGAGTGCACATGCCCGACTGGTACGTCAAGACCCATCAAGTTTCCAGCGACCAACGTTTCTCCAGTTTTTCAAAATAATTAACATTCGATTCCGTTTTCTTCTCATTTACAAAGGATACTCTGGAGAATCTTGTCAAAACTGCGCTAACGGTTATTTGAGACGAAAAAGCGGTTCTTGGCTGGGCGAATGTTATCGCGACGTTCCACCCTGTCCTCCTGGATACTACGGCGACCCCTTGAGAAACATCGCATGCAAGCCTTGCCCATGCCCCCTGACCAATCCGGCCAATCAGTAAGTTCCTCAAAACTTCTGCAACTTTCTCGCTCCGGGCACGTTCTCGGCACAGAAATTTTCCTCATTTCGAGGAGAATTTTTTCGTAAAAATAACGCGGCTTTCGATTCGAGCGATTCGGACCGAGAAACTTTTGTCTTTTCGAGCTAAAAGACTGAAAATTCGCTTCATTTTTCCAATGTCAGAATCGCCCAAAAAGTTTTTCTTTCATTCTCAAAACCAGTAAGAAGCTTAAAAAAATAGCAAAATACAAATAGAATAGTGCGAATGGGAAGTGGTTAATGAGTTTTTGCAATTAAAGATTCGGGCGAACTTGTCGTCTCGGTTCCGATCGCAATCCCATCTGCGATTGCCCTGCGGGCTATATCGGTCGTCGATGCGAACAATGCGCTGCTGGTTATCACGGAAATCCCCTCATTCCCGGCGACATGTGCGTACCCGATGAACTATGCGATCCACACGGAAGTATCAACCCGACCGCTGACGCCGATGGAAAATGTCATTGCAAGGTATGGCAAAAAACCATTTTATTAAAAATCCTTTCAAATATTCATGATGCTGAAGTTTGCAGCGTTGGAATGCAACGAAAAATATTTGAATTTATTGATGATTCGTTCAATTTTCAACGTCACCCTAATTTTTCGAGCCGATATGCTTTTCGGGTGTCAAAAATCGATCATTTTACCATCGTCATTACATTCTGCATTCGAATAATTATTTTTGTCAAAACGAATTTCGTTGCATTCCAACGATGCAAACTTCAGAGTCATAAATATTCAGCAATCTGGAGTTACCGTTAAGAATTTTCATTTCTCAACTTTATGTCTATTCTGAATTTTTTATGCTTACCCTTCCCTCGTGGAAACGATTTTTTCGCATTATCCACGAAAACGTAAGTACCGATCGCATACCCCATGTCCCTGAATGAAATTGTTCACGCACGGAGAGAATTTTCGGTACTTTTGAAACTTGGAGCACGAATTTTCAAAGATCTTTTTCTTTCGTGGAGTTCCGAAATGTTCTCGAAATGGAAATTAAACACGGAGAGAAAATTACATCAAAATTTACTACGTTTTAAAATTTTTTAATTTACTAACGTTAAAAAAAAAAAAATATGAAAAAAAATTAAAATTATTAAAAATAAAATTATGAAAAAAAACGAAAAATAAAAAAAATCGAAATCGCGGAAATTATGACATTTTTCGCCTTTTTCAGATGAAAATTTACTGTTTTTGCTAAAATTTCTTACAGGGACGACATGATACCAGGGAACTATAAAAACATAGTAATTTTTAATGTAATATTCTGTCCGTGCGTAAATACAAGCCTCGTTGATGGCAATAGAGAATAATTTTTGGAAAAAAAATACTCGATTTGTGAGAAATAACGAATACTTTGTCTTTTTGCAGCTTTTTGCAACTGGCCTTAAATGCGATCAATGCAAGGCTAATACGTTCAATCTCGCATCGAAAAATCAATTCGGATGCATCAGCTGCTTCTGTATGGGACATACGAACAAATGCACTTCTTCCAACTGGTATCGTAACGAGGTAAGTGTTTCAGGAATTACCTTGAATCAGTTTTGATCTTGTAAATTGATAATTCCAAGTTTTCTCGATTTTTATAACATTCGAAAATCCTTCGCGATTCTCCACATTCTCGTAATGAATTTTTCACCAAATAGAACTTAATTATGCCCGGTAATTGAGTTGCTTTATGAAAATTTCAAATTTTCTCCATTTTTACGTTATTCGAAAATCCTGGAATCAGATTTGATCCTGAGAATTAATAATTCCAAGTTTTCCCGATTTTTATAACATTCGAAAATCTTTCGCGATTCTCCACATTTTCGTAATGAATTTTTCGCCAAATAGAACTTAATTATGCCCGGTAATTGAGTTACTTGATGAAAATTTCAGATTTTCCCTATTTTTACGTTACTTGAAAATCCTTGAATCAGATTTGATCCTGTGAATTAATAATTCCAAGTTTTCTCGATTTTTATAACATTCGAAAATTCTTCGCGATTCTCCACATTTTCGTAATGAATTTTTCACCAAATAGAACTTAATTATGCCCGGTAATTGAGTTACTTGATGAAAATTTCAGATTTTCCCCATTTTTACGTTATTTGAAAATTCTTGAATCAGATTTTATCCTGTGAATTAATAATTCCAAGTTTCCTCGATTTTTATAACATTCGAAAATTCTTCGCGATTCTCCACATTTTCGTAATGAATTTTTCACCAAATAGAACTTAATTATGTCCGGTAATTGAGTTGCTTTATGGGATTTTCAAATTTCCTCAATTTTTACGTTATTCGGAAGATCTTTTCGCTCCGCAAAATTATTATAATGAAATTTTCATCCAATTCAACTTGATTGTGCGCGGTAATTGAGTTACTTGATGAAATTGTCAAATTTCCGCAATTTTTACGTTATTCGGAAATTCTTTGAGCTCCGCAAAATTTTCATAATGAAATTTTCATCAATTTAAACTCAATCGTACGTGTTAATTTATTTATTTTCCAAAATTTCATATTTTATATATTTTTTCACGTTATTCGAAAGTCCTTGACGTTTCGTTACATTTTTATAATGAAATTTTCATCTACTTTTTCGAAATTTTAAGAGAACATTGTCGATTAGACTCCATTGCAGTGAACAACAAATATTTTGGTCCGTCAAAGCGATTCCAGGGTTGGAAAGATCGCGGAAAATGTAAATTCCATAATTTGACGATTGTATTTAAATTTTTATGATCAAGGACATTCAATAATTGAAAAAAAAATGAGAATTTTTTTCTTTTGTGATGAAAACTGTGGATAGTTTTGGTGAAACTGATGAAATTTCCTTTTCACGCACAGATCCGAGTGTCCTTTACCAATTCGATACGAGATTTTACTCTAGTGGAATCAAACGCACCGAACGCACAAAGAATTGCCGAAGGAATTCGTCTCGATACGGCAGCTCGCGAAATAGTTTATTCGAGTTTTCCTAATCGTGGAAATACCGACGTTTATTATTGGCAATTGCCAGCCATTTTCTTGGGAAACCAAATCACTTCATACGGTGGCGATCTCCGCTACACAGTGCGATACGTTCCATCTCCCGGTGGACAAAGTTCGAGAAATAATGCCGCCAACGTCGAACTCATTAGCGTGAGTTTAATTTAAAAAATAAAAAAACTGCGTTCAACGAATTATTTTTCTTTTTTCTCAATGAAAATTCGTATTTTTTTGCAGGAAAACAAAATTCACTTGTTGTACTTCTCGAAAGAAAGCCACGAATCTAATTCGCCACAATCCTTCACCGTGCCATTGCTCGAACAATATTGGCAACGTGCCGATGGCACTCAAGCGGATAGAGAACATTTGCTTATGGCCCTTGCGGATGTCCGGGAAATCAGGATCAAAGCCACTTACACGACGCATACAGATGAAGCTGCGTAAGTTGCTTTTCCGATATTTTGCTCGCAGTAACCGACCTGCGCTATGTGTCCCAGGGGGGTTGCCTTTTTTCGAAATCGTTTCAGTTGAAAAAATGAATGGAGAAGTGAAATTTTTGGGAGTTAAGTTTAGTGTTTTAATCGTTGCCGTTCAAACGTTGTAATTTTTCGATTAAGTTTCGGAATATGCGGAAATGAGTGACGGGAGAATTGTGATTTGATTTTAGACTCTCCTTCGTTTCTCTCGAAACCGCTGAGAAACAAAACAACGGAAATGAACGAGCGGTTGAAGTCGAAGAGTGCAGTTGCCCTCTCGGTTATCGAGGACTTTCTTGTGAGTCTTGCGATGTAGGCTACACGCGAACAATGGACGGCATTTATCTAGGATTTTGCGAGGCCTGTTCGTGCAACGGACATTCCAATCAGTGTGATCCGGACACAGGAATTTGCGAGGTTCGTATTACCACGAATTTTTCTTTCCAATAAATCGTCGAGTTTTTTTTTATTAATGAGAATTATGAAAATGGACGTAATTTGGTCAAACTAATTGGCTATTCGTTAGAACTGCGGCAATCATACGACTGGCGACAATTGCGACGTTTGCGAGGCCGGATACGAGGGCGATCCGTCTCGAGGCGGATGCTCGAGACAGCACGACGCACCAGTCTCTTGTCGATGCAATTCGGCCGGCTCCAAGAACGATCGTTGCATAGACGGTCGATGCGAGTGCAAAGCGAACGTCGAAGGTGCCGAATGCAATCGTTGTCGTCCATCGACCTTCGGTCTTGCCGCTGAAAATCCCAATGGATGTAACGAATGCTACTGCAGCGGTGTGACCAACCAATGCCACGAAAGCTCTTTGTATATCCAACAAATACCCATGGTCGTTTATGATGCTCGTCATGGTTTCACTCTCACTGACGCGTAAGTACAAATCACGCTAAATTTACCCTCCGTAGCTTCAGTACGATTAGCGCTTCTCCCTAGACACATATGGGTCTGGGGCGTCCAACCGATTTTTACTGTATTTGGACTCGTCTAAAAAATCTGAAAAAATTCACCAAAGTAGTTTTGGATCTGTAGAAAGTCAGTCTGCACTGGGTGATGAATAAAAATTCTTTTATATTATTGTTATTTAAGGTATTACGGTCGGTTTTACAATTACTGTTCAGAATTTGATAAAATTTGGTACGGTCGTAGATTATGATGAGAAAAAAATACAGTCAAATTTTTAAGACGCTACAGAGAACCAGAAGAAAAATTGGCAGTTTTATGCATTTTAGATTGAGTTTTATGATAGATCGCACTTTTCATCAAGAGATGCCAAGTATTAAAAAAAAAAGCGTAGCGCGAGTTCGCCGTACTCTTATATACAATAAAATAGGCGTTTCATGACGTCACAGAAACTTTAAATCGTTTTTACGGGAAAACGGGGTGACAAAAAAATTTCATATTAAATTTGAATTTTCTACGGTTTTTTTATCTTTCGAATGGTCTTTGGTAGAACAAAATCCGTTCAGCCGATCCAGAGAAATCTAACATTGAAAATTTTGGTCGCGCGTTTTGGGACGCTTTCCGTTTCTCAGAGTTTCTTGGAGTCGGAAGGGCGTAAGCCGCGCTTGTTGACGCTTGGATGTATTTTACAATGAATTCTTATCAATTCTTAGTGAAAATCACAGTTTTCCTTGTAAAGTACGATGAAACGTTTGAAATCAATGTTAATTTCGTGAAATTACCAATGCGAATATCTTTTTCCTGGTTCTCTGGAGCCTCTTGAAAATTTGACTGGATCTTTTTCTTGTCAGATTCTACTACTGTACCAAATTTTATTGAATTCTAAACGGTAATTATAAAACCAACTCCTGGATTGACTGGATTTTTTTTTTAATCATTATCTACTTCGATACCAAATTTGATTGAATTCTGAATGGGAATTGTAAAGCAATTTTGGATCGACATTTTTCGACGGCTAATCCATTATTTTTAGTTCATCCTTTTACGAGATTCTCGACAAATTTGCAGAGTCAAAAAGTGTCGGATTGAGATCAACATTTTTCCGGGCAATTGCAATGAATTATTAATTTCTCAACAAATTTGAATGCTTTTTATTTTTTTTTCATTTTTGTATGAAAAGCCCTGAAGTAATTTTCCACTTCGTTTCGGTTGCATGTTCGTGAAGAACGAATTACGATGTGATCGACGACGGATTCGAGCTGAAAGTCGAATTCAACGAGATTGGTTACCGTTATTCGAACAACCGCAACCGACGCCTTTTCTGGTCACTTCCGCCTGCATTCACCGGTAACAAAGTGAAAAGTTACGGGGGAAGTTTGACGCTCACTCAACACATAACAGCTTCGCCAAACTCGCAAATCCTCAAGGACCAAGATGTGCTGCTGATGGGTAACGGAATGCGACTGTTCTGGACGAATCCTCAAGAAATCGTTCCCGGTGTTCCTTTGGTGAGTTTTATCATTTAATAAAAAACATTTTTTTTTTTCACATTTTTAAGAAAAAAAAATTCAATCTTAATTGTGTCGTTTTTTGTTTTATGACTTGGCGACTTGTTGAAAATTTTTTAGACGTACACCGTCGTCCTGAGAGAATCAGAGTGGCGGAGACTCTCCACCGAAGGTCCTCGTCGCGCATCGCGCAATGACCTCATGACAGTGTTGTCGAATCTCGAAGCGATACTCGTTCGTGCAACGCACAGCGAAGGAATGCAAGCGACTTATATAAGTGACATAAGTCTTGACACAGCGGTTGAAAATGTGAGCGGAAGACGAGCAACTCAGATCGAAGCTTGTCGCTGTCCACCAGGATACAGTGGAACTTCTTGCGAGACCTGCGCTCGTGGCTACTACAGAGACATCAATGACAGATCGGTCAGTATTCTTGGATCTTGTGTTCTTTGTCCGTGCAACGATCACGAAGAAAGCTGCGAGCTCGTCCGATCCGACCAGGTCAAATGCCACTGCCTATTGGGTTACACCGGACAATACTGCCAGGATATTGGTAAGGCATAGTCAAGTCAATATTTCAAATACCGCATGAAAATCCATGTTTATTATTCAATTATTTGAACATCAAATTTTTATATTTTTCATGAATTTATTTGAGCAAAAACAGTAATTTTTCGTTATTTTTCTATCGAAATCGCGGAAATTATGACATTTTTCGCCCTTTTTCATTGAACGCTACACGGAGAGAATATTACATCAAAATTTACTATGTTGTTTTAGTTTCCTGGTACCAAGTCGTGCCTCTGAGAAATTTTAGCCAAAACTGTAAATTTTCATTATTTTTCTATCGAAATCGCGAAAATTATGACATTTTTCGCTCTTTTTCATTGGACGCTACACGGAGAGAATATTACATCAAAATTTACTCTGTTGTTTTAGTTCCCTGGTATCAAGTCGTGCCTCTGAGAAATCTTAGCCAAAACAGTAATTTTTCATTATTTTCTCTATCGAAATCGCGGAAATTATGACATTTTTCGCCCTTTTTCATTGGACGCTATACGGAGAGAATATTACATCAAAATTTACTATGTTGTTTTAGTTCCCTGGTCCCAAGGCGTGCCGCTGAGGAATTTGAGCAAAAACCGTAATTTTTCATTGTTTTTCAATCGGAATCGCGGAAATTATGACATTTTTCGCCCGTTTTCAGATGAAAATTTAGTATGTTTTTGCTCAAATTTCTTAGAGGGACGACATGGTACCAGGAAACTGTAATAACATAGTAATTTTTAATTTAATATTGTCTCCGTGTATTAACTTATTGATTTTATATCTAGCGCACCGCCCTAGACACACATGGGTCTGGGATGTTCTACTGTTTTTTTACTGTCCTCGAGCTCGTTTAAAAAATGTAAAAAAATTCGCTAAAGTAGTTTTGGATCTATAGAAAGTCGGCCTGCACTGGGTGATGAATAAAAATTATTTTTTATTATTGTTATTTAAGGTAGTACGGTCGGTTTTATAATTAC
The DNA here is from genome assembly GCA_037043255.1 of Diadegma fenestrale. Lineage (NCBI taxonomy): Eukaryota > Metazoa > Arthropoda > Insecta > Hymenoptera > Ichneumonidae > Diadegma > Diadegma fenestrale. Next base: position 40,190,016 of record CM073309.1, read on the forward strand.
TGTTCAGAATTTGATAAATTTTGGTGCAGTCGTAGATTATGATGAGAAAAGGAAACGGTCAAATTTTTAAGAGGCCACAGAGAACCAGAAGAAAAATTGGTAGTTTTATACATTTTAGATTGAGTTTTATGGTGAATCTCACTTCTCATTGTATTTTACAATGGATTCTTATCAATTCTGAGGAAAAATCAGAGTTTTCCTTGTAAAGTGTACAATGGAATGTTTGAAATCAATGTTGAATTCGTGAAATTACCAATGCGAATATCTTTTTTCTGGTTCTCTGTAGCCTCTTGAAAGTTATGACTCTGAAGTTTGCATCGTTGAAATGCAACGAAATTCGTTTTTTATCCTTAGCAAAAATAATGATTCATGCGCAGAATGTAATTAGGATGATAAAATGATCGATTTTTGCCACCCGAAAAGCATAGTGGCTTGAAAATTCGGGATGACGTTGAAAATTGAACGAATATCAATAAATGCAAATATTTTTCGTTGCATTCCAACGTTGCAAACTTCAGCATCATTTGAAAATTTGACTGGATCTTTTTCTTACCAGATTCTACTACTGTACCAAATTTCATTAAATTCTGAACGCGACAATTATAAAACCGACGCCCTTCAATGGTAATCGATACGAAAAAGTAGAAATTCGCGCCGTTCCCTGAATGAGCTGAGACCCCACACCCACGTGTGTCTACTGAGGGTCAGTTGGAAATGTAAACGCGGGTTTGAGACGAAAGTGGGGCTCGGAAAATCTGGCAAAGTTGTTCGATTCCATTCCCCAGAGTTTTGTTTTTTATTCGGTCCAGTCGACATTTCGAATTATTGAATCCGGAGCCCTGTATAATGGACTAATGAATAATCCAATAATGAGAATTGTCCTAACTTGAGGAGCTCAATTGTAAAAAAAAAAAAAAACTATTTGATTTTAAGCATTGAGTACATTTTTTATCAAGACGCCAGAGTGTCAGTGAGCCGAGTTAATTGAAAAAGCATTCTGCTCATTATTTGACGTTGTGGAGAAATTACCAAGAATTAATCCTCCGTCACCCGCGTAGGGGAGGCTTCAAAATTGAGAATAAATCGTAGTGAATTTGTTGATTACACTGTCAAGAAATTGACTTGAAAAATGCGAAGGCCCGTAGAAATTTCGTTCAAATTTCAATGCCTTTCTTTTGTGGGTTATTCATAACGTGTTTCCGTTTTTTGACTAGAAACGAAACGACAGAGCAACGTTTTACTCAAAGTGCGGTTGACGGAGGCTTAATCAGGATATTAAATGAAATGAGTAATGAAAAGGGCATGAATGAATGTATGTTGCATGAAAAACAGCCGAACTAAGGGTAGGTCTAATGCCAATCAAGGCCCAAGCTCCTAGAAACTCCGTGGTACATTTCACGTGTTCTTACGAGCACGGTGACGAACTGTACATACATTTTAAATTGGTGAATTATAACGGGCTGCCGTTGACTGCATGGGCAATGGCTCCGGGTCCGATCGTCGCAACTGAAAAGGGTGCACTTCGGGTATGGGATGTTCACGTGGGAGATAAACCCAGCATCACCGAGTGCGTTGTCACCGATAGACAGGGAAAAGAACTCGCCAAGATTTCTACTACACTTTCTCCAGGTTCGAGCATCACAGACCTCGAATTATCGTTCGTGCTTCGTTTTGTCTTGGTTCCTTTCGGATCTCGTTCCAAAATGTCCCATTTCTCAACTCATTTTCGAGAGGTCATCGGGTCTTCTTCCGTTCGGTGCACATTTCTTCCGGGTCTTTGTGGTCGTCTGGCAAATCTTTCGTCTTGAAATCATCGTGCCATTTATCCCTCCAATTGTTTTATTTTTATTTTTTTCTCGAAAACCTTTCACTGGTTAATCAAGGCGATTCTTTTCGTACTAACTATTGATGTTGCTTGTCGTGTTCGTTGTCCTCGTTCTCTAGCAGGATTCTCTTCATCTGCTAATTCGCTAAATTTCCATATAGCACACAATTTTCCACGATCGTCACGATCGTTCCATTTGGTAAAGGAACAAAATGGAGATAATGAAGAAATTATTTTCATTTTTTTTTTCAATTTGTTACAAAAGAGCTTTCCCATCGTCAGTAACGTCGTGCGCACTCTTTGCAGATCATAGGGCACGATAAATCGTTCATCGATTAATTGAATTTATAAATTTCGACTTAACGAGAGGATTCCACGTAACGGGAGGGTCACGACACTGTAAATGGTATTTCTCAAATATCATCGTTCGATTCTCTTTGCTACTTTGTTGTCATTTTTTCATGAGGTTGACAGTAGCCATGATTTTTTCTCTCAAATATCGTGGAATTAAAACATTATGTTTTTTTTTTTTTTTCCCCATAGCGGATTATTCTCCAACGACGACTCCACCGCCTTCGTCATCAATTATCCCACCGAGGATCATCGTCAGCATTCAAGAGAAAAAGTTCCAGATTGTTCACACCGGAAGTACCGTCCGTTATCACTGTAACGGAAGGTCCCTCGACAACGTCAGTCACTTAATGAGTTTTCTAGAAAAAAACGCAATTTACAATGACTCTGAAGTTTGCATCGTTGGAATGCAACGAAATTCATTTTTTATCCTTAGCAAAAATAATTATTCAAGCGCAGAATGTAATTATGATGATAAAATGATCGATTTTTGCCACCCGAAAAGCATCTTGGCTTGAAAATTTGGGATGACGTTGAAAATTGAACGAATCATCGATAGATTCGAATATTTTTCGTTGCATTCCAACGTTGCAAACTTCAGCATCGTCATTTTACAAAATCATGCTCGACCAATCTCTACAAATACGTTTCGTTTCTTACAGTCCCAACTCCAAATCCGGTGGACCAAAGAAGGCAGCCCCCTACCGGAACTCAGTGTCGACGACGCTCAAGGCCTTCTCGTTCTCAGAAACGTCAGGGTTTCCGACAGCGGTGTCTACGTCTGTCAAGTCAGCGATGGAATCACTTTCGCCGTTGAAAAAGTCACCCTCACCGTTGGAGGTAAATTAATTATTCCCTGTTCATAAAAATCCAGTTTTCGGCACACTGAGAAGAAAATTTTGTTGAAAAAGATCGATATTTTGTTGGAAACGTTCAACTAAACGTTTTTTTTCAAAAAATCACGAAAATTTTGTCATTTCAGCAAAAAACATTCCAGAAAATCTTTTCGGAAAGTAAATTTTTGTCATTCCAATCGTAAATTTAGCTGACAGTTCCGTTACAAATGAAAAATATTGTCGAAATAACGAAAATTTTGAAATTATCCCAAAATATTTAGTTCGCTGTATTCAACAAAATATCGACGTTTTTTGACAAAATTGAATTTTCAGTGCAGCAAAAAAAGTTATAAAATTTTTCTTTCGCCAAGAAAATCGAATTAAGCGGAAAAATACGATCGAAAACTGAAAATTTGATGAAACTTTTGCATTATTGAGCTTGTGGGCATGAGGCTCGACCCTCCGTAGACACACATGGGTCTGGGGCGTCCTACCGTTTTTTTCTGTGCTTGAGGCCGTTTAAAAAATCCGAAAAAATTCAGGAATGTGGTAGAAAAAGAGCCTGCACTGGGTGATGGATAAAAATTAATTAATTATTGTTATTTAATGAGAATCGATGCGAAAAATGAGAAATTCACGCCACTCGCTAAATGGCCTGGAAGGTTGAATGACGCAAATAGAAATCGATTGTATTTTTCCATATTTATACGTTTGATATTGAAAATTGAAACGTAACGAAGGAAACTATAATATTTTATTGTAAAACGAATTTTAAACGGATGCAGCATTTCCCCAAAGTCTCTTAGACATCCCAGGTATATTTGAACATTTTAAACTTACCGGTGAATTAAATGGTGGGCTGTAGTCGAGCCACGAGGAATTTGTCAACGGAAAATCGATTGAGAATAAATATTTTTTCATTTCTTCGTTAGGCTCGAATCCAGTTGCACCGAGAGTCGTTATTCATCCGCAATACAATCGAGTGGTGGAAGGCGGATCGTTGCAATTCACTTGCGAGGCAACGGGCAATCCTCAACCTGAGGTCGAATGGATTCGAGTTCAAGGACACATCAATCCACAGTCAACTTTCCAAAACGGTGTATGGCAGCTGTCAACTGTAACGAAGGAGGACGCTGGCGAGTACAAATGCATTGCGAGAAACGAAGTTGGAGTTCGCGAGCAGAAAGCCATGGTTTATGTCTTGGGTGAGTGAAGAAAAATCGTCAGAAAGGCTGTGAAAATTTCGTTTTTCTATATAAATCATGCCAAATGATTAGAAACTTTTTATTTACATATATTTTTATAATTTCAAATTATAATTACCGAAATCTTAAGCAATTCGAATATTTAGCCCTTCGTGGTCACTGTGCGGAGAATCCACCCAGTTACCAACTTGTGACGTAAATTTCTCCTAGTTCCCGGTAATTTATGGGGCTGTAATCGCCATTTAACGACAGTTTGTAGTGTCCATTGCGCCTTGGCGGCGATAAGTATTACCGCCGCTAACCCTGAATCTCTAACATCCACTTTGAAATCAACCCACTTCCAATAACGGAATTGATATGTTTTTTCAAACGCGCGCTATCCTACTATTTTTTTCACAAAAGAACCAGATCTGATGAATATCAGGTCCAAATTTTGGGCAAAAATATTGAAAATCCACAAAGTGACGATTATTTTAGAGAAAAAACTTTTTTTTTCCCGTTTTTTTTCTTCATTTTGCATTAAAAAAAATATGTTAGCCTTGGATTTCTTTCAGGAAAGTTTTTCGTATCTAAACCGGAATGTCCAAGGGTTGTTCAGTAATTTTTTGAGAATTTTGGGGCCGATAGATTGGTCACAATACGAGTTTGAAAATGGACTGGGTAGAATCGACCCAGTGCGACCTATTTTTGTTGGTGATGGGAAATTCGAGAAATGTGAACAATTTTCATGTCTTGTCAATTATTCACCGCCACGATCGATGCCTTGAAAAAATCGATATCGTTGGAGAGATTTTATGGGAATTTTGTTTTTTGGTCATCAGGAAAATTGATTATAAATTTTTTTTATTGCACAATCGACAGATGCCCCACGACCCGATCCCGATTTCGACCTGAGACCAACGATCACGCCACCTTACTGGATCGGTAGTGCAGGCGATCCCATAAGATTGATTTGCGCCCAGAGCTCCCATCACGCAGCCATCTCTTGGGTCAGATCCGGTTATTTGCCACTGCCGATTTCAGCGATCGAACGCAACGGCGTTCTCACCATTACAAATCCCATCGAAAACGATTCCGGGCGTTACGTCTGCACGGCTACGAGCCATCAGGGCGTCGAGTACAGCTCGTCCGTAAACGTGACTATTCATCCGAGAACCCAACCGAATGTTCGAGTCGAACCTGATCGACAAACCGTCTCGCAAGGCACTTCAGCCGAAGTTCGATGCATCGCCGATCGCGATTCTGGACTACAAATAAAATGGATCAAATACGGGGAAAACTCGCTCGGACCTAATGCTCGTCAAATCGGTGATACTCTCGTTCTCACCAAACCTCAGGTCGCTGACCGAGGCGTTTACATCTGTCGTGCTAGCAACGCTGCGGGCAGTTACGAAGCCAGTACCATTATCGAAGTCGAACGTGAGTACATTTTATCGTTACGACAACTAAAATTGGGCTTGCCCACGGACGTCAAAACGTCCATGAAAATCTATTGCCCCATTTCTCCGTAACTATTTAAGGAGGTTCCGTTATGGCGCAGGGAATAACGAATTAAGTGAGGCACAATTCCCAAGAAAAAAATGACGATCTGCTTTTCGTTTAGCAAGCGATCCGTTGCCAAACTCCTCAAAAATGAGATGTTCCGAGCATTCTGTCGATTTTAACTAGAAATATCTCTTCCAAACATTCGTTGACCCCACTATTTTTTGATTGATTCGGAACCCTTGGAGTTTTTTTTATAAATTGAGATTTTAATACGCGTTTTATCTAATCGGGAAGTATTTTTAATATTTTTCTGATTTCATAAGGGTAAGAAATTTGCATAAAGCCAATGTTGAATCAAGTGACTTTCGACTTGGAAAATATTTAGTAAAATTTCGTTGACCAAGGATGATTTTGAAAGAGATTAAAGTTTGCTGCCTAAATAACAACATATTTCGTTTTCAGATTTTAATCTAATTATCGCTCTACCAACGGAACCTCCTTAAATTTTCACAAAGAAAAAGGCTTTTTTGCTTTTTCGGCGAATTCTCAAAAAATGTTGTTCAAAAACATAAAAAGGCCTCATTGCTCGCGGTACGGAAGCGGACTTTTCCTTTTTTCAACCCGTAGCCATGACATATGTGTGAAAATTTGCACGGACGAAAACTTCAGGCGGCAAGAACTTTTGTCCTCTCGACCCAGCGGCTTTCCTCACAATCATTCCGGATAATTTTTTTTGTCTTCGAATATGACTCGTTGTCTTTAATTCCGCGTTAATTACATGCCAATATCTCAATTAGTATTGAAATGACTTTAAAACAAACGAAAAACAGATTTTCTAAATTTTTTTCGTGAATTTCACAATTTTTTGTGAAAAATCTTGTATTTTTCGATTTTTTATTTCAATCCGTACGAACGTCGATGAGACAGAACTTTTTGAAGACTCAAAGTGCAAATTTGCACTCAATTGGTGAGCGTGTTAGCGCAGAGGTCGGTTAATCAAGTTTTGCAAATTAAATGACTAATTTAATGACTAAATATTGCCGTACGAATGCAGCAAATTGGATTGCTAATTGACAGAATTATCGAACGTTTTTAAAGCCCGAGAAGTTCCGATTTTGGAAATCTACCCGAAAATGTCACAAACGGTGAACCTTGGTGGATCGGCGGATCTTCAGTGCCGAATCGCAGCCGGTTTTCCAATCCCCGACGTCCACTGGAGTCGCGAGGATGGTCGTCATTTCGGTTCCAACGTTGAACAACTACCGGGTGGCGTATTGAGGCTCACGAATATCTCGATCGCCGACGGCGGTGCCTACAAGTGTTCGGCCTCGAATATCGTCGGCTCCACGAGCGCGATTGCTCGTATCGAAGTTCAGTCCATCCCAACCATTACCATTTTACCAGCCGGTGGCCTTATCTACGCAAAACCCAACTCCAGAGTCAGATTGACCTGCAGCGCTCAAGGTATTCCCCAACCGAATGTCGCCTGGATGAAAACCACCGCGGGAGTCTCCGTTTAGTGAGTCAATCATATTTTGATATTTGAGCCAAAAAAATATAATTTGATCTCGTCGAATAATCGTTCGATTCCCGAATTTAAGGAAGTAACGCAGGAAATAGAATTAATAGACAGAAAAATCTCAAATTTGGCGGAAAGTTAGATAATGATGTCAAAATAACTCGTACCAATTTTTGTGGCCTAAGATGGGTTTTTACGCGAGATATTTGTAAATATTTGACAAGCCTTGACAACCAATTTAACGTGGCCTCTTATGGGAAGTCACGGAATAGGCTGCACATTATTCTTCATATCTCCGTAACTGATGGATAGATTAAAATAAAAATTAAACATCGGAGAGATTAAATCCTCATAATCATTTACCACGCTTAAAAACGTTCAAAGGTGACTTGTAAGGGGAATGATAAAGACTATAAAAAGTACTTGCAGTGGATTTTATTTTTCGACTTTCCCTAAAATATAGCAACGTCACGTGTTCGAGGTTAAATGTGCGCGAAATTTGAAATTTGACAGATATAATAGCAAGTCAATGAAATGTGACATTGGAAGATCGATTACTGCTAAAGTCAAATTTGGTCAAATCTTTTTATGACTAGCTCGGTAGCTGCGTTTCTTCCTTGAACACCCAAAAACTTTTGTTTACTTTCTGATCATGTATTGCCGGTCATTTGTCGAATATTGAACAATTTTCCGTGATTTTGAAATATTTTGTAAATTTCCTAATACTTTCCGGACTGGATTCGCATTTCATTGAGTTTGTCTCCTCGTTCGGGAGAGTAATTGGAATTTCTAGCATCGAAAACGAAACGAGACTTTAGAATCATTCGTACCATATTGTTCTCGAGGTTTGGTATCACGAAACCCAAAAAATTGGTTCATTTAACTCTAATGGGGTGGCCAGAAGTTTTTTACTTCAGTTCAAATATAGAAAACGTGGATTTCTCTATATCCAAGGAGAATAAATTCACAAAGCCTTGCTTTTTCCTCAGAGATCGTGTTTTTCAGGATTCATTAGTAATTAACTTTTGAATGGCTCGTTTTATCTCTCGCAGTAATTTCGCTAGCGGATCGGATTCCAAACATTTGAGTGCCGTTCATGAGATCATGTCCATGTCGCCGAAAGACGAAGGATCGTACACGTGTCAAGCTGTTAACGCAGCTGGAATAACCGAAGAACGTATTCAAATACGTCTCGAGGAAGACAACGGTATCGGAGGTCCGGAACCCTGTCGAGGTGACGCTCCCTGCGAGGATGACGATCGCCGTTCGGGAAACAGCGGCGAGGTTCGTTATTCAAAAATCATTTTTCCATCGTCTCCTTCTTTTTTTTTCTCACAATAGAAAACGATATTGTTAAATCCGAAAAAAAAACTGTCAGATTTTTCACCTATTTGGTAAGTTCATAAATTAACCCTCCCTAGACACACATGGGTCTGCGGCGTCCTACAGATTTTTTCTTGTATTCGGACTCGTTTGAAAAATCTGAAAAAATTCAGGAAAGTCATTTTTTATCTATAGACCAAGCGCTTGCACTGGATGATGGACAAAAATTCGTTTTTCTTATTGTTATTCAATGGCAATGGACACGAAGACCAAAAATTTCACGCCAATTCAAAAAAGTAATTTTGGAACTGTAGAAAAAGCGCTTGCGCTGGGTGATGGATAAAAATTCTTCTTTCCTATTGTTATTCAATGGACACGAAGAACGAAAAATTCACGCCAATTCAGAAAAGTAATTTTGGATCTATAGAAAAAAGGCTTGCACTGGGTGATGGATAAAAATTCTTTTTTCCTATTGTTATTCAATGGTAATGGACACGAAGAATGAAAGTTTCACGCCATTCGCCCAGGGACAGCCCAGACGCATGTGTGTCTACGGAGGATGTATTTTCATGTTAATTGTTCACTCATTATGCAACAATTACTCGTGGTTATTGAACAAGAATTCAAAAACTATGAATTATTGATTTGGAAGTTGAAAAAAAAGGTCAGACGGATGATTCATGATTTTTTTTTTTTTACATTGTTTCAGGAACAACCTGGATACAATGGCGGTGTGAGAATCCCTGAGGATTACTTGAAAATTCCAAACGGTGGTAGAGTCGAAATACGTTGTCAAGTTTTTGGACCGGATGATTCGCAAATTTATCTTGATTGGACAAGAAGCGATCGTCGAGCACTTCCCGAAGGCAGCACCGTTCACAGAGGTGTCCTCACGATACCAAAGGTCACGAAAGACGCCGCCGGCGAATACGTCTGTTTGGGCTTGAATCACGCTGGCTTCGAACTATTCAGAGCGAAATCTCATTTGGACGTCGTTTGTGAGTAAACTGAGTGTCCCAATAACAAAAAGGACGAAAGACATTTTGATACGATTCTCTTGGCTTTTTTCTCTGTTTTTTAATTTGAATTCTGTGATACTGAATTTTGGACATTTTTGAATTATTTTTCGTTCGATAAAGAAGCGACTTGGTTCAAGTTTTTTTTTTTTTTAATCCAACGCGCGACATTTTGGGTCTTTAGCTCTACCGCAAATCCAACTGAATCCGAATCGACAAACTGTCGGCCCGGGTGAAAGTCCAGCAATCGTTTGTACCGCAACCGGCGATCAACCGATGACCTTGGAGTGGGAAGCGATTGGACGACCCTTACCATCTTCAGTCACTCACGATCGCGGCGTTTTGCAATTCCACGGTATCCATTACAACGACGCAGGAAAATACGTGTGCAAAGCGACCAACAACGCTGGAACTGCGGATGCCGTGGCTGAAGTTCTAGTCAGCGGTAAAAACGAAATTCTTGGCTTTAACTTGAAGCGTTGATTGGGAATCCGATTTTTTTCGAACCGGAAACGATTCGCGCGTGAAGATTCTCAGGATGATAAGAAATTCATGCTAGTGAAGATTTTCCTGGGCCTCGTTTTCATCGCTTTTTTCATGGTATCACTTTTGTTCACGCTCATTAACCCTTCGTGGTCACTTTGGGTAGAATCCACCCAGTGACCAACTTGGGGCGTAAATATTTCCTAGTTCCCGATAATTAATGGGACTGTAATCGTAATTTAACGACAGGTTGTAGTGTCCATTGCGCGTTGGCCGCGATAAGTATTACCGCCGCTAACGCTGAGTCTCTAACGTCCACTTTGAAATCAACCCACTTCCAATAACGGAATTCACATGTTTTTTTGATCGCGTGCCATCCTACTATTTTTTTCACAAAAGAACCAGATCTAATGAATATCAGGTCCAAATTTTGGGCAAAAATATTGAAAATCCACAAAGTGACGATTATTTTATTGAAAAAACTTTTTTTCCCGTTTTTTTCTTCATTTTGCATTTAAAAAAATATGTTAGCCTTGGATTTCTTTCGGGAAAGTTTTTCGTATCTAAACTAGAATGTCCAAGGGTTGTTCAATAATTTTTTGAGAATTTCCGAGCCGATAGATTGGTCACAATACGGGTTCGAAAATGGACTGGCTATCCTACTATTTTTTTCACAAAAGAACCAGATCTGATGAATATCAGGTCCAAATTTTAGGCAAAAATATTGAACATCCATAAAGTGACGATTATTTTAGTGAAAAAACTATTTTTTCCCGATTATCTTCTTCATTTTGCATTTAAAAAAATATTTTAGCCTTGGATTTCTTTCGGGAAAGTTTTTCGTATCTAAACTGCAATGTCCATGGGTTGTTCAGTAATTTTTTGAGAATTTTCGGGCCGATAGATTGGTCACAATACGGGTTCGAGAATGGACTGGGTAGAATCGAGCCAGTGTGACCATCGAGATCGGTGGCGGAAGTGTGACCACGAAGGGTTAATTACTGAAAACTCGTGACTCGTAAAATGTGAAAAAAGGGCTCGATTTTTTTCAATATTTTTCCCAGCCGATGAAATTGTTAGTGAACAATAATGGAGAAAGATTCTGTTATAATTTGCAGAAAATACTTTCGACGACTCTGGCATTCGAGCTGTAGAACGTGACGTCACGACGTCAGCCGGAAATTCCGTCAGATTGAGATGCCAGGTGGAACAACGCTCGACGATACACTGGAGCAAGGACGGCCGTCCGTTACCACGAAACGTTCGCATCGGCGACGATTATATCGAACTGCTGCGTGTTCAGCCTGAGGATTCCGGCAAATACATTTGCCAGATACGAAATCCTCATGGTGTGTCGAGCGATTATGTTAATCTTCGGGTCGACGGTAAGAAACTTTTCAAAGTCTGATTATCCCATTCAACAACTAGCATGACAACTTCGGTGGTGAGATTTCGACTAACAAAAATCCTTGACATTGACTTCTCCGATGAAAAATATGGGCTCGACTTCGAAAAAGCACAAAAACTCATTCCGTTCAATAAATATAAAAAAAATATTACTGCGAGTGAAAACTTGAGTTTAGAATTAAAAAAAAAAAAGAATTATTCAAGAAGATCAAAAAATTGAAAGAAAAACAGAATCGGACGAATGTCTTGCAGTGAAAAACGTAAATTCAAGTACAAAACTCTTCTCAATGCTCTTAGAACGATTTTTCCTCAATTGCACAAACCCATTTCAGTTTTTCAAGGATCCTGGACTATCGAATAAATTTCAACGAGTCTCAGAAAAATAATCAATCACAAACAAACCAATAGGAACGAACATTTGACACTGAAGTTTGCAGCGTTGAGGTCCAATGAAAAATACTTTTTCTATGAATTTTTTAATGATGCTGAAGTTTGCAATGTTGGAATGCAACGAAAAATATTTGAATTTATTGATAATTCGTTCAATTTTCAATGTCATTCCGAATCTTCGAGCCAATAATTCGGTAATTTCTCCATAACGTCAAATAATGAGCAGAATACGTTTTTAATTAACTCGTCTCACTGATACTCTGGCGTGTTGACAAAAAATTCACTTAATGCTTAAAATCAAATAGTTTTTTTTATTTTTTATAATTGAGTTCCTCAAGTTAGGACAATTCTCATTATTGAATTACTCATTAGTCCATTATACAGGGCTCCGGATTCAATAATTCGAAATGTCGTCTGGACCAAATAAAAAGCAAGACTCTGGGGAATAGAATCGAACAACTTTGCCAGATTTTCCGAGCCCCACTTTGGTCTCAAACCCGCGTTTACATTTCCAACTGACCCTCAGTAGACACACGTGGGTCTGGGGTCTCAGCTCATTCAGGGAACGGCGCGAATTTCTACTTTTTCGTATCGATTACCATTGAAGGTCGTCGGTTTTATAATTATCGCGTTCAGAATTTAATGAAATTTGGTACAGAAGTAGAATCTTGTAAGGAAAAGATCCAGTCAAATTTTCAAATGATGCTGAAGTTTGCAACGTTGGAATACAACGAAAAATATTTGAATTTATTGATGATTCGTTCAATTTTCAACGTCATTCCAAATCTTCAAGCCAATATGCTTTTTGGGTGGCAAAAATCAATCATTTTATCATCCTAATTACATTCTGCGCTTAAATCATTATTTTTGCCAAGGATAAAAAACGAATTTCGTTGCATTCCAACGATGCAAACTTCAGAGTCATATTTTTTTGCTCAATTTGGAAAACCATGCCAATTTTCGTCCCAATTTCGTGCTTGAATTATAATTGAAAATGCTTTTATTGTCCGGATGGAATATTGAATATGAATCATGAGCTCTTGTTCAAGTAAAAACGGAATTTCGTTGCATTCCACCGATGGAAACTTCAATATCGTACAAATATTCCGACCTCGAATCACTCGGGACCGTTCAACGACAAAATATTCTACTTTACAGACAAGCAATAGCAAAAGTCGTTTCCTTTGTGGTCATTTTTAAAGCTAGTTATTTTTTAAATCGATATTTTGTTCGTTTGTTGATTTCGAAACACTCGAAAGTTTTCTGAGATCGTTTGAACGTGGGATTTCTGAAATGGGCTGCTCAGAGTGCAAGAATCGTTTTTTCGAAGATTGACCCATATTCTGGTTGTTTTTTCAACATATTTGCCGAGTGAAACATTAAAATGGCAACGATGACTTGTCATGGACACTTTGATTTCCAAAATACTACGTACTCGATTGCACACAGCACGAAAAACACGACTACACGTTGACGACGTTTTCGTTTTGTTTTTTTCTCTCGAAATTTGATTCGTGCTCACTACTATTCGTTTCTTTGATGAATATTTTTCCTCTTCATCGTTCAAGGACACTCAACGTATCTGCAGTCTTGTCTGGAGAGTCGATTCAATAAAAAATCGGGGACAGTTTTCGTGGTTTCGAAATGTACGATGGAAAACGAAGTTTTGCACATTTAAAGGAATTTTGCCGCTTTTTTTTCTAATTCAAACTCGGGCCTCGAAGATTTTTCGATTTGTCATTTGCATTTAGCGCGTGGAATTATTTTAATCAACATAATTTTCGTCATCGATCTCAATGACGTATTTTCACCTGATTTGAAGTTTTGACTGGCTTGTGCTGAGATACGTTGGGCGACGTAAAAAAACCGCGTGAACCCATTGTTATGATTGGCTGGTAGCTTGATCGTTTTTTTTTTCAATATCTACGTTTGATAATTGTGATTTGTATTGCTTTTCCAAATTTACGATTGGTTGCGTTGGTCTTTTTTCACTTCCTCTACTTTTTAGCCTGGGCCAATGGACATCGAACCGGAAATGACGATTTTACGATCGACATTCAATTGTGACCTGATTTTTATCTGCTACTTCGTATCACTAATTAGCACTTTAAGATCTTTCGTGCACAGTATTTATGCTGCAACGACACTCACGATAATTTCGGGCCAGTCGGGAAACGTTCTTAGCGCGAATCGAGATCGCGGCATCGCTCCAATGATCGAAAATCTTTCTTCCTAATTCTTTTGGCTAAATGATCAGAACAAACCCGTAAAATTTTTTGTCAAAATTATTGAAAAATAAAACTTGCCGGAGTTTTAATTTATTTAAATTTAAAGTTTAATTCAATTTTTGTTTAATTTAATTTAATTTAATTCATTAATTCAATAAAATTAATTTAAATTTTAATTAAAAAATTAATTTATTTTAATTTCAATTAATGAATTAAATTAATTCAATTAAATTAATTCAAATTAGTTTCATTTTAATTTGAAATATTAAAAATTAAATCTTGCGGTCCAATTTTTGTTCGAGGCAAATTCCATTCGACGAATGACGAAAATCTCCAACGGATGAATTGTGACTGAAATACCCGAATTAATTCGTTTTTTTTATGACGTTGAAGCTTGCAACGTTGGAATGCAACGAAAAATATTGCATTTTATTGATGATTCGTTCAATTTTCAATGTCATCCAAATTTTTCGAGCCGATATGCTTTTGGGGTGGCAAAAATCGATCATTTTATCGTCGTAATTACATTCTGCATTCGAATAATTATTTTTGTCGAAGATAAAAAACGAATTTCGTTGCATTCCAACGATCCAAACTTCAGAGTCATTTTTTTTCAAAAAATTGGTTTTGTTCGATTCTCATTCGTCTGTCAGTTTTTTGTTCAAAATTTCAACTCTGCCGAAATTATCGTTCCTTCGAATATATCGATGAAAATGGTACGAGTGTAAAAAAAAAGAGAATTGCTCGAAGCAGCTGTGTTTTATGGGTTTTTTCGTTTTTCCTAAGACTTCGCGTTATGATTTAGTAGTTAATACGCTTGAGGATTGCATGCCAGTGTACCAAACGGTGCAATGTGGACACGGGATGTACCTATGCAGAAGCCGAGAATGCATATCGTTGGATAAGATTTGCGACGGGTATATACACTGCCACGACGCAACCGACGAACGCTTCTGCCGAATCTCGCGATATCGCCAATATCTCCAGCGACGACGCGGTTTGTTTTGAGATGTAATGTGTGTGATATCGTGTGTGTAGCTTTCTTTTATTTTACTTTTTTGTCGGTCGTCATGTGTTTCGTCAGTATCGTCCTTTTTAGACTAGTTGTGCTTTTTCGTAGATTTTATTTATCTATTTCATTAAGTGCTCAATTAGTGGCTAATGTTTTTCACGTTTTTCCTTCTCTCTCTCTCTCTCTCTCTCTCTCTCTTTCTCTCTCTCTCTCTTTTTCTCCCTTTTTCTCTCTCTTTCTTGTAGATCTCATCGTACAAATTGAATTGAATCGCCAAAATTCGATTTATTGCATTCGATCACAAGACACGATACATTTATTTTCTCGTTACAATATTTTTTCCGACATTTTTTCGCCCATAGCTCAGATGGCATAAAAAATCGAGTAAAAAAAATTAAACAATCACGTGATTTGAAATTCTCCCATTTTCATTGTAATCACGTTGATTTTGTCATCATTATCGAACGATCGACAGAGCAAAAATCGTGACGATGAGACGAGACGAGAATATCTCGCTTGATTCGTCAATTGATGTATTTTCATTCGTGGAAAATAAAACGCGGTAAGCTTGAACGATTGTTGCTTTTATTTTAGAAACCATCGGCCCTGCCGTTTCCATCGAACCCTCATTGGACGTCGTTAATATCGGCGACATGATCGACCTTCGTTGCACTTATACCGGAAGCCAGAACCCGAGATATCGCTGGTCCAGACCAAACCATTTAGCTCTACCGGCAAACGCTCTCGAGCATGGAAACGTACTCAGAATATCCAACATCGAACTCACCGAAACTGGCGTTTATCGCTGTCACGCCGAGACCTCGGAAGGCACATACGAACAAGACTTCAATCTCATTGTTCAAGGTAATTCATCGGCTAATTTTCACATCGTCAATTTAACGAAGAAAAAAAAACGTGAAACCTTGAAAAATTCACTCAACAAATCAACAATAATGTAATTAATTTCTATTCACTGCACACAAATTGATTCGCTTTATTTCGTGAGTATATTTCAACGAAAAATCCATTTCGTCACGAATTTTTTCTCCTGACTATTTCGACAATAACTTTTCTTTGTTTTATTCTTTTCCCTTGCACAAAGGTGGAACTAACGATGCACCAGCCATCGAAACGAAATACGTGCCTTATGGTTCGAGTTTTGAAATGGGCTGCCGCATGGACCTCGACCCTCCGATTAAATTCCAGTGGAGCAAACTCGGCGGTTTGTTACCTCGTGATGCCCAGAGCTTTGGAGTAAGTTAATATTTTCTAAACTTAAATTTACACGATCTTTTTACATCTTAAGGAAGAAACGCAGCTACCGAGCTAGTCATAAAAAGATTTGACCAAATTTGACTTTAGTAGTAATCGATCTTCCAATGTCACATTTCGTTGACTCGCTATTATATCTGTCAAATTTCAAATTTCGCGCACATTTAACCTCGAATACGCGACGTTGCTATATTTTAGGGAAAGTCGAAAAATAAAATCTACTGCAAGTGCTTTTTATAGTTTTTATCATTCCCCTTACAAGTCACCTTTGAACGTTTTTAAGCGTGGTAAATGATTATGAGGATTTAATCTCTCTGATGTTGAATTTTCATTTCAATCTATCCATCAATTACGGAGATATGAAGAATAATGTACAGCCTATTCCGTGACTTCCCATAAGAGGCCATGTTAAATTGGTTGTCAAGGCTTGTCAAATATTTACAAATATCTCGCGTAAAAACCCACCTCAGCCCACAAAAATTGGTACGAGTTATTTTGACATCATTATCTAACTTTCTGCCAAATTTGAGATTTTTCTGTCCATTAATTCTATTTCCTGCGTTACTTCCTTCACGAAACTGTCCGAGAGCGATAATTGTTTCATTTTTATTACTCTGAAAAACATCGCGCAAAGTTATTCAATTTTTTTTCTCACTCTGTTTGATTTATTTGATTTTTAAATATATTTTTTTTTATCAGAACAAATTGAAACTCATCGACATGAAGTCCGACGACGCGGGTACTTACATTTGTACTGCAACGAACGGCATTGAGAGCTCTGAAGTGCCCACGGTACTTGTCGTGACTGGCGTCGTGCCAAATTTCAATCAAGCACCACAAAGTTGGATTTCACTGCCACCGCTGCCTGAATCATATCTCAAATTCAACATCGAAGTGTCCTTCAAACCCGAGAGGGAGGACGGCATTGTTTTGTACAACGATGAGAAAGCCGACGGAACCGGTGATTTCATATCGCTCGCTCTCGTTCGTGGATACCCGGAATTCAAGTGAGATATCATTTTTTGCCTTAATCGAAAGAAGCAACAATTGCACGATGCTCAAATCTTCCTCCATGAAAATATATTTTTGTACTCTTTCCAAATTGTTTGAAAAATTAGTCGAACTTTGAAGTTTCTGGTCATTTGGCAAGTTTCGAAATATTCGGTCGATACGATGATGGGCTAAGAAATATTCGCCCTCGATAAATTAATTGTCATTATTTATTTATTTATTCAATTCATTATCTATTCATTATTTATTTATTATTTATTCATTATTTATTTATTATTGATTTATTTTTTATTTTTTTGTTTTTATTTTTTATTTTTATTTCGTTTCAATTTTTGAATCCTGCGATGGATTGATTTTCAGATTCGATCTTGGATCAGGAATGACGGTGATAAGAGCTGACCGGCCGTTAGCACTGAGCGAATGGCATACGATTAAATTGCAACGTACACGTAAAGAGGGAACGATGATAGTGGACGGTGAAGGAATTTACAAAGCGGTAAATCCCGGAAGGAAACAAGGGCTCGATCTCAAAGAGCCACTTTACATCGGTGGAGTGTCTGATTATTCGTCGATAAATCCAAAAGTCGAGATGAACACCGGTTTCGTTGGATGCATAAGCAAACTTGTTCTTGGCGAGAAAAACGTCGACCTCATTGGCGATCAAAGCGACAGCGTTGGGGTTACGACTTGTGAAACTTGCGCCGAAAATCCGTGCAACAACGCTGGTGTTTGTCAAGAGGCTCCCACCAAAAACGGCTACAAGTGCTTGTGCCGAGCTGGATATTCCGGTCAACACTGCGACTCAACCGGCGAATCCTGTTATCCAGGTCAGAACAATATAACACTATTTTACTAAATTGATTCTTCAGTCATTTCGCGTAACAAGCAAACTCCTTAACTCTTTGTTGACACACTTAATAATACCGCTTCGTCACACTGGGTCAATGATACCCGGAGCGAATTTCAACCATTTGCGGAAGCGTCAGATTTTCCAAAACTCGGAAAACTTTAACCATTCAGCGAGTTATTATTATTATTTTAGTGACAAAACTTTTTTTCCCGTTTATTTTCTTCATTTTGCATTTAAAAAAATATGGTAGCCTTGGATTTCTTTCGGGAAAGTTTTTCGTATCTAAACTGGAATGTCCAAGGGTTGTTCAGTAATTTTTTTGAGAATTTCCGGGCCGATAGATTGGTCACAATACGTGTTCGAAAATGGACTGGCTATCCTACTATTTTTTTTCACAAAAGAACCAGATCTGATGAATATCAGGTCCAAATTTTAGGCAAAAATATTGAAAATCCACAAAGTGACGATTATTTTAGTGAAAAAACTTTTTTTTCTCGTTTATTTTTTTCATTTTGCATTTAAAAAAATATGTTAGCCTTGGATTTCTTTCGGGAAAGTTTTTCGTATCTAAACTGGAATGTCCAAGGGTTGTTCAGTAATTTTTGGAGAATTTTCGGGCCGATAGATTGGTCACAATACGGGTTCTAAAATGGACTGGTTATCCTACTATTTTTTTTCACAAAAGAACCAGATCTGATGAATATCAGGTCCAAATTTTAGGCAAAAATATTGAAAATCCACAAAGTGACGATTATTTTAGTGAAAAAACTTTTTTTTCCCGTTTATTTTCTTCATTTTGCATTAAAAAAAATATGTTAGCCTTGGATTTCTTTCGGGAAAGGTTTTCGTATCTAAACAGGAATTCTAAGCTACTACAAAAATTTCCCATTTCCTCATAAAAATAGATTGTTTTCTGCCTCAAATAAAAGTTATTTAATGGAATAATTTGATGGCATTGGTCAGGTGCTTGTGGAGATGGAAATTGTGTCGATACTGAATCTGGTTTCGAGTGTTACTGCGGCCACGGAAGATCCGGACCTCGTTGTGAATACATGACAGAGCATATGAACGAACCGTCCATTCGCAACGATCGGGCGTACATGTCGTACCCGACGCCCTCGGCAGCCAGACGGTAAGCTCGATTTTGTTTTTTCACTCATTAACACTTATAAATATATCTATACATATACAGATTTATCTACAAGCTTGAAGCATGCCCACATTCCGATCGTTCGGTGCTAAATTGAAGACAGTGCTGCTGTTAAATTCGCCGGAATTGTCGCCCGGCTCAAGAAAATTCACGAGATTATTTTCACGCATGGATAATTATCGAAAAAAATCAAAATTTTCTGGCTCGATCGCTGTCAACACGCGAACACATGAGAATCGTTTATAAAATCTCGGTGCCATACCTTTCAATCGATTTTCGGCAGAACTGTCTCGAAACGAGCCTCGCACTCCGCACATTTATATTCGACTTATTCTTTACTCACAATTTGGTTTTTTTTTCGACTGCTCCTATGACTTTTCGTTTGGTTTTTTTTCTTTCGTTTTTTTTTTTAAATTTCAACAATAATTTGATGTACAATTCTGTTTGACGGACGCAAATCAATCATCGTAATGATTGTATCATTGGCTGAAAGAAAAGTGAGTTGTTCGGAAACAATATTGCGTGGTGAAAAATCTTCGTCACTGGGATAAATGAATGAAAAGCTAAATTGAGCGGATTTGATACGAAGGCTCGAGCGAACTGGGCAGCAGTCAGAACCAAAAGGATTCTTTCGACGATCCCGCAAACAAATGTCAAACAAACGAAAATCAATAACCAACAAAACAAACGACCATCAAGTTCCTCGTGGACGATCCTAATTGCTCAAATTATTTTCAGGGCGGCTCAGAGAAACGCCAGTAAAGCGAAACGTTCGCACGCGCGTTTTCCGCACACGCCACAGCTTAGAAAAGCCAGATCGAGATCTGCTCACCCGAAACACCACAACGTGCACAGCACTAAACATTAGAATTCATTTAAAACAAAACAAAATGCTACCATCGTAATCAACCGCCAAATCCCCGATGCACGCGTTATTCCGGCCAATCACTAATCCGGTTACAATAACAATTCAAATAATGTTAATTATGATTATTATTCACCGCGTAAAGACCCGAGTAACAAGCGAAAACCACGAAACCCATTCGAACCTCAACCGAATCTTAATGCAAACTAAAATAATCATATCTACTAGAAATTAATCAAAATCCTCCAGCCCAGTTACTATTTTATTGCTTTTTTATTATATTTTGCTCGTCATTTTGGCCCTCGCATGGCCAATGTCCTCGGTGACAAAAAATACAATTTTGTCGGTACAAATAAATCGACACACATTTATTTTAAAATCATTTCCCCGCTGCAGTTTTGCCTTTTTTTTTTTTATCGTTTAATAACTTGTTGAATCGTCCGTTGCCATTGAGTCGATAACTTTGATCGATTTCAACGATGAAATCTTTTTCTAATCCAACGAAAAAGCGTTTTAAGCAAAAATCAATTTCTCAGCCATGCGAGGGTTTTCTGAAAAAAAAAAATCAAAATAACAGTGGAAATTCGTTAGTTCGAATTTCTCAATAGCAAAAAATTGCCAACGCAGCCAAGGATGACGCATAATTCAGAGTTCCAGTGGTGCTATAAATTTTAATTAGTACGTTCTACCCAGTCAGCATAACTAATTAATTATTAGAGTTTTTGTACAGCTTTTTAATTAATAACTATTAACACATTGCCTATAGGTCTTAATAATTGTTTCATTGATTTAATGAAAAGAAGATAAAAAAGAAGAAGAAACAAAAACAATTATAAAGTAAGAGACACGTCGTGACATTGACATCGACACTGCCATAAAAAAAAGCCTTCGCATTTAACACATTGAAATACTTTGCCTCAAGAACAATCAAGAATAACTTTGTCTATTTAACGAAAAAACAAAAAAAAAAATATTTTATCGTTGCGATAATAATGCAAAGGAATAATATCGAGCATTTCCAAGTGTCGAGTTATTCAAACGTCATTTATAAACGAATATCAGAACGTAACGACGCCACATTTTGTAAAAGTGTATGACAGTTTACGTGTTCAACGCGAATCGACAAATATTGTTTGTAACTTGCGTATGTTTATATGAAACGAGCGATATGAAACGAAAAAATATTATTTTATGTTTTGCTACGATACGATATGAGAGGAAACCCTAAAAATATTGAATCAAACATAATTTTATTTTTTTCGCAAACGAATAAAGATTGACGTGACAGTTTTATGGCTTGAAATCTCATTTTTTTCTGTTTCATTAAAATCTCATTTGACCGTCGTTCATTATTTGTTGAATAAACGTCATTCCTTTTATGCACGGATTCGTGAATAGATTTTTTTCTTTTTCCTGTACATACGTGGCCGAAGGACCCGAGAAAAGTATGCCGTGGATTTTTACGTTTTTTTAGCAGCGATTCACGGTTTTTTCTCGTGTTTTTTTTGTGTGTTTGTTTTTTTAACTTTGTACGATAGTGCTGTGACAGTAATCTTGTCGTCGAAGATTTTGCATCCCCCTAGAAGTATGTATAATTTTGTTTTATTATTATTTTCTATTTTACGTTTTAATTTTGAGTAGAAAAAGTGGAAAAGTTTTTGTGCCTGCCATTTATTTAGTAGATTTTGGAATATTCTGCTTTCCACGGATCAAGCTTGATCTGCGAATTTTATTCTCCCGGAAAATTGATTCTCTTGGCGAATTCTGGAGACTGTGATTCGTGGCAGACAGAATTTAGCTTGTATATCGTTCCAGCATGATTTTTTTTTTATCTATTCGTGTACATACGCTTGGCTCAGACATTAAGGAAGTAACGCAGGAAATAGAATTAATGGACAGAAAAATCTCAAATTTGGCAGAAAGTTAGATAATGATGTCAAAATAACTTGTACCAATTTTTGTGGGCTGAGGTCGGTTTTTACGCGAGATATTTGTAAATATTTGACAAGCCTTGACAACCAATTTAACATGGCCTCTTATGGGAAGTCACGGAATGGGCTGTACATTATTCTTCATATCTCCGTAATTGATGGATAGATTGAAATGAAAATTCAACATCAGAGAGATTAAATCCTCACAATCATTTACCACGCTCAAAAACGTTCAAAGGTGACTTGTAAGGGGAATGATAAAAACTATAAAAAGCACTCGCAGTGGATTTTATTTTTCGACTTTCCCTAAAATATAGCAACGTCACGTATTCGAGGTTAAACGTGCGCGAAATTTGAAATTTGCCAGATATAATAGCGAGTCAACGAAATGTGAGATTGGAAGATCGATTACTACTAAAGTCAAATTTGGTCTAATCTTTTTATGACTAGCTCGGTGGCTGCGTTTCTTCCTTAATTATCGTTGCAATAATGAAATGAGCATCGGTAGCTTTGAATAATTGATAACAAGTTTTGCTAACGAGTATATGGAAAAAAAAAATACTAAATAACTGCAAAGTATCACGAGTGAGCATGTGATGAATACGGCATTGTAAATATTTGGTAATGACATATTGCAGAAAATTTTTAGCTTATCGATGTTGTAATAAAAATTGTTCATGTGCTCTGAAAAAAAAAAAATCTCCAGGCTTAAGCTTTCGATGAATTTTAAACCTTCGGACAACGGGGACGGGATCCTGATGTACTGCGCACAGAGCGACGAGGGTCTTGGGGACTTTGTGGCTCTTGTTATAAAGGACAGATTCATCGAGTTCCGGTACGATGTTGGCTCGGGAATGGCGGTTGTACGCTCGAATTACGTCATACAACCTGGCGTCTGGTCACACGTCATGATCAGTCGTGATTTCAAGGAAGGAAAAATTTCCATCAATGGCAAATGGATCAACGAAAACAGGTCGCCTGGTTCCGCCCGAACTTTGACCCTCAATACCCCACTTTACATCGGCGGTGTTGACCGAAGAAGAATCGTTATCAATCGAAATGTTGGAGTCGAGAGGAATTTCCATGGATGCTTCAACGCCGTAAGTCTGCATTGGAAAAATAATAAACCGTAATTTTTAATTAGTGATTTAAGGAGGGCGGCATAGGAAAGTTCAAAAATGATTAGAATTTAATGAAACTTGGTGAGGATATTCTTCAGTGAATATGAATATTCAAATTTTTTGAGATTTTTTTTTCTACACAGTTATCGAGTCATTGAACGCTACACGGAGAGAATATTACGTCAAAATTTACTACGTTGTTATAGTTCCCTGGTATCAAGTCGTCCCTCTGAGAAATTTGAGCAAAAATATAGTAATTTTTCATTATCTTTCTATGGAAATCGCGGAAATTATGACATTTTTCGCCATTTTTCATTGAACGCTACCAGAGAGAATATTACATCAAAATTTACTATGTTATTATAGTTTACTGGTAGCAAGTCGTGCCTCTGAGAAATTTGAGCAAGAACATAGTAACTTTTCATTATTTTTCTATCGAAATCGCGGAAATTATGACATTTTTCGGCCTTTTTCATGGAACACTACCAGAGAGAATATTACATCAAAATTTACTATGTTATTATAGTTTCCTGGTATCAAGTCGTCCCTCTGAGAAATTTAAGCAAAAACGTAGTAATTTTTCATTATTCGTCTATCGAAATCGCGGAAATTATGACATTTTTCGCCCCTTTTCAGCTAAAAATTTACTGTTTTTGCTCAAATTTTCCCAGAGGGATAATAACATAGTCATTTTTGATGTAATATTCTCTCCGTGTAGAGTTTACATGCACAAGCATAGGATTCAGATATATATAGAAATATGTTTTGCATAATGTAAACTCGAATTATTCGCCAACTTTGTGGACAAAAAATTTGAAAAATTTTGTGTCATTGTAATTGATGCTTGAGAACGTTATCACCAAATTTGATTGAATTCTTATCATATTGTCGTATGTAGCCAACCTCCTGAATTCTTATTTTGAAATTCCAGTACACGAGGCGCTTTGTTTTTTTGTCTACAATTTTCAATCATTCCGTGCACCTGGTTGGGTTTCATTTTTTTTTTTTAATTACGTTTTTAACATGAATTTTCTGAGTGGATAAAAAAATGTAATTGCAGCTGGAAATACCAACGATAAACGTGAATATGCTGAAGGGAATGATCGACTCAGCGAATATTGAAGATTGTTCGACAGCGCCAGTCTTGATAAATTCAACGTTATCAAGTAATTCCATTAGCACTCCCGAGCCCACAAAAGCCTCGAGCACGGTTTACGATCCATGCGAAACGAAACCTTGCATTAATGGTTTGTGTCAGAGTACAAGCAGCCACGATTATTCGTGCACTTGCGAGTACGGCTACGTAGGAAGAAATTGCGAAAAAGTATTGAAGCAATGCGAACTGTTGAGTCCCTGTCAGAATGGCGGGATTTGCAGTAATCTTCACGGTTCGTACAAATGCGATTGTCAATTAGGATTCAGCGGTAAAAATTGTGAGAAAAGTGAGTTTAATATTCGTCCGTTTTCGATATTATAATGCTATCAGAAAATTCATTTTTCAACAGCCTCTCATTTCGAGTTTTCCTCTTGAATAAATACGAAAAAAAAGAAAATTTTTGATCAACACTGAATTTTTGTTAATGTGATTTTCAGGCGTTGAAATAACGTTCGACGTTGCGTTCAGAGGAGACGGTTGGCTCGAACTCGATCGATCGGTTATGATGCACCAGGAGGAACGCGAACTTTTGGGCTTTGAAATATCGACCAATAAAAGCAACGGTTTGATCATGTGGTACGGACAGACTCCAAATGATTTGAATCCCGACGATTACATCGCCGTGGCAGTAGTCGATGGGTAAATAAATGAATTTCAATGCTAGAGAAGAAGAGAAACGAAAAAAATGGAATTAACATGGATATTTGGTGGATTTTTTGGGGTTTTTGTTTTTAGCCACGTCGAGTATCAATACAACTTGGGATCTGGGCCAGCGATAATGAGAGTAACAGCCCAAAGGGTGGACGATGGCCAACGTCACAGAATAATAATGAAGCGGCTACGAAGCGAAGGAAATATCGAGCTGAACGGTGAACATACTGAAAGCGGTGTGAGCGATGGTTTACAGCAAACGTTGAACGTACGAGGGAGCGTTTACTTGGGCGGTGTGCCAGACTGGTCAATGACGTATGGCAAATATCGTGAAGGCTTTTCCGGTTGTATTTACGCGATGGAAGTTCAAGACTCGGGATCGATCGACATTGGAGCCAAAGCGATTAGAGGCAAGAACGTTTCGCCCTGCACAAGGTAATTAAATTCGTCTTGAACTCGATTACACACTATTTTTATCTCGAGCCACGAAACTAATCAACTGGAAAACGAAAAAAACAACGGTTAACCCTTCGTGGTCACTGTGGGTAGAAAATCCACCCAGTGACCAACTTGTGACGTAAATATCTCCTAGTTCCCGGTAATTAATGGGCCTGTAATCGTCATTTAACGACAGTTTGTAGTGTGCATTGAGCTACCCACTTCCAATAAGGGAATTAATATGTTTTTTCAAACGCGCGCTATCCTACTATTTTCTTCCCAAAAGAACCAGATCTGATAAATATCAGGTCCAAATTTTAGGCAAAAATATTGAAAACCCACCAAGTGACGATTATTTTAGTAAAAAAACTTTTTTTACCCGTTTATTTTCTTTATTTTGCATTTAAAAAAATATGTTAGCCTTAGATTTCTTTCGGGAAAGTTTTTCGTATCTAAACTGGAATGTCCAAGGGTTGTTCAGTAATTTTTGGAGAATTTTTGGGCCGATAGAATGGTCACAATACGGGTTCTAAAATGGACTGGTTATCCTACTATTTTTTTTCACAAAAGAACCAGATCTGATGAATATCAGGTCCAAATTTTAGGCAAAAATATTGAAAATCCACAAAGTGACGATTATTTTAGTGAAAAAACTTTTTTTTCTCGTTTATTTTCTTCGTTTAGCATTTAAAAAAATATGTTAGCCTTGGATTTCTTTCGGGAAAGTTTTTCGTATCTAAACTGGAATGTCCAAGGGTTGTTTAGTAATTTTTTGAGAATTTTTGGGCCGACAGATTGGTCACAATACGGGTTCGAAAATGGACTGGGCAGAATCAACCCACGAAGGGTTAATATGAATAAAAGGAATCATGCGAGTTTTTCGGTCTGAGGATCATGAGACTATGATTTTCATGATTTTTCCTACACGACATAAAAATTCATTATTAAATTTCACACGCTGGCTCAGAGCGAGATGGATCCCATCGTCGTTGGTCTTTACAGACGCCGATGCCGAAGGTTTCGACGACTTTGTACCGCCACCCCCGGTAAACATAATCCATCCAAAACCTACAGTCAATATAGCTACGAAAAATCTAAAAAGCATTTATCTCCTCGTTGTTGTACAAAATACCATGAGTTTTTCCATCGACGAGAGGCCGCACAGACTATTTCATACAGTCTTTTGCATCGGTCTCGTCAGTCTAGCGAAAAGCTATTTTGTCTGATTACGACGACGAAACTTATCATTGCAATACCTAGTTATTACCTAAGTTATTATTATCATTGTATAAATAGAATTATTCAATAATATGATAATAACGAATCTGCGGGATGCTCCATTGGCGGACGAAAGAAAATAACGAAAAAGTAATATTATACGGAACTCGTAGAACATTTTCTTTTCTCATGCGATCTTAGTGATCATTATGTAGATACATTTATTACGTTAATTAATATTTCCGTGGTGCTACAACGTATTGAGCTTCCCGTAAGATACGAACGATTATCCGCCGTCAAACTAAAAATCATTTTGTACATTGTTTAACATACGCTTACGAATAATGGAAAGTCGCATTTTTTCGTTGCGGTGAGTACAAGCAATTGCACTATTTCGGAGCGATGAAAAAAAACTCTTTGAGAAATCTTTTTTCCGGAGTAATTATGAAACGAATCGAAAATCTATCGACAGTTATCGAACATTAAGAATTTTTTTGCAGATTATATCCAATGCATAAAAATCAACAATAATTATAATTAATCATTCACGTCACATTGAAACCTTTGTTGACACTTTGCGCACCTCCCTAGACACACATGGGTCTGGGAGGCCCTACCGTTTTTTTACTGTACTCGTTAAAAAAATCTGAAAAAAATCGGAAAAGTAGTTTCGGGTCTAGAGACAGAAAAGCTGCATTCGGTGATGGATGAAAATTCTTTTTTATTAACGTTATTTAATAGTAATCGATACGAAAAACGAGAAATTCGGTTCGCTCGCTGAATGGGCTGGACATCCCAGACCCATGTGTGTCTACTGAGGCTGAATATGAAGAATTCATGAC
Source organism: Diadegma fenestrale (assembly GCA_037043255.1). Classification (NCBI taxonomy): domain Eukaryota; kingdom Metazoa; phylum Arthropoda; class Insecta; order Hymenoptera; family Ichneumonidae; genus Diadegma; species Diadegma fenestrale. Next base: position 40,217,601 of record CM073309.1, read on the forward strand.
TCTGAAGTTTGCAACGTCGGAATGCAACGAAAAATATTTCATTTTATTGATGGTCCGTTCAATTTTCAATGTCATCCAAATTTTTCGAGCTGAGATGCTTTTCGGGTGGGAAAAATTGATCATTTTATCATCGTAATTACATTCTGCATTCGAATAATTATTTTTGGCAAAGGTAAAAAAGAATTTCGTTGCATTACAACGATGCAAATTTCAGAGTCGTAAGAATTCATATTTCTGATCAGTTTGAAACTTGTATGGCCTATGGTTTCGACGTATTGAATCAAATATTGGCAAAATGGTGTACAGATCAAAACTATAGAGTTACTCTAGGCCTGTATAAAGAATTTCGACACGTTTCATGATTTTTGTCTCGGAAACTCAAAAGTACGTCGAGTTTTTTTTCTTCTAAAGCATTAATTTAGATTTCCATTAATTTAACTTTGTTTTTTTCTCTTTTACAGCAACGAATATGAAGATTCGGTTCCCTATCGTGGCCCAACTCGAGGGGACATTTGAGGAGAAATTTTACACACGAAGCTCGAAAGTGCCAGACTGTGCCGGTCGAAGAAATCGAAAATGTTTTTCGATTTTCCAGCCACCGTCATATCCGGAATCGTGATAGTCGAATTTGGAATGAAAAAAATGCGTGTCTTGGCTTCCATTGGATAAATTATTATGAACCACGTTTTCGAGTAACTTTTTGGTTTATCAGGAAATCTTTGAGGATAGAAATGTTCGTGATTTTTCGGTGGTAACCAGCGTAGAATTTTAGCGAGTGTCATCGCGACACACACGCACGTTTATATTCGCAGATGGAGCAATTTACATTTCTTTACATTTCTCGTATCCAATCTATAAGCAGTCAATCAAATGAGATGAAAAGAAAATGAAATTACAATAAGTATGTACGAGGGTGTGCAACAAATTCTTTTGCTTTCGAGTTACACGCCAAAATGTACAGAATTTCGTTTAAAAAAACGAATCGTTGACGCACACGAGCTTCAGCGAGAATTCCAACGACTTTCCAACCACTAAAGCACAAAAAAAATTGTTCCAAACGGCCTGTAGACGTGTTTCACGTTTCGCTATCGGAACTCTGAAGAAAAACCGAACGTTTTCATGTTTGATTTTCCCGAAATTCGACCAGATTTCATGACAATAAGTGAATGAGTTTCAAATCGAAAAAACAGACCATTTGTCTTTGAGAACGAACGTCCGCCATAAAGTTTATAAGGTTTTTCCGTTAAATCCCATTTTCGGGCTAATTTTTTATTTTTCTTCGGTCCTTTTTAATCCCCGAGCACCCTTGTTCATACACATTTACAAATATCGAGTGTAACGTGCTCTTTCACTATGTAACATTATTAATAACGCATTTTTATAACGTTCAGAGATATAATCGTTTTTTACTGCTTCATTTATAAGGAATATACAGTTGTTTATCTCGCATCTTTGCTAAGGATGATTTCTCATCCACAATTAAATTATCAAACCTACAAAAAAACTCAACAATTATTACATACTGTATAATTTACATTAGAGGCTTACGTAGCTCTACCGAGAAGAAAACAAAAACTTGAATGATGCTGAAGTTTGCAACGTTGCAATGCAACGAAAAATATTTCATTTTATTGATGATTCGTTCAATTTTCAATGTCATACAAATTTTTCGAGCCGATATGCTTTTCGGGTGGCAAAGATCTTTCGGAAAATATTTCGTTTCATCGATGATTCGTTTAATTTTCAAAATTATCCAAATTTTTCGAGCCCATATACTTTTTGGGTCGCAAAAATCGATTGTTTCAACCTCGTAATTAAATTCCACATTTGAATAATGAGTTTCGCCCAGAAAAAAAAAAAATTCATTGCATTCCAACGATGCAAACTTCAACGTCATAAAAATCATTATTCAAGCGCAGAATGTGATTGCGATGATAAAATGATCGATTTTTGCCACCCGAAAAGCGTGTTGACTTGAAAATTTAGGATGACATTGAAAATTGAACGAATTATCAATAAATTCGAATATTTTTCGTTGCAACGTTGGAATGCAAAGAGAAATATTTGATTTTATTGATGATTCGTTCAATTTTCAATGTCATACAAATTTTTCGAGCCGATATGCTTTTCGGGTGGCAAAAATCAATAATTTTACCGTCGTAATTACATTCTGCATTCGAATAATTATTTTTGTCAAAGATAAGAAACGAATTTCGTTGCATTCCAACGATGCAAACTTCAGACTCATAAACTTGAATGTCTCGAAAATGTTGCTCTCCGCTAGAATTTAATCGCTTCCAAAAATTCTGACAACTCGTAGATACGTCGCAGTCAAAAAATACAAATTCCACCTCAATTTGACAGATTTTATCGAGGAGCTTCGTTTCAAATGCGATTTTCTTTCAAATCTTGGTCGATCTGACTCAAAAATTGAACAATCGAGCCAGAGACGACAGAGTTTCCCGTTTATAAATCCAAGAAAAGAAAATTTTTGACGATTGTGACTCTTGGAATGAGCGAAAAGTTGTTTTACTCGATAGATTTCTGCAGGATATTAAAAAATGACTCGAGCCCATTTTGCGGGATTTCGAGTACACAAAAACATTTGAAATTTGTTATTTGTTGTTACTATTTCGCTTCCGTATCTGCTGATTCTTGCCGTTCAATCGACGGCCAATCCTCAAAACTTAGAGTGACGGGAATTAAAAAAAAAAAGTTTTCATTTCACTGCCAATACGCTTCGTTTCCGTAGAATTTTCAAATATATACTCAGACGCAATGTTCTTCCGCGAGATGGAAAGTGAAAAAAGTTGTATGCGTGCTTACCAGTCAATGTAAACGCGATTGGAAAATGGAGGTGCTCGATTAGTCAGCAATGTACATTGTTAAATACGACGAGGGACACGAGAGGACGAGAGAAAGGTGACGAAATCAAGATTGTTATGTAGGTGCGAATGCTTGTGTATGTCGGTGCAAAAGCTATTGTAACGGAGTATCTATGATACGTAATATTATCCACAAAACTGTGAAAGTATCAAATATATATATAAATATGTATATATATTTAATGTATAAATACATATACATATTATATTATTATTTCAAATGAAAGTGTAGTCGGTACTGTTGGATTTTAAATTCTTCGAAAAGAAATGAGACAATAAATATAGTTTTGATAACAAAAAACCCCGAATTCCACTTTCTGATTATAATTTTATTTATCGCAATTACATCGCAAAGATTTTTTTAATCAATTAATTTAATTATTCATTTTTTATTGTTGGAATGAAAATACGAGATTATTATGATGCTGAAGTTTGCATCGTTGGAATGCAACGAAATTCGTTTTTTATTCTTAGCAAAAATAATTATTCAAGCGCAAAATGTAATTACGATGAAAAAGTGATCGATTTTTGTCACCCGAAAAGCATATTGGCTTGAAAATTTGGGATGACGTTGAAGATTGAACGGATCATCAATAAATTCAAATATTTTTCGTTGCATTCCAACGCTGCAAACTTCAGCATCGTAAGTTTGCAACGAAAAATATTTGATTTTATTGATTATTCGTTCAATTTTCAATTTCGGCCAAATTTTTCGAGCTGATATGATGTTGAAATTTGCAACGTTGGAATGCAACGAAATGTATTTGATTTCGTTGATAATTTATGCAATTTTCAATTTCATACAAATTTCTCGACCCCGTATGATTTTCGGATGGCAAAAATCATGTGAATAATTATTTTTGCCAAATATAAAAAAGAATTTCGTTGCATTCCAACGATGCGAACTTCACCGTCATCGAGCTGATGATGTGCTTTTCGGGTGGCAAAAATCGATCATTTTATCATCGGAATTACATTCTGCCCTTGAATAATTATTTTTGCCAAGGATAAAAAACGAATTTCTCTGCATTCCAACGATGCAAACTTCAGAGTCGTGGATAATTCGGGTCTAGGAAAACGAGGACGCGCAGGAGATGGAATTTGCGATATCAATTATGACTCTGAAGTTTGCACCGTTGGAATGCAACGGAATTCGCTTTGATCTTTGGCAAAACTAATTATTTGAATGGAAAATGTAATTACGATGATGAAATGATCGATTTTTGCCACCCGAAAAGCATATCGGGTCGAAAAATTTGGATGACATTGAAAATTGCATGAATCATCAACAAAATCAAATATTTTTCGTTGCACTTCAACGGTGCAAACTTCAGCATCATTTTTAATTCGTTTCAATTGCGAATTAAAGGAAAAACTTGACTCTTAGTTCTTGCAAAGAATATTTAATCGACGGGCATTAAATCAACGATTGTTCCATTTTGGATTTATACAAAAATATCACACGGTAAATTAAGTGAGTGTTTTAAAGAGCGGACTCGTGGCCGAGTCGGTATTTTATAAAACGTTATTTACATTATTTGAATCTTCATTGTTGTGTTATAAACTTATTCGATAACCGGATATAAAGGGCAATCCTGTGCCAACTTTCTTCTGGTACTCGACGTATGCTTCTCCGAAAAATGTCAATAACGTTATCTCTTCGATGAGGACACGGTCGTGGAAGAAACTCCAAGACGCCACTGCGTACGCCAACAGGCAAATGGGATTTTTCAGGATCAACTGGAAGTCGAAATTTTCGTTATAAATCCCTCCAATCCTATTTTTTTTAGTGTTTGGTTCGAGCTTTCTGAATGAAGTTGGAGTTGAACAAATAATAATCTGTCCATTCACGATTTTTTCAATTTTTCAAATTGCCTCCATTTTTCTTTGACGCTTAATTCTTGATTCGCAAATAATTATCATGGAGTTTCGAAAAATATCATAAAATAATGAATTTGAGTCGAAGATGAGAAACGAATTTCGTTGCATTCCAACGATGCAAACTTCGGACTCACTAATAATTGTGAGAAAACAATTGATTTTTTTACCTGAGTACCGATAGACCAATAAAACCATCCGACGTAACTGGGATGCCGGCAAAATCTATAGACTCCGTGAGTGACAAGTTGGTGGTCAGAGGATTTTTCCGTTTGAATGATGTGATTGAAATTTCGCTTGGCGGTGAACATGGCAATTTTCCTCAAGGCTTCGCCACCCATGCACAGTGTCAGGCCGACGTAAGAAACGACTGAAAGTTCTTTCATAGAAGGATAGAAATGATGTTCTATGAAAAATTCAAGCCAACTGGCACAGGCCGCTACAACATATGGCACGCTGTGCTGGAGCACAAAACTGTCTATCGAAATAGCGCTAGGATTTGTCCACGCGATAGACAAGAACTCTGAATAATGAAAAGTCGCCATGACGGCCATATAAATTCCAAAACATTGCGCCGAATCTGGCGCCAATATAAAAACTAAAACGCCAGCTCCGAACAGGTAACCCAAAAATGTTGATCGAACGGCAACCTGAAAAATTTCAAAATTCAAAATTGTTCTCATTTTTTTCACCTTTTTTTTCATCAATCAAAAAATTTCATCACTTTTTAACTACGTTGTCGATCGGAGCTTGAAAAAATATTCAAAACTAGAATCGATTTTTAAAAACCCACAATTTGCAAACAAATCACGTCAAAATTGGACCGTCTAGAATTTTTTTTGGGGTGTCTGGCCAATTCAGCGAATGGTACGAATTTCTCGTTTTTCCCATCGATTACCATTGAATAACGATAACAAAAATGATTTTTATCCATCACCCGGCGATGGCTCGTTTCCTACAGATCCAAAACAACTTTTCTCGAATTTTTCGGATTTTTTTACACGACTCTGAAGTTTGCATCGTTGGAATGCAACGAAATTCGTTTTTTATCCTTTGCAAAAGCGCAGAATGCAATTGCGATGATAAAACGACCGATTTTTGCCGCCCAAAAAGCATTTCGGCCCAAAAAATTTGGATGACGTTGAAAATTGAACGAATCATCGATAAATTCAAATATTTTTCGTTGCATTCCAACGTTGCAAACTTCGGCATCATTTTTTTGGCGACTCCGAGTGGAGTAAAAAACTGTAGGACGCCTCAGACCCATGTGTGTCTAGGGAGGTGCGCTAATTGTAGTGCGTCTACAAGAGTTAACGAACTGGAGGATAAATTGAAATGATCAAGAGCTGCTATGGCCTTGAATTCGAATTGTTGAAATTAGGGAACAGAGTCAAGTTTGCGAGGACACAGTCGACACAGAACACGCGTTTTTCGAATGAATATTCGTGGATGCAAAAGTCGTAGACGATTTTCGACGTTCCAATGGATTTAAAAGGCAAATTTCTTCACATAATTTTCCGCCGATAAGCGGAAAAATGGAAATTTCCACGATAAAGCAAACGAAAACATTTATGAGGCTGAAGTTCGCAACGTTGGAATGCAACGAAAAATATTTCGTTCGATCGATCATTTATTTAATTTTCAAAATAATCCAAATTTCGCAAAAATCGATCGTTTTAACGTCGTAATTAAATTCCGCATTTGAATAATCGGCTTCGCGGCAAAAAAAATAATAATTTCGTTGCATTCCAACGATGCAAACTTCAACGTCATAATATTTTGAGGTTAGACGGCGACGAATTGTTTGAATAAATGGATCAAACTTACCTGATAAGCAAATCCGCGGAAGGGAAGAAGAATGAGGATATTGAGAATGATGAATTGAAAGACGTGGGGGATCCAAACATTGTGGAAGATTTCGTTTGGATAAGGATCGAATTGAATAACTGAAAATATTTGTGGAAGACCACTGACGACCAACGCGGTTATGTAACAGAATACACTAACTTTTCCATCTTTGCACAGTGTCATTTTTATTTATATGATTATTTTAAATGACAATTAGATACAGAAACGATTTGGAAGAGTTTGTCGTTATGTCTCGTCGCTGTTCGTGTACTACGATCATTGTTTTGAGGAATAAAGTCGTGTCGGTTTCATGTGCGCGAACGATTATTACACGTTCCAAGTAAATCCTTGAATAACATGTCACAACTGCATGGCGATAATCTCCGCGAAATTAAATTGAACGAATAGTGTGGAAAACGTCAAATTCTCATGTTTCTAAACATATTTGTACCAACGCGAAGAACATGCACAGACAAGACTAAAAGCTCAGCTCGAGACGAGAAAACACTGAAACAGAACCGACAGAACGCCACCCACGACCCGTCATGTAGCGCCATATTTCATACAAGACTTTTTAGCCAATCGCGCAACGAGATATCCGCAGTCGGTTACAAAGTGTTCGACTTTACCGACAAACGTTTCTCGGAATCTGCGTGTCCCGCTCCGGAACGAGTCTCCGGGTTCATCAGAAGTTAAGGAAGAAACGCAGCTATCGAGCTAGTCATAAAAAGATTTGAAAAAATTTGACTTTAGTAGAAATCGATCTTCCAATGTCAAATTTCGTTGACTCGCTATTGTATCTGTCAAATTTCAAATTTTGCGCACATTTAACCTCGAATACGCGACGTTGCTATACTTTAGGGAGAGTCGAAAAATAAAATCCACTGCAAGTGCTTATTATAGTTTTTATCATTCCCCTTACAAGTCACCTTTGAACGTTTTTGAGCGTGGTAAATGATTGTGAGGATTTAATCTCTCTGATGTTTAATTTGCATTTCAATCTATCCATCAATTACGGAGATATAAAGAATAATGTACAGCCTATTCCGTGACTTCCCATAAGAGGCCATGTTAAATTGGTTGTCAAGGCTTGTCAAATATTTCCAAATATCTCGCGTAAAAACCGACCTCAGCCCACAAAAATTGGTACGAGTTATTTTTACATCATTATCTAACTTTCTGCCAAAATTTGAGATTTTTCTGTCCATTAATTCTATTTCCTGCGTTACTTGCTGAATCAAAATTTAAATAACTTTTCGACTTGTTCGCCAGTGACAGTGCCTCAATTTTTTTTTGCTGTCGGTTGGGATTCTACTGGAGAGAAAACTCGCATCGTTCCCTCCTTGGACACGCATGCACCACGAAAAAAGACGTGAAAGTACGTTCAACGAAATTGTTCACTTTTTTTTTTTTATAAATCACACACTAAATCGATATTATATTTAATAAAATCTGAAACACTAACCAGAGTACGGCAAAAGTTGAAAGATCGAGAATTCCGAAAATCACGTTCCGTTCTAAGAGACTAATAAAAAAATGTTTGCGTGAAATTGACTGATATTGACAGGAAAATATTCCGTAAAAAGGCGCGCGAGTTTCGGCGATTTGCAAAATTCGAGATCGCGGACAAACGCTGTGGAAATTTTAGTCTCTGCGTCTTGGAAATTTCCTCGCACCCCTGAGCGACTTGCAGCGACTAATTTATAATAATCGAGAGCAAGAAAAATAAGCAAAAAGTGAAGAGACAGGCGTTGCCCTCGTAAATCCTTGAAACGCTTGAGCGCACGGCACGGCCGATGAACAATAAAAAATGCACAAAATTATTTGCAAACTGCGCTGCACGAATTGGTCAACTTGTTTAACAAAAAAAAAAAGGCGAATTTCGAGGGACTTCTCGACACACAGTCGCTCGCATGTAAAGACAATAATCGTAGATTTAAAAAGAATATAAAAGCACGTGAAGGTGCAAATGCCCGAAGCTGCTCCATCGAATATTTGCTGCTGGAAATTTAATTATTCACGAGACACGCTGTTGAATCTAAACGACTATTTGCTCACCGTTACCGTAGTTTCGGAGAGTGAAACACGCTACATATATAGAGAGTACGAAAATTAACTCTTTGCTTTGTTTCCTCAATGCCCCATGGCTTTCTCCATTTCTGTTTGTCTTGACCGTTCTGAGCGGCGATTCTAGGCAACTCTCGTGGCCACTTGAACTCGAAGAGTTCAAAAGCTTCCTCAAAGCGACATAAAGTTTCATGGCAATAACAAAAATCATCGACCTTTACTGTTCGGTTTTTTTTTCACCATGAAAACCAACAAAAAAATGTTTTTTCCCCGCCATAGACTCACATGGGTCTGGTCCATCCGGCCCATGCAGCGAAATGATGCTGAAGCTTGCAACGTTGGAATGCGACGAAAAATATTTGATATTATCGATGATTTGTTCGATTTTGAATGGCATCCGAATTCTTCGAGCCGATATGCTTTTCGGGTGCCAAAAATCAATCGTTTTATCATCGTAATTACATTTTGCATTTGAATTATTATTGTTGCCAAAGATAAAACACGATTTCGTTGCATTCCAACGATGCAAACTTCAGCGTCATTCAGCGATTGGCGTGAAATTCTAGTTTTTCGTATCGATTACCATTAAATAACAATAAAAAAAAAAAATTATCAGTCACGCAGAGCAGCCTCGCTTGCTACAGATCTAAAACTACTTGTCCAAATTTTTTCAGAATTTTTGAACGCGTCCAAGTAAAGTAAAAAAGGGTAAAAAAATCTAATCGTGTTTTATATTTACGACTAGGGTGCACCACACGCGCGCTAACGCGCGCGAGCGGTTTTTTAGTAGCGCTGCAGCGCTGCTTTCGAAACTTATCGAGATATATGACGGCGTTTTAAACCCAACCTATTTTGAAGCATTTCGATAAGAAAAAAAAACAAGTTTAGGCAAATAATTTTTTTTTCATTGGGGTGTATTTTTTTTTTTTTTTCATTGAATTATGTTGGAAATGGTTGAATTGAATATTTTTTGTTTAATTACGGACAGAGACTACGAGTGGACTCTGGCGAGAACGTTTTTTTAATTTTTTTTTTTTTTCATTGGGGTATATATTTTTTTTTTTCATTGAATTATGTTGGAAATGGTTGAATCGAATATTTTTTGTTTAATTACGGACAGAGACTACGAGTGGACTCTGACGAGATCGTTTTTTCAATTTTTTTTTTTCATTCGGGTCTATATTTTTTTTTCCATTGGGGTCCAAAACTTTGCGGCACCCGGTTCCGTTGTACGAGGGAAAAAATATATATATTTTCCACAAAATTGGTCGTTTTCGTTGTCGTTCTTCCTTTCTTTTCTCCTTTTTTATAATCGGGTAAGGAGGTCTCCGATGAGCGAAATTTATTGATTCTGGTTTATTTCTGTAAAGAAATAACCTCGTCACATGAAAGAAAAAAACAAAAATGAAAGAGAAACGAAATGAAGTATTCGGTCAATTAACCTGCGGTGAAAATTCCAACCTTGAATTCTATCCACATATCCTTCTCGAACGGACAACGTATAATGACTATGTCTACAAGTACGCGCATCTGTCAAAATGACAGCGGGACTGCGCCTGTGAAACTGGCAGCGGGACTCGAAAAACCGAACCGAACAATCACAGCACGAATAAACTGGCAACAATGACAATCGAAATATATTGTGACCCATGAACTTTTTATTACTAGGGGATGAATCATTTTCCAGCTACTTGAGAGCGTGGTTCCTCGCTCCGTTCCGTAAATTTTGATAATTTCTTTCTTCGTTTTGAACCAACGACTGGAATAAGTAAAACTGCGTGTATATTTCGATGATAACAATTCGATCAAGTCTCGAAATGACGAAAACTCGATTTGTCATTGAAGAGTAGATTGATCCCAGCGTTGTAAATAAATTTGCGACGCAAATGTACTGAAGCTCGTGGCAAATTCGAGTGCGAATATAGAGAGTAAAGTTTCACCAACTGTTACTACGTGGAGAAAGACCCATCGCACCTGGCCAATTAACCTCGCAAATTAACGCTATTTTGAGGAATGCATTTCGCATACATTGTGCATCTTAATTGAAGAAACATTGAGCTTTTGTTTGGCTACTGACATCACAGACGTTTCGTGCAAATGCGATATATCAGTGTAATTTACACGATAAACGTGTCATTCAAAATTACGTAAATTCTTCATTATACGGAGAGAATATTACATCAAAATTTACTATGTTATTATAGTTCTCTGGTAGCAAGTCGTCCCTCTGAGAAATTTGAGCAAAAACATAGTAATTTTTCATTCTTTTTCTATCGAAATCGCCGAAATTATGACATTTTTCGCCCTTTTTCAGATGAAAATTTACTATGTTTCTGCTAAAATTCCTCAGAGGGACGACATGGTACCAGGGAACTATAATGACATCGTAATTTTCAATGTAATATTCTCTCCGTGTACGAGAACGCAGTTGATTGTTTTTGTAATCGCGTGTAAAAATTTATAGAAAAAGAAACATTGGGTAATGGGATTTTCATTGAAAATATTCAATTATCCATTCATTAATTATCATATTCACACAGATAAAACGATGAAAAAAAAAACAAACGATTTAATTAAATAGGCTGAAAGGCAACTCGAAAAAAAATACGAAACGATGTAAAAAAAAACGATCTATACCGTAATTGTTGAGAGATCCCAGAGGCAATTTAATTAAGCCTAAGAAAGCACATGGAAAAATAATAACAACAAAATAAAATACTTGGAAAATGTGTGGATCTCACGGCAATTAATGATGCTGAAGTTTGCAACGTTGGAATGCAACGAAATATATTTGATTGTTGATGATTCGTGCTATTTTCAATGTCATCCAAATTTGTCGACCCCATAAGCTTTTCGGATGGCAAAAATCGATCATTTCATCATCGTAATTATATTTTCCGCTTGAATAATTATTTTTGGCAAAGATACAAAACGAATTTCGTTGCATTCCAACGATGCAAACTTCAGAGCCTTCGGCAGTTATCGGGGTAATTAAAAAAATCATTGGAACTCAGAATTAAAATGGAAGAAAATTGTTGGTTGGTTCTCAACGATGTCGTCAAGTTTTTCATGCAACTTGACATGGAAAACGATGATGAAAAATGAAAACTCGTCTTATTAATAGGAAAATTTGATTTTTGGCGATCTCGTGTTTCCTGAAATCGCCACACGAAATTCGTCTTCGACGAGCGTCAGTGCAAACTGTTTCGCTCAGCCAGTTTTCCCGATAGATAGAATATTCGTGTATGGAGAGAGAAAGGAAGAGAAGCTCGAATAATGGTCGAGTTTAGGGCGATGGGACACTCCTCATCACGTATTCCAATGTAGTGTTGAACGTTCCGCGACGATTGATCGAGCCAAGCCTCTTGTCCACACCAATTACCGCTGATTCTCGTCCGGTACTCGCGAATATCGTCATTACCGCAAATCCGTACATTCGAACATGAGGACATTCGTTCTCGACGTAGGGCGCTGTTATGGGAAGGCCCAATGAAATGTTTAACAAAATTTCTCGCGTTTGGAAACCCACGCACGACATTTTGATTATTCTTCTGAGGCGATACTGATCGTTTTTTCGTGCCTCCGCATGTGCAAACGACGAGAATACAAAAACCTGGTAGAGGGGAAAAAAAAACGGTGCTGCGTGGGATTCGGATTTTTACAGGCTGATTTCTTCAACTCTCAACTCTAAATTTCCGTGACCGAAAACTTGGACTTGTAGCTTTTGGTTGCGTTCACTCATTTTTACGCATTTTTCCCTCCCGTTGCAAAAATAAATCAATTGATCCGCGAGGAGAAACAAAAGTTTCACGATTCTGTAATTATTTTGTGGGAACATTTTTGACATCAAAACCAACAATTTTCTCCTCCTACGAAGACAAATTTTCTGACGTTAAGAATTTGAGATTCTAAATTTCCAATTTTCACGATGTTGAAGTTTCCATCGTTGGAGTGCAACGAAATTATCTTTTTTCTTGAACAGAGCTCGTGATTCGTATTCAATATTTCGTCCGTACAATGAAAAGATCTTTTTTTACAATCCAAACACAAAATCGGTACAAAAATTGTCACGGTTTTTGAATTTGGCCAAAAAATTCACAGAAAAAGTATTTTTCGTTGGAACTCAACGTTGCGAACTTCAGTTTCGTCAATTTTCAATCTTTCTCATCTGAACGCATGAAAATTCCAGTCGCGTTTTGTTTACGAGATACGAAAAAATAATTTCCAGCTCGTAGCCTTTCTGGCGATCTGGAAAAAAATGCATAAATACATTTTTTTTTGCATCTCAATTTCTGCAACTTGGTGCAAAATTCATAAATACATTTTTTTTGCAACTCAATTTCTGCGACTTTTGAATCGAACGAAAAAATTGCGGATTAAATATTTCAAATTCTGAACGTCAGATAATTTTTCTTCACGAGGGAAAACTATTAGTATTGGTGTCAAGAATGCTTTTGAAAATTTTTGAAAGAATCCTGCAAATAAAGTCACTTTGAGATGACTCTGAAGTTTGCATCGTTGAAATGCAACGAAATTCGTTTTTTATCTTTATCAAAAATAATTATTCAAGCGCAGATTGTAATTACGATGATAAAATGATCGATTTTTGCCACCCAAAACGCATATTGGCTCGAAAATTTGGGATGACGTTGAAAATTGAACGAATCATCAATAAATTCAAATATTATGACTCTGAAGTTTGCATCGTTGGAATGCAACGAAATTCCTTTCTATCATTGACAACAATAATAATTTGAATGCAGAATGTAATTACGATGATAAAATGATCGATTTTTGCCAACCGAAAAGCATATCGGCTCGAAAATTTAGGATGACGTTGAAAATTGAACGAATCATGAATAAAATCAAATATTTTTCGTTGCATTCCAACGTTGCAACCTTCAGCATCATTGCTCTGAGTAATTCCAACGCGAATATGGCCGAGGTCGATGTGCTCGTAATCGCGGTTTGGAGATTATATATCTCGGGTGTATCCTTGGCATCAGATAGTTGTGGAGGGTGAAAGAAAGATGCTTGCGTTGGCAAGGGAGAAACCGAATAAAAGTTGAGAAAAAGAGACGTCAAGCTGTCGGAGTGGTGGGTGACGTTTGTCGCCCCATCGGTTGTCCTAGCCTCGACGACTTTGCCGATTAAAGTTGAAGTACTGAATCTCGAAGCTCTCAACCGGTCGACGAGAGCAAGTGGAAGAAAATTGACAGATTGGGGGGATGAAAAGGAAAAGGGACCAAGGAGAAAGCTTCAATGTACCTGACACTCGAAAACTCTTGATATTCTTGTTCTCTGTGCCATCACTCGCTTCTCTGGCAAGCATTAGCCAACACAGCAACCAGCGCGCTTGAGATTAAAGTTTAACGAGTCTGGGTGCTATCTGATTCCCTCGTGATTTCCTCCCACGGTAAAGTAACGCACTCCGCTGGAAAAGAGCTCGAGAAAAACTGAGTGGGAGGAAAATAGAGAGAGAGAGAACACGCTGAGGGAAGAAATCTTTGAAAATTCGTCTTTCCAACGAAATTTTCCATAATCCGATTATACGAGTGAGTTAATTCAATTATTACAGTCAGTCCCAATTAGCCTTGGATTATAACGGAACTTGGTGCAAAAATTACTCACAGCGTTACGAATTTATAAAAAATTGAAAATATTCGCGAAATGTAGCTTTTGAAACGTTTGGACAAAATTATTAGCAACTAAGCCGTAGCCTTGGCTCGATGTTCGCCACTATAAATTCCATAAAGTCCTGAGTCTGCAGAATATACGAGTCTGAAGTTTGCAACGTTGGAATGCAACGAAAAATATTTGATTTTATTGATGATTCGTTCAATTTTCAATGTCATCCAAATTTTTCGAGCCGATATGCTTTTTGGGTGGCAAAAATCGATCATTTTATCATCTTAATTACATTCTCCATTTAAATAATTATTTTTGCCAAATATAAAAACGAATACCGTTGCATTCCAACGATGCGAACTTCAGAATCATGCAAAATATTGCATTGATCATCAGAATTTAAAAATAGAAACGCAAAAATCGTACTTTTGGATAACAAATTTTTAATTGCGTTGACAGGGAAATTTCACCGTCTAAATCCTCCGTCGACACACCACAATTAGCGCACCCCTAGACACACATGGGTCTGGGGCGCCCTATCCCTTTTTCATTGTACTTGGACTCGTTTAAAAAATCTGAAAAAATTCAGGAAAGCAATTTTCGATCTATAAAAAAAGAAGCTGCACTGGGTGATGGATAAAAATTCTTTTTTTACTATTGCTGAACAGCTTAGACCCTTGTGGGTCTGCGAAGGGCACTCGTTCGCTGGGACATGACAGATTTTCCGAAATGCTCATAGTTTGTGTCCCGTTGCTCTACATTCTGGCGAAACGCTTTAGGGGAATCTGAAGCCTGGCAGCGATAGGATTATATTGTCGATTCGATTTGGGTCCATTGAAGGGAAACTCGGAAGTCACATAAACTTGGAATTTGCTGTTATGGTATGCGTAATTACCATTCCACAATTTGCCGCTCAGGAATCTGGCGAACCGGATACGTTCCTGATGCTCTGTCTTACCGAATCTTATTCGCAATTACGATACAGAATTCTGAATCCAGATGAGCTCGGTTTTGACACGGTATACGCGACCAACGTCTCCTGTTACGCTGGTGGTAACCCAAGAGAATGAGCTCCGGAATCCCCCAGAATGCTTCCTGGACCTTGCGTCGCAGGCTTCACTAATTAGTGCGGTTCGTTTAGGCACATAAATGGCCGCGATGCGACTGAACTGTCAAAGCTCCTTGGCAGAGGATTATCATGAAAAAATGCAACGAAAATGTTCGTGTTTGATTTCCAAGTTGCATCAGACGTTTCGACTCACAAAAGTACAAAAAGATTATTGCACTAGAGAAT
This sequence comes from Diadegma fenestrale, assembly GCA_037043255.1. Lineage (NCBI taxonomy): Eukaryota > Metazoa > Arthropoda > Insecta > Hymenoptera > Ichneumonidae > Diadegma > Diadegma fenestrale. Next base: position 40,233,201 of record CM073309.1, read on the forward strand.
AAGGAGAAAAGTTGTTGATGTTTTAAAGCCAGTGGGACGAAATGGCATGACCTTGACTCGCTTTGGTATTCAGGTTCTGGTATGTGCTTTAATCGGCTCCTTTCACGGTCCTCGTGTGCTATATATGACTCGATGGATCCGTGCCGAGCGAGTTCTGGATCGATTGCTGCGGCTCCAGACGCTCTGGCGACTTTCCATTCTCCCCTTTCCCTTCCTTTTTCTCTATTTTCATGTCGTGACGCCGAGCTACGCTCCGCAACTAGAAACTCGATTAATAATCCGTCCATTAGAAACACATGAGCCTTTTTCTTTCTTCGCAGCAAGTCGTTCTAAACGTCGTTACTCTTGATCAATTATATCAAACGAATTGAATTTTAATTGCTTCAAATTTTTCCCATTCTGATGAAAAACCATCAAGGATTATTGTCACTATCGATAATTCACAACATTTATTGATCCTCCGAATCTTTATTAATCGAATCATCAAAAATCATCGCATTCGTTACCTTGTTGCAGTTTGCATCCATGGAATGCACCAAAATTCTGTTTTTTTTTTTTTTTTACAAAACTCAAGGTTTTTATCCAATATTTGGCCACAACAATAAAACGATATTAATTTTAGTATCGAAAGACAAAATCAGGACAAAATTGTCATGCTTTTTGAAATTGAACAAAAAGTCGGTAGAAAGAGAATTTTTATCCATCCCCAATCATCAAAAATCATCATTCGTTACGTTGTTGCAGTTTGCATCCATGGAATGCACCAAAATTCTGTTTTTTTTTTTTACAAAACTCAAGGTTTTTATCCAATATTTGGCCACAACAATAAAACGATATGAATTTCAGTCTCGAAAGACAAAATCAGTACAAAATTGTCATGCTTTTTGAAATTGAACAAAAAGTGGGGAGAAAAAGAATTTTTATCCATCCCCAATCATCAAAAATCATCATTCGTTACGTTGTTGCAGTTTGCATCGATGGGATGCACCAAAATTCCGGTTTTTTTTTTATAAAGCTCGAGGTTTTTATCCAATATTTATGGCCACAACAATAAAACGATATGAATTTTAGTATCCAAAGACAAAATCAGTACAAAATTGTCATGGTTTTTCGAATTAAACAAAAAATGCATAGAAAAAGGATTTTTATCCATCCCCAATGCAGCCTCTCTTTCTATAGCTCCAGATCAACTTTCCTGAATTTTTTCAGAATTTTCAAACGAGTCGAAATACAGTAAAAAAAAAAAAAAGTAGGACACCCCAGACCCATGTGTGTCAAGGGATGTGCGCTAATTGCAGGGTGTCTACGGAGGGTTGACATTGACTACATTCTCATCTCTATACATCGTCATAAAAGGTGTCACCGTAGATAAACAATGGGACAACTTATTATGGCCTATGGGCTAAAACGTAATAGAAGGTAGTCCCAGGGGCATTTTAGCTCGTCGTTGAAGGGTAATCCATTGCATATACGGATTGCAGCTAAGCCTCGAGAGTTTACTGATAATTATACACGGGAATCACATCTGTATCCTTGTCGTTGGCAAGTTCGGTAAGCTCGCGCGAGAACCCTCTGGTAACGATGTAACACACAGACACAGGCACACACCCTTTGGTGTAAACTTCAGCACAATATTCTAACGAGTAATTACGACTGGGGAACTTGCAGACTCTGTAGAAAGAGAAGGAGAGCATTATTGTTCGTCAACGCGTTATACGACCACCTTGTACTGTTCTCTATTATATTTGTGAACACTTTGTTCCATTAGCGTTGCCATCTTTCTCGAGAACAATTATTTTTAGTTACTGAACGGAAAGGTTCGGCCTTTTGTGTGAGTTTATGGGGATCACGAGAATGAAGGCAAGAAAATCGTGTCTAATTTTTGTGCATTTCGATGTTATGTCGAAGTGTGTGATCTGATGGCGTTTTGCGAATATTTTGTCCACACAAAACGAACAAGATCGTCGGAAAACAACGGAAAATATGTTTTTTTTTTTTTTGTTTAATTATTTTCATTGTTAATGGAATCTTTTCAATTTTTCTAGTAAATTCAGCGGTTGAAAACGCGTACAGCGGAGAAAATCGGACGCTTGTACAATTTATTTCTTCACTTGTTTTTCCTTGGCTACAGAAGCGCAAGGTCAGACGGACGCTGAATAGGGTCACGTAAACTCTCGTTTTCTCATCAGAGGATCTTTCCCGGCGCGTTCGCCTGAAAGCCCGTGCAGTAGGATCGTCCGAACGAATTAGAATCAACGAATCTCGTATTCATTTGATTTTCTTGCTGAGCTGGCAAATTAGTTGATTTCCATTGGAACGTCAGCAGGATACGGCAAGTCCGAATGATGCTGAAGTTTGCAACGTTGGAATGCAACGGAAAATATTTGATTTTATTGATTATTCGTTCAATTTTCAATGTCGCTTGGATAATTTTTTTTGTTGAAGATAAAAACGAATTTCGTTGCTTTCCAACGACCCAAACTTCAGAGTCATGCAATTGACAGTTTTTACAGTTTTTAAATGTTTTTCTTATCCACGCAAGTCTCTTTGGGTTTCGAGCTTTCGCACATCCAGCCGCGACGGACATCCGGTAGGATCGTTAGGTTGTATTTAGGATGTGAGGTCGCTTCGGATCTATAGGAAGTTGAGACTGGTGTAGCAGGGACAATGAGGGTGTACGAAGGCGCGAGAAAGGGATGATGAGTCTCGTGTCTCGGGTGCGTCATAGGAGTTCCATGTTAGCAACGCAGCCGGTTTTCTGTCTTTCCTCTTGTCATTTTCTCCGGTGGTAGAGTCTGTTAATGAAACGCCAACGGCGATAAATTGGACGTGAGAGCAAGGACGTGCCGTCGTACGCAGTGAGTCAGTGGTGGAAAAGCATATTAGCAGCCCGGGCGATTGCGAACTGTCTGCTGCTCGCTGTGAATCGCGTAGACCAAAGCGAAAAAGGTCTCCCGAGGTCGAGGAGCATGTAAACGGATTGACTATACGTGCTAACTCATTATTGCTCGCTTTTGCCAACGCAAAACCATATGGGTAATTGACCCAGACTCGCTCCGCATTCTCGTTGTCTGAATATATAAACCGATGTCACTGAAAATTAAATTTCGTCAAAAACCCTCGACGTTTTCTTGAATACGGTGAACTATAGATATTTTTTGATAATTTCAAATTTTTCGTTATCTTCACAATATTTTTTCATTTCTCAGCGAACTTGACAGTCAAATTTACTTTTCGAAGACGAAGAAGTCAGAAAATTTCTCACTGCAATGACAACATTTTTGTGATTTTTCAAAAAAAGTTTAGTCGAACGTATCCAAAAAAAATTTCTTTTCAATGTGAAGTTTGCATCGTTGGAAAAATGAGTTTTTTTTTTTTTAATTCATTATTTCGATTATCAATACGATTTTCACAATTTTTTCGAGTAAATTCATTCTTGCAGTGGCAAAAAAGTGTCTGCATCATCGCTGAGAAATACTGCACGAAAATTTTGCTCTCTGCTTGAAAAAATGATGAATTTTCGTGGCGATCCAACAATGCAAACTTGAAAATCGTGCGGTGACTGTTTGGGTTATGAAAATAGAACACGAAAGCTTCGTACGTGGTTTTATGGTTTGGTTTCAAAATATTTATACGTCATTATGGATTTACATAGAGAGTTTTATGTATATAATGCAGGGACGCGCTAATTGGTAACTCCTATAATGCAATCAGTTCGTTATCGAGCGTTAATTGCATGCGTCTTATAGGTGTACGAATTTGGTTTCGGTGCGCTAGTGAATATCCTCTTGTATGTGCATGAGAGTGCATACATGGCATCGGGTATATTCGTATATAGAGATTAATGAAAGAGGTTGCTCCGGCGATTTGGAGAGGTTGGGCGATCGGATATGCAAATCGTTGGGAGCTTCCGAAATGGCTATTTCTTTTTTTTTTTATCAACTCGATAATCTATGCATGGCTTTATCCTGACGATAAACTAATTGTCTCTACGATGATGCCTTTTCCTTTAAGGGGCTATATACAGTTGGAAAACCAAAAAAAAAACTAGTTTTTTACGAATTTTTTCTGGATAGGAATTTCATTTGATGAATAAAAGGCAAAGGAATCAAATGTAGTGACATCTTTCAACTCTCTATCGCCGTTTTTTATTTTCAAAAATATCGCTTCACATAGCTCCTGCAGTTGATCTTCTGTGTGTTCTCTAAAAAAAAGGCGTTTCGCGGTGAGCAAGAAATCTCCGGTTCGGATCAGCTGCAATAAAAAAACCAAAGAGATTTGTTTAGTGGATACATGAGTCCAGGTATTCATCGGAGGAATAAGATATCCGAAATTGATTTCTATTTTTTTTGAACCATTAAATCAAAAAAATTTGGTCGAAAATTGAAATTTCATCTTTCAGGAGCCGCCATTTTATCAAAATTCAAAATTCCAACTATTCCTTCGATGAATATCTGGACTCATCTATCCACTGAACAAATCTCTTTGGTTTTTTTATTTCGGCTGATCCAAACCGGAGATTTCTTGCTCACCGCAAAACGCCTTTTTTTTAGAGTACACACAGGAGATCAACTGCAGGAGCGATGTGAAGCTGTATTTTTGAAAATAAAAAATAGCGATAGAGAGTTGAAAGATGACACTACATTTGATTCCTTTGCCTTTTATTCATCAAATGAAATCCCTATCCAGAAAAAATTCGTAAAAAAACAAGTTTTTTTTGGTCTTCCAACTGTATTAACCCCTCAATTTACACCAAATCCTTTCCTCTCATTTATAAGCGACAACGCCCAAAATTTATCACTGATCGACGGATTTCCTCGATGCTCGTTATATCGTTGCCCGAACTTCATATAATTTTCTTTTTTTAATTAATTTTTGTGTGTGTGTGTTTTTTTTTAAGTCCACACTTGATATGTCGATTATGCAGAAATTTCTTCGCTTCTTATTTACATCCTCGTTTTTCATTCTCAGCCAGCCGATCGCGGCCTTTCGATGACATTTTCGATTATACTCTCTCGTATCGACATCGCGGGATCAACTTCCGAATGACTTATCGTTTTCGCTGGTACGAAAAATCGCCAAAATTTGATTTTTATCCATTTGGAAGTCGCGACTTTTGTCTAAAACGAGTTCGAAGTGAATCCAGACGCGATTGTGCAGCTTTTTAGGCTCGTCCAAAAATAATGCAACCTTGAAATGCAGTTCAATGTTTTTCAATCTTTTAGAGATTTTCAATGAAAAATATTTTGTGGTTTTCAAGAAAAACCCATAAAAGTTGTCAAAGTGATGAATTTCTTTTGGAACTGAATTCTATTTCGATTCTGGAAATCGAACGTGAAATCGTGTTGGTCGAATTACGATTAAAATATATTCGTTACAGCCAAAAGACTCGACAGTGTTGGGAAAAAAAGTTTCTACCGAAGCGATTTTCTTCTTTTGTTAGCAAAATTTCGTGTAAAAATATTAAGTCGAGATTCACGAAGATTTTTTTTGTGCTTTTTCATCGAGTCTATTGCCAGGTTCGTCGATTCGGGCCATTAAACTGGATCTGGTGCTGGCGCAAGGAGTTGCATGCTCGATGATTTTGCGATCTGTGGATGGAAAAAAAAAACATTCGTTAAAAAATCACCAGCCAAGATTTTTATTGATTTTTTGATGCGATGACGACGAAATCTGTAGGGGTGAAGTTTGCATCGTTGGATCGCAACGTGACCCATTAATTAATGAAATTTTGATGAGACAGGGTCAAAAATTGACATGCAGTCTGTGTCTGTAAAAATAATTTGCAGATGAAAAACTGAATGTCAATGAAAAATGAAGCGATTCCAAAAATCTAAAAAGTGTCGAGTTGATGAAATATTTTTCGTTGGGCTCCAACGATGCGAATTTCGATATCGTCGAAATTTTTCCCACCTGTTGTTTAGGCTGTCTGTGAGATTTTCTCGCGTAGACTTTCAACACCCGACAATTACAGGCAACCGATAATGCCACGGCGAGACCCTGCAGAATTGAATAATTATCATTTTTATTATTCACTCATCGTGGCTGGAAACACCGAAGATTTAGACCTTGTGAGGCTTAAGGAAGAAACGCAGCTACCGAGCTAGTCATAAAAAGATTTGACTTCAGTAGTAATCGATCTTCCAATGTCACATTTCGTTGACTCGCTATTATATCTGTCCAATTTCAAATTTCGCGCACATTTAACCTCGAATACGCGACGTTGCTATATTTTAGGGAAAGTCGAAAAATAAAATCCACTGCGAGTGCTCTTTATAGTTTTTATCATTCCCCTAACAAGTCACCTTTGAACGTTTTTAAGCGTGGTAAATGATTATGAGGATTTAAACTCTCTGATGTTTAATTTTCATTTCAATCTATCCATCAATTACGGAGATATGAAGAATAATGTACAGCCTATTCCGTGACTTCCCATAAGAGGCCATGTTAAATTGGTTGTCGAGGCTTGTCATATATTTCCAAATATCTCGCGTAAAAACCGACCTCAGCCCACAAAAATTGGTACGAGCTATTTTGACATCATTATCTAACTTTCTGCCAAATTTGAGATTTTCCTGTCCATTAATTCTATTTCCTGCGTTACTTCCTTAATTATTCGTGAGTTTAAGCCTGCGCATGAGTGTTCACCTGTAACGAGTGTCCCGTGCAAAATATGGCCCAAAGTATCGGTAACTTCCAAACTCGTGAAGCAACTCCGCATCCAGCGACTAGGCCAACGATTAATGAAACTTTAAGAAACAGCATGAGTTGGAGCGCCCGCCTTCGCTTCATTTTTTCTCGTTGTTTTATCTCCAATTGCATGCTACACGTGTATCTCGCTACGATTGCAGCTTTCACGAGATAATAGCCGGACACAAGAAGGAGAATGACGATGGGCAGACCGTAAGTGTATACAGTGGCTTTCGTGCCGAGAAACCTGTGACAGATAAACAAATTCACCATATAGAGCGAACGTAAAATCATATTTTCGTCATTTTGTTAATTCTTTTGTGAACCCTCCGTCGACACACTACAATTAGCGCATTTCCCTAGACACAAATGGGTCTGGGGCACCCTCCGGTTTTTTTACTGTACACGCAGTCGTTAAAAAAAATCTGAAAAATTCCCGCAATGGGTGATGGATAAAAATTCTTTTTTATTATTGTTATTTAATGGTAATCGATACAAAAAACGAGAAATTCGAGCCATCCGCTGAATGGATTCGACAGCCCAGACCCATGTGTGGTTACTGAGGGTTGCGACGTACTGAAATGTCGGTCAACCTATAAAAATATGACTCCGAAGTTTGCATCGTCGGAATGCAACGAAATTCGTTTGTTATCTTTATCAAAAATAATTATTCAAGCGCAGAATGTAATTAGGATGATAAAATGATCGATTTTTTCCACCCGAAAAGCATATTGGCTTGGAAGTTTTGGATGACATTGAAAATTGAACGAATTATCAATAAATTCAAATATTTTTCGTTACATTTCAACGTTGCAAACTTCAGCATCGCATAAAAATAGCCAAATGACTGACGGTGACTGCGTCGAAATACAAGAACATGAAAACACCGAGAGTCATCGGTTGTGTTGAATGGGGAGCAAATAAAAAAAGGAGCTGCAGAGCGAAGCACGCGAGGATAAAACTGAAACGCGTAACTCTCAACATTCTTTTATTTCATCTCGACATTGTCCCCAAAACAGTTGAATCCAAATGGACAACCCTTCGTTCACCAACAATTCCAACAGGCACTCGCGCGAATTCGCACTCTGTCTGCATTTTCCATTTCCATTGTTCGCGTTTTTTTTTTGTTTCATTTCTTTTTTATTTTATTCATGGCCGCGGAAAATGAAAAAAAAAGTGGACAACGAAAGTTTGAATGTGATGCAGCAAACATCGGGATTAGAGAAACTGAAATGCTGAGTGACTGAATCGGCCGTTAAAAGGAGGCAAAAGCTCTGTTGAGCCTATCGCCGTATGTGCGTCAGAGAGTTAAGACACGAGACACGTGAGGATCAAGCGAGAAAAGTGGCTTTCTGATGCGCAGCATTCGTTTTTTACAAGATTTTTTCTCCGTTCCTTTTTTATCTTTTCTTTTTTTTTCTTGCACCGTTTTTTTATCATCTGACAAAACTTTTAGTTGGACGAGTCTCGTGAGAAAGAGTTACCGGATTCTGCGAGACATTTGTGTGGCCCACCGTTGCTCAAACGGTCTCGTCGCTCTGCACACCACCGGAAGTGCACTTTATCGACTTTGCTTGTTCTCCACTTGGAGAGTGGAAAAAGAGCGGAGAACTCGGGAAAGCCCGAAGAAGGCAAAACGCCGCCGCGCGAGGTATCAGCAAAAAATGAGACAAAAAAACAACGCCATGAAAACGCGAGAGCCTTTTTTATTTTTAGACAACTTCATGGACGGTTTATTCTGCGATTTGCGACCGATTTTGTAGGCAACTCGGAACAAGTCGAAACGAGGGATAAAACAAAAAACGCATTTTCTTGCTTCGCCAAATTCTTCTGCAAGTTTGAGGTGTGCAGCAAAAAATGCGAGTCTCGGAAGAAAAAAAAAATTCGTGACCCAATTATTATTTTTATCTATTCCGGAAATCTGGGGTCATAATTGACCCCAATTTTGAAAAAAATCAAGTCTCCGGTAAATTTTAACGGAGAGAGTTCAAATTGGCCTCATTCTTTCCGTTTTTTAACGCAGGATCACGCGAGCCTGGGGCAATTTTTTTTTTAATCAAAAATCAGTCAAAAATGTGGTAAAATTAAATTAAAGTCTCTTGCACTGAAAATTCAATTTCGTCAAAAAAACGTCGATATTTTGTTGAATACAGCGAACTAAATATTTTGGGATAATTTCAAAATTTTCGTTATTTCGACGATATTTTTTATTTGTAACGGGACTGTCAGCAAAATTTACGATTGGAAGGACAAAAATTGACTTTGCGAAAAGATTTTCTAGAATGTTTTTTGCTGAAATGAAAAAGTTTTCGTGATTTTTCGAAAAAACGTTTAGTTGAACGTATCCAACAAAATATCGATCTTTTTCAACAAAAATTTATTTTCAGTGTGGGGTCGTTTTTGGCCCCAGACTCTAGGGCTAATAATAATTCCGACGACAGGATGAATTTTACTTGAAAATTCATTTCCGATCGCTCTACGAAATTTATTGGATATTTCTATGAAAATGAAATCCACCGGCTTCGGGCGAACGGAGAATTAAGCGGGGAAGGGGGAGAAAGGAATAACCAGCGTATATAACGATAAGAGAGAAAGAAGATTGATGTGGAAGCAATGCGAGGGATTATGTTGCGGAAAGCAGGGAAGAAAAGAGGGAATGAGGAAGATTAAGAACCGAAGCTTACCAGATTTTGAATGAACCGTTGTACATACGAGATCCGCTCGTCCTGTTCGATTTCACTGGACTTATATATTGTATACATTTCAAGTACGAAAAGGCTTTGAAAAAGGCCACCGAGCCGAGGCGAGATTGTACGGCTGCAGCGAAGGAAGGATACAGAAATTTTCCTTCAAAATAAAAGGAACTGAACGAGCAGGAAAAAGGAAGTTACAGGCACCGAGCGACTGATAAAATGAAAGGGCATGGACGAGGCAACCGGATAGACCGAATTGAACAGCAATCCATAAAGAATATTTCCGATTGTGCGCTTTCAAATCCGGACAGAAAAAGTATAGATTGTTGCAAATTCCGCGTTTGAAACTGTAGAAATAGGATTCGGTCTGGACCACAAAATCCAAGATTCTCATTACGGGAAAGAGTCTATAAATTGATATAAATCCAGTCGGTTGGATAACGCCGATGAGCTCGAGTTCTTCTTGTGCTTTTTGGTGGAGCAGAACGGTCCACAGAATGGACTATTCGGGGAACTGTATGATTCAAATCGGCCGCAATAAAATATATAGACGTCATCGTGAGAATATTCTTTTCAATAGACAGACTATAGACGGAAATTTCATTGACGTAGTACACGGAGAAAGAGAAGTCGAAAATTATTAAGAAATGTACTAGGAATCCAGTTACTTATCGTTGAAAATTATAGTATTTTGAGGACGGTTCGGAAATTACAGCAATATCTCGAATGGCAGTGCGACAAATCGTTCTCAACAGCATAGTAAAACGTCATCAGCAGATTAAAACCGATTTTACAATTTAGCATAGCAATTAAAGAAAATTGCAATGGTCATGGTAAACAAAACGATACGTGTGATAAAATTTCACACATGTTCGATATACATTCATATTGGGATAATAGAATTTTACTGTGTCGACGTTTCAAATTTGAGATATTCTCACTCATAAATGAATTTTTATCTGACATAGTAAATTGTTCATGAAAACAAACCTGGAATTCATTTTCGCGCACACTACTGTTTCTTATTCATATAGAACTGTTTATAATTCATGCTAAGAAAAATTGTAAGTGTTAAAAAATACTATGCTGTTTTGCAATTGGTGCTACAATTCCTTTGCTTCTTAAACTTCGTATAGAACATTTTCCCAAAACATTTTATTTCTTACTAAACAAAACGAATCCGTTTCCTCCGTGTATTTGGGGGACTGTATGATTCAAACGGGCCGCAATAAAATATAGACGTCGTCGCGAGAATCTTCTTTTCAATAGACAGACTATAGACAGAAATTACATTGACGTAGTAGGAAAAAAAGGAAGAAAAACTCGTCACAATAACGCAGCGAAACGATGTTGAAGTTTGCATCGTTGCAATAGAACGTTCATTTCATAGGATCCAAACACAAAATCGGTACACAGGTCGGTACGATAAAACGGATTCGTTTTGTTTCGCCGAGAAGGTTAAGTAAATTATTGATACCGTCTAAGTCATTGGTTCAATGGATAATGAAAAATGCTCACCAGCAATTAAACGGCGCGAGTTCTTCGACGTTCCACAAACTGTGAGATTCTCCAATTTGTAAAAATGCTGCAGCCCCGAGAGTTACGAGTGGTGCGCCCCATGCGAAAATACTGTATTTCAAGTAAGTCGGTGGATCGTCACGACGCGGTAACGAAGCTACGGTTGCATAAAGATGATGACACATTGCAGCCAGCCAACAGACTACCGATACTCTGAGGTACTGGAGACTAAGGCCAAGCGAGATGCACAGTTCGGAGTCCTAGAAAAAAACAACAAAAATCACAGACTTATTAAGGGAGTACATTCCAAAAACAGTTTGAGACAGAATATTTTGATTTTTCACTCGAATATTGTTTACGATATCTAGTACAAGTTGGTGAAATTTTAAATTCAATGACCATCTCACTACGGAGATATTTGCAATTGAAAATGGCTTTTTTAACACGCTTCGCATAGGGTACTTGATATGATTTCTCATGGATAAATTTGTAGTTAAAAGACACTGAAACAGAAAACGATAAAAATCTAGGAAGACATAAACAAGTACTTCAGGATGATAAAAAAAAATAAAGGGTCGCATTTTACCACACACTTTCGGAAATGTGAATTTTCAAAGTTTGGAAAACTCGCTGAAATGCGACCGGCCGAGCAGGTTTTCACGGCTGGCCCATCCAAGAAGGCAACATACATACAAAGTTTCTGAGTGTTGGTGAAGGCAGTGTACAAGCGTTCGCAAAAGTTTTCGATTACAGAAAACTAATAATGGTTTAATTTATGGATTTCTAAACAGAAATCAGTTATTCAAGGATCTAAAATTATATTTACTTTTGCGCGGGGCTGTTAATAACCTTTTAATTTATGTATTTCCAAAAGAAATCGGTTATCCAAGACACTAAAATGATGTTTATTTTTGCGTTGGACTGTCCGGGTTGTACTACCTTAAGGATTTTTTTACCTTTATGGAAAAAAGTATGAATTTTTTAGTATCGTACAGTCCACAGGGAGAATTCAGGGTAGCTGAAAAATGAATGACGTGCCAGTACAATGACCTTTACACCCCCTCGAATCTTATTCGCCTTAAGACTTGCGGATAAATCCGTTGGCAACCCTCCCCGAAAAATTGCCTCCAACTTTCATTCGAAAAAAGGTCGAACCAAAGTTAAATATAGAGCCAGGTGCGGATGACAAAAAGCACACGTGTCATTGTCGCCTGGTGATCCACTCTCAGACAGTCAGGGAGAAAAATGGACATAGTGCTCTTGTTGTTTTTCGATATGTCAATGCTACGAAAAACCAACTTAGTGTTGCGGTTTCTGGTGTCGAAAAAAGAAGAGCTTCTGGCGAATCTATGCCATTTATCTTCGTCCAACTGCAGCTTATCCCCGCGATAACATTTTCGACGTTTATAGTCGTCAATCGGTTCCGAGAGCGCAATACCAAGTTGTGATCCGAATTGCAACTGCTGGACAGAAAATTTCGTTGCAAAAGATCGATATTTTGTTGGAAACATCCGACCAATCTTTAATTTCGCTGACAGTTCCTTTAGAAATAAAAAAATATTCTCAAAAACGAAAATTTTGAAATTATCCGAAAATATTAAGTTCACCGTGTTCAAAAAAAATATCGACGTTTTTCGACGAAATTCAATTTTGAGGGCAACGAAGAACATTTTATCCGTTCACAATTTTTTGGAATTGCCAGCATTTTTTTTTTTACTTTCGCCTCTGCTTTGGAAAAATAGAATGAAATGGTGGAATCCGTTGCATTCCAACGATGGAAAAATAAAAATAGCTCCATGGAAACATAAACCAATTTCGAAATATTAAAAAATGGGAAATAAATCAAAGAAACTATTTTCCAACTCGAAAATTTCAATTTGTCCCAATTCTCGTCAATTTTTTGGTCCAGACGTTCCATATTTGACATTAATATTGATGATCGCGATAACATGATTTTATTTATTTATATTATATATTGGAGAATATGAATCAGTTTGAAAAACAACGTCGGGAACTGTTTGCTGCTGGTGAAAGATTTTATCGGCTGCGGAAATGGTGCTTTCTCATTATTAATACAATGGAAAAGCGAGGAAAAAGCCAAGACGTAAAAACGTGGTTGTGAGGGAAAGTCATAAATTCAAAGTAACGGAAAAATTAGAATTTATTTACGTGCCACTATCAGAAAATTCGTGAATTTATATACACCGTCAGTGAATTCGACATCTCCGTTTTTTTTCACAACGGCATCGTTCCAAAAGATGAAAATTTTCAAGAAGAAATAAGTGATTAAAAAACGACAAAAAATCCGGAATAATATCTGCACACAATGATAAAAAGTTTTGCTGACGCATTGGCCTTCGGTCTCGACCACAAGGTGTGGGTAAAATAATCCGACAAAGTGTAACGAGGACTCGTGGAAAAAATCGCTGACGAGAGAAGAACGACGTTGGAGCGGCTAATGACGTCGAGGTTGGCAGAAAATTCTGACAGTTCTGCTCGCTCACAGTGGGAAAACGTGGGCTACATTTTCCTGACATTTTCCGCCACAGACGTAAGTGCACGATCTGTCGTAACGAAGATCGTTTCGTACTTAACTGGACACTCCGAAGTTTCTTAACCTTCCCGAAGATTAAGCTGACGTGGACTTTCCTATTGATGAAAAAAAACCTATCGAAAACGCTTCCGGTCACGCTAAAACGAAGAAGAAACTTTCGGTCGACTTATATTTGCGAAAAATTTGGCCAAAGTTCGCCATCTCACCAGCTCCTACACACTTGGCAATAAATTCTTCATTTCATGGAACAACAGCCTGGATCGAGGCCTTGACAAGTCAATACAAAAATCATTCCATGCCTGACCATGTTCATGGGTGAAGGATCTGTTTTTCCACTTATTCGTTATATACAGTAGGAGATTCGAATTGGAGTACTGCGTTGCAAAGATAACATCGTAAATTAGTGTGGGCTCGGAAGATTCGTGTTTCGAAGACTTTGCCCAAAGTCCTTTCTTGTTCTTACGAAAGGTGGACTTGAATTCCGTAGATCCCTTGTCATCCCACGTGGAGAACAAATTAGTTTCAACGAGACTTTACACGCTCGATCATTTTAAAGCAACAGTTTCTAGGCAACCAAAAAAGTGACGTTTTAAAATGACATTTTCCACTTGACGTCAAATTATTGAAACGAAAATTTGTCCATGTCGTTTGACCAACCACGGAAGCAATCGCTGCAAGACAGCGATTGATCCCTGACCTTAAGGAAGAAACGCAGCTACCGAGCTAGTCATAAAAAGATTTGACCAAATTTGACTTTAGTAGTTATCGATCTTCCAATGTCACATTTCGTGGACTTGCTATTATATCTGTCAAATTTCAAATTTCGCGCACATTTAACCTCGAATACGTGACGTTGCTATATTTTAGGGAGAGTCGAAAAATAAAATCCACTGCGAGTGCTTTTTATAGTTTTTATCATTCCCCTAACAAGTCACCTTTGACCGTTTTTAAGCGTGGTACATGATTATGAGGATTTAATCTCTCTGATGTTTAATTTTCATTTCAATCTATCGACCAATTACGGAGATATGAAGAATAATGTACAGCCAATTCCGTGACTTCCCATAAGAGGCCATGGTAAATTGGTTGTCAAGGCTTGTCAAATATTTACAAATATCTCGCGTAAAAACTAACCTCAGCCCACAAAAATTGGTACGAGTTATTTTTACATCATTATTTAACTTTCTGCCAAATTTGAGATTTTTCTGTCCATTAATTCTATTTCCTATGTTAGTTCCTGAAGCACGTTGTATGCACCACTTTCTATCGACAGAGTTCGGAAAAAGTGATTTTTATAAATAAATACAACGTATTTATTTATAAAAATCACTATTTTCCGTAGTTTCTCGTAAGAGCGCGTGTCAAAACATTTCAATCTTCAACATCAAATATTTCGAAGTCTAAACAGTAAAGCCTCTTAAAACTTTGTACACGCTTTCATGTAACGTCGAAGAAGCTTTTTTAGTTCGTCTGAAAACATATTTAACATTTTTTGTTAATAAACTGAAGCTCGCCGACTATTTTGTATGTAAGGAAAAATAAAAACAAAAATTTAGATTTGATCGTCGTCATACAACGTCCTTAACCGGAGGCTGTTGCCCATTGAGAATCTTGGTCATTGACGTGGAGACTGGGAAGCCCTGTTTTTTTTTGGGATTTTGACAAAAGCCAACGAAAAATAAATAAAATAAGATAAAGGTCGCGGAATTGCAACTTGCAACTTTTTCCATGGCCAATTGTCCCGGCTCAGGACTTGAGCGCATCGCGGATACAGAGATGCGGAATGCTGGGCAGATACTCATATTTGCATACTGCGTAGAACACACTCTGCATATATCGGAGGCGAAGGGCGAATTGCCATTGGTGAAATGCGTGATTTGGATTGATGCCAGCAGCTGCTCGAGGGGTTGCGAGTCCTCCTCGCTACATCCTCGTTATATGTGCTTCAAAGTCAAGGCAAAATATGAGCGCACACACTAAAGCATCAGTTAAAACAAAATGGTCAAATTTTGGGTCGAATACACTCGAGAATGCGATTTAGCGATTTTTCTCATTCGTTCGTCGTCCCAAAATCCAACCCTCGCTGCGCTTATCCATCCACCTGTGCTATGGATGACGTGCACGGTTTACAGAATGAATTCTCGTATTTTCTCGCTCGATATCGTGCTGGCTCTTTCCGAGATGGAAAAGCTCTTGCGTCGACCGTTTCCGCGTCACGAAAATTTTATCGTCAGATAACATCGCTCTGGAGATTTTAACGAATCGAATCCGTACGTGCATTATTCTTAACCTTGGCCACGTGTGTGTGTAAGCCCGAGACTAAGCTCGTGATAATAACAATATTAGTAATAATGATATGCAAACAATATGATAATTTTATGCACGATCCACTTTCTGGCTCTCTCTGAGGATTTAATTGCCCCTGAGTGTAATATTGCAGAAGTTTCTTTGTCCCACTTTAATTTCTTCATTTTTTATTTCGTCTCTTCATACTGAACTTCATCGAGCAACATCGCAGCTCAGTTTCCTTCTTCCTTCAAGGCAACACGCACCAACTTGAAATTGGCACGTATGTTTGTGTGTGTGTGTTTTTTACGCTTTTTACCATGCACATGCGCTTTTGGTTCAGCGCACTTTTTTGTGTGATGGACCTTTATTTTTATTTTGATAAATCTCCACACGATTACGAGCTTTCCAAGTTTTTCTTACTCTCCATTCATTTTGTATTTATGAAGCTCAAGTTCGCAACGTCGGAATGCAACGAAAAATATTTCGTTTCATCGATGATTTGTTTAATTTTCAAAATTATCCAAATTTCCCAAGCCCATATACTCTTTGGGTCGCAAAAATCGATCGTTTTAACCTCGTAATTACATTCCGCATTTGAATAATCGGTTTCGACGCAGAAAAAAAATAATTTCGTTGCAACGATGCAAACTTCAACGTCATTTGCATTTTCGTCCTGTTTTAATTATTTAATTAATAATTTTGGTTTTTAATATTTTTAATCCTCCTTAGACACACATGGGTCTGGGGTGCCTTAACGATTTTTACCCTATCGGACTCGTTTAAAAAATCGGGAAAAATTCAGGAAATTGGGTTTGATTGATTGATTGATTGATTGATTGATTGATTGATTGATCATTTATTTATGCCTTGGAAAAAATTTCCTTGAGGCAAAAGAAAAAAATTACATTAAATTAATAAAAGAATAAAAGAATGAAGCTTATTAATAACAAGGCACAGCATACATTGTCCTTGGTTGATTCGCTCGCACACAATTGTAATCCTAAAATAAGGAAAAAAGAAAAAAAATTTGGTTTGGATCTATAGAAAAAGAAGCTGCACTGAGTGACGGATAAAAAATCTTTTTTATTATTGTTATTTGATGGTAATCGATACGAAAAACGATAAATTCTCGCGATTCGCCGAATGGGCAGGACACCCCAGACCCATGGTTCAAATTCATATCCTTCAGGATTGAAAATCAATATGCATACACGGAGAGAATATTACATCAAAATTCACTAGGTTATTATGGTTTCCTGGTACCGAATCGTTCCTCCGTGAAATTTTAGCAAAAACATAGTAATTTTTCATCGAAATCGCGGAAATTCTGACATTTTTCGCCCTTTTTCATTGAACGCTACACGGAGAGAATATTCGTCAAAACTTACTATGTTATTATAGTTTCCTGGTACCAAATCGTTCCTCTGAGAAATTTTACCAAAAACATAGTGATTTTTCATTCTTTTTCGATCGAAATCGCGGAAATTATGACATTTTTCGCCCTTTTTCAGATGAAAATTGACTACGTTTTTGCTAAAATTCCTCAGAGGGACGCCATGGTACCAGGAAACTATAATAACATAGTAATTTTTGATGTAATGTTCTCTCCGTGTAATTATTTCCAGATTCTTTACATTTCGCCAATTTTTACATTGAAGAATTTTCGTTACTGGAGCCTGTCGCGTGAGTGTCCACGCATTCACAGAGTCCGAGTTTCCATCACAAAAATCGACTTCCGGTGGTTCTGCCGCGAGCTTTGAGGGCGACCGTGTAATACGATAAACGTTCTTAAGGGCTAAAACGTCTAATTTTTGTGACATAATTTCCGCGTAGCTTGAAATTGCTTGAAATGCTGAAGAAAAGGAGAATGAATCGGAAAAGAAATATCGGTTGACGAAGTGAACACAAAAGCGTTGTAGGATCGAGATTAAATGGAATTTCCTATTGTTGCGTGTAGTTTGTAACGAATTTCATCAATTGGTCCGTGCAACGATTCCAATGGAAAAAAAGCTCGAAAGGAGGAAATGAAGGAAAACGTTTTCATTTGAATAGATTCTTTGTCATCGATTTGGACTCAGTTTTCTCTTGCAAAATCAAGACGAATATCGGAGCCAGATGTGTACCAAATAAAAAAGTTTTACGTCGCTCGGAAAAACTGAAATTGGACTTTTTAAAGGCCTCGAAAGATAAATGGAATAAAAACAAAACGTACACCTTGGAACATATTCCTTCGCGTTATCCTTTTTGCAGGATATCCCTAGCGTGTTCCCTTCCCAGCCTGTCACATATATATGTATAGTTCTAGATTTTTTATCGTTCTTTCCTGCAGTCAAAAAAGTGTCGAGCAATATACCTTTTTGCACATTCACGTCTGAGCCATATATTTTTTACCATCGTAAGTTTTTGCCGTTCTTACTTTCTCTTAGTGCGAAGCTGTTTTTTTTTTTTTACTTCATACCCGCAGGGAAGTCAAAGCTTTCGACTTTCCAGTTGAATTTTTCCGTTTACTTGACGTTACTCGCTTTGTTCTCGCACGATGTGTATTTCTTTCGTCATTTTTCTTGTTCTGCCTCTCGCGCCTTTCTGCATTTCATGACCTGTTTTTTTAACATAATCATTTGATATGAAAGAAAAGAAAAAACATTGTCGAGGATCGTGAGGAGCTGAGTGCTACGGAAATCAATTATATTTTCTTCTTCCACTTGTCTAGCTCGACTCGGCTGCATTATTAAGCTTCGATCTTTGTTCTCGTCGTGTCTCTTGGAACGAATAAGTGAATTATACGAGGAACATTACCGAGACTGAAAGGATAGAAGGTTAATTTAATAAAGTGCCTCTCAATCTTCGATTATGATTATAAATGATTTTCAAAGTCCCGCGCAGACTTTATTACTTTTCTACTGAAAGATTTTTTCTCTTTGCCTTGCCCCATGAGCACTGACAGCTCGTGGCAGTAAATATTTGAGGGAAAAGTGTCTCTGAAGCTCTGGACCAAACCGATCGTTCATCAATCGTTGTTTATTTTCGTAGAAAAAATTAAAAGTCGAACGTGCAAGTTTTCTCCTGGTACGTGGGTGTGCAGCTCACGTTGTCCGGGGAGCTCAGGTGCATGTGCGGATATGAGACCCACAGGCAAGATTAATGGCAAATGCAAAAATGATGTATACCATTCGTGCGGTTTCCTATCGCACAGAGGGTTTTTAAACTCCTGCTTTCTGCAAAACTTCCGTTTTATGCTGAACAGAATGATTTATCGTGTCTTTGGCCTGTCAATATTGTCCGGTAATTATTCGCCACATTTTTAAATCTCTCCGCAGCAGGCTTCTTGGAATATTTTATTGAATCTGCAAAAATCATCGATGTCCGCTTTACCGACGTTTCCAAAGAGTATGGGGAACCGTAAGAATTGACTTGCACACGGAGAAAACGAAGTCGAAAATTATTAAGAAATATACTAGGAATCCAGTTACTCATTGTTGAAAATTATAGTATTTTGAGGACAGTTCGGCAACTTCAGCAAAATCTCGAATGGCAGTGCGACAAATCGTTCTAAACAGCATAGTAAAACGTCATCATCAGATTAAAACCGATTTTACAATTTAGCATAGCAATTAAAGAAAATCGCAATGGTTATGTTAAACAAAACGATACGTGTGATAAAATTTCACACATGTTCGATATATATTCATATTGGGATAATAGAATTTTACTACGTCAACGTTTAAAATTTGAAATATTCTCACTCATAACTGAATTCTTGTCTGACATAGCAAATTGTTCATGAAAACAAACCTGAAATTCATTATCGCGTGCATTACTGTTTCTTATTCATAGAGAACTGTTTATAATTCATGCTAAGAAAAATTGTAAGTGTTGAAAAATACTATGCTGTTTTGCAATTGGTGCTACGATTCTTTTGCTTCTTAAACTTCGTATAAGACATTTTCCCAAAACATTTTATTTCTTACTAAACAAAACGAGTCCGTTTTCTCCATGCAGTTTTGCAGTGCATGCGATGCACTGAAAAATGGTCGGCTGTGACAGCGTGGAGGTGAATATTTTAATTTCACCTGCCATCGGATGATGATTGGATAACGAACGTTGCGTCGTTATGAATCACAATAACGTTAAAAGCATGTAACAGGAGCAGATTGAAATTCGAAGCTTTTAGATCGCCAAAATAAATGTACAGCGTCCGAAATAATATCGCAGGATATTTTCATATGATCGTTGAAAATTTTGAAATAAAACTGGAAATCGGTATGAATTTTGAAGTTAAAATGTTGAAAAAATAAACGTGTGGCTCATGGAAATTATTCAGATGCCGTAATTCACTTCAACAAGTTACGGATTTACGGATTTTATCGGAACCTTCTGATTTTATTGTTTCCATACCCTTTGATTTTTATTAAACATTTTTAATCGCGGAGTAAAATCAGCCGGAGTATATTTTTTATTGGCCCGACGTTCACTTTCCCGGAATTTTCACGGGTCGATCCCATGGGCTTGAGCAAGCCACGTTTTCTCTCATTTTTTACTGGCTTTTACTTTTTTTTGTTTCTTTTCAAGAGTTCCAAGAATTTTGCCCTTCAGCTGCTCTCTTTCGACGATGTTTCGCACTGGCTCCAGGGCAAGAGGTTTTCGAGGGAAATCGGTCGATATACGTGGCCAAATTGTTACCGAGTCACAGCTAATTAGTACCATCGGAAACTGAGCGCATAAGGAAGTTTTTCTGCCTCAGCAATCGATACCCACGCGCTGTTCTATGGGCTGAACGCGGTTACCGAACCAAATATTGGCGCAGCATGGAGCTTCTCCAGAAGTCGCTGAAAATCATTCCGGTCGTTTCGTTCTGCAGTTACGAGCTTTGCGCGGTTATCGATTGAAAAAAATGGTTACAGTCGAAAAGCGGGAACTTTATTTGAATCCGGAGGATTTTTAAATGATATTTCATTCAATTTTTAGACAGCGCGTTTGCATAGAATTCGGAGCAACCGATGATAATTCTGAATGCAGATTTAACGGTATAATGAACTGAGATTTCTGCTTTTATTAATTCCCCTCGAATAAAAGGAAAATTCCAACTTTTGGGGCTTGAAGAAATTTAAGGAAAAAACTTTAAGGAGGTTCCGTTTGTAAAGCGATAATTATATTAAAATCTGAAAACGAAATATGTTGTTATTTAGGCAACAAACTTTAATCTCTTTCAAAATCATCCTAGGTCAACCAAGTTTTACTAAATATTTTTCAAGTCGAAAGTCACTTGATTTAACATTGGCTTTACGCAAATTTCTCACCCTTATGAAATCAGAAAAATATTAAAAATACTTCCCGATTAGATGAAACGCGTATTAAAATCTCAATTCATAAAAAAAACTCAAAGGGTTCCGAATCAATAAAAAAATAGTGGGGTCAACGAATGTTTGGAGGAGATATTTCTAGTTAAAATCGACAGAATGTTCGGAACAACTCATTTTTTAGGAGTTTGGCAACGGATCGCTTGCTAAACGAAAAGCAGATCGTCATTTTTTCTTGGGAATTGTGCCTCACTTCATTCGTTATTCCCGGCGCCATAACGGAACCTCCTTAAAAGGTTTTGTATTATTTGGTTGTTTCGTTTAGTAATTAATGCCTGAAGGGAAATGCATGAAAAAAAGAGAAATAGTGAATGAATCATCCGTGCGAATACAAAAATGGTCCATTCAGACGTCCGCACTTATTCATCGTGTTCGTCAATTCATATATTTTCGCTGCAGAGTTTACTCAAGCGTGTGATTCCTCTCAATTTCCATGCTCCGTTACAGCCGAAATTGTAGGGGGTGTTATCAACGATTTCAAGAATGAAAATCCTCGTTTGGCAAAATCTTTTTGTTGAGCTGCGTGTGCAAACGAATAAAACAGAATTCGATATGAATTGTGTGTAAAAAACGATGGGAATCGTTTGTGCACGTTTAATTGCTCCGTTGAATTAATTACCCAAAGGCAAAGATCAAAGGCCCGTTATTATTTGCAGATTTTCGTTAATTATTCTGAACTTTGTCGAATAAACTGGGTCTCTGGAAAATTCTCGATCGTTTTTAAAGGCATAGTAAATATTTATGAGCAGATCGCGTCCAACAACAATCGAAAGAAAACGTGGAGATTTTTATTATATTTTTCGAACATTCTGAAGCTCCAATTTTTCACGGCAAACATGAAAAGCCTTTCATGGTGCAGCTCCTTCGCATAAAATTCTTGGCCTTTTACGCCTGCATCATAAAATTCTGCCGAGACGAATTCCAGAAGATTGTATACCGAATAATAATAATAATAATAATATTCCGACAAGTTTTTCTCATGCCTGCTGTTGAAAATTCACATTTTGATCGCGCGTTTTCACGTTGAATGCTTTTCTGTCGTCAAGTCAGGCTTTCCACACTATTTTCCAAGTCCCCACGTAGAAAACACATTATGTTAATTGTGTGAGGGTTCTCAATACACATTTTCATTCATGTCGCTCGTTCTTTTTCAAAAATGTAGTTGGGAACAGTAATTCGAAAAAAAAAAATCATTTCGCTGTGCAGCATCGTTCATTTTGGATTATTTTTTCATGAATGCACAACTCGATTTTTGGAAATAAAAATTATGGAGAAAAAGGGACACAATGAAATAAAATGTTGATTGCAAAATCGATTTTTAAATTTCTTCAGATGGACCTGAGCCCTTAAAGGAGGATGAAAAGATTCTAGAAGGAAACTGGGAAGACCAGCGATGCATTGGAAACCCCTTCGTAGACACACACTGACCAAAAAATTTTGTTGATCCAACAAATGGCACGTTTAGATACGTCGAAAGGAATATTTCGTTGGTGGAAAAATAATTGATTGAAAATCAATAATACTGATTAGTAGATAAATAAAATCAAGAGTGTTTTATTGCTTGATTTAATCTATCAACTAATCAGTACAACTAAATTATTTTTCAGTCAACAAAATATTTCTTTGGACCGTGCCATTTGTTGGATCAAATAAAAAATAGGTTAACTTAACAAAATTCTTTTCTTAGTGCATGGACCACAATTGGGCCACCTCCCTAGACACACATGGGTCTGGGGCGTCCCACAGTTTTTTTACTGTACTTGGAGTGTTTTAAAAAAACTGAAAAAATTCAGAAAAGTAGTTTTGGATCTGTAGAAAGAGAGACTGGGTGATGGAGAAAAATTCTTTTTTATTATTGTTATTCGATGGTGATTCGCTAAATGGGCTGGACACTCCAGACCCATGTGTGTCTACCGAGGGTTAAGTGGGCAAGAATGCAAATGGAACGTCCGACAAATGTGATTGTTACAAAAGCGAGTGTAAAAAAAGGCACGAGCGAACGAAAACGAATGACGAGGCTAAAAAAATCGGGAAATTCGTTAATGGAGGAGAGACAAGCAAACTTTTTCCATCAGAATCGACGAGGTTCAGGTAAAATTCGAATAGCCCTTTCGACCAAATCGAACATTGCTGCTGGGAGTCGTGAAAAGAGCGAGGGCCCGAAAACATGAAAACGTATGAATTTACCAGACACGAAAGGACGTGAAATATTTGGAGCAATAAAAAAAAATGGAACTAGTAACAAAAAATGAATAAAAAAAAGCGTTCGATGACATACGTCGCGATATGGGGAGACGAGCATTCCGCCAACATATATGGAGCGCTAGAAACTTTTTTTTGCCTCGTGGACCATTTTTCCCTCGTTTTTTTTTTTTCATAAAATGAGTTTCACACGAAACGTCAAAGGTTTTAACATTCCAATCGCGTATGAGGCTACTCCCATGCTTGAAAAGGAAAATCTGGCTGCCATTTTATTTGTCATCGATTCGTAATTCCTGGCCAGAGACTGTTGGACCAAGGCCAAACGTTAATTTTATATAGTACATGAAATAGTCTCATCGAAAGCATCTCTGTATAATATAAAAAGAATTTTTATTCCATTCTTTCTCCTCTAGCTTTTTCGTTGTATAATTTTCTCCTTTCGCGCTCCGATTTTCGCGCCAAATGGAAATATCGGGCTTTTTTTATTCCAATCTTTGCTCGCTCCTTCAACGAATAAAATAAATGATGGAAACATTACGTCAGTCCTCAATTTCTTATCACTTCGTTACTTTCCTAATGACTCGACTCGCTCGAAAAGTTGTTAAAATGTTCGGACATAACTTCGTACTTTTTGACAGCCGTTTCAAAATGTTTCCTTACCGCGTGAGGAAAAAATTTCAGATTATTCGTCACGGAGCTTTTGTTCAGTCCACTCGCTTCAAGAAGGCAAAGATGTGTCTCAACCACCCTTGAGAAAGAAGACAAGCCTTGGATCCGAGCATGGGGGTCTCGTATGTTGGAAAAATGTACTAGACGAGTCGTCGCCCTCTGCGATACTCGATAATGAGCCCTCAATGCCACCCACCACCTCTCGAATTGACCTCATGGAAAGTCCTTTTCATCGAGGGTCTTCAGATACGCGGATTCAGACAACTTTATCTATCATCTCATCCCCTATTTTCGTGTTCGATATACTCGAGATGAAATACTCCGTCTTGCTTTTTTCCGATCGACCGGAATATCGCCTTCGGAAATCGATTTTTCCTTCCCTCGTAAGAATCGAGTTCCATTTCCTATACGAAAAATTCTTCATTATAAAAAATAATTGTTTTCTCCACTTGACAAAACCGACAAGCACGATTCTGGAGAATTTCGCGAATAAATACACAAAGATCCCATTTAGTGAGCAAAAAAGTTTCATCGAGACGTTGGCAATCAGAGATTTTGCAGAGTTACAGTTATGGACCTTGTAAAAAGCAGTGGCAGGAAAATTTACATTTCATAAAATAACTCCGTAACTTTTCTATGTACAGAATTGTTTTTTATTTTATGTGTGTATTCGATAAGGGAAAGTGGTTCTGTCTGGAACGTCATCTTGCTCATTTCTTTCCAAAGTTTATGTATTTCCCTACATGAGGCAAAAGTTTCGGGTCGCAACTTTCGCGTCCAAGGAAAAATATTTTTCCTATTCGTTTTTTGTTCAATTTCAAAAACCAAGATGATTTTCGTACCGATTTTCTCGGTGTCCTGACCGAATATTTGACAAGAACCTTGAGATCTGATCAAGAAAAATTTCGTTGCTTTTTGACTGTGCAAATTTCAACATCATCATTATTGAGAATTTACCGAAAACTCAATTTTTCAACGTAACTGCATCGTTGGAATTGAACGAAAAATATTCCATCACACGGAGGAAACGAAGTCGAAAATTATTAAGAAATATACTAGGAATCCAGTTACTTATTGTTGAAAATTATAGTATTTTGAGGACAGTTCGGAAATCACAGCAATATCTCGAATGGCAGTGCAACAAATCGTTCTAAACAGCATAGTAAAACGTCATCATCAGATTAAAACCGATTTTACAATTTAGCATAGCAATTAAAGAAAATCGCAATGGGCATGGTAAACAAAACAATACGTGTGATAAAATTTCACACATGTTCGATATATATTCATATTGGGATAATAGAATTTTACTATGTCGACGTTCAAAATTTGAGATATTCTCACTCAAAACTAAATTCTTATCTGACATAGTAAATTGTTCATGAAAACAAACCTGAAACTCATTATCGCGCGCATTACTGTTTCTTATTCATATAGAACTGTTTATAATTCATGCTAAGAAAAATTGTAAGTGTTAAAAAATACTATGCTGTTTTGCAATTGGTGCTACGATTCTTCTGCTTCTTAAACTTCGTATAGGACATTTGCCCAAAATTGTATTTCCTACTAAACAAAACGAATCCGTTTTCTCCGTGAAATTCACAGTTTTTTTTTTTTTTTTCATTTTTGAAACCTCCTCAATTTTCCTTTGACATCAAGATTTTGATTCGCAAATAATTGTCATCGACACGGAATTTTTGTTTTTGGCTCTTTGTTTAGAAAAATTATAGAATGAAATAATTAATTCCGGTGCATTCGAAAGATGCAGTCTCGGACGGCATCCGGAAATTCCGTCATTATAGCAACACCTTTTTGCAGTAACGTCAATTGTTATTGAATCGACGATACTGTGAAGTATTGCATCGGTTGCTGTCCCTAGAATTGCACTTTGGCATGTGAAGGGTTTGAATGCACTCTGCATGAAGTGTGAAGAACGTTTGAAAAGGTTTATTCTCAGGTTCTGACTCCTATATCCGTTGCGACGTTTTAATAACTCCAGCCCAACCTCTTCATATTTCCTCTTTTCAGAGGCAGCGATTTTTCCAGTCCAGGAGGTATTTGGTCGTCACTTGGCGAAGGAGAGGACAGAGCGAGATTACGCGAATGAGGGATGCGGATGAAAAATTCATTTGCAAGGAAGGGCGTCATTCGGGTCATGTTATGGTCGACGGAAGGAGTAAAAATTGTTGTGCCTTCAGTTTTTGCTCAGTAAAATATTTACAACGTCCATATAGTTCGGAAAACTGAATCTTCACATATTGTGCGCTGGCAATATGAATAAATCTGGTGGTTTCATAATTTTTTTGCCTTGCGAGGAATTAGAAGGTTTTTTGTGCCATAAAAAATTTCGGTAAAAACCGGAATGAAGAGAAAAATATAGCGAAAAAAAACGAGAACGAACGCATAAAAACGCGGATTTTCATTCGGAATCTTCCGTGTTTGCTGCGGTCGACGAATTCGAGCGTTCCAGCTGATTTTTTTACTCCTCGCATAGTTATCTAGAAAAAAAAAAATTCTGCTAACGGCTGCTCTGAATTGCTCGCGATATACAAATGACAAGCTCTCGTTCTCCTGGTGATTTGAGGGCTACGCACGCCTATGAAGTTTTAATGAAAATTCAATTGAATTTGCATCGTCGCAGCAATTCCGTCAGAGTGTAAATTTCGGAGTAAATTTCGTACATACTGCACTATGCGATCGAGACGAGACTTTATAGAAAATTTCGTCTCGATCACACATGCATGTGTTTCAATGCAGCCTCGTCACACTCAGAGGCTCTCAAAATACGATGCTGAAGTTTGCAACGTTGGAATGCAACGAAAAATATTTGATTTTATTGATGATTCGTTCAATTTTCAATGTCATCCAAATTTTTCGAGCCGATATGCTTTTTGGGTGGCAAAAATCGATCATTTTATCATCGTAATTACATTTTGCATTGGAATAATCATTTTTGTCAAAGATACAAAACGAATTTCGTTGCATTCCAATATGATGCAAACTCCAGACTCATCTCAAAATACGATTCAGTATGAAAGCTGAATGGGCTGGACACTCCAGACCCATATGTGTCTATCGAGGGTTAAGTGGTCAAGAATGCAAATGGAACGTCCGACAAATATGATTGTTACAAAAGCGAGAGTAAAAAAAGGCACGAGAGAACGAAAATGAATGACGAGGCTAAAAAAATCGGAAAATTCGTTTAATGGAGGAGAGACAAGCAAACTTTTTTCATCAGAATCGACGAGGTTCAGGTAAAATTCGAATAGCCCTTTCGACCAAATCGAACATTGCTGCTGGGAGTCGTGAAAAGAGCGAGGGCCCGAAAACACAAAAACGTATGAATTTACCAAACACGAAAGGACGCAAAATATTTGGAGCAATAAAAAAAAATGGAACTAGTATCAAACAAATTCCGTTGCATTCCAACGATGCAAACTTCAGACTCATCTCAAAATACGATTCAGTTTGAACACTTTATACGATCTGACGATCTCACTTGCCTCTCGAGACTTTCTCTTAGTTCCATGACCGCCCTCAACACAAGAGGAATTCAAAACGAGTAAGAGAGTAAAAATGGATCGATTGAGCATGAATTGATGCGTTGTTGGAAAGTTTGTCGATTAAATCTCCAGGTTTTTTTTACTAGAATGGTGTTCGATGCATTTTTGCTACCGACTAACCGAAACTCAGTAGAAATATCGCCGTATGGGGCTCCCAGGAACCAGGAACATGGAATGGAATTCGGATATAGGGAAAGGATGACGCGATGGGGGTCAGGCTCGTGTAAATCCGCAGCAACATTCGCAGAAACAGCAGAAAATGTTGAAAATAAAAATAATTCAGCCAAAGGGCCCAGTCTGAAGGTGTGACCGGAATTACGGAAATTATTGAGTGTTTGTAATAATTAATATAAGAAAAAAAAAGAATTTAGACACACTCACGAGCGAAGATTCTGGGCAGTGGAATAAAAATCGCGTTCGAGCGACACGTGATTATTTCGAACGTGACGTATTGGGTTCCGAATAAAATCGATAGCGACCACGGACGATTTGTGCTGAATTTGAAAATTGGTCAATTGTGAATCGAGGTATTGGGTGATTTTGGTAAAGTTTTCGAACCTCCACGATCAATGGTGGAGGGTATAGTTGCAAATAATGTTAAGCTCTCCATAAACTACATGAAACTACGTTTCGTAACGCACGTGGGAGAGAGAGAGAGAGAGAGAGAACGTTTGAAGGGAAGTCCTTGTCGAATTTACGGCCCCAAAGTTTTCACGTCCAGAATGATAGCGAAATTCTAACATCCTTAAAAATAAAATGAGTCGTTATGAGTATGTTGGTAATTATTTAGAATCAGCAGAAAGCAATAATGTTGATTGAACGATGTTGATGCATCGTTGGAAAGCAACGGAATTCATTATTTAACTCCATTTTTGTTTGTCAGCAAATGAAAAACTGAATGTCAAGGAAAAATTGAGGCGATTAGGAAAATCTGAAAAATCGCTACTTCGGCAAATTTTTTTCGTCGAATTCCAACTCAATAGCGACCGCAAAAGTTTCATGATGAATTCGCAACTGCACTGCACGAAATTTGTATGTTTTTTTGTCGATCTGTATATGTGGATGATTTATTGAGTGAAATGAGGCGAAAATTATACGTCGCTGGATCCTAAATAATTATTTTTTCGTTCAATCACTTTGATGCTTATAGAAAATGTTATCGCGAGTGGCCAGGTTTCCGCTGTTTTATGCTCCCTCTCAGCGAATAATTTTCTCACGCGCTACATCAAATATTTTTACGTAATATTTTATGGTGGCATAAACTTTGACTCCCTCATAAGATGTTTCTCATAAATGGCGTTTGGCTTAGCATCAAATAATTGTTATGTTTTTTATTTTTTTTTTTACTAGAACGATGAGAATTGGGTCAATCGATCCCAAGTCCCTGGTCCAACCATGAGCGAAAGATGTGATGGAGAAAACACGCGGAGAACGATTAAGGGAACAGAGGAATCTCCGCGCGTTACACGGAGCTTGAAGATGAAAGGCTCAAAATAAGTGACTAAGCGTTTTCATCTCGTCAGTGCTTCCTGCTATCATTTGTGTCCGCGTCATGAGTGAGTTTCGATCATTTAATTATGACCGTCGATTGTCGCTGGCTCGTAAATCTGCGCAGATACTTTTTTCTAAATATTTTTGGTCGGATAAACAAAGTGTTTCCCTCTTTGCTAGATATTCTACGACTTTACAAATATTTCGAGCCTTCGATGGACCGCGGAAGAGTCAATTCGATCGTGTATTTTTTAAAAATCCTCAAGAATCCTTGTTTTTCGGGCGTTCACTCTGTTTCGTGCTCCGAAAACCTCGCAATACGGTAGAAAGAGGCTGGCGCGTAAAGTATATTAAGGACGTTTCATGCGAAATTATCTGTCGGTAGAATTTCTTCAAATTTTCACCACAAAAATAAAAATGCGATATATTTAAGGAGGTTCCGGTTATGACGCAGGGAATGACGAATTAAGTGAGGCACAATTCCCAAGAAAAAATGACGATCTGCTTTTCGTTTAGCGAGCAATCCGTTGCGAAACTCCTAAAAAATGAGATGTCCCGAGCATTCTGTCGATTTTAACTAGAAATATCTCCTCCAAACATTCGTTGACCCCACTATTTTTTGATTGATTCGGAACCCTTTGAGTTTTTTTTATGAATTGAGATTTTAATACGCGTTTTATCTGATCGGGAAGTGTTTTTAATATTTTTCTGATTTCATAAGGGTGAGAAATTTTCGTAAAGCCAATGTTAAATCAAGTGACTTTCGACTTGAAAAATATCTAGTAAAATTTGGTTGACCTAGGATGATATTGAAAGAGATTAAAGTTTGCTGCCTAAATAACAACATTTTTCGTTTTCAGATTTTAATCTAATTATTGCTCTACAAACGGAACCTCCTTAATAGCTCGCAGAATTTCAAGAGGTTTCACCTTGTCCAGATATTTATTTACAAAAATCGCAGTTTTCAGTAGTTTCTCGACATTGAATATCCCGATTTCTAAATGGTCAAGCCCCTCAAAACTTTGCTCACGCTTTTACTTAGTTTTTCAATAAAATTCGTCGTACATTTTCTCCCAAATTTTCGTTATTGTGTTAAATATCCAGATTACCTCGGACGATCTTGAATTTAGAGTTTGTTGTTCTTTAGTCAATTTGTAACAACTTTTCTTAATGAACTCAGGCTCGCAAACGATTTTGTATGTGAGAAAAACTGAATACGAGGATTTAGATTTGACCTTCGCGATACAACGTCCTTAAGTGAAAAAAAAACGCTGAAATTATGCAAACGATGGCAAAGAACTTGAAACAAATGGTCACATTAACTCCCCGATCGAATCGATAAAAGTTTTTCGATCGCATACTACGTTCGCAATGTGCCTCGAAGAAGAAAAATAGTAGGAAACTTGATTTCTTTTGTTTTTTATTTTCTATGTATTTTCTGCTTCGGAATATAGAAAGTTTAAGGGACTCACCTGCACGCCACCAACCCCGACGATGAAGAGCAACTGTACCATAAAGAGCGCGGCCAAGAGATTCATGAGGGTCGTTCCGGCCAGGCTCCTCAGATCTGAGAAGAGGCTGTAACGAAAATAAAGTGTATACGTTAACTGCGTTTATTTTTGTACGTATTTTCGTCATGTTGTGGCCGAGGATTTCAGCCTCAAACGTTAAATGAAATATTTAATTAAAGAGCACCAAGGCGCGCTTTTTTTTTTCGTTTATTCGTTAAAAATTAAGGCAATAAGAGGTTCGAGTCGATGGACGCGAAGCACGGCTCGTTAATGAGCAGATTCTTCTCCGTCATTTTAATTAAAAACTTTATGAGAACAAATACGAATGAATTAAAAGTACAGGGAGAAAAAAAACCGCATCCAACATTTTCTCTTCGTTGCTGGAACGTTAAAGAAGAAAATAAGATGGAGCGAGCAGGAACGTCGATATAGGATGTTGTGACGTCTAGAGAAATACTTGAGTTTCCTCCAGACCATATATCTATATCGAAATTTACAGAGATGTTCCAAGGGATCGGAAAATTTGATGAAAAATTCTTCTCTCCGTGTGTGGGTCGTGTATCGGGAATATTGTCGAAACTTCGATCCCTCTGGAATGTCAATGGTGCACGCAATAGATTGATATGTGCGGGCACGTATTTTATACCCGCATAATTTCATTATTTTCCATTCCCCGCGTCGTCCTGCCCTTCCGCAAGGAAAAAAATGAAAATGAAAATTGTTCCGATCTCACGTTGGTTCGCAGTGCGAAATATAAAAATCATTCGGGATTTGAAGAGCTTGCCGAATCAAAATAAAACGGTTCATCATCCTTTTCTATTGAGCAAGAAATCGATCTCGTGAAAAGAGTTTGGCGGGAGGAGAATTCCTTTTTTTTATGAAAGGCGAGAACGCGCGTCACTTTGGCTGAAAACGATCACTTTCCTTTGCTGGTCCAGGAGACGAGGGTCAAGTGGAAATTATCTCACGGTTCTTGATACTCGGACAAGAATCGATCTCCAATCGAAATACTTAAAGAGACAGCAGTAAAGAAAATGGATGTGAGAAAAGTCCCTCTATAACCAGGTGTCGAGTGATGGAACTTTTCTCATTTCCTTTTATACATTCATCCCAAGATTTCCTATCATCGAGTGGCGTGTCCAGTTATTGGTAAAGAATTCGAGGCGAGGCAAGGAGAGCTCGTGAGGAAATTTATTAGCTGTCGGTGAAAAACTCGAGTCATTTCCAACGGAAATATACGAAAATAGAAATAATCGAAGCTTTATCAAAAGGAATATCCACATTTGATTAAGGAGGTTCCGTTATGGCGCAGGGAATAACGAACGAAGTGAGGCACAATTCCCAAAAAAAATGACGATCTGCTTTTCGTTTAGCCAGCGATCCGTTGCCAAACTCCTAAAAAATGAAATGTTCCGAGCATTCCGTCGATTTTAACTAGAAATATCCTCTCCAAACATTCGTTGACCCCACTATTTTTTGATTGATTCGGAATCCTGGGAGTTTTTTTATAAATTGAGATTTTAATACGCGTTTTATCTAATCGGGAAGTATTTTTAATATTTTTCTGATTTCATAAGGGTGAGAAATTTACGTAAAGCCAATGTTAAATCAAGTGACTTTCGACTTGACAAATATGTAGTAAAACTTCGTTGACCTAGGATGATTTTGAAAGAGATTAAAGTTTGCTGCCTAAATAACAACATGTTTCGTTTTTAGATTTTAATTTAATTATCGCTCTACTAACGGAACTTCCTTAACGCAATTTTTCCTTCAGCGTAAAATCTTTCCGTTAAAATCACAAAATCCCTTCATTCAGAATTCTCCAATAAATTTGTATGAACATTCTTGAATCGCAACTAACAATTTTCTTCTATGAAAAAAATTCTAACCTCAAGAATTTGAGATACTTAATTTTCAATTTTCAACTTTTCCCTTCCGAACGCGTACGAATTAAAGTCGCGTCTCGTTTGTGAGTTACAAAAAAATGTGTTTAGAATATATTTTTCAAAAAATGTCGGCTCATGGCTTTTCTGGCAATCTGGGAAAAAAAATTCTAAATACATTTTGTTGTTAACTCGATTTTTGCAACGTTTTAACGAAACGTGACTCCAATTTACACACATTCAGGCGAAGGAGATAAAAAATTGGAAATTAAATATCGCAAATTCTAAATATCACAATTTTTTTTTTTCCAAAGGCGTTAATTTGTTGGCAAGAACGTTTAAATGAAATTTTTAAAGGAGCCCGAACAAAGTCTCAGTCGCGGTAGAAATTCGACAACGAAAACGCTAAAATATGACAAAAAGTTAGAAAAAACTGGAAAACGTATAAGAAACCAGAAATATTTAACAAGAAATCACCATCAAATGCCAAGGGCAACATGTTGAAATATTCAGTTTGGAAAATATTGCAAAGTTTAGTGGAAAAGGATTCCCGTAATAGCACTTCGTACCCATAAATGATTTATTTCAAAGCCGTCGGAAATAGCTAGCGGGAATTTAGCCTCAAGGGACTCGTGTATAGATATTTCTCTCACAAAAGCAGATGAAACGATTCGTGCACTTGGTTGTTGCAGCGTCAAGTAGCTCGCCACGTAAGTATCATCTCCGTTGTTTTTTTTTTCTTTTCTTTCAGCACCTCAAATAGTCGAGCTGAGGGACGACCGAGATATAATAATACGAGCTTGATCTCGTTACGCGAATTCTATAGTGAGACCGCGCTAGGACGAGAAAAAAGGAGAAGCAACGGAGATGAACATGGAAGAGGAAAGTAACCGCGGAAGTTCGATAATAGGTAAAAGTAGATTTCTCGGTGCCCGTTGCATCCCATGGTGAGACCGGAACGTCGAAGCGAAGGGGCAATAAAATCGGAGAGTGCTAATAACCTCATATATATATACTATCGAGTACACGCGTCAATTGGATGTACATGTATATACTTCGAACTATATACTCTCTATTTCGCCGCATATCGTTTATGTGCGTCGTCGAAAGAGAAACCTCCTGGTGAATAATGCTGCGGAATTGTTCTGACATTTTCATCTCAACCTGTAGAGATTCTTCAGATCTAAAAACCTCACAAAACATTTGACGAATGTTTGGAATGTTGAGCTGCAATTGATTGAAATGTATTTTAATCACTTTACAAAAGATCGTGCAGGATTTCCCGCTACCGTGCTAAACTTAAGGAAGGAACGCAGCTACCGAGCTAGTCATAAAAAGATTCGACCAAATTTGCCTTTAGTAGTAATCGATCTTCCAATGTCACATTTCGTGGACTTGCTATTATATCTGGCAAATTTCGAATTTCGTGCACATTTAACCTCGAATACGTGACGTTGCTATATTTTAGGGAAAGTCGAAAAATAAAATCCACTGCAAGTGCTTTTTAGAGTTTTTATCATTCCCCTTACAAGTCACCTTTGAACGTTTTTAAGCGTGGTAAATGATTATGAGGATTTAATCTCTCTGATGTTGAATTTTCATTTCAATCTATCCATCAATTACGGAGATATGAAGAATAATGTACAGCCTATTCCGTGACTTCTCATAAGAGGCCATGGTAAATTGGTTGTCGAGGCTTGTCAAATCTTTACAAATATCTCGCGTAAAAACCCACCTCAGCCCACAAAAATTGGTACGAGTTATTTTGACATCATTATCTAACTTTCTGCCAAATTTGAGATTTTTCTGTCCATTAATTCTATCGAACGATCGTTCATTTCCATTGAAATCGAATCGGTGAATAAATTCAGCGGAACGGCTGCTTCGGAGAATGGAGAAAAATATGGTGGGTATTAAAAATGCCATTACTGCAAAGATCTCCGAGGTAAGTTCAAGTATCCAGAGAGTACTTCGTCCCCGAAAAAACTTATGAAAAATTAGAGGGGCTCTTGAAAGCGAGCACTTACACATTTCGACTAAAGTTTGACGCAAGCTTTCCCGAGCGGCGTGCTTTAAATGAAAGGTTTAAGCTGCTATTGCGGAATATACGAAAATTTATGAATCTCTATATAATATTTAGTTGGTAATGAAAGTTATGCAAGTTTTAATGCATTCGACTTATAATGCGTTGGAGGAAGCCGAAGGCGAGCTTCACGGAACAATGTTCGAATTATTAAATATCAGACCCTTTAAAAGTCTGGACTGTTTGGATTCTGGAGAAGCACTCACAATCGAACTGGTTCGGAAAAACATTCAAACAGTGCCTCTGGCATTTCGACCACACATGAAAAGAATAGTGTGCGGTAGATTTGATGCCCTTACACGGAGAAAACAAAGTTGAAAATTATTAAGAAATATACTAGGAATCCAGTTACTTATTGTTGAAAATTATAGTATTTTGAGGACAGTTCGGAAATTACAGCAGTATCTCGAATGGCAGTGCGACAAATCGTTCTAAACAGCATAGTAAAACGTGATCATCGGATTAAAACCGATTTTACAATTTAGCATAGCAATTAAAGAAAATCGCAATGGTCATGGTAAACAAAACGATACGTGTGATAAAATTTCACACATGTTCGATATATATTCATATTGGGATAATAGAATTTTACTATGTCGACGTTTAAAATTTGAGATATTCTCACTCATAGCTGAATTCTTATCTGACATAGTAAATTGTTCATGAAATCAATCCTGAAATTCATGAACGCGCGCATTACTGTTTCTTATTCATATAGAACTGTTTATAATTCATGCTAAGAAAAATTGTAAGTGTTAAATAAATACTATGCTATTTTGCAATTGGTGCTACGATGATATCCATTTTCTCCGTGCAGCAAGAGCAGAAATTACAACCATCACTTCATGGTTGGCTTGTGTACCAATCAGTCTCAGCAGAGCGCAAGTTTTAGAATTATCTTCTCACAGGCTAGCCTGATGATTATAGGAGGACCCGCGGGAAAGAGATGGAGAGAGAGAGAGAGAGAATATATCGACGTTGATCTGAACCGACAGGCCATTCTCGCCCGTTCAGTGATACTCGCGTAACGAGATATCGAGTTTGCGATCCTTATGTATAGGGTGTGTCTCCCTGGGGCTGATTAGTAGTGTGAATTTGCGATTGAGACCGAATAAATTCCGAGCGAATAATCACAAGTCCCATTTATTCTTCCTTGTGGAAATTTTCTCAACAATAATTCAAGTTAACAAAGTCAAAGGCACGTGCTCACGATCTGTTAAAATGAAGAATTTTAATGATTGACCAATTGTCCTCATAGAGTACTATGGCAAAATCGTCTCGAACTCTTTCACTTGAAATTGACTCCAGAACTCGAATTAACGGCATTGATTATTTGTGCTCGTACACCCTGTACATGTGGGAGAATCCCGAGACATCACAAACGCCACCCAGACGACATGCGGAAAGTGAGAAACGGCGAGAGTGAAATTCAAAGGGGGATGAGAAGATCCGAACAATGCAGCCTGTGATAATAATAATTAATTAACATCGATGCTATCGAGTTTGACGTCCGTAGCAAAAGAATATACGAAGAAAAAAAGGATTTCCTATAATTAATCATTGGTCTGGCAGTAATGGAAAACGAATAATTGATTTCTGTTTTTCCTCTCTTCATAAATATTCATTAATTTCCCGTTTATATCGAAGCGCGATTTTCCGATCGAATAATATCTCGTAATCGCCATTCAGAGTTGAGCTGATGAAATATTCGATTTTGATGGCCTTTTCAAAGTGTTTACTGATTATCACAGCATTTTGAGAGTCATTAATCACGCGATTTCTTGTGCTTTATGGCACGTCCAATCGATCCTTGCAAGGAAAAGTGAATTTTGAACTTTTTCGACTAAAGAATTTTTAATGATTTGAATTTGAAGGAAACATCGAATTTTCGTGCTTGGTAATTTTTTTGATTTGTTTGTAACAAGTGCCATCTGAATGGAAATGAGACTTGTTGAAAGTTTGCAGAGTTCAATTGAAAATTCACTCGGTAAAGAGAAACGTGTACGTGGGAGAAGGAAAAAATTCAAAGTGTTTCCAAGTTTCCTAACAAAACGAAATAACTCAGTTTGAAAGGGTTTTGCCATTTAGGTTGCGAGGAGAAAAATGAGGAAATGATTGGTCGCTCAGCAAAGTGGATGGAAAAAAGTGACTTTTTTGTTTTATTCTCTTTTTCTGGTACGTGATTTTTTACAGGGGTTGAAAATCTCTGGGAGCTGTGGCGATCACTGGAAATGGTATCTTTAACGACCCAAGGGGATACAGGGAAGAGAGAAAGGTCCAGAAGACAGAGAATGAACATTAGACGTAGCTCAATTTCGAAGTTACTGTTGGAGCTTCGATAGCAATCTTCTTGGTCATACGGAAAGTTCCTTCGATGGTCCTCCTCCAAAAAGCTCATAACTGTGGCCTGAATCGATCAACCCTTTTCGTCTTGTTATTCCGACCCCTCGACACCATCCCATGTCAATTTAATTGACACACTGTTCCCTGAAACCTTCGACAGTCCCTGTCGCGGTTCCCGCTCTCGACTCGAAACCGCAACCACATCGTGGAAAGTCAAAACCAGTACGTGAACCTATCTTTAACCTTGTAAATCTGACGTGCCGAGCACTCCGCACGGAGAAAACGAAGTCGAAAATTATTATGAAATATACTAGGAATCCACTTACTTATTGTTGAAAATTATAGTATTTTGAAGACAGTTCGGAAATTACAGCAATATCTCGAATGGCAGCGCGACAAATCGCTCTAAACAGCATAGTAAAACGTGATCATCAGATTAAAACCGATTTTACAATTTAGCATAGCAATTAAAGAAAATCGCAATGGTCATGATAAACAAAACAATACGTGTGATAAAATTTCACACATGTTCGATATATATTCATGTTGGGATAATAGAATTTTACTATGTCAACGTTTAAAATTTGAGATATTCTCACTCATAACTGAATTCTTATCTGACACAGTAAATTGTTCATGAAAACAAACCTGAAATTCATTACCGCGCGCATTACTGTTTCTTATTCATATAGAACTGTTTATAATTCATGCTAAGAAAAATTGTAAGTGTTAAAAAATACTATGCTGTTTTGCAATTGGTGCTACGATTCTTTTGCTTCTCAAACTTCGTATAGGACATTTTCCCAAAACATTTTATTCCTTACTAAACAAAACGAATCCGTTTTCTCCGTGCGTCCAAAATGTTGCGAATTGATCTGACATCAAAGTTCCTAAACGTGAATCGCAACGTTTTTCATAGCGGCCGAAGGGAAACTCCTTAAGCGTTCAAATCGAGATAATACGTGACGTTACATTGCCAGGGTAGCCTCGAGTAATATTCGAGGGATTCGATGATATTTCAACCCTTTGATGCACGATTTTCTCTGTGCGACCAATTTTTCCCACGATCCCTGAATATATGGCCTTTTTGGAGCTGCTTATCACCGAATCTGGCATCCAATTTAAAAATGCCTGATCCTGCTCTGACTCGTATAATGGACTTGGATTTCATGGAACTTTCATTTCTTTCTAGTCTCGCCTTCCCGCACAACTGAACGCAAAAATAACGACGCGGACGTGGCGAGCTCAAGATCCAAATTGGATCCGCAACAGCGGGCCCGAAACCATCACAAGTAAAATTTCAACATTCAATTTTCAAAGATGTATGCATTTCTTGAAAATTCACGTGCTCAGTCGTCCTCAGTGGACTATAAATATATGACGTTGAAGTTTGCATCGTTGGAATGCAACGAAATTATTCTTTTCTGCGGGCAAACTCATTATTAACATGCGGAATGTAATTACGAGATTAAAACGATCGATTTTTTCGACCCAAAAAGTATATGGGCTCGAAAAATTTGGATAATTTTGAAAATTGAACGGATCGTCAACAAAAATGATTCTGAAGTTTGCATCGCTGGAATGCCACGAAATTCGTTTTTCAAAAATTGGAACGATGGAAACGAATAAAATGTTTTCACAATTGAAATAACGAATTGAAAAGAATAAAATGAAATATTTTTCGTCGCATTCCAACGTTGCAACCTCCGGCATCATTATTTTGTATGGTATGCCCATGGAATATCCTCTATCCAGACGATTGTATGATACGAAGTGTATCGATCTGTTGGTTGTGTTAAAGGGTGTGAATGCGTTGCGTGGTAGAATAGAGCGAGATTGATGAAACGATCGAATATTCTTGTAAACAAGTGTCTGTGTACATAAAGTTTGTTCCACTGACGTTATCACGTGTATCTACATCTCGTCGAATGCGTATACACTTTGCACTCTGACCCACACCTGAAGCCTCCTCTTTCTTTCTCGTTCTCACTACGTCCTCGCCTAGTCTTTCCTTTATTTCGTTCCCATCCTTTCTGCTTTTTGGTGTCAGCCTTTGGATACGCGCCAGGCGCGCCTGTTTACACATCCATTATCAACTCTCATCGCGATCTCTATTCTCGTGTCGCCCTTTTCTGACTCGTCATCGTAAGCACGATAGTTCCATGCTCACGATTAAATATTTCCTCTTTTACCAAGAAACTAAAGATCCGGTGAAAATTCACGTTGCAACAGCAACGCGCAACTTCTTTTATCGGTTTGAAATATAAAACCGTAAAAAAAAACGAGTGACGACGTCTCTCCAAGGAATTTCAATTAATTCTACGCTCACAAAAGAGCTGGAATATTTATTCAAAAATTGTTGCTTGTGAATTTTCGAATAAATGCAACAAAAGACTAAAAATGCATTTATTGCAGTGCCATAAAAAAAAATGTTTTTCTCGAACTGAAAAGCGAGGCATTTTTTTCAAAAAATTCATATTTTTGCCATCTAATTTACACTCTATCGACTTGCAACTCTTTCGAGCGTGTCTGCGGCTTGACATTACGTTGCTCCCAACAGCGCGGTGAACATTTCGATAATAAATTTATGTAGGTCGCGGGTTGAACGTGGAGCCCGCATTATCTCTATTTTCGATTGAATCATAAAAATTCATATGTTGCACATGCAGGAGAATAATAATAATAATTCAGCTGCAATCTTTTTTTCAATTTACTCTGATTTTTATAAACAGTATCCATGAGCCATTGGATTCAATTGAGCTGATGCTTTTCCGCTGGGTGCTCTTGGAGAAATTTTTTATTTCTTTGTTTATCATTTAGAGACGGACAGTTAGCTCGTAAATTTTACGCTCAGGTCGATTTTGAGGATAACTGACGCGGGCTCGGATCATGTCAGGGAATAACGAATGAAGTGAAGCACGATTCCCAATAAAAAATGACGATCTGCTTTCGTTTAGCAAGCGATCCATTGCCAAACTCCTAAAAAATGAGACGTTCCGAGCATTCTGTCGATTTTAACTAGAAATATCTCCTCCAAAAATTCGTTGACCCCACTATTTTTTTTATTGATTCGGAACCCTTGGAGTTTTTTTTGTAAATTGAGATTTTAATAAGCGTTTTATCTAATCGGGAAGTATTTTTAATATTTTTCTGATTTCATAAGGGTGAGAAATTTACGTAAAGCCAATGTTGAATCAAGTGACTTTCGACTTGGAAAATATTTAGTAAAACTTGGTTGACCTGGGATGATTTTGAAAGAGATTAAAGTTTGCTGCCTAAATAACAACATATTTTGTTTTCAGATTTTTATCTAATTATCGCCCTACTAACGGAACCTCCTTAACACACCCCCCTAGACACAGATGGGTTTGGGGCGTCTTCCCATTTTTTCTAGTACTTGGACTCGTTAAAAAAATCTGGAAAGTGGTTTCGGATCTGTAGAAAAAGAGGCTGCACTGAGTGATGGATATAAATTCTTTTTTATCACGTTATTCAGTGGTAATTGATACTAAGACCGAGGAATTTGAGCCATTCGCTGAATGGGCTGGATGTGTGTCTACCGAGGGTTAAGATCGGCGAGACAATTTGTTCTGTATATATTCATGACAGCTGTGGATTTGGCGGACAAAAGTATTTCGTATTTCTTGGTGTATAATCTCATGGTTGTTTCCATATTCCTAGCGAGCAAACGAGTTTCTGAGAAGATGCAAAATTCCTACGGTTTCTCCATTCAACTTGGGAGATGTTCGTCTTCAAACAAAGGAGGAATAAATTTGAGGTGGAAGCTTTCGGAATGAGGGCCTGCCACAGGCAAAATAACAAGCAAATTGGAAGATTTGCGCGGAGTCTGCAGATTCAACGAAATAAATATGATCGAGGTTTTAATCGCTGCGGAACAGAAATATAGACACATTTTTAAATGGAGATTTAGTTTTTTTTTTACAAAATTTCAATTCCGTTGGATTGAAACGCAGAGTAGAAATGGTGAGCTCGCCCACAACCCATCTGCCGCCTGATGTTGGACTCATATGGACAATGCGAACCCGTAGAGACCTTATTCTCATCTTCTTGCGATTGTTTCAGGCCCTGCCGGCGGGAATAAAATCGAAATTCAGCACCACTGGGTATTTACTTTTTTTTTTTACCACAGAAATGTGTAGATATCGTCTATTTATGCACGGAAAAAACGAAGTCGAAAATTATTAAGAAATATACTAGGAATCCAGTTACTTATTGTTGAAAATTATAGTATTTTAAGGACAGTTCAGAAATTACAGCAATATCTCGAACGGCAGTGCGACAAATCGTTCTAAACAGCATAGTAAAACGTGATCATCGGATTAGAACCGATTTTACAATTTAGCATAGCAATTAAAGAAAATCGCAATGGTCATGGTAAACAAAACAATACGCGTGATAAAATTTCACACATGTTCGATATATATTCATATTGGGATAATAGAATTTTACTATGTCGACGTTTGAAATTTGGGATATTCTCACTCGTAACTGAATTTTTATCTGACATAGTAAATTGTTCATGAAAACAAACCTGAAATTCATTATCGCGCGCATTACAGTTTCTTATTCATATAGAACTGTTTATAATTCGTGCTAATAAAAATTGTACGTGTTAAAAAATACTATGCTGTTTTGCAATTGGTGCTACAATTATTTTGCATCTTAAACTTCGTATAGGACATTTTCCCAAAACATTTTATTTGTTACTAAACAAAACAAATCCGTTTTCTCCGCGTGCAATCACAGACGCGGATAAATGGACGTAATTATTTGAAACACTGAATCCTTTAGAAGCTCTTTCAGCCATTTCAAATGTACTGGGTTCAACGAATTGAGGGTATCGAGTCGAATCCATCAATATGTATGAAGAAAGGGCGAAAAAGTAACTGCTAAAAAGAAAGTAGACTTGCGTGGACCGAGTGTGTTGGTCTGCTTGGAATTTCAAAAGCTCTCTCTTTCTCTCTCTCTCTCTCTGCGCAACTATTGCCTATGGTCTACGGATTGTACGTGCTCTCATGATTTATCGAGCGGAACGTATTTCGGGTGATGTATATCCGCAGTGCTGATACGCCCCGATATAACTTATGCTGTTCACGCGCCCAACGCTAAGGAAAAATAAATGTAACATCATAATTTGTAACCACAAAATCGTTCACTGCCCGAATAAAACTTTTTTCCTTCTGATTTTTATGATTCGTATTCAGATTTTCCCAAATAAAAAAAAAAAAAACGTAATCAAGATTTCACTTTTCAGTTACAAAGTCCCTTCAAATGCGCTGACGCTTTTTGCAGACATTTCCTGTTTTTTTTTTCGGCAACATTCACTGCGTTTTCTTATACACATTAATTGTGTTCCACCAATTGTTTTTCCAGCGTGTGCATGCAAAATTAGCATTCATGTGGAAATGAACCGCAGACTTCGTCGTTCCTCTTGAAATTTTCACAATATTTGTACCGAAACTTATTAGCCAACGAATATACACCAGAATTTTGCAGTGTAGAACAGCTTTAAATGCTCCGATTGATTGAAATTTTGTTCGATGAGTCTGGACCCTGTGACTTATGGTATTAATGCAAAAAAATGCAATATTTAGTTCTAATTGCATAAAATATTAATTATCGAGCCGTTCGGGATACGAATGAAAATCGTGTGAAGGATGCAGCCGATATTTCTCGTTTTCGAGTTGGAACAAATCGAGATGTTGGCAAGTTTCTTAAAAAATGGGAGATCGATTTGTGAAGCATCGATCTTTGGAATGATTATGATGGATAAAAAATCCTGCATGTCATTGAGCCGGGATTTTCTTTTTCTAGGACATCGAACAAAGGATGAATGGGTGACCGAGGGAAAGGAAATTTTTTTGTTGAAATTTCTTTATCCCGTTGTAGTATCCCATATATCTTTGATGGTGTGTACACACACAGGCGTAGTTTTTTGTGTCATAACGAGGCTCTATATATCCTGGCAAGGCCTGGTTTTCTCCTTATCGCGCCAATTTTTTATACCGGCCTGAATAGAAAAAGAAGGATGAGGGAGAAAAAAAGAGAGGCTCGATGTGGACCAGTAGAAAATTTCATGCTGTGTGAGAGCTCATGAGGAGAAACGAGTGAAAAAACCTCGTGAAGATAGCGCAGAGAAACGAGATGTAGGAGGGTCGAGAATGGGTATTTTATTCTCACGAGAAAACGCGAGTACTGAAAAGCCTGTTAGACGTGTCATATATACATTCGACAAATGGTATAATAACGTACGTACATGTGTGTGTGTGTGTGTGATTGCGAGACAGTGCGAAGCAAAGTGGACTAAGCCTCGTGTGAAAGCATAGAACTTGCTCCACACTTTGCTTCGCGCCGCCTTATATTTTTGATAAATGTATGCGTCCACGATATTTTGCACTATGTATGTAAAAAACGAGAGCAGTGTCAAATGTGAGACTAAAAGAAATTTCATGGAGGACTCGGTTGCGAAATAATGAAATGTTGCGAAATATTCAAAGAGTTTTCGGGATATCTTTCTTATAATTAAACGGTGGGGGATCTGAGGGAACTGGTTGACTTTTATATTCATTTCACCCCATTCTGGGGCCTCGTGAAGGAGGGATCGAGGCAAATATCCATGGGGGATTTTTTTTTCGGTCGGAAAATCATTCCTTATGGTTTCGTTTCGATAAGGCTTTTACTCGATGGAAAAGATCTCTGCGAACCCGCAAGTATACCAGCCCGCGAAGCTTCCGTTTAATAGCCCAAGCAATAAAGAGCTTTCACGCCGAAAGGTAACTCCGCTTATTCTTTCGATTCTCTATTGCATCCATGGCACGCGAGTGATCGACTTTTGCGAAAACTTTTTCATGCTCTTGCCTATTCTCTCAAT
Source organism: Diadegma fenestrale (assembly GCA_037043255.1). Classification (NCBI taxonomy): domain Eukaryota; kingdom Metazoa; phylum Arthropoda; class Insecta; order Hymenoptera; family Ichneumonidae; genus Diadegma; species Diadegma fenestrale. The sequence goes on from CM073309.1 coordinate 40,276,939, forward strand.
ACTTTCCCACGTTGTTTTCCTCTCTCTCTTTTTTCTTCCACTTTTTTTTTCTCTGTCTCCCTTTCTCTTTTGATTCTCGATTCTTTTTACAATGGGAAAAGCATCAGAAGCTTTCCCAGAGCACCACGTTCGTTCCCTCTTTGTAACCATAACACGAGTGCCATTTTTATGGACGAAAGTCGATAAAGGACACGATACTCTTTACCACATGGTCAAACATCATTTTCTTCATGCACTCAACCCTCAATATACTTCGAGGATAGAAACAATACGCACATAACTATATCAATATCGTTTATTCTGCAACGTAACCAAATCCGATATCTGCTTAATATTACCTCGAGGCAGACCAATTGCATACTATATTGATTTATTTGTCCCGAAATAATCTCAGAACCGCGAGGCTGTGAGAAAATGATGATCTTATGGAAAGTGTACACGGAGGAAACGATGTCGAAAATTAATAATGAACATACTAGGAATCCAGTTACTTATTGTTGAATATTATGGTATTTTGAGGACAGTTCAGAAATTACAGCAATATCTCGAATGGCAGTGCGACAAATCGTTCTAAACAGCATAGTAAAACATGATCATCGGATTAAAACCGATTTTACAATTTAGTATAGCAATTAAAGAAAATCGCAATGGTCATGGTAAACGAAACAATACGTGTGATAAAATTTCACACATGTTCGATATATATTCATATTGGGATAATAGAATTTTACTATGTCGACGTTTAAAATTTGAAATATTCTCACTCATAACTGAATTCTTGTCTGACATAGTAAATTGTTCATGAAAACAAACCTGAAATTCATTTTCGCGCGCATTACTGTTTCTTATTTATATAGAACTGTTTATAATTCATGCTAAGAAAAATTGTAAGTGTTAAAAACTACTATGCTGTTTTGCAATTGGTTCTACGATTCGTTGGCTTCTCAACCTTCATATAGGACATTCTTCCAAAACATTTAATTTTTTACTAAACAAAACGAATCCGTTTTCTCCGTGTATCTAAGAAAATACCAACCCAAATAATCACCGTGTTGACCAACGAAAAACATTTTGTCCTGACCATTTTTCAGATTTTCGAAATCTTCGATTTTTCTTTGACATTCACTTTTTCGTTTGCAAATAAATTCGCACAAAATGGAATAAAATAAAGGATTCCATTGCACTTCAACAACATCGTAGTTCATTCAGTTTTACTGCTGCGGTTGGAAAATCCATTTCGTGGTTTGGATTCAAAACATACCCATGATGCACAGGAAGATAAAAAGTGATGGGACATATGTGAGGGAATAGAAACGCGTATTGGTTGAGAGTCTTTTGTGCTAAGACAGTGGAAAAGTGTTCCAGACTCTGGATAAGTGCGGGGTACCATAAGAGCCCATATTCACCTCCTACCTGCTGATGGATGTGACATCAGGAGTAGGCCACCCTCGACCCGTTGCGTTGGCGTCGTTCCCGTCGTTGTTGAGCTTTCAGGGGAACAACAAAGCGTCGCTAGCCGAAGCATTGTCGTACCCAAACCTTTGTTCATCGGGTGTCCAAAGAACCCACGAGAAAGCCGTATTGTTGGCAACGGTGTCTCTCAACTAACGAGACAAAAGACTCATACATTCGAACACCCGATGCTACTTCGCCCACCCGCACAAGTCATGAAAAGCCGCCCCCGACGAGAAACACTTTAAAGGGCTCTTAGATCGTTGAAACTTTACATAGGTCATGATGAATTATTATTAAAAACCATTGTCTCAATGTTCCTACATTTATTTAGATCGAAGAGCGATGGCGCAATCATTTAGTCTACCGTGTACCGAAACGGTTACTTTTTAGTTGCTCGCCCAATAAAAAATTTGGCTGACTGCACTGAATACCTTCGAAAATCTTTTCCTGTTCGCTGAAGTTTTTTTTTTTCAATTCAACAGGTTCTGAGACTTTCATTGTTCCTGTTTCGATTTCGGCGTTGCCAACATCTACGCTCATATAATAATCCATCACTTTGGGCACGAGAACCCAAGGAAACTGGGCAAATCTCGGTCGATACACGGAGAAAACGGATTCGTTTTGTTTAGTAAGAAATAAAATGTTTTGGGAAAATGTTCTATACGAAGTTTAAGAAGAAAAATAATCGTAGCACCAATTGCAAAACAGCATAGTATTTTTTAACACTTACAATTTTTCTTAGCATGAATTATAAACAGTTCTATATGAATAAGAAACAGTAATGCGCGCGATAATGAATTTCAGGTTTGTTTTCATAAACAATTTACTATGTCAGATAAGAATTTAGTTATGAGTGAGAATATCTCAAATTTTGAACGTCGACATAGCAAAATTCTATTATCCCAATATGAATATATATCGAAAATGTGTGAAGTTTTATCACACGTATTGTTTTGTTCACCATGACCATTGCGATTTTCTTTAATTGCTATGCTAAATTGTAAAATCGGTTTTAATCTGATGATCACGTTTTACAATGCTGCTTAGAACGATTTGTCGCACTGCCCTTCGAGATATTGCTGTAGTTTCCGGACTGTCCTGAAAATACTATAATTTTTAACAATAAGTAACTGGATTCCTAGTATATTCCTTAATAATTTTCGACTTCGTTTTCTTCGTGAACGGCCATCTGTACTCGGATGAGTTTCAGTTTGTTAGAACCATTGGCAACTCAGAAAAACCACTTCGCCAATTGAAACGCAAACTGGTACATGCCTAAGCGGTTACCCAACCAAGTATTGATCTCGCCAGAGACTGATTCACTTTAGTGATCGTCAGAGCCATCCACGGAATCCGAATCTAACGCTGTCGGTAATGCCGATTTACTCTCCAAATTGAAAAAGCTGACTGAATTGGTATAAAGAGATTTTGGCGAAAAATCGAATTGACACGGAAGGAATGACTAATTTTGACAACTATTTCGTAAACGCTAATATTTTTCAGTTTTCGGGCATGAGAATTTCATTTATCATTTCATACAGATGAAGAATATCTGACCTTGAAAAAGGATTGGGCTGTGGACAGAAAAAAAAACGATTTATTCCGTTCGGCCCGGGTCACGAGAGATTTTGCGGAAAATCCCTTCCGATTATCGCTCTCAAAAGCTTAGAGCGAAATTTATTTTTCATCCTTGCGGTGGTTTCACGCTCCAAAGAAAAGTGTAAAAAGTTTCACAAATGCCAAAATGTTATTTACAAAAGGTCACAAAGTCAGTTTCTTTGAAATAGGAAAACTGTAACGTCAAAGTCTCGTGATCGTTTTATTTTTTTTTTATTTTCTTTCCATCAGCCATCGCTAAACAGTTGCAGAACTTTTATATGGAACCATTTTCAAGCTCGTAATGGAAACGATTGAAAGAGACCAAAAGGGTTTCTCGATGGGCCGAGCGACCCGTTTTTTTCTTTTACTGACAAATCCGTTGGAAATTGGATTTTGATTTCCGGTTATTCTATGCTTCCGGAATGATTCTTTGTAGGGATTATAAATTTTAGGGTCAGTACGAGTACAGAAATTGTTCACGATTATCATTTTTGGTACGCACGATAGGGTTTTTTTTTATTTTATTTTTTTTTGGTAAATATGCCCAACCAGGGCTGAAGTGGTCGAAATTTTTCGTAACCCTCCATATGAAGTAAGGAAGTAACGCAGGAACTAGAATTAATGGCCAGAAAAATCTCAAATTTGGCAGAAAGTTAGATAAATGATGCAAAAATAATTCGTACCCATTTTTGTGGGCTGAGGTGGGTTTTTACGCGAGATATTTGTAAATATTTGACAAGCCTTGACAACCAATTCAACATGGTCTCTTATGGGGAGTCACGGAATAGGCTGTCCATTATTCTTCATATCTCCGTAATTGATGGATAGATTGAAATGAAAATTAAACATCAGAGAGATTAAATCCTCATAATTATTTACCAAGCTTAAAAACGTTCAAAGGTGACTTGTAAGGGGAATGATAAAAACTATAAAAAGCACTTGCAGTGGATTTTATTATTCGACTCTCCCTAAAATATAGCAACGTCACGTATTCGAGGTTAAATGTGCGCGAAATTTGAAATTTGACAGATATAATAGCGAGTCAACGAAATGTGACATTGTAAAATCGATTACTACTAAAGTCAAATTTGGTCAAATCTTTTTATGACTAGCTCGGTAGCTGCGTTTCTTCCTTAACAAACCATATCCCATGTAGTATTATGGTGGTATATTTTTTGGCGTTCGGTGTTATCCCTCATCATAATATTGAATTTAATAATTTTATTGAGTGATAACAAGCCTTTAAAAAAAAAAAATCAGTGCTTTTAAAGCTGCAGCCCTGATTCAGCATACTGGCCTTTTTTTTAAACCACCAATCAAATAGTAATTGTTGTTATTAAAAAATTTCATCCATATAATTCCACGTCATAATTTTGTGGTAATCACATAATTTATTGGCCCATAATGAATCATTTTATTGGACCCACAGATGCTCGGGGTAATTATCGAGAATTGCGAAGCATAAATGAGAGCCATTAATTTGTAAGGGCAGTGAAACGATCGTTCAACAATTTGAACCTTGTACTTTTTCGAAACTCGTGTAATTTTTCGATATCGTATTGGGACTTGGTAAAAATGAAAAATCTAGTTGCCTGAAGCTTTTAATTATGTTTCATCGTGTTTTTTTTTCTCATTCAAAAAACATACTTGTCTCGTAGTGGTTTCGAGAGATTGCTGGAGTGTAAACAAATCGACGAGATTCCGATATTTGCAAGCTCATTCAGCGTAGTCCGAGGGGGTAGGATGGGAAAACGATTTCCCAAATGTATCGAGAGAGATGCATGGAATTATACATATAGATGTTTGAATATCGATGGGTACCCGGGTGAATGACTCTCTCTGTAGTTGATTCGATCCCTATAGGTTGCTATGGGCTGTAGAGGGAAAATGAACAAACTGTATGCACGAGTGAGTTGGAAAAGCAAGAAAAAAAAGCGTGAAAACAAAGTGAATAGAAAATAAAAGGAAGAGACTGAAAGTACAAATTGAAGCAGCGACAGGGTGATCCATGCGATCGAATTAAAGTGTAGGAACCAGCAGGCTCGTGCTCCATCGACAATTGGCATTCACGCCTTTGTCCCAATTCAAATTGGCACTTGTTTTTTACCAATGGTATCGAGCCAAAAGAACATACTGCGCGTCAGTTCGCATGATAAATCGTGTTGCTGAAAAGATTGTTTTTCGTTTCACCTCGCGCTCAATATCTCCACCGTTTTGTCTTGCATCAACCGTGACTGTCATCACCAAACGGGATGTCCCACAAAGTTCACAGCAGCGTCTACTTTTTCCATGCGAATTAAGAAGGAAACTGTTTTGCAGTTACATTCAATAACCAAATGCATTGTTTCGCCCACGTTTGCCTATCGAACTTTTTCCTTGTCCACGCAGACACACAAATGTAGTCTCCACATTTGTATTGACGTAAACGAAACTGAATTTTTCGTAGTCGCTTATTCGTCTCGGCTGTGCAACTTTCTAAACAAGTTTCGTGCACGCAGAGACGACATTCGCAGGTATATCAACGTGTAGAGCGGAATGTCGTGCATTTTCAGTTTTTTTTCTTGCACATGTTTTCAAGCGGTTGAAGCACAAATCGATCAATTGGACGTTGTTAACTTTTGGAATCTATTTAACCTCAATTTTCCACTGCAACCTGTTCTCACACGCTGATCCCTCGAACTCTCGACTCACTTTCCGTTATTCTTTGTACTCAATTTTTTTGCACCAAATGCTTTTCGTCATTCGCTCATGCCCAACAAAACTTTGCACCGGAAGGACCAAATGGAAACGAGTTAATATTTTACTTTTCTGACACACTCTCTCTCTCTCTGTCCCTCTCTCGTGCTTTTCTTTATGAAAAAGTGAATGCCTTGTGGATCAAACGCACAGAGATATAGACAAGCAGTAAAGTTTAGGGCGAAAGATGGAGAAAATTGTAGAAGTAGAAAGACAAAAGAAAAATAGAGAGAGAGGAAGAGGAATAGAGATTACTCGAGGCTGCCAAGCTTTGTACTTTTGCTCACACTAAAACTCTGCTCCTATGGGTGTACGGACTGAATAGTTTACGAACAAGCACGGGCTAGAGCTGCTGTAAATGCGAGCGAGTGCTTGCTCTTTTGACGCGATTCTCTGCAACTTCGGTCAAACTACGGTTGATGAGAAAACAAGAAAAAACGGTAAATTCCACCACGAGAAAAGTGGATTCTAGAAGCTGCTGCTGCTTGACTTTACAACGTATTCCAGTCTCCACACTCTCGCTGGAGCTGTTTCCTAAATTAGCAACTTTCCACACTTTTTCTCACCCGAAATACACGTGTTTTCAACGACTAGCCACTTTTTTTCTCGCTGTATCTCGTGCCTCCGGATACACGAATAGCAAATGCATATTGCATCTGTATACATTTCTTACACTCCTTTCCCTCTCTCACGCTCTCTTTCGTCTTTTTTCACCATTTCGCAATTCTACATTAAATTAGATAATTAGATTAGATTGATGCGCTCGCAAGGACAAACACACGATAGATTACACGGAGAAAACGAATTCGTTTTGTTCAGTAAGAAATAAAATGTTTTGGGAAAATGTCCTATACGAAGTTTAAGGAGCAAAAGAATCGTAACACCAATTGCAAAATAGCATAGTATTTTTCAACACTTACAATTCTTCTTAGCATGAATTATAAACAGTTCTCTATGAATAAGAAACAGTAATGCACGCGAAAATGAATTTCAGGTTTGTTTTCATGAACATTTTACTGTGTCAGATGAGAATTCAGTTATGAGTGAGAATATCTCAAATTTAAAACGTCGACATAGTAAAATTCTATTATCACAATATGAATATATATCGAACATGTGTGAAAGTTTATCACACGTATTGTTTCGTTTACCATGACCATTGCGATTTTCTTTAATTGCTATGCTAAATTGTAAAATCGGTTTTAATCCGATGATCACGTTTTACTATGCTGTTTAGAAAGATTTGTCGCACTGTCATTCGAGATATTGCTGTAATTTCTGAACTGTCCTCAAAGTACTATAATTTTCAACAATAAGTAACTGGATTCCTAGTATATTCCTTAATAATTTTCGCTTTCGTTTTCTCCGTGTAGCATGATGTTTTGATTGGATTAAAATGCAGGAGAAAAGGGGCTGAAAAATTAGATTAATCATGGATTCCGAACCAGGCTGTCAGAGCGATCTACGAAGAGAAAATACGAGTCTTGAAGGTTCATTGGAATTTGAATTTTGACATGAAATTTGCGAATTCTCAGAACGTCTAGTATTTCTGTCTGCACAGCACGCGATAAGTTAGTCATGAAAATATCCAATTTCCAGTTCTGTCGAACATCTCGAATAGGACATCAAGTTTTGTCCTTCGTATAAAATGCAATAAATCACCTTTTTCCGCGGATACATGCGGAGAAAGATTTCCTACGTGCATGGAAACGCTCGGTCTTTGGAATATTTATCATTTTCCAACTTGCCGATGTTGAAATTGAATTGGTTTACAAGCAGCGAACCCAAAAAGGTTTGAGAAACGTTCGAAAATGTCGTATGGATAAGTGAAACCGTTTCGAGCTTAATTCTCAGTAGACACACATGCGCCTGGGGTGTCCATCCCATTCAGCGAATGGCGTGAATTTCTCATTTTTCGTATCGATTACCATTAAATAACGATGATAAAAAAGGATTTTTATCCATCACCCAATGCAGCTTCTTTTTCTATAGATCCAAAACTACTTTCCTGATTTTTGAAACCGTCCAAGTACATTAAAAAACGGTAGGAACAGCTCAGACCCATGTGTGTCTAGGGAGGTGCGCTAATTGTAGTGTGTAACGCGTTGTCGAGCAGAAAATCTAAGTAATTTTTGGAAACTTCGCTCCGGTGCCATGTTTCTTGTCTTTCATTATGATTTTATTCCAATTCATCCGAAGTTGATCCGAATAATTCGAGATATTTCATTTCGTTAACACAGTAACAGGAACGCTCACGGATAATGGTGTCTAAATGAAATTCCGTACGTCGTGACGTGTGCGTGAAGACGCAATCGCTTTAGAATATGAGAAATGTAAACTTCAGCTGCCAAGCCCTCCGGGAAATCCGCTTTTCCTCATTATATTGCAAAATATATGACTCTCATCTCTGCAAGTTGCAGTGCACTTTTGGAGGATATGTCGAAGTAGATTTATCAAATTTGTGTTATTGTCCAGACGAGCAAGAGGCAGAAACAAAAGTGAGTACGAACAGGGAGAGAAAGAGAGGGGAAAGAAAGGAATTTAAGGTTTTGGGTCGCCTCGTATGACCTCGACATCTCCATAGGGAATGAATTCATATCCTTGTACGATTTCCGTTTACATAAAATGGATAAAACTCATGATGACGTATAATCTGGTGCAGTGAGATAAGGGAGTCGGAGCAAAAGAGGGGGAGGGAAGCATCGGATGTTCATCAATCACAAAGACTTATATACTTTTGCGATATCGCTGCTGCTCGACGCATTTTACCTCGGCGCCTCATTATCCAACGAGAAAAATCCATTTTTTGCATATTTTCCATCTATTAGAATATTTTCTGGAGTATAAATCACAACAGCAACGTCTATGCTGCGACAGTATCGAGAATCTCGATGCTATCGAATGCGCTATGTAGAGTTTATATGAAAGTAGAGCTTGGAATAAAAATAGTACATTCGCACGTGTATCTACATAAAAGACGACGATAGATCGACGAAAACCTATATGAACGCGGAAGGAATGCAGTTCCCTCGAGAAAATGTGGCGCTTCAGGACTGATAACCGAAACTCCAATCGAGTATATAAAAATGAATATTAATTGGACAAAAAGTTATGATTAAATTTAAAGGAAGTTTCTTTTTCCTAAAGATAAGTTCCCCCGGAGAAAATGAATCTGCTGTACAAAAGAAACGACAGGAAAGAAAAAAAAATCTGTATAGTTTACAGTTTTTAGGTCATTCGGGACTTTGAGATTATTTTCGTAGTTTTAATCTTCGTTCGTGCGCTGAGATATAAAAATCGTCAATTCAGTATCACGGAGAGAAAATTATCTGAAAAATTACTAATACGACATCATAATTCCCATATTGTCCCTCGTAAGAAATTTCCGGCAATACGTAGTATAATAAAAAACCTGGAATTCGGGGCTGAAGATCGAAATTTGTGAAAAAAGAATCAAAGTTTCCGTTATTTTTGGTAAGTGTGGTCATTTCTACCCAGTCCATTTTCGAACCCGTATTGTGACCAATCTATTGGCCCAAAAATTCTCAAAAAATTACTGAACAACCCTTGGACATTCCAGTTTGGATACGAAAAACTTTCCCGAAAAAAATCCAAGGCTAACATATTTTTTTTAATGCAAAATGAAGAAAATAAACGAGAAAAAAAAGTTTTTTCACTAAAATAATCGTCACTTTGTGGATTTTCAATATTTTTGCCTGAAATTTGGACCTAATATTCATCAAATCTGGTTCTTTTGTGAAAAAAATAATAGGATAGCGCGCGTTTGAAAAAACATATTAATTCCGTTATTGGAAGTGGATTGATTCCAAAGTGGATGTTAGAGATTTAGCGTTAGCGGCGATAATACTTATCGTTGCCAACTCGCAATGGACACTACAAACTGTCGTTGAATGACGATTCAACCCCATTAATTAATAATTAACAGCCCCATTAATTACCGGGAACTAGGAGATATTTACGTCACAAGTTGGTCACTGGGTGGATTCTACCCAGAGTAACCACGAAGGGTTAATAGAATATGACAGAAAAATCACTGTCTTTGTAATTATTGATATATTTCTTGTCCATGTAGCAATTAACGTGATTGGAAGTTTTGGTTGACCGAATCGCGGGCTTTCTTAATTGTCAGAATAAATGAGTAATTTGTTCGAACACGAGAACCCGAGAAATGGAGTAAAAACTGTATAGACTTTTGTGGTTTTATTAATACTCCGTAATGAAAAATGTTGTATCGACCCAACATATCTGTGGGTGCATTTGCCTCGAATGTAAAGGATACATGCAAATTGATTGGTAAAAGAATACGTAACTCTCAAACGTACTATTTCGTAATTGAACCAGGTAGAAATAACTGATTCTCAGTTTTCATCTGTGTCCATAGTCATATATTTGAATCGCGAACTATCAGCGGCGAATTTTTAAATTTTCGTTCACTAATTGGAAAACCTGATCTGCAGCCACGATTCCACGTGGGAACTTCGTAAAATAAAGAATCATAAAAATCTCGACTCTTTAAACCGGAATTTCGTACAGACGTTTGCCTGCATCGTATAATCGCAAACGCGCTGCATCTGCATGTGGTCCAGACTAAGTATTTTTCGTCTCCATTTTTTTTAGCATATGAATATACTCGTGGGAGGAATCATCCGGTTATACATGAACGCAATAGGAAAAAATATGCCATGATATCCTGTTCGCGATATTGCAGGAGCTGCATTATGCCAAAGCGGTATGCAGATTGGACGCAGTGCAGCCAAGGTACTCTTGACACTGCAGACGTTGGTGGAATTCAACTGCCACACGGAGAAAACGAAGTCGAAAATTATTAAGGAATATACTAGGAATCCAGTTACTTATTGTTGAAAATTATAGTATTTTGAGGACAGCTCGGAAATTACAGCAATATCTCGAATGGCAGTGCGACAAATCGTTCTAAACAGCATGGTAAAACGTGATCATCAGATTAAAACCGATTTTACAATTTAGCATAGCAATTGAAGAAAATCGCAATGGTCATGGTAAACAAACAATACGTGTGATAAAATTTCACACATGTTCGATATATATTCATATTGGGATTATAGAATTTTACTATGTCGACGTTTAGAATTTGAAATATTCTCACTCATAACTAAATTCTTATATGACACAGTAAATTGTTCATAAAAACAAACCTGAAATTCATTATCGTGCGCATTACTGTTTCTTATTCATATAGAACTGTTTATAATTCATGCTAAGAAAAATTGTAAGTGTTAAAAAATACTATGCTGTTTTGCAATTGGTGCTGCGATTATTTTGCTTCTTAAACTTCGTACAGGACATTTTACCAAAACATTTTATTTTTTACTAAACAAAACGAATCCGTTTGCTCCGTGCATGTAAGCTGCAGGTAAAAAAGAAGAAAGGACTCGCCTCATCGTGTATATCCCAGTGTGTATGGACCTGCTTGAACACTCATGTTTCAACACGAAGAGTAAAGCAGTACACACAAATGTACGAGTGAACTGTACCAACAGTTGCGTAAGCCTACAGTCCTTAATTTCCTCGTAGCAGCCTCTGTTGTTTTCCCGATTATTCTGATGGCTGCTCTATACGTTTTCAACCAACAGCTTGCACGTTAATCAAATTCAAGTAAACGCAAAATATGTATATGTGTTTGTTACTGTGTATAGGCTTTCGAGCTGGTTCGTCATGTTGATCAACATGGCTTAGTAATCGTGATGAAGTCATTATCGCGCTACAATCTGGACAATCTGGTTGAGGTTAAATTCAATTAACTCTATTCAGCAACTTGGGCGAGATATTTCATTTATTTTCCTATCGCATTTCGTGAATGGTGCACTGTTGTTAAATGTAACTGTTACATTCGTTGTATTCATGACTGCGGAAATAACTCCGAACTAGGAGTAACTGCAGGATCATAATATCGATTTTTTTTTTGAAGACTCAGTTTGCCTATTCGAATGTTGTTAATTGTGGCCTTCGATAAATCTAGTTTTAAACGAAACTGAAGTTTGCAACGTTGAGTTGCAACGAAAAATACTTTTTCTGTGAATTTTTTGTTCAAATTCAAAAACCATGACAATTTTTGTAACGATTTTTTGTTTGGATTCTAAAAAAAGATCTATTCATTCTACGGACGAAGAATTGAATAAGAATCACGAGCTCTGTTTAAGAAAAAAGATAATTTCGTCGCACTCCAACGATGGAAACTTCAACATCGTAGTTTTTAGGTAAGTAGACGGCAATAAGGAGATTTTTTTTAATAGACCATGAACGTCTTTTTTGAAAATGGTCTCATTACGTCGTGCTATGGACTGTCACGTTTAAGAATGTCTGGCAACCGAAAATGTGAAAATAAACGCTCACAATCCTATAAATTTTCTCAAGCATCGTACAGCAATTTTGCATCGTGTGTTTGCAATTATTGTGCACGAACTTGGGACCCAAGGATTCGAGACGTTTCGATCTTTATTAGATGAAATTTGGATCGACACTTTTCACCGATCTAGTGTAAATTTTCATTCAATTAATTTGACCTTGACCCTAGACACACTGCAATTATTGCACCGTCCTAGATACACATGGGTCTGAGGGACACTCTCGTTTTTGACTGTACTTGGACCTTCTTAAAAAATCTGAAAAAAATCAGAAAAGTAGTTTCGGATTGACAGAAAAAGAGGCTGCACTGGGTGATGAATAAAATGTCTTTTTTATTGTTGTTATTTAATTGTAATCTATAATACGAAAAACGAGAAATTGACGCGATTAGCTGAATGGGCTGGACACTCCAGACCGAATACTTGGAATAATATCATTTAGTTTGAAACTCAATAGATGCTCAAATATTATAGTTTGCAAATATACAACGAAGGCCATTACCGTAACCTGTACGAATCGACGAATCGTGATGCAAAACTAAATTGCTACGGCGCGTAACTCACTTGAGAGTTCACACGTCGAATACGAAGTTATGTGCTCACGCGAATGATGGACAATCTGTTCATCCGTCATTCTGTGGTTGTACGCAGGCTCAAATTGCAAACGTTAACGAGCATGGTAATTGATTAATTTTTTTTTCAACCATTTATCCAGGATCCACGTCGAGGATTCATCAATAATTTTAGTGTCAGCCGTCGGTACTGAAAACTCTTGAAAACTCTCGGAATAAAAACAGCTTTTGATTCGTGTTAGCGATGGCGTGCGGGATTGCTTAATGAAAAATTCCGTGGGTACGTGGTAAGCCCGACCAAATTGAAAATCGTTTATCAACGCGTGTTCAAGCACGCGGCTGTAAATCTATTTACCAATACAATCCGAAATACGAGGCATCTGTGTGATTCACTTTTGTCGGACCAACTTTCGATGCATCGTTGACACGGATTTTTCTACAGTTGCACAATACACATCGCCCTTGAACAAACATGTTTCGATTTATTCAGCAAACAGAAGCTTTGCATTTGTATGTGTTTTTTCCCTCCATACACGGAATTCGTATTTAATCCTTCTTTAATTTCGACGTTGTTTATCGAGGCCCGTTTGCTGTTTCACGCGCTCCATATAACCAAGAGGAATCGAATTGAATGCTCGCGAAAAAAAAGATTCATTTTTATAGAAAAAAAATAACTGTAACGAATAGATACGATGGCACGCGATTCCATTGAGTTTTATTTGAAAGTTTTTTAAATAAATTTAGCACAGGAAAAAGCACGGGCGAACGCTTCTATACAAATTTGTGAATTGGAAAACTCGATTTAATTCTTTCCTCAAGCCGATTTCGAGAGTATTTCGGAAATGCGATTCACTGAGATGAATGCTTCGTTCTCACCGAGAGCTGAATAACGTATTACGAGTTTGGCTCAATCCCCTCATCCACGTTTCTGTATGTGTATACGGGGCCCATGGTATTCCCTTTTTTTTAGTCAAACTCTCTGATAAGTTTCGTCCAGGAAAACAGACACGTGTAAAATATAAAATTGCAAACGGTGTAGATGAGATCGTGTACGCTGAACGTTTTTTGCTCGAAGGATCAAAATCAATCGTTAGTTTTTTTGCGACTATGGAAGCAAACGGATTATTTCTTCGTTCGTCCAATTTTCTCGATATTTCTTACGCAATCGCACGTGAAAATTACGTTTTTACCACAAATTTCTATGCCCGAAGGAAAATATTGTTAAAACTGTTTCGCAGCCTTCTGTCCGACATCAAAAGACAAACAAACGTCATGAATGTTTAGCATTGGAGGAATTTATTGATCCTCCTATCGTGATTCCCAATTTCCATCAGGGAAAACTGGCCATTTGTGGTAAATTAGCCAACGAGGGAGAGAATCTCTCCAGCCTTGAAGATTTCGTTGCCCACCAATTTGAAGTGAGCAATTTTTACGAAAGGAAGGAAAATTTTCCAAAGGAAGGAAAATTTTCTCCTGTCAAGAAATTTTTTTTTTTTAATTCAGCATTTGAGATATTTATTTTCGAATTTGAAATTTTCCATACGCGTCCAAATTGTAGTCACGTTTTGTTGAAAAAATTCCAAAGATCGAGTTGCAAAAAAAAAATGTGTTTAGGATTTTTTTTTCAAATAGCCAGACGGCTACGAACGAAAATTTTTTTAAGACATCGTTTATCAAATCTTAAACAAAACGTGACTCGAATTTACACAGGTTCAGATGGGAAAAGGAAAAAATTGGCGATTAAATATCACAAAAATTCTTAACGTCAGAAAATTTTTCTTCATACGAGAAAATTGTTAGTTTTGTTGTCAAGAATGTTCATACAAGATAGTTAGAAAATTCTAAATAAATCAATTTTGTCATAGTAAAATACGTTAAAAAGAAAAAACCCGCACTGAAAAGAAAAATTTTCTCCAAAAGATCGAGATTTTGTTCAACTTTTTTCGAATAATCCCAAAATGTTGTCATTGGAGCAAGAAATGTTATGAAAAATCTCTTTGAAAGGCAAATTTTTGCCCCTCCGATCGCAAATTTTGCTGCCAGTTTCGTCAGAAACGAAATATGTCGGAAAAATAACGAAAATTTTAGAATTTTAGAAAAAAATATTGAGTTTTCAAAATTTCGTTTTTAGTCGGATGAGCAGATTTTGAATATTGCGTGAGAAGATGAAGACGCAAAGTCTTGCAGTAAAATAGAGGAAAGAAACAATCACATTTTGGCGACCTGTACAATGTCCAAGTCGCCTCATTTCATTATATACGTCAGATAACAAACCCATATGGTAAAATGGTATACGATATGGGGATTCCCTGCTGTCAAGGCGATCTAATCTCGTGATATTATAGTCGCTGGTAGTTCGAGGCCGGAGGACTGCATGTGATGCATCGAAGCTGATTATGATTGTAACTTGGAAGGTTTCGAAATCAGGAAGTAGGTGTAGCCAGATTTTCCGGTAGATATGTTGCTTCTCCTTTGATTGTCTGCATAGCGGATAACACATATGCGTTTCTTATGCATATTCATATACATATAGGTCTTAGGGTATAGAGGATATTTGCATACGACGATGGAACCGTCTCTATGGTTCATGAATGCAGATCAATCGATCGATTGAGGGAATTTGCTGGCGACGGTAGCTGCACATTGTCGCTATGGCAAATCCATCCAGCTGGGCATCATCACACGTCCTTCCTCTTGCTAACCAAAATGTATCTTGTCGATATTGACCGTGAGGATACGATTAAATAGCTGTTTCAGGTGCGAAATGGTTTCACCATAGTTTAGAGGATGTTGTCGAGATCAACATTCCTAAGCGTTAACACCCACTGGAGACAGAAGCATCGGAAGCTTCTACACAATTCTGATGATTGGGTTCAGTCAAACTTTTGTAACAAGTCAAAGGTTTTCGTCCAGAAAAACGCAAACGTAATCAACTCCTTTTTATAGATAACAATTTTTTGTTTCGAAACCTGGCATTTATTTTGTTTAAGAATCGCATAAAATTGAGATTTCAGGGGCTCAAATTATTCGACTATTTGTCGACTGTCCCAGACACATAACGATTTTGGAAATTCCGCAATCGCATCACTCCTCGAGTTTATGGCTCCATAGAAAATATCCAGCAAAAATGTAACTGAATAATTATCGACGTAAACGTTTCCGGCACTATTGGAAAAGAAGAATTCTTCGTCCATAATTTCAGCCACGTTATAATTATTTTCATCAATGTTCAAAATGACTAGATATAATTTAAGGAAGAAACGCAGCTACCGTGCTAGTCATAAAAAGATTTGACCAAATTTGACTTTAGTAGTAATCGATCTTCCAATATCACATCTCGTTCACTTGCTATCATATCTGTCAAATTTCAAATTTCGCGCACATTTAACCTCAAATACGTAACGTTGCTACATTTTAGGGAGAGTCGAAAAATAAAATGCACTGCAAGTGCTTTTCATAGTTTTTATCATTCCCCTTACAAGTCACCTTTGAACGTTTTTAAGCGTGGTAAATGATTATGAGGATTTAATCTCTCTGATGTTGAATTTTCATTTCAATCTATCCATCAATTATGGAGATATGAAGAATAATGTAGAGCCTATTCCGTGACTTCCCATAAGAGGCCACGTTAAATTGGTTGTTAAGGCTTATCAAATATTTCCAAATATCTCGCGTAAAAACCCACTTCAGCCGACAAAAATTGGTACGAGTTATTTTTACATCATTATCTAACTTTCTGCCAAATTTGAGATTTTCCTTTTCATTAATTCTATTTCCTGCGTTACTTCCTTAATTGGCATCAAATCAATCACAATTACTAAGATATTCGAATATACGAATGTGTGATGTTTGAGTACAGAGGTCAAAGATCGCTTTCCTCTTGTCCCGTCATCCACGCGAAAGGTTTGCATTTGCCGAGAGTGTGCAAAAGACGATGCAGTAAAATGCACCTTCGACGGAAGGATCCGACCACACCCAAACCTTTACTCCCTGTTTTATGACTCCCACGGTAATCCTATGTATATATTGAATCCAGGGAGTGGCGTCGAAGCGAAGATAAAAGGGGCCAGTAGATAGGAGAAAAGAGACCTTTACTCTTTCCCTCGTGTTTTTCCTTTTTTTCAACGATTCAGTTGGAATGCGGGTTACGTGGCTCACGACTCGGAGATTTCAAACAGTAAATTTACGCATTCATACGTATATTTACTGTGACAATTCAATATGAGGGTGGAATTTAGATGCTGAATTTCATTCGAGGGACGAATTTTGCGCAAAACTGAAATTGAAAAAAAAAAATTACTCTCAAAGTGTGTATTTAAAAAATCATGAGACTTTTTCCAGTATTTTTTGAGAATCTTTTAATTTGCGTCAGCGCAGCAGTTTTTATCGAAGAATCGAAACTTTTCACTGAGTAATTAATGCGTCGATGCTTACGGGCGGTCTCTATTTAGCTGAGAAAATCCATTAACTCCGGACGGTTTAATTTCTCGAGAACACTACGCGCTCAACAGTCGTTCCACACCGTCCGAATATTTTTTCTCACGTACGACCCCGCTTAGTCGCCAAGTACACTGCGGCACTGCGCAATTTTCATACACGCATCAACTTCTCTACTAATCGGACCAAATTTGATTTCAACGGCGCTGCATTCTGGGCAAATATAATTAAAAAGAAATCAACAGCAGCCTCCGTCATCAAAGTTAATCATTTTCATTTTTTTTAATCTTTTTCCTTTGACATCAAGAAAAATGCAACCGGAAGTTAAATCCGGTGGCGTACCCAATTTTTTAATGTTACACAAGCAAACGCAAATCTCAAAAAAAAGTTGAAAAATATTGAATCGGCGCCTTTTCAGAGAAAAATCGTTCAGGGTTGTTAAAATTTTTTTTTTTTTTTCGAAGAAATGATTTTTTGTTTTCGTTTTACTTGGAGGCTCTAATTAGTTGTGTCCGACGGTAAAAAAAAGGCTATGGGAATGGTTGAATATGAAAACTCAATAAAAGATATTCTACGCAGTTTCAACGAACTTATTTCTGTCCCAAGGGCAAGGGAAATCACGAAGGAGGGCATATCGAGCAAATAGTGGAAAAAAGAATTCACTTGCTTGCTTGGAATCCCAATGATTTTTTTCTGAAGCTAATGGAGACGATGAAAGGTTATTTTCTGGGAAAATGGCAGAAGCTAATTGAGAAAGATACTCTGGTTTTGCAGGTTGTGCACGTACCGTGAGGATCACTAAAGGGTCTTGAAACGTATTAGTCTCAATTACAAATTTCTCTCTTACTCCGTTTATCTCAAAATTTTGCGTATGTCAGAAACTGGCAAAACCTGAAACTGACGAGACTAACGGAGAGGTCTGCTAATTAAGTTGAGCGCTTCTCTCGCTGATCGAAAGTTAAAGTGATTTTAATGTCGTTACGTAGGTTAGGGGAAAACGAGGTTGAGCACGGATGCCATTTCAGCCTGACTTGTCCGTTAGTGTGATTCCCCATGCCCATTTCTCGCCATTTATTTGGACATCATCAAACAAGGAAACTTATTGTTATTATTGTTTACTTATTACGTCCATGAAGTTTTACCAAGTATCAATTGTTTTTGGAATCGTCGTACTCGCGCCTTAAAAACTACTTCACTTATAGACTTGATTCGATTACAGACCACTCAGTAACTTGGCTTGTTACGATCTCTCCCAGCTTCATTGTTCACCATCTATACAAGCATATACGCAGCACGAATGAAACTTTCGAGTGAAGAATCCAGTATCGTCGGGAACTTTTTTTTTTCCCTCTTTTTTCAACTATAATTTTATCAGAGGATTTCGATCGAATTTTCTACTTTTCTGGTGTGTCAGTCACGATAATACAGGCGCACTTATGTGGTTCGGAGACGAGGAACACTATTGAATGATCCTGGAGTAATGAACGAATTTTTTATGTGAGCAGAAGGCGATAAAGGCGGTATGAATTGGCAAAATTGCTAAAGGTGTTAATAGGCGTTTGAATCGTTCAATCAGTTCCGCACACTCGTTATTATGGGAAAAATCTAATTAATTAAATCGCATGAAAGCTTAGTGATCGATTCAAATTAAATGAGATTTTGGGATCAATCGGTGACGCAATTACTTATCAACCGCACACTTGTTCCCCGTTTAGTCTGTGAGAATGTAAACACAATCTGCGGAAACTTTTGTCACATTGATGATGAAAATCCCAGAATTTCGATTTTTTTTTTACGTAAAAAAAGTTAAAATACGTGCACGCTAGCTCGATAATTAATTGACGAATAATTGTAAAGTCTGATTGCAGTTTACGACTGTGCTGCAATAAACCAAGGCGGAAGAAAAATTGGAGCCGGATAATCGGTGAGGCAAATCCCTATCCATTTACAAAACACTTTTATCGACCCTTTTGCTGTTCAGAGTTTCCGTATGTTCCTTCAGCTTTGTATACGATGTAAGTGTATTTTTCCCCAATATTTCCTCTCTTTTTTCCCTCCCTTCGCAACGATCGCGACGTGCACATAAGGATGAAATTGGTGTATCGACTATGAGGAAAAAGAAAAGGACGTAACTTGCGCGATTCGGTACAGAAATCGATGGAGGTTTCGACTCGTAAATCTGTTCTGCTTGTAAATATTGGTTTTCCCCTTACAGGCATGTTTCATCCTTACGTTCCCAAGTACGATTCGATCCCTCGCGCACTTTTCCTTCAATACCGCTATTGTGTGATAAAAGAGGTTGGGTACGGCCTCATCGATTTTTAACACTTTTCTCCCGACTGGAGACACACTTTGCCATCGCTTACAATTCGATTCTCATTTTGACTCAATGACTTAGTCCCTCCGTAGACACACATGGGTCTGGGGTGCCCATCCAATTCAGCGAATGGTGGGAATTTATCGTTTTTCGTATCGATCAAGGAAGTAACGCAGGCAATAGAATTAATGGACAGAAAAATTTCAAATTTGGCAGAAAGTTAGATAATGATGTGAAAATAACTCGGACCAATTTTTGTGGGCTGAAGTGGGTTTTTACGTGAGATATTTGGAAATATTTGACAAGCCTTGACAACCAATTTAACATGGCCTCTTATGGGCAGTCACGGAATAGGCTGTACATTATTCTTCATATCTCCGTAATTGATGGATAGATTGAAATGAAAATTAAACATCAGAGAGGTTAAATCCTCATAATCATTTACCACGCTTAAAAACGTTCAAAGGTGACTTGTAAGGGGAATGATAAAAACTATAAAAAGCACTTGCAGTGGATTTTATTATTCGACTCTCCCTAAAATATAGCAACGTCACGTATTCGAGGTTAAATGTGCGCGAAATTTGAAATTTGACAGATATAATAGCGAGTCAACGAAATGTGACATTGGAAGATCGATTACTACTAAAGTGAAATTTGGTCAAATCTTTTTGTGACTAGCTCGGTAGCTGCGTTTCTTCCTTAACGTGTAACAATAAAAATGAGATTTTTTTAAATATGTAAAAGAAACCACCGAACAGTCATAGAAATGTTAATTATTTTTGATACGTCCAGGAGGCTTGTGGCCAAACGTCTGTTGCCAAACTGATAGACGAGATGAAAATTCATGCCCTGGACCTGCTGCCGAAAAAGAGACGAGGGGTGGTAACGCGTATAACGCGAGCACTCCGATGGAAAAGCATGGTGAACTCCCTCAAAGAGGTTAAAACGTTCCTCCCACATGCCCATCATGGCTCCCATAGAGATGGTTGTAACGCGACCTCGAATCCCTTCACTGCCCTATATCCTCCTTCGTGATCAATGTTTTTATACTGTGCTCCATAAAACGTTGAGCTTTGAAAGAGTCTCTGCGACCATTTTTCATGCAGACCTCACTCAATCAACGATTCCCTTTGGCCCTCACTTTTTTACCGTCGAAATACTTCAACTTTGTCATCATGATTTTTCTCTCGAATCAATGTCTTTCGTCGATTCAAAGGCATTCAATCAAAATTCAATTTGGGCAGGGAGGGTCTCATCGTTTGCCGATAAGCATCGATGAATCGAAATTGCTCACACTCAAATCTGAAATGAAACCGAAACCCGTAACTACCTCGTAATTTGTTTTTTTTTTCTAAATATTTTTAAATTCTCAAATTTTCACCAAAACGTTTTCATGTTTATTTTTATTTAAAATGGACTCGACTTTGTTTGAACAATCGAATAGTCTCAGATTTTCAAACGCTCCGACGAAGTCACTCACGGAGCAATGATCAATACACAAAAATATTTTTTTTTGCGAACTCGCTCAATTTTTGGTAGGACTGGAACTTTTTTAGCAAGTCGTATAGAAATTATGAATTCGTGCGATTGCTCGAACAGTAAACTGCGGGAGTGTGACTCCCGAAATCAATCAATCAATCTCGCAGCGAATAATCCTTCGGCTTGGACTATTAAGAAAATCTCGGAGTATAAATCATCGAGTTCCCGAAATTTACGGTTGACTGTATTGGCAACTTGAAAATTCTTTTTAAAGAGAACGGAATTTACGTTCAAGTCCAGAGCGATAGAGCGAGCAGTAAAAAGGTAACAGTGAACCACGGTCAGATTTTTATCTCAACCCGTTTCCCATGTGAGCAGTTTGAAAACTGAGAATCATGAGGAAATCGTTGTGTTCAAGAATATATAGAAAAATGCGGCAAAGCTCGCGTTGGTATTTTTTTCTTTCAGAATTTGGTGTCGACTTGCTGACGCGTCTCTCTATATAAAAAAAATAAAAAGATTTATCAATAAAATAATATCGTACAGCAAAAACGACAGGGATCCGTGGTTGATGGGTAGCTTCAGCGAGCATCAAAGTCACGGAGCCTCAGGCGAGGTCAATAACTGATTGAGTGGACGTTTTGCCATCCAGGAACTTGCCTATCAATCTTCAAACGAGAGGCACGTTTCTGCGTTTTTTATGGACCTGAAGACCAACTGAAAATCAGCAAATGGAGTTGCTACTATCAGCAGAATTTTTCATAGTTTTTCGAAGTCTTTCCGAGCAAATGCAACAAAGCGGTGACTTTGGAAAGGCTGCACGGAGAAAACGGATTCGTTTTGTTGAGTAAGAAATAAAATGTTTTGGAAAAATGTTCTTTGCGAATTTTGAGAAGCAAAAGAATCGTAGCAACAATTGCACAACAGCATAGTATTTTTTAACACTTACAATTTTTCTTAGCATGAATTATAAACAGTTCTATATGAATAAGAAACAGTAATGCGCGCGTTAATGAATTTCAGGATTGTTTTCATGAACAATTTACTATGTCAGATAAGAATTCAGTTATGAGTGAGAATATCTCAAATTTTAAACGTCGACATAGTAAAATTCTGTTATCCCAATAGGAATATATATCGAACATGTGTGAAATTTTATCACACGTATTGTTTTGTTTACCATGACCATTGCGATTTTCTTTAATTGCTATGCTAAATTGTAAAATCGGTTTTAATCTGATGATCACGTTTTACAATGCTGTTTAGAAAGATTTGTCCCACTGCCATTCGAGATATTGCTGTAATTTCCGAACTGTCCTCAAAATACTATAATTTTCAACAATAAGTAACTGGATTCCTAGTATATTTCTTAATCATTTTCGACTTCGTTTTCTCCGTGTGCGTAAGAGCGACACTTTGAGGATTGAGGTCTAACAAAACAGATCCAGGGTCCGTGAAACGGAAACGCAGTGAGAGGATGATCGAGTAGAAGGAGAAAAAAATAAATAAAAAAATAAAAACCCTAGAAAAAGTAGAATTTTTTTTTATGGAGATCATTTTTCTTGATATTCATCTTTCAGAGGATTGATTTGTTCCCAAAAGACGATCGCTTGTCATGCAAATAAACGATGTCACAGTCAGAAAGCAGAAACTGAAGAATTCGATCGAACCCAATGCAAACACGAGCGGAATGCCAGAATAAAATCCAGCCTCACATTCATAATCGTTATTTGTCTCGAACTAACAAACATAGAAAAATATACGAATATCTATTTATATTAATATTTATTGCACGTATAAACATTATACCAAAAGGATCCTCTCCATCTTTCAGGATAATGTCACCCCGTAAACCGTATAATAGAAACGTGTATATTTATCTCGTATATACTCTATAAATGTACGCTTGCCACTCACTTGGAGTGCCGTTGGGGCGACGTTGAAAAATTGTATTGTCCCAAGAGGCGAGGAAAATCCGACCTATGAAGAAATCGTCATAACACGCAAGCAGAAGAAGAAAGATACGGAAAGACATGTCGTTGAGGTACGTGTGCCTTGAGAAGAGAAATAGTCTGAGGAGGTAGAATAATGCAAAAGTAAGGCAAAGTGGAAATACGTTTGTAATTTATACATTGCAAATGTTTTTGCGAGGTGTTTTTTGGCCGGTCGCTTTTCAATTCCAAACTTTTTCCACGGGCCAAATCGTCTTCATACGACGCAGTCCAGAATGTCAGTAAAAAAAAGTTGAATGTTTTGAAGCCGTTGTGACATTGCACGAAGCAATTTCAACAAAACTTTGACAACGTATGAAAAATCTTTATTTCTTGCTAAGAAAACTCCACTTTTGATGTTTTGCCTCGAAAGTCATAAACGCGTGACATAAAACATCCATCTGGATCCCCTGAAACCATGTGATGATCCTGTTTCCAGGGAGCATCAACTTTTTGCAATGTTGATCCGGACCCAGCATCCTTGGAAGTCTTTGACTCGAAATTTCATTCGCAACGAAAAACAAACTCTTTGACATTGTTTTGTTTGTGTGGAAACTACTGGATGTCATTCGTGTCACTGAGTAGTGTCTCTCGTTAATTTTGATGATTCCTGCAAAGTCGTGCTCGCAGTGGGATTACAGCTTTTTTTGATGTTCTTTAAAGAAAAATGTTCACACTGCTGCTGTAGGGCTTTTCGGGAATGATATTATTGTGTAGTATTTATGCACAACGCGGGGGCGTGTACGGTTCATTATGCATGGACGTCGTTTCCATTCTATACGCTCGTTTGCAGAGTATACACTGGGAATTTTTTTTTATCGATGAAAACCCCATAAATTCGGAGGAAAAATGGGTTAAATGGGCTTTGTTTGATACGAGGATCGATGGTTGTGGTGCACGGCATTTGTTCGGACATTCCACTGCCCCGAAAATGCGAAAGAATTCTGGGAATGTCTTGCAGTCCATTCTGCTTCTATCTATTTCGTTTTTTTCTATTTTTTGCCTTGTTTTACGCTCACCGAGCCTTACCGAGCACTGCGGAGAAGTTTTAGATTTGCGGAATTCGGAGTAAAAGGCAAACCGAGAAATACGAATAGAATTTTCGTTGTGTGCAACTTTTCACGGGCCCTGTGAAAATTTCTCTGCCTGCGCGACAACAAAAGCGCCTGAAAAGGATAATCATAATTGTAAATTCAATGAATTTACAATTATGATTAACATAGCACGCCCGGGTGACACCGAGCAAAGGGATTAAAGCTTTGCATAGAGTTTTGTTGGAGTTTTGAATCAAGCAGCATTTATGAAATGCAATTTTCTCAGTTGAATTCGCTTCGGAACGCAGTGCACGTTCCAAAACATAATTATTTGCGGATTTTGATGCTCCCAGGTTGCTTGCTAGAGAGAAAAGTTATTGGTTCACGAACAAGAATAATCGCAGACCGTTCCGGTCGATTTGTGATCCTTCACCGGATACATATGTATATTTATATACCTCCGTGTGTATCCATGGGAGGAAAGGTCGAGGAAGTAAAAGGGAAGCCTTGCATCAACAGGATTGAACGGAAGTACGTCAGTTTCGCGAAGCTCAGTGCTTGCATTGAATCGAATGCTTTTCACGTGACGTTTCAATACTCTGGGTACATAAATATATCGATCCTCATGCCATATGATAACAAAAATTGTCTCATCATATTGTCACGAAATGAAATCGTGGAAAATAGTTATCAATTGCGTCAGAGTTTAATCAGAAACTCAAATTCAACGTAATTTCGATCGTCTCTAATGACGTTGGACAAGAAATGGCGGCGGTTGGTAATTCAATTTGATTTTTCACTCGGACGAGATTTTTTTTTGCACCTTCGGGGAAAAAAAAGATTTTATCGAAAAAATGTTGAAATTTCGGGTTGATGAAAATATTTGTCAGCTGCAATGTAAAAAGAAATTTGAAATGCAATTTTTTTTCCGCATTTCTCGCCTTCTCAGCCGATTAAAAAGTGACGTCGTAGAGAAAAAATCGGGGCATATTTTTCACGCGCTAGAAGCGTTGGACGCTGTTTCGTGATTTTAAAATGGAATATAAAATCTGCTTTCCGTCGGTACATTGGAAATTCCTCTGGCGTCGACGTTTTTTTTTCCTGTTTGCGACTCATCAAGAGCGAATGTGAGCTGTCATCGATATTCCGCTAGACCAGCCAACATTGCGTGATATAAAGAATAACTCCAGTCATTATTTTATTCGATCTCCGATATCGACATCCACGATATATGAGAATCGTGAAAAAGTTATGACAAAGTTGCAATTTCACGCGATACCCACGAACTTTTGGCGGAAATGGAGAAATGGAAAGATTCACGCTTTTTATTAGAATCCCTTAGTAGACACACTGTAATTAGCGCACCTCTCTAGACACACATGGGTCTGGGGAGTCCTACCGATTTTTTACTGCACTTGGTAGCGTTTAAAAAATCTAAAAAAATTCAGGAAAGTAGTTTTGGATCTATGGAAAAAAAGCCTGTACCGAGTGATAGATAACATTTTTTAAAAATTGTTGTTATTTAATGGTAATCGATACGAAAAACTACAAATTGCCACCATTTGCTGAAGGGGCTTGACACCCCAAACCCATAGTGCAGAAGAAGAATGTACGATTTCGTAGCCTTGAACTTAAACTACACGGAGAAAACGGATTCGTTTTGTTTAGTAAGAAATAAAATGTTTTGGGAAAATGTCCTATACGAAGTTCAAGAAGCAAAAGAATCGTAGCACCAATTGCAAAACAGCATAGTATTTTTTAACACTTACAATTTTTCTTAGCATGAATTATAAACAGTTCTATATGAATAAGAAAGAGTAATGCGCGCGATAATGAATTTCAGGTTGGTTTCCATGAACAATTCACTATGTCAGATAAGAATTTAGTTATGAGTGAGAATATCTCAAATTTTAAACGTCGACATAGTAAAATTCTATTATCCCATTATGAATATATATCGAACATGTGTGAAATTTTATCACACGTATTGTTATGTTTACCATGACCATTACGATTTTCTTCAATTGCTATGCTAAATTGTAAAATCGGTTTTAATCCGATGATCACGTTTTACTATGCTGTTTAGAACGATTTATCGCACTGCCATTCGAGATATTGCTGTAATTTCCGAACTGTCCTCAAAATACTATAATTTTCAATAATTCCTTAATAATTTTCGACTTTGTTTTCTCCATACAGTGAACAATATTGTAAAATGTCTGAGTGTCATAATATTTAAAAATGAAGATTTTATTCACCCTCGGAACTTTGCGTTATTTTACTGCTCCAGCTACGGTAAATGTATGGGTTTTTTTTCACTATCTACATGGAGAGAATTTTACTTTCATATCGATCACTCTCGGTTTGGCGAGATATTCAGTTTTCGGTTGACAGACGCTCGCATCGCTACGGAGAAGAGAGCACACACGGCACCAGCACAATACGAAAGGTTCATAGTCGATTCAGCGCTAACAAAAAACTCGAGTATATTCCAGAGAGCTCGTGAGGCAACTGGATTGAATTTCAAGAGATCTTCAGTCTACTATAACCGCGATATTGACTACGTATATAGGTAATCGTCGATCTACCGAACGTTGACAGACTTTGAGAAGCTGCTTTGATTTATTTCATATCTTGTCGATATATTGCAGTCAATTCCATTCCTAGACCAACATTTGCGACCTTTAATTTTCATCACTTGACATCTTACAATAACATTTGACGTGTCAATCGATTTTATGATGAAATTACAAAGAAGCCTAAAGAGCATTATTGTACGACTCAAAATGCTTCAAGTTTTCGAAGCTTTTGAAATCCTGAGTATGAAGATTCATGCATTACGAATAAGAATTCAAATTTTCTTTTAATTGTTCTCAAGCAACTTCCGGCGCTTTCAGGATTGAAATAACTTTGTTCGCAAGTCATTAGAATTAACTTTTGAATCTGTTGTCCTCAACTCCTCGTTCTCCTTGGGCTTCTCATTCGCGTTTATAGATCAAGGAGAACTGAGAGTTTCGTATGGAACAAACTTTGTGTACTCGGTTAACATTTTTGGAGAATGTTTTTCACCGTGTGTGAGTTCTCATGCTAAATTTTTCGCTTTGATCCACGGAGATCCCGGTACAGCGAAAAACTCAGCGTAACATTTGATAGTAAATTGAGCACGTGCCAACATGCACATTATGCAAATTAGAGAATCATGTGACCGGACCAAATATTCAAGAATTAGTAAACGACCATAAGCCATTATTGCACTTGATTGGGATCAAATAATTAGTGCTCCGGGATGGAATCGCAAGAAACGACTCTCAATGCGCCACGTGCGTAATGCAATCGTTCGAGAAAAAATAATTGCATGAAAATATGTTTATTCCCCCGATTCTGTTCTCAAACTATAATTTCTTGATTCCAATTCTGTTTGTTGAAGCCTCCCTGGACATAGTACAATTTGCGCACCTCCTCATATGGACACACATGGGTCTGGGGCGTCCTATCGTTTTTAACTGTACTTGGCCTCGTTTAAAAAATCTAAAAAAAATCAGGAAACTAGTTTTGGATCTATAGAAAAAGAGGCTGCACTGGGTGATGCACGGAGAAAACGAAGTCGAAAATTATTAAGAAATATACGAGGAATCGAGTTACTTATTGTTGAAAATTATAGTATTTTGAGGACAGTTCGGAAATTACAGCAATATTTCGAATGGCAGTGCGACAAATCGTTCTAAACAGCATAGTAAAACGTGATCATCAGATTAAAACCGATTTTACAATCTAGCATAGCAATTAAAGAAAATCGCAATGGGCATGGTAAACAAAACGATACGTGTGATAAAATTTCACTCATGTTCGATATATATTCATATTGGAATAATAGAATTTTACTATGTCGACGTTTAAAATTTGAGATATTCTCACTCATAACTGAATTCTTATCTGACATAGTGAATTGTTCATGAAAACAAACCTGAAATTCATTATCGCGCGCATTACTGTTTCTTATTCATATAGAACTGGTTATAATTGATGCTAAGAAAAATTGTAAGTGTTAAAAAATACTATGCTGTTTTGCAATTGGTGCTACGATTCTTTTGCTCCTTAAACTTCGTATAGGACATTTTCCCAAAACATTTTATTTCTTACTAAAAACGAATCCGTTTTCTCTGTGTGGGTAAAAATGATTTTTTATCATTGTTATCTAATGGTAAACGATACGAAAAACGAGTTATTCACGACATTCGCTGAATGAGCTCTAAACTCCAGAGTGTCTACGGAGGGTTAAGATAAATAGAAACGGAAAAACAAGTAGAATCTCTTGGTGAAAGGTTGACAAGCAAAGGGGACTAGAGAAAGTAATCGTGGGCGAAGGCTCTTGAACTAAACATTCATGCACTTTCATATTATTCAGGAGGGTTGTTGCTCGAGGCAAAGAATCGTCGCAATGCGGTTTCGTAGTGTCCTGCTGACGATAACGTTACAGCGAGCGATCATGAGCTTTCTACCATGTATTTTAGTGACCGCACGTGTCCTAGAACTACCACAAGAGAATGCAGAATGTAGCCATCCAGGCTGTAACAATATATAGCTACTACTTTCCAGTCCGGATCCTCGCGAGCTTCTATTCTCTCCTCTGAAGAGCGTGTTCAAACGGATGAGTGCACAAACTCCAACGGGATAGATATACATGTATGAAATTTTCAGGAGACAAAGCGAAACGCTTTTTAGCTGTGAAAGTTTCCGGAAAATTGAATAAATGGCACGCAGTTAGTCCGGGAAAGCCGAAAATTTAATCGTCCACGAAAGCATGTTCGTCATTTTATTTCAAAGTGCCATCCAGCATTTAATTACAAAGCTCTAATTTTTTTTTCCTGTTGATGACTCTTCGACTTTGCAGGCAAAATTAAGAAACGGTTTTACAACACGCAATAAACTTGTATTTCTTATCCCCCTTTTTTCGCACACTCTTTGACCACCAACTACGTGCTTTCTTGCTCCTTCGAACCCTCCAGAACATTAAACGTTCATCCAATCCCAACTAAGGACTTGCCACCATGCTACGTGAGCTTTTGCACTTTCTGTTTTTCCTCCACACACCACTTCCGCTTTCTATCCTTATACTAATTCTCTCAGGCGTTATCTTATTCGCAGCGGCGTTCACACCTTCCGCTCACGTTTCCTTACGGTTTACGAAGGATCGAGCACACTCCCCCACATTCTTTCGATCGAGAGAGGGTGCGAAATAAAACAATCTGGAGTTTCGAGGGTTCAGTTTGTTAGAATTCTCCGATAACGAATATCGTCAAAAATTCAAGAGCCAAAAACGCGGAGCTTGGAAAAACGATCGTACTATTTGGTTAATTTAAAAAACTGTCGAGCTGGAAAATTACAGTACGACTAGAAAACCCCGTTGAAAGGAGAAATGCTTAAAAAAGATGGAAAAGAATTCACGTTACCCTTCATAAAACACTGCCGAATGGGCTCGTTATTCTATACATTGCGACCCACGCAACCCGCGACGAGCATGGGGTGCATAGAGCATGAAAGAGCAGTCACAGATCTTTATGAAGCCAGGAACGTCGTTTGGATTTGAATTGCCAGTCGCATATGACGAGTTTTCTTTCATTTCGCATCCTCCTGCATATTCTTAAAAATGGCCATAGATTCCTGTGGATATATGAAGCGGCTGCGACGAGCCAACGAACGAAGAAAATATCAGAAAAGTGACAATTTTCCATTTTTGTAAAAATAAAAAAAAAGAACGAACGAAAATTGTCTTTTAGCAACTTCATGTGAAATAGTTTTGTGTTTTCCGACCCACTAAACAATTAAGAACGAAATCTTCGTCTTTTTTCTCCGGTCTGACGCGAACTCTCTGTTTCTACTTCTACTCTGGGATTATTACTGGATCGATCGATCCTCTCCGAGTACCGATCGTTCGTCGCTATAGAAAGGTTTTTCTATTTCCTAACAATTATAGGAATACTGGCAAACCATCGGCTCATGGAGTTTTATTTCCAGCTCGTTTCGTCGTTTCATTATGGCGCTGCTACTCACACTGAAGAAACGTCATCGCCTTTCATATCGTTTTGGGTAAGCAATAGGTCGAATTCCACATGCAATGCAATGGAACAAATGGGACAACTGTTATTGAAAACGTTTTGAAAGCATGTGGTGAATTCAACGATCACAGTGTTATTTAGAATCCATCTCAAGGTCATGCAACGGTCGTCTCGATAAACGGTAGGGTGCTCATGATAATAAAAACAAAAGTACCATTTCTCGAGCGTGTATTATGCAAATGACGACAAAATTCGTTTGAGGAAGAAACGCAGCTACCGTGCTAGTCATAAAAAGATTTTACCAAATTCGACTTTAGTAGTAATCGATCTTCCAATGTCACATTTCGTTAACTTGCTATTATATCTGTCAAATTTCAAATTTCGCGCACATTTAACCTCGAATACGTGACGTTGCTATATTTTAGGGAGAGTCGAAAAATAAAATCCACTGCAATTGCTTTTCATAGTTTTTATCACTCCCCTTAAAAGTCACCTTTGAACGTTTTTGAGCGTGGTAAAGGATTATGAGGATTTAATCTCTCTGATGTTTAATTTTTATTTCAATCTATCCATCAATCACGGAGATATGAAGAATAATGTACAGCCTATTCCGTGACTTTCCATAAGAGGCCATGTTGAATTGGTTGTCAAGGCTTGTCAAATATTTCCAAATATCTCGCGTAAAAACCCACCTCAGCCCACAAAAATTGATACGAGTTATTTTTACATCATTATCTAACTTTCTGCCGAATTTGAGATTTTTCTCTCCATTAATTCTATTTCCTGCGTTACTTCCTTAAAATATTAAGTACCCCTCCTTTTTTTCGGTTTTCTAATCTGAACAAGTTTCATCCAGAAATATGAAGAATTATGGAATAAATTCCATACTTGCGATCAAGATCGAGACTATATTCCGTGATGGTTCCATCACGGAACCATTAATCACCCTAATGGATCGGAAAAATTACATGAAACTAATCAGAAACTATTTCCGCTTCTGATACTCGCTTCGAAAAGTGATCAATCTTGAAAGTGAACCTTGAAAGAAAGGGAACATAAGTTGAAAAATATTTTCTACGAAGCCATGAAGAAAAGAGTGTCCGAGTATGGCAATACGTGATTCCGCATAAAAGTCCGACGGAGTAATTTGTTGCTCTTTAGTTCCTCATACGTTAGAGGAATTATCGAACATTTTTCTTCGACATATAACTCGAACTTTGATGTGCGGCTCGTATTTCTGTCAATTTGCAGTTAATTCGTCTGGTCGGAAAACTCGCGGCAAACAATAACAAAAAGGCCAACAAATACGTTGCGATGTTTTTGCTACAAAAAAGCAATGATTGTGTCGGTTCACCAGAGAAAAATTTTGAATTGAATTGATAATCAATTTACCTTTCATTCACATCGTATCGGGAATGACGCGGGCAACAAAAACGCGGGAAGATGGCAATGACGAAGTCATGTTTGACACTTTTTTCAAATCATTTAATTTTACACGTACGTTGCGCAATTGACTCGAAGTTTCCCTGGCACGATTCAGATGCCCCGCGTCACAGAATTATTTTTTCGATCGTCCGACCATTGACAATATCAATAAGAATAATTCGTTGGAATCAAAATAGAAGATTATGGGCCACGGTGACGGGATCGTTGAAACATTCCTCATTAAAAAAGGGCAGTTGATCTAGATGTGAAATTCTTGGAAAATAGTCGTTAATAGGGATCGTGTTTTCATCGGAGATTCAGCCACTTGCAACTCCATCCTCTCGCATTTCAATCGTCTACGCTCTACGTCGAATTGTTGTCCTACTTTAACTGCGTAAACTTTCTATCCAACGTAAAAAAAGTTGAGTTTTTATCGAAGCCCAAAGGATCGCACGGAATGGTAATTCGTTTGAGAATATATGTCAGAAGTAGTTCTATCTTTTTCCATCATCTCTTGTTCTTTCACGAGCTCTCTTACCCATAAAACTTCCAAATGTTTCCAAACATTTCAACCCTCTGGTAATATATACGACCCAGACGAATTTTAATTACTATTTACGTTCGTTTATCGAGGTTATATATCTTCAACTTTTTCTCTTTTCATTTTCCCACCCTCTCTCAGTTTCCACACTACCCTGAAGTTTCGTTATTACCTCCTTCCGTTTTTTTTTTTTACGAATCAAGTTCACGAAAACATCCTCTGAAGCATTGTGGCATGGCCGAATTTTTCGCAACTAACAATCGGAAACTAAACGAAGAAATCGTTCACTCGGTTTTTTCTGTTCTTTTCGAGTTTTCATTATTTTTCATTCAAGGACGTATAAAGTACAACTTTTCGATGAATTTTAACAATCCCCGAGAACATTGTTCGAGTGATTAAAAGAGATTAAGGAGGTTCTGTTTTGGCGCAGGAAATAACGATTCAAGTGAGGCACAAGAGGCACAATTCCCAAGAAAAAATGACGATCTGCTTTTCGTTTAGCAAGCGATCCATCGCCAAACTCCTAAAAGCCGAGCATTCTATTGATTCCAACTAGAAATATCTCCACCAAACATTCGTTGACCCCACTATTTTTTGTTTGATTCGGAACCCTTGGAGTTTTTTTTTATAAATTGAGATTTTAATACGCGTTTTATCTAATCGCGAAGTATTTTTAATATTTTTCTGATTTCATAAGGGTAAGAAATTTCCGTGAAGCCAATGTTGAATCAAGTGACTTTCGACTTGGAAAATATTTAGTAAAACTTGGTTGACCTAGGATGATTTTGAAAGAGATTAAAGTTTGCTGCCTGAATAACAACATATTTCGTTTTCAGATTTTAATCTAATTATCGCTCTACGAACGGAACCTCCTTGAACCAGCAAATGGGAAAAACTTGTACAAAAGATTCAAAGTATCATCATTTTTTTAGCCCTTTTTCTCAGCATCCTATTCTGTCACTTTCGCTTGTCTCTTGGCTCATTTAATCTGCTCTCCAAACAGATGATACAAGAGAGTTGACCCTCCGTAGACACACATGGGTCTGGGCTGTCAAACCCATTCAGGGTATGGCGAGAATTTCTCGTTATTCGTATCGATTACCATTCAATAACAATAATAAAAAAGAATTTTTATCCATCACCCAGTGCAGCCTCTCTTTTTACAGATTCAAAACAACTTTCCTGAACATTTTCAGATTTTTTAAACGAGTCCATGTACAGTAAAAAAACAGTAGGACATCCGAGACCCATGTGTGTCTAGGGAGGTGCGCTAATTGTAGTCTAGCTACGAAGCGTTAAATTTGATCAGGACTAAAATTAGTAGGAGCTTTTTTGCTCCTTTTCTCAACAGAGAACAAAAGTTGATTAAAAAAAAAAGTGTATGCACCTTCCGTTGATAAATAATTCCAATCTCGGAAATACGAAACTTAATAATTCAGCGTATTCAGAGCATAAAATCTGGGGAAGGCGAGATCGTTTTAATGTATAGTCCGCGCTTACTGCATAAAATACTAACAATGATGTATTGTCAATGCAAAGACCCTTGCACGATCAAGAGGATTTTCCTTGTTTCCTCAAACCTTTCACTATGGCCACTTTTCACATTATATAAAGTCGCTTATATACATTTATATTGATATTTATATATGTATGAGGATATCATTAAACTATTGGGCTTGCATATTGTTGACTATGGTTTTGAAATGCTTTGAATGCTTACCTGTACGTAATGAAGGCAAAAACAAGAGCGACGAGGGAGAGACTACCACCCAGGACGACAATGAGACTGAGTACACCATCCTGATCAAGGTTGGCCGCAAGCCCGGTTGATATGCCGTTTGATAAAGCACCGTGCTGCTTGGGAAAGCCATGGATTGATCCGGTATAAAGAGTATCCATGATGAACGAGTTGCTGTGTGTTTTATTCCTGAAGCTCCGTCTTCCTTGGCCGTTCTGTTGAAGTGGTTACTTTTATTTTCTACCTCGTTGATCCTCTCGAGTCCCTCGACGCACTCGATCTCAGTTCACGTCGAGCATCTGAAATTCAACATAAATTTTATCTAAAGAAATAAGTCCAGCATAAAAAGTCTCCATCATAATATTTTGTTGTTATCAAATCAGCGAGACGAATTTCGTCCAATGTGAGGCTGCGCAGCGGGAGGAATTTTTTTGCTCGTGCGAATATATGTGCGTAAAACGGTCAAATCCGCATCCTCTGACGTCAAAATCCCGGCCCTACCGTTCTTTTTTTGTTTAATCTCTCATACAAATATATCAAACTTGGTTAACGAAGAGAATCAGCTGTTGAATGAATGCAGCCTGAAGAACGTGCTTTATCTACCTCACTGCAGCCTGGCGGAAAGTTTCTGTGGCTTTTCGGAATTTCATTTTGATCCCCGGCTTCCGGCGTTCATGCAAATCGACCATTGTCTCGTGTTCGGGCTGAGGAAGCCAATCTTCATGAGAGATGTACCGTCCGCCAACAGGCCGATCAAAATCCTCATTTCACATAGCATATCATTTCAAATGATCAATCCTTCATTATAATTTAATCGATTTTTTTAAATCTGTTACTTCACGGAAAATTGATCATAACCATTTACCACAAGGAGAGAATATTTCATCAAAATTTACTATTTTATTATAATTCCCTCGTACCAAGTCGTCCCCCTGAGAAATTTTAGCAAAAACATAGTAATTTTTCATTCTTTTTCTATCGATTGCAGAAATTATGACATTTTTCGCTCTTTATCAGACGCAAATTCACTATTGTTTTGCTAACATTTCTTAGAGGGACGACATGGTACCAGGGAACTATAATAACATAGTAATCTTTAATGTAATTGAATCAATTTGATTAATTAATCAAATTATAAATTAAAAAATTATTATAGACAATTTTGAATTAAATTTTGATTGAAATTAAAATTCAATTAATTAATAAAACTGAATGTAATTTAAAAAATGTAAAAATAATGTAATGGCTTTGATGTATAATCCCCGTGTAAACTTGATGCTGTCATGTATATACTTTGTACGATCAGAGATGCGATATAAAAGACCCCCCCCCCCCTCCTTTTTTTTTAACTGGATAGAAAAAAATCATTTAATCAAGAAAATTGAGTAAAGTTTGATTCGAAACTTAACGGATTGTGGAGTTCGATCATCGTACCAAGCAGAATCAGGTCCTATTATGGAACGAACAATCCATTTTAGACATAAAAAAAGTTGTTTTATTCCGCTGATGGCAGGCGCACGTACTTGTGCTAAATTCACCGTATCTCATTTTACGTCATTCTCACTTTGTTTCTCTATTTCTTTTCGACTGCATTTCCGTTCGTTCGGATTTAGTCCGACTTTTTTCTGGGGTAGGTTTATTTTCCAACAATCGACTGGATTCGCTGTCGAGAGCGAGGGTCTCGTTAACCTTTCGGTCAACTTGCAGGACCTGGTGAGTTCGAGTGGATTCGAGCAAACTTCCGATTATGATGCTCAATCTCAATGGGCAGTGAAAAAGGAGGGAATTACGTCGCTGCATCCGAATCTAATAATCTACGAGCAGAGAGGCATTTGGAAAAGCGTCGGCTATAAGTTACGATTTAGTGTGTTCAGTGTGTTTGGTATGAAAACGTGAGGGAGCATTTTGGGGAAAGTCTCTAATGCTGATAGACGTTTTTCGGAAGAAGGTATTAAAATATATGGCACAGAGGATGGTAATGGAATATGTCGTATGGATGAAGTGATAGTGTGAATTATTATCCGCTGGGCTCACGAGGTATTGACGATTCCTCGGTCGATCAAGAATATCTGTAGAATTCTAGACATTCTGGAAAATCTATAGAGTGATCTGTTTCAGTAATCATCTTATTACATCTTCCTGCAATTACTTCAACCTGCTTAAAGGAAATCTTCTGGTGCAAAAAAAATCTATGATCCTTAATTACTTAAGAAATTTGATATACGAAGAACAAGGATTCGTTTCGTTTAGTAAAGGAAAAAATTTTTTGGGAAAATGAATATGAAGGTTAAGAAGCAAAAGAATCGTAGCACCAATTGCAAAACAGCATAGTATTTTTTAACACTTACAATTTTTCTTAGCATGAATTATAAACAGTTCTATATGAATAAGAAACAGTAATGCGCGCGATAATGAATTTCAGGTTTGTTTTCATGAACAATTTACTGTGTCAGACAAGAATTCAGTTAGGAGTGAGAATATCTCAAATTTTAAACGTCGACATAGTAAAATTCTGTTATCCCAATAGGAATATATATCGAACATGTGTGAAATTTTATCACACGTATTGTTTTGTTTACCATGACCATTGCGATTTTCTTTAATTGCTATGCTCAATTGTAAAATCGGTTTTAATCTGATGATCACGTTTTACTATGCTGTTTAGAACGATTTGTCGCACTGCCATTCGAGATATTGCTGTAATTCCCGAACTATCCTCAAAATACTATAATTTTTAACAATAAGTAACTGGATTTCTAGTATATTCCTTAATAATTTTCGACTTCGTTTTCTCCGTGTACGCCATTCTAGTGTTAAACTCGAACGACTGAAATCAAGGCTTTTCCGCCTGAGATCGAGATGAGCCGAGTCAAGACATGATATATATTTCTCACCCTTGACACCGAAGATCTTTTCGAAGGAATAGACTGTGAACCAATCAGTGAACTCGTGCGAAGGTCTATCTGCCACCATTTTCGAAAATTTCATGCTATTGTCGGTCGTATTCTTACTTGCACATGCACATAGACTTATGTATACACATGTATATGTTACGCTGCCATCTCCACGAGCATCCTTCCATCTGAGAACTCGTTGCAGACTAGAGCTAATTGCTTTTACCACTAATCGAAATTTACGAGAGTCTACACGTGGTTCTCATGTTCTGGGTCTGTTTCTCTCTCTCTCTTTCCCTTTTGCGCTCATTTCCTTTGCCTGTCTGTGTCTCTCTTTCTCTTTTTTCACCCCCTAACGTTTCCCTTTTCCTTCGCATGTTCTCTGTGTGCTACTTCACAGCGTAGCTATATATATTCCAGTGTAGAAAAGCATCCCTGCAGTAGATAGCAAAGCACAGAGAAAGCGCTACGATCCACGTTGTTCCTGACAATACTGATGGGAATTACGGGGAACAGAACGAAATATTTTCATATCAGAGTGAAAAAGAAAATTTAATTAAACCACCGTCGCGTCGGCTAAATAGTGCGCTCGATATGAGAATGTCAAATTCCTCTCCACATGTCACTAACAAATTCCCATGAGACGAGAGATTTTTGTGGTTTTTCTGTTTGTCTTTTCGTACAATTTTGATATTGTGTTGAAACGTTTTTTACAGGCATTCGATGCAAAATCATTGTCAGGGACGTTTATGTTTTGATTTCTGCGGAATCTTTTAATGATCCAAAATTTCTAGATTTTTCTGTCCAACTGACGAAATTTGGCCCATAAATATAATCACGGGACAAGCATTCGAGAACCGAGTTGTAGTTGAGCGAAAATTGTTGAAGGAATATTCGCAAGATGTAAAAGACGGAGAATGAAAAGAAACTGAAAAAAATTATCATGGAGTATAGTGCGGCGGCACAACCTTGGGAGCAGTGTCGGATCGAGCACTTTGTCGGTCCCTCTTTGAGGTAATGCAAGATAACGTGAAGGTAAATGCGAAGGTGGCGTTGACTCTCATCCACTTCGGTTTCGCTGCTGGCAGTAGATTGTGGATAGGACATACGAGGGCATATTCCACAGGATGGGTAGTCAGAAACCAGGGGGTTGGGTTATATATTCTTGAAGTAACAGCTTCTAGTATGCACGCGCTGTTCACCAGTCAACCGGCAGGATATATTGGTGGAAAGATCTGTATCGACTTCTGATACCCTCAAAAGCGTAATGTACGTTGTTCTGAACGTTGAGTATGTGCAATACCAAATTTTACGTGCGTGTCGCTCGTGCTCGCCAGCTCAAGAAGTAGAAAGCCTCCATATGAAGCTTAACAAAATTTTCATTCGCTGTGACTTTTTTTTCTTCTATTCATCATTTTACAAAATGTCAAGACAAGGAATAAGATATCCAAAATTTATTTCTATCTTTTTTGAACCATTGAATGAAAAAAATTTGGTCGACAATTGAAATTTCATCTTTGAGGAGCCGCCATTTTATCAAAATTTGATATTTCAACTATTCCTCCGATTAATACCTGGTTTCATCTATCCACTCAACAAATCTCTTTGGTTTTTTTATTTCAGCTGATCCAAACCGGAGATTTCTTGCTCACCGCAAAACGCCTTTTTTTTAGAGAACACACAGGAGATCAACTGCAGGAGCTATATGAAGTTATATTTTTGAAAATAAAAAATGGCGATAGAGAGTTGAAAGTTGACACTACATTTGATTCCTTCGCCTTTTATTCATCAAATGAAATCCCTATCCAGAAAAAATTCGTAAAAAAAAACAAGTTTTTTTTTGGTCTTCCAACTGTATATAACTAATTCTTGATCTAGGAACCGAATTATATTTATAAATGACGAAAACTAATGCATTTTTTGTCTTTTCGTAAACAACGTGATGTAAACTGAGAAAAGTAATTGATGTCTGCAGAATTTTTGCAACAGAACGCAAGTCCTTCACGGACGTTGGTAAACATGTTGAAAATAAGGCAGGAAGTAATGAAAATGTAGAAGCAGGAAAAGTAGTAAAAAGGGGTAAAGAAAGGAAGAGTAACTACTGTAAAATAAAACTTGGAGATAGAAAGAATTGTAATAAAGTACAGTCTCGTCGAAATGAAAAGAGCTTCAGAGTGGCAAGTAATTTGCATTTTATTTCGTGACCTTTGACTTTGGTATGTATCTTTGTGAGCATACGTTGTATAACACCATGAACATTTCTCTGCTTCATGGTCGGCCCTCCTTTGGCCTCAGAGCGTGCAAAGCTAAGATGGGCTCGCCCCTCTCCCTTGGACTCATGACAATGGGATGATTTTCAGTTACGAGTAGAAGAAGAGAATATGCGTGGAGGAGTGACGACTTCCGGCCACATGACGGATGCTTTTACATAATATATTACATATCCACAAACACACATGCAGTGTCTACCGACGACAGAAGGAAAATAACCATCGCTCGTATCTCATGCGTTTTTTTTTCATTTCAGTTCGTCCTTGGCAAGACGCAAAAGAGACGCTCATCGAACATCGTTTTTTCGCATTCAAAAAGCTCTTTGACATCGTCCTTGTTGACGCTCAGAAACAGGAAAAATCAATCGTCCTTAGACATACTGGAATTATCGCATCTCCCTAGAGTCTAGGGAGTCCGACCGTTTTCACTGTACTCGGACGCGTTTAAAAAATGTGAAAAAATTCAGGAATTTAGAAATTTTTTCTATTGTCGTTAGTGAATTGTAATTGATACGAAAATGGAGAAATTCGAGCTATTCACTGAATGGGCTGGACACCTCAGACCCATGTGTGCCTACTGAGGGTCGAAGATATTGATTTTTTTAGCGTGATACCAAAAAACAAAAGATAAACTCGAAAAAGTCAACAAGTTCAACGAACGGGGATCATCGTCAAAAGAAAGGACAGCTTGTCATATTTATACGATTTCAATGAGAAGCATTTCTACTCAAAAAGATGACAAAGGCTCCGACCGTTGAAAAAAAAAATGGATAATCGAAATTTGGCACGAATTCGAGGTAAAATATTTTGCTCAACAGAGACTCTGATTAAAAATTTTGTTCACCAATAAAAACTTCTACCGCCTCACAGTTCCATTAAACAATAATATAGAAAACCTGAAAACTAACTTGGAATTAGTTTTTCTTGCCAATATATGCCTGATAATAGCCAGAACAAAAATGTAATCATTTATCTGAATATTCCTGCGATAGATAAATCAAAGAGACATTTAATCGAACTTGGAAAGTGAAAGGTCGGGAATTTATTGGCTTAGTGCGGAATAACCTATATATTCGGAAATTCCAACAGGGTCAACTAGGATCGATCCTGCTGCTACCACAACTTCGCGATCTATATCATATCCATACTATTTATTTTTTCCGTCGTTCCCCTAATAACCCCCTCCCCGTTCCCACATTTAGTGTCACTGCTCTAGATCCTTTCAGGTACGTTGCGTTGCCTTGTAGACGCGTTTCGATATTGTTTACTTGCACGCGATGCCAGACACATATACACACAGTGGTCAATAAATTCAGGATCGATATTACTCGTAGACCCGCCATTGGTGTAATTGTATTGGTGCATTCTTTTCACACATGCGACTTCTACAACTGCGTCCGTTCAGATGTTCATCAGAAAATCACATCAACGAAAATCCGAGGATTATTCAAAGCAGCGAAGCGTTGATAACGGGCTCTCGTGTGCGTCAAAATGGGAATAAAACTTGGTCGGATTGTACGAAATATACTGAGACGCTACACGGAGAAAACGAAGTCGAAAATTATTAAGAAATATACTAGGAATCCAGTTACTTATTGCTGAAAATTCTAGTATTTTAAGGACAGTTCGGAAATTACGGCAATATCTCGAATGGCAGTGCGACAAATCGTTCTAAACAGCATAGTAAAACGTCATCATCAGATTAAAACCGATTTTACAATTTAGCATAGCAATTAAAGAAAATCGAAATGTTCATGGTAAACAAAACAATACGTGTGATAAAATTTCACACATGTTCGATATATATTCATATTGGGATATAGAATTTTACTATGTCGACGTTTAAAATTTGAGATATTCTCACTCATAACTGAATTCTTATCTGACGTAGCAAATTGTTCATGAAAACAAACCTGAAATTCATTATCGCGCGCATTACTGTTTCTTATTCATATAGAACTGTTTATAATTCATGCTAAGAAAAATTGTAAGTGTTAAAAAATACTATGCTGTTTTGCAATTGGTGCTACGATTCTTTTGCTTCTTGAACTTCGTATAGGACATTTTCCCAAAACATTTCATTTCTTACTAAACAAAACGAATCCGTTTTCTCCGTGTATTTGCATTTTCATCCCTTTACCTAAAGTCGATCTAGCACGTGTCTCGATGTATATGAACGTACCGGCATTTCGGGAAAATTCAATGGTAAAAAGTCCTCACGAAAATTCGTTCAAATAAATTCAACGATCTAAATTGATCGCGAAGTAAATTGAAAACACTAGAAATTTGTTTAGACCCTTCGTCGAGTTCAACAGAAAATGGAAAAAAGTTTCATTCGTGTGAAAACTATTTCTTCACGTTCCAATAAATTTAAATCATGTGGCGATCGCTGTGCGAAGAGCTTCGAGTCGAAAAGATTTTATTAAAATTATTTACACCTGTACAAGTTTATATTGCTCGATAGTCGCAGCTTCAAGATAAAAAAGGAGGAGCGATAAAAATGAAATAGTTTCAAAAGAACGGTCTCAGTCCCGGAGACGAAGGAACGTAAAAAATCTTTTCGACGATAAGAAAATATTCATTTTTGTTTTCTATAACGGGAATATTTGAACGATCATACAAATTGTACAAGAAACAGGTCAAGAATAAAGAAAATCTTACCATAAAATTACTAAAATCGATGTCACGTTGCGATAGACAGTCTCCCATTTCACATGTTGGCGTCGGATCCGATTCGATCGTGTGAAACTACTTGGTCGTTGCGTTTCTTTCTCTACTCGCAATTCGAATTCGGTAGAAATTGTCTGACGGGTAGAGATCCTCTTGATAAATATATACAGCTAATGGCCTCGCGATCTGCAGCGATCAGTTCAAACTGTCGTTTGGCTCGTGACCCGATTGGAATTCGAGTAGGACTTGAATAGGTATTCAAAACTATCGGAGGTTTCGTTACTTCCGGTCGCATAGTTTTCAATGTCGACTTATTGTATTTTTTCAAGTGTTTATTTTTTGTTTAATTATTATAATTAAGTGATTGTTTATTTTTCGAACTTTTCATTGTGAATTTTTCATCAGCTTTTTTTCATTGTTGCATTATTGTTGTTCCGATATTTATGTTTGCATGGTGGATTGAAAAAAAATTGATTAGCAATCGAAAAGATTTGGATAGTTTAGTTTTTTATACGTTTTTTTAGTTCAGATCGTAACAATGAAAAACTTTTCGTTTAAAATGTCCGGTGAAGCGTTTTTCATGTCGGAAAAATTAATCACAACCGTGTCGAGTTCTAATTTGGTCGGAGATCAAAGACAATACGTTTCGAACGAAATGCAGTTTCTCACGGTCGCTGTTTTTACGTGAAAATTATTAGTGTGTGGGCGCAGAGAAATTTCTATATGTTTTTCGATACACGCTGCCGTGCCCGTAGGGTTGCGGATCGCGACTGAAAGCGGCGGGCTTTCGCTGGAGAAGCGAACGAATGAAGACCACGCTATCCGTACGTCCGCGCATGTTCGTTGCTCTTCACAACTCCGCGAGACCAACGTGCACGCGGTTACTTTCCATCTCACTACACGTCCATCTCTTTTTTTTCTCGTGACCTGTGTGTCATGTGGTGCACGGCAAAAAGCCGAGGGTTTTTCACATTTTTCCTCCAACCCCCGACTCAGGAAACTATCAGCACAGCCTCGAGATCGACCTGAGAACGTGTACAACAAATTTTTCCATCGGTTTTTCGTTTTTTGCTCATTAGTCGTGGTACTTCATTTTTTGTTTCCTATAGAAACAATTTTATGCTCTTATGATACTCTGATCGACATCGTATGATATGATGGATCGAGACCAATCACAATCTTTGATTGAATCGACACACTCGTTCAAGTATGCTGATGACTTTGGTACATAGTTTTTCAGTAAACTCATCGGCATGCATTGCTCTTTATTTCCATAAAATACTCAACTCTGATTCACCATTTTTTTTCCACGTTTATCGTCTCCGCAAGTTTTGATTGCTAATCCCCTTCACGGGGGAAAAGCCCGGACGAGTACAATCGTATGATAAATTTTTTGACTAAATTAAAAAAAAGTTGACGTTAGTAAAGCAGAACATTGATTCTCGCGGAGACGC
The DNA here is from genome assembly GCA_037043255.1 of Diadegma fenestrale. Classification (NCBI taxonomy): domain Eukaryota; kingdom Metazoa; phylum Arthropoda; class Insecta; order Hymenoptera; family Ichneumonidae; genus Diadegma; species Diadegma fenestrale. The sequence continues at coordinate 40,320,011 of CM073309.1, forward strand.
TACGGAGTCTCAAGAAAAGAAAGTGGAAAACGGAAAGTGGACTAACTCCATGGCGTGATCCCGAAGTTTGCATCGTTGGAATGCAACGAAATTCTTTTATTTCTTCAGCAGAGCCAATTATTATTATTCAATATTTGGTGCGGCCAATAAAAAGTTTCTCTCGTGCGGCTAAAAAACTCAATCGTTTCAAAAAATTGCCACGATTTTCAAAAATCAATAAATAACCAATAGAAAAAATGTTTTTTGTTGAATCTCGACGTTGCAAACTTCAGAGTCATCTCCATGGCGGTAATAGAAACTTTTCATGGGAATCGCGGTCTTGATGGGAATCGAGAGCCCTGCTCTGATCGTTACTAATTGCACGTTTCCCATAATTTTGCCTGTACAAAGTATTTTTTCAGCAATTACGACATCAATCGTGATGATTCATGGCTCAATCAACGGGGACCAAAGTAATTAGTCTGCAGTTCGATTTTCAGATCGTGACATTACTCCTGGGCTCCGTAATTGAAGAAAATGCTTATCCCTACCACCGAATTTGCTCTATATTTAGAGATAATCCGCTATCGGCCCCAGAGTCTCAGGCGAGCAGACGACGCTGTCAAAGGTACTTGGCCCGCAACTCTACCGAGACTTCAGATAATAAATAGATATATGCGCGTGTGTATATCGATGTGGACGTGCTTTATCGAAATACGTGAAGAAGCATAATCTGACGTGCAATATCACCGACAACCAGGGTTGTCTTGTTCAGGCTGAATGGTGTGTCTCGAGGCTGCATTTGAACTGCCTGTAACGACGTAGCAGACACGATAAGTTCACCAGATAACAAAATAAAATGCTCTCCACTGAAATTTGCTGATTGATTCTGCATTTAATTAGTTCAAACGTATTGCTCTACACGGAGAAAACGAAGTCGAAAATTATTAAGGAATATTCTAGGAATTCAGTTACTTATTGTTGAAAATTATAGTATTTTGAGGACAGTTCGGAAATTACAGCAATATCTCGAATGGCAGTGCGACAAATCGTTCTAAACAGCATAGTAAAAAGTGATCATCAGATTAAAACCGATTTTACAATTTAGCATAGCAATTGAAGAAAATCGCAATGGTCATGGTAAACAAAACAATACGTGTGATAAAATTTCACACATGTTCGATATATATTCATATTGGGATAATAGAATTTTACTATGTCGACGTTTAAAATTTGAGATATTCTCACTCGTAACTGAATTTTTACCTGACATAGTAAATTGTTCATGAAAACAAGCCTGAAATTCATTATCGCGCGCATTACTGTTTCTTATTCATATAGAACTGGTTATAAATGATGCTAAGAAAAATTGTAAGTGTTAAAAAATACTATGCTGTTTTGCAATTGGTGCTACGATTCCTTTGCTTCTCAACCTTCATAGAGGACAGTTTCCCAAAACATTTGATTTCTTACTAAACAAAACGCTGGCAGAAAAATTCGCGCCGAGAGTCTGCAATTTCTGCGAAGTATTTTTGTTATTTATCCAATTAATCTGGTTAATTGTTCCTGATCGTGTCCCCGAGCCCCGGGCTAGTTGGCGTCTTGAGAAACTCCGGAAAATAAACTTCCGTTGAGCGATTGATATGCAAACCGTCGCACGGTTAAGCGGTCACTCGCAGCCAAGTATTTACTTCGTTGGAAATTGCCTAACTTTGTTGTTCAACGAAATTAATCGCCGACGCCGTGCACTCATCGCTGTTGTCTCGTAGAAAAATTCGTGTTTGTAGGAATGAAATGGGATGAATTACTCGATAACTTCACCACGAAGTAAATAACTCGAGATAACTCACGCAGTCGGATCAATTGAGTTATCACGAAATGATCGATTCAGTTTAAAAAGTGTGGGAGTGGATAAACAACTCAGGAGTCATGCAATTTCACGTTTCACTGTAGTCTCGAATAGCTGTTATTAATCCCAGAGAGAAAAACAGTTATAATTCCAACCCTTTGGACCGTCTAATCCCCTTGATTCGTTCCACTTGGCGATACGCGAAAATCTCCGTTTTTGTGCGGTGCTGTTGACGCCTACACACAATTCTCTCGAGCTCTGAGCTGCTGCTCGTTCAACCACTATATTTCGTTGAATCCCGTCTCATTCCATACTACCTCGTTATTCTTATCACCAGACCGTCAGCAGCATCCCTAGGTTATTCTTAGTTCCAGATGTATGATTACATTCACCCAAGTATATTCCTCCAATTCAGAATAATCACGACCATCTTAATTCAGCCTTTACGCAGATTGCGAATTGGACCTTCAATATTCAAACTTATAAGACGAAGAGGTTATAATTAACGTTACCAACTTATTGATGTTGCAGGATTACGTAGAAAATGATTTATTTATAATGCCTTCTCGGACCAGAGAATCTTAAGGAAGAAACGCAGCTACCGAGCTAGTCATAAAAAGATTTGACCAAATTTGACTTTAGTAGTAATCGATCTTTCAATGTCACATTTCGTTGACTTGCTATTATATCTGTCAAATTTCAATTTCGCGCACATTTAACCTCGAATATGTGACGTTGCTATATTTTAGGGAGAGTCGAAAAATAAAATCCACTGCAAGTGCTTTTTATAGTTTTTATCATTCCCCTTGCAAGTCACCTTTGAACGTTCTTAAGCGTGGTACATGATTATGAGGTTTTAATCTCTCTGATGTTTAATTTTTATTTCAATCTATCCATCAATTTCGGAGACATGAAGAATAATGTACAGCCTATTCCGTGACTTCCCATAAGAGGCCATGTTAAATTGGTTGTCAAGGCTTGTCAAATATTTACAAATATCTTGCGTAAAAACCCACCTTAGCCCACAAAAATTGGTACGAGTTATTTTGACATCATTATCTAACTTTCTGCCAAATTTGAGATTTTTCTGTCCATTAATTCTATTTCCTGCGGTACTTTCTTAATTCTCTGGTTCAGCATACATGGGTCTGGGGTGTCCAGCCCATTCGGTGAATGGCGAGAATTCCTCGGTTTTCGTATATCGATTACCATTAAATATCGATAATAATAAAGAATTTTTATCTATGCCTCAGAGGAGGCTCTTATGCTATAGATCCAAAACTACTTTCCTGAATTTTTACAGATTTTCTTAACGAGTCCAACTACAGTAAAAAAACGGTAAGACGCCTCAGACCCGGGTGTGTCTAGGGAGGTGCGCTAATTGTAGTGTGTCTACGGAGGATAAAAAATTAGCGCATATTACGCGAGCTGCTGTAAACATAGCAAGATATCTTCTTTCCCCGAACTTGATGAAGTGTAATTCTTGACATGTACCGAACATGGAGTGAAAAAATAGGAAAGAAGGCATCAGGCCATTAATCCATCTTATCGTAAGGTCTCCTCCTTATTTTCTTTTCCCCCGAACCTTTCCAAAGAAGTTAAATTAAGGCAAAAACGCCCATAATCGAAGAACCCTCGTCACGCTGGGCCTTGTAAAAACACTATGCAGCGAGATCGTCGCATCATTCCTGCTGGTTAACGACTTTTCTATCACGGTGATTGAGCCATGAGAAAATTGACGTCCCACGTGGCAAGAGCAAATATAGACCCGAAGACTTTGGACACTTGTCATAATTGTAATTCGATTATCAATTATTCATAATAAATGAGAATTCGCAACAAATGCTATAAAATTCCGCGGTATCAATGGGAATTGACGCACTTGTCGATGGACATTTTAATACATTAGACATCGCATGATATAATTCGGGAAATGATATCCAATTGTTTATCTACCTACAGTGGCGAATTGGCTCTCACGCCCTGAACAATTAATTAATCGGGAAATATAATCGTGCGGTTATCCTCTGGATTTCCTGTAATCACCAATCGTGTATATCTGATTTTCAATCCCACGTCATATAGACAGGAAAACGTTTATGTTTGTATCTATGGCGTGCTGTATCGAGGATTAGTTGGACTCGTCAATGCTCGTGAATTCGAGTCTCTTGTGAGAGTCGATGCTCTGGGAACTGCATACGTGTGATTTCATATTGACACACGTTTATATCCGTTAAATCTGTATGATTGAAACTCGATCTGAAACCTGCATTCATCATTTGTTATTCATTTAACAATGCTCCAAATGATATCGAGTATTCCCAGCTAAATTGATGGCTGATATTAATTCTATGTAGAGTGACCAGATTTAAACGTACAATCCATTATGGCTATCGATTTGTTTTGTATACATACAATTCTGTCATCAAGAGGGTTTTATTGCTATAGATTTTAGCAATTGAAAGCCTTTCCCATCAACTGGACCAAGGTTTGCGTTAAAAAACTTCCGGATTGAAATCGAGCATTCCCCGTTGATGGCAGATTCATGGTTAAAGAGGAATTTGGTGCTACAAGTTCTGTACCAATTATGCATATCAATGAATGCCGCGGATGTGAAATGCTGTGAGGCACAAATGCCCTTAATTAATCTTGGTCCGTTCAGTCTTTCATCAGGCTTTCTGGCAAATCCTTTTCTCAATTATCGCATTCGTTGATTCTTGTATATCCGCTTTTTGTGGGATTCGATTTTAAGGATTGAAAAAAAAATCTCGAAAAATAATCATCTCGCAACGAATAATGACGACAGCGAGGAGCTCGCGCAGAAGTGGAAACCCTTACAAATATTATCTTTTCTCTGCGAGACTTTTACATCTCTGAAAAAGCACTTTCACCCGCCTCATCTGCTTTTCTGCCGAATGGCTAACGATGTCGGTCGAGTGGCGTCGTCAACTTTATAACTCTATTTTATATCGCGGTTTTGTGTCGACGACGCGGACTGACGTGGAATTCAACGCTTTCTCAGGCTTAAATATTCACCCTGAATATTTTTCGCTGCTTTTGACTTACTTTTTTTTCAGCCATACGTTGTTTTTATCGAAATCGGCGAACACACACATACACGGAGAGAATATTACATTAAAAATTACTATGTTTTTATAGTTTCCTGGTATCATGTCGTCTCTCTAAAAAATTTTAGCATAGACATGGTAAATTTTCATCTGCAAAAGGGCGAAAAATGTCATAAATTCCGCGATTTCGATAGTTTAACAAAGGGGGGGGGGGGGGTGGGGACCATTTATATCGAATCTCTGATCGAACAAATTATACATGACAGCATCAAGTTCACATGGAGAGGATATTACATTAAAAATTACAATGTTTTTATAATTTCCTGGCCCCATGTCGTCTCCCTCAAAAATTTTAGCAAAAACATGGTAAATTTTCATTTGAAAAAGGGCGAAAAATGTCATAATTCCCGCGATTTCGATAGAAAAAGAATGTGGAAAGAAAAACTACTATGTTTTTGCTCAAATTTCTCAGAGGGACGACTTGCTACCAAGGAACTATAACGACATAGTAAATTTTGATGTAATATCCTCTCCGTGTATTTGAAAGTATTTTACGTGGAATTTTGCTTGATTTGACAATAATTATTATTATTCCATGTTGACACTGTTTATTTTTGCAGTTTTCGATCTCCTTGCAGCCGGATCATCGTGCCATCTACCAACAGGATTGCGATGTTCGAAGGGATGCCTTTCGGGGTTGCACTTTTCCTACGGATCGTATAGGCGTTCAGCCCCCGGAAGGATTCCGTGGAATTCGACTGAAGGTGAGACCGGATTTTGCGGTAAAACAGGACATCGGTATGGCAGCGATTCTGTTATTTCGATCTCAACGGACATACCGAATGCGCTACCAAGTTTATTCCACTTTAGTTAACTAATTAAGGTATTCGTTTGTCCGGCAGAGGGCAGTGTACGGTATCGTAATTTCGTCGTTTGGTGTAAAACTTTTTCGGAAAATGATTCGACCAGACTCTGCCACCTGACGCCTCTGCTCATGTTGAACTTTCTAAATATTGTTTACTTTCGTGCGATTAAGTCTCCCACGAGTCTACACGTTGCGAACGTATACGAACATCTGTCAAAAAATAGTCAATATGAAGAATATATAGGGTGGATGAACGGAGAAAAGAATTTTGTTGAGTTAACCGAACTTTTTTCGATCCAACAAATGGCACGGTTGAATACGTCCAAAGAAATATTTTGGTGTTTAAAAAATAATTTAGTTGTACTGATTAGTTGATAGATTAAATCAAGCAACTAATCAGTATTATTTATTTTTCAATCAACAAAATATTTCTTCGGAAGTATTTAACCGTGCCATTTGTTGGATCAACAAAATTTTTTTCTCAGTGTGGGCAAGGAATGCATTTTCGGAATCGATTTACTGAAATGGAGTGCACCACCGAACAATTTCATTTTGACACCGTACACCACCGTACAACGTCTGGAAGATGTTAATAAAAAAGAAATCAATATCGTTAACATCAAGGGGCTTACTCAGGTGGTAACTCTCGAATTTTTTTTTTCTGTAAAGGTAGTGCACGGGTGAAGGATATGATTACAACACTTTGAAGCACTGACGAACCCTCAAGCAATATAGAAAAAAAGAAAATCGATATCGAGGTGATAACGCGAGGGAAATTACATTAAGGTGATCGTATCCTTCGGCAGGAAAATGGGTTGGAGAAATTCACAATTGTCCGATTCGTTAGAATGTATTTGTAGGGTTCTCAGGTATTTTTACGAAAATTGGTGCGTTGTAAAAACACGTCGCATTTAGGGGATTCTCTTATCCAATCGAACACCATCACTGAAAAGAAAATTTTGTTGAAAAAGATCGATATTTTGTTGGATACGTTTAACTAAACGTTTTTTCGAAAAATCACGAAAATTTTGTCATTTTAGCAAAAAACATTCTGGAAAATCTTTTCGAAAAGTAAATTTTTGTCATTACAATCGTAAATTTTGCCGACAGTTCCGTTACAAATGAAAAATATTATCGAAATAACGAAAATTTTGAAATTATCACAAAATATTCAGTTCGCTGTATTCAACAAAATATCGACGTTTATTGACAAAATTGAATTTTCAGTGATCGAACGGCTGTACCAGTCGAAAAAGCAGTAAAGGGAAAAGAATAAAGTTAAATTTAGGATAAAAAAAGTCAATAGTTTTTCGAATAATCATTTTTATTTTGATCCTTATCGATATTAAATAACGTAATTACGGTAGGGTATATATTTTACATGGAAAATTGTAATTACACCCTCCGAACGCACATATAAGTCATACCAAAATTCTGATCTGACGGAACTACATTTGAAATTCGTCTCGTTCGTCGTTATTCGTGATCGCTGTCGTTTATATATCGCTTTACACTTTTTCCCACACGTTTTATTTTCTCAACATATTTTAGTCATACATGGCAATCAGAAGGAAGGAATATACACCACATAACTTAGCCACAATTAAGAGAAATGACAAATTGCCTGTATGTTCGTTATTAACTTTCTTATGGCTGCTCAAGTTTTTTTTTCTTCAGCATCGATTTCCATTAATAAAACTTCTGTTTATTATTGATGGCATCTCGAGTAACGCTTAATTACACAATAATACTATGTAGTATGCATAGCGCAATAACGCGAACCACAGCAAGTTGAAAACACAAGTTTATTTCTTTGTCCTTTATTATATTCGATACACAGGATTTTTCCGAGAGCTTTTCGTGCCAGGATCATAGAATGCCCCTAGGAAAAAACACAAATTTCAAATTATTTTGCCTTTGATAAAAAATTATATTCCAAGCGTATGAAAAGCCCATTAAAAAAATATTTTCACGAGTGTATTTTGCTGGTACAAATAAAATATTCATAATATAATCCAGAACACAGCGAAACGATTTAATTTGGAATAAGAAAAAAAATCCTCGGTAAATATTTACAAGTGGTCGTTTTGCTAAAAACGAGCCCAAATTTCTAGACGATCAATTTCGAGAGTGGGAAAGGTAAAAAAAAATAAAATAAAATGTGAAAAAATCGAGAATTTGTTATAGTCATGTAAAAAAAAAAAAAAATTTGGACCCGTTTTTCGCAAATGCTCCAATTGTTGAAAATCAGAAAATAGATTCATTGAATTTAGAAAATTGTGAAGTTTGAATGAATTTTCGTTATGCTCGGAATATATTTTTGATGTAACGCGAAATATATTTGGAATTGTGATTTTCCCAAAAGGCTTATTTCGGTGAGACTTGCTCGCCGAACTATCATCTTGTATACTCACATTATATATAACATATGTATGTATACATAGACGTAATGTGTCTGTGTAAACATACGTATATATATAGGCCTTTTCCTCCTATCTAAGAATTTGAAAGTCTAACTAAAAAAGCATAGAGTTAAATGCCACTGTGTCGAAATGTTTGAATCGTTTGTCATTGTTTTTAGATGTTCCTCATTTGTTATTCGTGTATTTTAATATAATGTATTTTTAAAGATTATAACTCTTTCATTGAATGTTCAATCTTCTCGTATATGGTCGATCGCTCGTTCTCTAATTTCACATATATTGGCCAAGAAACTTTAGACTATAGAAGATTTCATTAATATTAAATTAATTTATCTCACTCTCGACTCTCGTTTGTTCTCACTGCGTATCTTCCACCGAGATTAGTGCATTTTCCCCATTTTTCCAAGCAGTTGTGGTGGGTTGTTCGTTTTTTTGCTTCCCTTCGTCTAGATTTCGTAAATTTTGTTCTTACCTAATTGTTTATGGAAATCAATAAATAGTATGCATGACGTTCCAATCGAGGAATTATTTGTGCCACGTAATGGAGGGGAAATAATATTTTTTCATCTTCGTCTTACATGGCGAGGTCGGTTAATAGAATTTTTAATAGATTGGCTTTTTTTTCGTTCGCTTTTTCCATCTCATTGCTCACTGTCAAACAACTTTCAATTTGAACCAATTGATTCTAAGATTATTCTAGCGTCTGGGGCACAGGCACTGTTCTCTCACACAGTAATATTATTTTTTCATCTATTTTCATTTCAATTCGTATTTCGCAACTATTTATTCTTTTCTGCTTTTTTGCTTTTCTATACCGCTGTGTTACGAGTCATGAAAATATTATTTGCAAGTTCATCAGTTCATCGTCTCAGATATGTGCACGTGGATTGCTGTTAACAATCCTGGATCACAAATATATATTAATTTATATATATGTTTCATATTGATAATGCTTGTTTTGTTATTTTTTATCATATACAGTTTATTTTTCTCTATACTCGTTTCTGCTTGTCAGAAATTAATCCGTCTAAACTTTGTTTCCTGGAGAATGATTTATAAAGACAAACAAGTGTTCATGGGACACTTTAGGCCAAAATGACTTAAATGACGTCCATGATCTGGGACACGTTCAACGATTCACGAATTACTGAGGAGCATCCGAATCATTTTTTAATGTAATCCCATCGGCAAACAAATTTTCAAATCAAGATGAAAAAAATGAAAGTTCTTCAAGAATGACAGAGGGAAATTGTCAACCAATCACAAAGACGTGAGTTTTTTTTCGTCTTTCATCGTCATAACGGACCATGTGTTGGAGAAAATCTGGCGCCAATCCCAGGAGACGAGAACTTTTGAATGGCCCTAGCGGTTCAGGTCACGGTCACGTTCCGGAGTAAACGTTTTAGTTAATTTTTCAGAAACTTTTTTAAGACTTTGGGAATAATTCGACAACGGCAACGTTTAAAAATCATTGAAATCTGAAAGCGACTGTATAATTTAGTTCTCAATGAACGTTTAAGGTAGTACATCCCGGACAGTTCAACGCAAAAGTGAACATCATTTTAGTGTCTTGAATAACCGATTTCTTTTGGAAATACATTAATTGAAACGTTATTAACAGCCCCGCGCAAAATTAAATATAATTTTAGAACCTTGAATAACTGATTTCTGTTTGGAAATCCATAAATTAAACCATTATTAGTTTTCTGTAATCGAAAACTTTTGCACACGCTTGTACACTGTCTTCACCAACACTTAGAAACTTTGTGTGTATGTTGCCTACTTGGATGGGTCGGCCGTGAAAACCCGTTCGGCCGGCCACATTTCAGCGTGTTTTCCAAACTTTGCAAATTCACATTTCCGAAAGTTTGTGGTAAAATGTGACCCTTTATTTTTTTTTTATAATCCTGAAGTACTTGTTTGTGACTTCCTAGTTTTTTATCGTTTTCTGTCTCAGTGTTTTTTAACTACAAATTCATCTATGAGAAATCGTGTCAAGTGCCCTATGCGAAGCGTGTTAAAAAAGCCATTTTCAATTGCAAATATCTCCGTAACGAGATGGTCATTGAAGGTAAAATTTCACCAACTTGTACTGGATGTCGTAAACAATATTCGAGTGAAAAATCAAAATATTCTGTCACAAACTGTTTTTGGTATGTAGTACCTTAATGGTTTCTTTATATTTTGTAGCAAGTTTCGGAGATTCAAATCATTGGCGAAAGCAGGAAAAAGCTGGTTCTTTCATTTGGAACTAAAGTGTCGTCTCGGTCCACTGGGAAAGGTAAAAGAAATGTCTCACGCGCATTGATGTGAATTTAATTAATCAATAAATTCAAATATTTTTCATTGCATTCCAACGTTGCAAACTTCAGCATCATCTCTTTCAGTTGCTCATCAGTAATGACCGTTTGGTGTTATCCCTATTTCTATTTTGGTTTGTTCGAAATTGGGGTGTTTCTTCAATTTTTCCTTTTTTTCATTGGAGGAGTATTCACTCGGATTATTTTGATCGTATTTATTTGCGTCATCGGTTATTCTAAACGCAGGGGTATTCAGGACTGTAATCTTCAATGAATTATATATGAGCACAGTGGAAATGCGATTAGAATACACCGGAAGAAAAACGAGAGCGACGAATTGGTTTCGTGCTCCATATTAGATTCGTATCATATCATGAATGAACTCGTTTTTTTTTTGTTTTTATTTTTCTTAGTTTGTTTTTAATCACACCGAATATACGAACGAAGTTTTGTTACAGATTCTCTGAAACGTTATTTTCCCGGATCTGTCGCACAGTTTCTCACTCTCACGGGCCGGACCTTCCTCGTGGAACATCGGAGCAAACTCGATGCTCAAAAGCTAGACAGAATCTTCATGAGTTTTCGAGATAAAATGAATATTCGATCAACGCGTAGACTTGAACGCGCAATTTTAATTAGTTAAGCTTTTATCGTTAGAGGGATTATTATTTTTTACGATCTTAAGGAGTTCCTCTTCTCGGAGCTTCGTGGGGGAAAAGGGAAAAGACTAGATTTAGGCAAGATTCAGCTTTTCATTTCAACATCTGATTTTCTCCCTTTCTCTCGCTCTCTCGCACACACACACGCACTCACATTCAATTTTTTAAATAATCTCTGCCCGTAATGGACTCGCACTCGCTCCCAATCACACGCATTTTCTTCATCACGGCTGACTGACTCGAAAATGTAACGTTTTGCACAATAATACTACGTTCCCTGCAATTAAATGGAACTTCTAAGCTGCGGAAACAAAAAACAAACGCGATTCCTATTTTACAAGTTGCAATGGTTGCAGATTCATGTTTAAGAACAACAGACAAGCTATGGTTCTGTTTTATCATCTATTTGCCCTGTGTACATACTCATTTACATTCAAGGGAAGACTCCACCTTCGGTAACCAGACTCTCTTTGTATTTTGTGGAAAAACGATAGCAATTCAATTGGAAGAAGCAAAAAGCTGAGAAACTTGTTTATTACTTGAAATTTCCAGACAAAAGTTTGACCCGAGCCACTGCATGGGTGCAAATTTACACTGGAAAAAACTTGAGGCAGCAAAAACTTTTGTCGGCGTGGCCCAGCGGCGTCTCTCATAAATATTCCGGATGTTTTGTCTCAAAATATGACTCTCCGTCTTCAATCCTGCGCAATTCGAATGTCGATACGTTTCAACAAAATAGCGTTGAAACAAAAAAAAATCGGATTTTTCAAATTTCTTCCGTGAGTTTGACCATTTTGTCTTCAATTCTGAGCAATTTGAATGTCGATACGTTAATTAGTATCGAAATAGCGTTGAAACAAAACGAAATCGGATTTTTCAAATTTCTTCCGTGAGTTTGACCATTTTGTCTTCAATTCTGCGCAATTTGAATGTCGATACGTTAATTAGTATTGAAAATGGCGTTGAAACAAAAAAAATCGGATTTTTCAAATTTAGTCCGTGAGTTTGACCATTTTGTCTTCAATTCTGCGCAATTTGAATGTCGATACGTTAATTAGTATTGAAAATGGCGTTGAAACAAAAAAAATCGGATTTTTCAAATTTAGTCCGTGAGTTTGACCATTTTGTCTTCAATTCTGCGCAATTTGAATGTCGATACGTTAATTAGTATCGAAATAGCGTTGAAACAAAAAGAAATCGGATTTTTCAAATTTCTTCCGTGATTTTGACCATTTTTTTTTGTATAAAATTTGGATTTTTTCATTTTTTAATGATCGTAATCGATAGCCCAGAATTCGCTACCCCTAAAAAATACCCCACGAGCTTCCAATCCGTCCAAATGTCGATGGGACAGAACCTTTTTAAAACTCGAAGTGCCCATTTGCACCCATGTGCGGATTGTGTCAAGTTCAGGCGTGGTTTCAAACAATTTTACCATCAAAATGTTTTTGTAAGACTCGATAATTGGATGATTTGATGTGATGAAAGAAAAAATTGAGGGGAGTTTCCCTTCAACGGTGTATTTGTGCCACTAACAGGATAATTAGGAAAATATTAATTACGTTGGTCATGTAGAACCAATTTTCCACTGTTGTTGTTTTGTGCTCGTTGTTTCTGACAACGTTTCTAAATGTCTGGTTTAGTATTATTTTGCTTACAACGTGTAGGTTGTTTAATCATGCTCAAGGAGTCCTATGATTTGAATTTGTTTGGTCCTGACAATCCTGCTCACGATACGAGACTGCAGTATTCAATAAAATAAAATAAAACGAGTAAGTACTCAGGGAATGGTTTTGTCAGTGTTACGATGTCACACCGTAACTGGAAAGTTAATTACACCGATGTACATGGTCCATCCAAACTTTTTTGGCCCCTCTCCTCAGCCAAATGATAACAAAGTGTCCAACTTCGAAGTTGGAATACAGCAGTAAAATATTTTCTAGGTAAAAGCCATTGATCTGCGTATGGAATCCAATGAGACTTGATTTCTTCAACAGCCGTTTACAACTAGGATAATAATATTGCCGTGATAAATTGCCGAACGTGCTCCGCATGGATAACAAGAACGAAGACATTTCGTGTATCGTACTCACTGCAACGACCAATTGTTAAAATAAAACATTTTGCCATACAGAGAGTTTTGTTCGTTGATAAAGTAAGTGAGAAGACGAAAAAATGGAATACTTGAACTCTTGATATTCGGCTATTATTTGCCGCCTCAATCGTCCCAAGTAGGAAAAGTTTCTTGGCTTATGAAGAGACCCTCGCCTGCCTGCTGCTGCTGTTGCGTCGTATTTGCAGTCGCGTAGCTTGGCGAACCGCCAAAATTCGTACTCCCGAATACTGGTTGACCAAAGGCATCCAATTGCTGACCTTCGTAAATGGTACGATCTTGTCCAGCGTATTCATGGGCTTGCGACGTTGTCGAGTGCTCGGTTATCTTGAGCTCGATATTGCCCGCATTTCCTTCAATGTCCGTAGTATCTGGATTATTCTCTTCAAGACTACTGTGCTTTATGCCATAGTAAAAGTACATCGCGAATCCTGAAAAAAAAAACATTGAAAAACCATTCATCGAAAATCCCCCATCTTTCCTGAACTCGCTCAGTTTAAGGAAGTAACGCAGGAAAAATTTGGCAGAAAGTTAGATAATGATGTCAAAATAACTCGTACCAATTTTTGTGGGCTGAGGTGGGTTTTTACGCGAGATATTTGTAAATATTTGACAAGATTTGACAACCAATTTAACATGGACTCTCATGGGAAGTCACGGAATAGGCTGTACATTATTCTTCATATCTCCGTAATTGATGGATAGATTGAAATGAAAATTAAACATCAGAGAGGTTAAATCCTCATCATCATTTACCACGCTTAAAAACGTTCAAAGGTGACTTGTAAGGGGAATGATAAAAACTATAAAAAGCACTTGCAGTGGATTTTATTATTCGACTCTCCCTAAAATATAGCAACGTCGCGTATTCGAGGTTAAATGTGCGCGAGATTTGAAATTTGACGGATATGATGGCAAGTCAACGAAGTGTGACATTGGAAGATCGATTACTACTAAAGTCAAATTTGGTCGAATCTTTTTATGACTAGGTCGGTAGCTGCGTTTCTTCCTTAATTTTTATATTTTCAACTCTAGTCACCTAGGGTCATCCAAATTGTGAATCTGACCAGGGTCAGAATACTCAGTTTGAAGATGAGATATATATTTACGGTGACAGCGACTGCTGGAACGAAGGGAAGACCTGGCGTCATGAACATCAAAGTATTCCTGAACAAAGAAAAACAAGAAAGTTTGAAAAACGTAGATAACGATTTTTCCATAAATGGGTCATTCGTAAAACTGGAGATATCTACAGATTTTTGACCCTTCGAATGCAAACTGGGTCGTTTTGACCCCAACAGTTATCTGGTACCGATTGTTTGGCATTCAATTTTGGTTTTCGTCAAAAAATTAATTTGGGGCCATAATTGAGTGCGATAATTGAGGCGACTGAAATGATTGGTAGCTGGTTAAGTAGCTGTCCGAAGGTATTGCAAAAAAATATTGACCTGTTTTGTGGTTTTCTGCTGATGGCTAGAAGAACGCCGATGATTCCAAAGAGACACAGGAAGAGCAAGTTAATAGTGAAATTTCCCATATTGCCTGAAAAAAACAGAGAAAAGTGTGCCAAAAGTTGAAAAATTAGTTGGTCAAGTTGGAGGAAAGCAATAGTGAGCGACTTACCCATCCCACAGACGATAATCAGATCAAAAATGAGAATCAGGAGATACAATATGCCGACCATTTTCATGACATAACGTCCGGAAGCTTCGGTTGCAGGACCTCGGTCTACCCAGGGGAAAATAGCTGGCCATAAATATTGTGCTGCCTAGGAGAATGAAAATTTGACTGAACAACAACATGGTCGAGTTGGAGAAAGTATGTGAAAAAGTTCTTGATAACTGGTGCCAAAATAGCAAACGTAGGACAGAACGAATGAGGTGAAAAGTGGCTTCTTACCTGGAGACGTCGTTGAAGGTAATTCAATGGTGGTCCAATAATTGGCGTTGCTCCTGGATACTGATGAGTGCTACCACAACTGGAAGCTGCAGCTGCCGCGTGTACGCTACCGTAAAACTTATTCTCCGTTCTGTCGCTGACCAAATACTGATCATCCTTGCCTAATCCAACATCGTCTTCCTCACCGCCATAAGTGTCGTCTGATTCGGGAGATGAGCTGTTTGCTCGTCTGACACGACGTACCGTGACTCTTTGCCCGTTAGTGCCTGAGCCGATTTCCGACTGGGCCGCTTGTACGGAATTCAACGCAGTTGTCAGCTGATCCGGTCTGAGCTCCTTGCCATAGTTCACTTGGCCATGGCCATTACCCTGAGTCTCTTTGCTCGGTGATCGACAAGGTGTCCGCAGACTTTGCGGCAATAATTCCACCAGATTCGTCGAGTGAGGTTGATACCGGAGTATCAGTACGCAAGTGGATACCAAGGTGTAAGCTAACAAGGTACCTGCAATGATACAAAGTAGTCCAAATCATATGAATGAATCGTTCATTCTAAAATCTTGCATTTGGATCTGGCGTGGTTTTTTTACTACACGGAGAAAACGAAGTCAAAAATTATTAAGAAATATACTAGGAATTCAGTTACTTATTGTTGAAAGTTATAGTATTTTGAGGACAATTCGGAAATTACAGCGATATCTCGAATGGCAGTGCGACAAATCGTTCTAAAGAGCATAGTAAAATGTGATCATCAGATTAAAACCGATTTTACAATTTAGCATAGCAAATAAAGAAAATCGCAATGGTCATGGTAAACAAAACAATACGTGTGATAAAATTTCACACATGTTCGATATATATTCATGTTGGGATAATAGAATTTTACCATGTCGACCTTTAAAATTTGAGATATTCTCACTCATAACTGAATTCTTATCTGACATAATAAATTGTTCATGAAAACAAACCTGAAATTCATTATCGCTTGCATTACTGTTTCTTATTCATATAGAACTGTTTATAATTCATGCTAAGAAAAATTGTAAGTGTTAAAAAATACTATGCTGTTTTGCAATTGGTGCTACGATTCTTTTGCTTCTTAAACTTCGTATAGGACATTTTCCCAAAACATTTGATTTCTTACTAAACAAAACGAATCCGTTTGCTCCGTGTATCCTGGAAGAACTTCTTACCTATCGACATCATTTCTACGAGGACTTCCAGTTGTATAAGAAGTGCTGCGACTGCAGCAGCCAATCCGGAAGTCAATGTGGCCAGTGCAGGAGTTCCAGTGACAGGCCATACTTGGCTCAGAGTTCTGAAAGGTCATTTAGTCATTGAAGCAATTTAATCAGCGGGATTCATAGTCTGTCGTAACGGAAAGTCATACTCACCGGAATATGAGGCCATCTTGAGCCATTGCATAGACTATTCTAGGCATGGGAAACATGCTACCAAACATGGAAACCGTCAATCCAGCTAGTGCCCCAACCGCCACGATGTATTTGCACTTGTAGGCTCCAACGTAGCTAAACATTTCAACGAGTGCAGAATCCTGATCAACTTGATCGTACGGTACTAAAGGTTCAAGGAAAAACATCGAGTACATTAATCTGATCAACAGTGAATGAGGATTCGGTATCGATCCAGTCGAAATCACATAATCAGGCTGATCCGTTCAATCTCTTTAATTCAATCCAACTTACCAATCAGCGTTAACACCATGCTACTTGTGACATAGGCCACCAAGATAATGGCCAACGAGGAGACTATCGCTAGGGGAATGCTTCGTTTCGGATTCGTTGCTTCCTCACCCGTTGTCGCAATTATATCAAATCCGATAAATGCATAAAAACACGTTGCCGCCCCCGTGAACACCTGAAATCACGTAATCTCTGGTTGAGATAGAACGCAACGACAGCAAATTCAAATGTCGAATCCTAAATCATAACTAATATTTTTTTCCGACTTCATTTGTGTGGAAACAACATCCGGATTAAAAAAATCTAAAAAAATTCAGAAAAGTAGTTTTCATATTATAGAAAGGAGCCTGCAATGAGTGATGGGCTGATTTTTTTTTTAATTATTGTTATTTAATCGTAATCGATAGGAAAAACGAGAAATTCACGGATTTCGCTAAATGGGCTGGACGCCCCAGACTCGTGTGTGTCCACTGAGGGTTAACGTAGCGACGAACGATTGTCGCGTAAAGGTTAGAAAATACCTCCCCATCGATTCTGTTACTAACGTCGAACTCTAACGATGTTATTTGTGCCTGCGGGAACTTTTTATAGAAGTGGACCCAATTGTTTCAGCGGCTGGAAAAGCCAACTCGATAACGAACCGCAGAAGATTGACTAGTTGATTAATTGAGTCACTCGATCATTCTTCTCCCGGTTGATCAGTTTTATGGACGATCAATTAGCCCAGAAGAAATGATAATAAATGCGATTTCGTTGCGTGATGAACGATGATCAAAGCAGGATAATCTCCACGTGAATAAATGTTGTTTTTCGCAACATTTCCGTCGTTTTGGAATCCTTTTATAAATTTCTGATCAATGAGACGTTCAGGCCTTGTGTGGCCTTAGGGTGACGATACCAGAAATCCTAACAGGGAATTTTGAATACGCAGGGGAAAGGACCATGACTTGAAAATTTGGAAGGAGGAAAAGGGAAGACAAAGTCGTTGTAAGAGCAAACTGTCTATGGCATTCGCCATCTATTTTCAAGCCCCTTGTCTTCCTTCTGGTGTTTTACTCGACTCATTCTGCACAATTCCACCCGGCCGTGACGGTGTTTAATGGCAGTACAACGCAATCGAGCTATCAACGTCTTTTCCCTCTAGTCTTTCGAAAGGTCAAAGGAAAAACGAACTGATGAGGCTCTCTCGCTCTTCTGCCCCGCGAAAGTCAATTTTCCGCGAGAAGAAATAGGAGAAGCTTGTGTACACGAGAGAGGGTTGGCAGCAGATAACCCCAGAGGAACAAAAGAATCTAGGAACGAAGACGAAAAATCCAAATGGAATAATAACGAACTAAGGAAAACTTCACAGAGAATAAAAAGCTCTTGCAATATGGCACGTGTTCTACTGTGTCTATTTTCTCCGTGTCGAGCGACAATTCGGTATGTTTCACATCGATTATTATTTTTTCCTCACCTCGAGATTTTTTATAAAACCATTTTTCTCAGCCACAAACAACACGAGCATTTTTCTCTGGATTCTGATTCTTTTTCGTGAAGATGATATTTTTCTTATTGCTCATTCCTTTCTATCCAAGTTTCCTTCACCACTTCCCTATAGAGAATACATTCGTGGCCTCTTTGTAGTGAGCTCACGTTTCCTTCGTTTCATATACGTTCGTCACCACGAGTGCGAGAACATGGAAAGAAAACATATTGATCACAGCAGCTTCCATCCCCCAGCTCGACAGATACACAACTTTGCTCCTGCTGTTTTCGTTCAAAAAGAATCCTTCACAATAGAAACCTTATTTACATTTGCTTTGCACTCACAATGTTTCTTTTTCGTTACTCAAGCTTTTCTCGCTAACGGATGCGCAAAAAATACGAGGATTAGAGTTCTCGTTGGCCGGTTAAGAATTGCAAGACTTGGCGTCCAGAATTTTCCAACTGCGTCAAGAAATTCTTTGGTACATGGAGGAAACGGATTCGTTTTGTTTAGTAAGAAAGAAAATGTTTTGGGAAAATTTCCTGTACGAAGTTTGAGAAGCAAAGGAATTGTAGCACCAATTGCAAAACAGCATAGTATTTTTTAACACTTACAATTTTTCTTAGCATGAATTATAAACATTTCTATATGAATAAGAAACAGTAGTGCGCGCGATAATGAATTTCAGGTTTGTTTTCATGAACAATTTACTATGTCAGATAAAAATTCAGTTATGAGTGAGAATATCTCAAATTTTAAACGTCGACGTAGTAAAATTCTATTATCCCAATATGAATATATATCGAGCATGTGTGAAATTTAATCGCACGTATTGTTTTGTTTACCATGACCACTGCGATTTTCTTTAATTGCTATGCTAAATTGTAAAATCGGTTTTAATCTGATGATCACGTTTTACTGTGCTGTTTAGAACGATTTGTCGCACTACCATTCGAGATACTGCTGTAATTTCTGAACTGTCCTCAAAATACTATAATTTTCAACAATATGTAACTGGATTCCTAGTATATTTCTTAATAATTTCCGACTTTGTTTTCTTCGTCTAATAATCTAAGCAGCAAAATCGTTTTGGAACTCTGCCGAATGGAGGTATCTGTGAAACTCTTACAAACTGGTAATTGATACTCTCGAGAAAAAGGAGAAAAAACAATTGAAGGAGAAAACAATTCGTTTCTCTCTTCTGCGTCACTGACACTCCGTGATTTTCTTTTTACAGATGAAATAGAACGAAGTGGAACAACCGGACAATGTGGTGCTAGTGAGAAATCATACGAACAGAAAATACATCTAGCATGAAAAGTAAAAAGAGGAAATCCATTCGTTCGTCTTTTGCCATCCACTCCAACTGACGTAAATCTCTTAGTGTTCAATTATAAACTTCGAGTTGAATGCATTCGCGTTCTCACACACTCGTGTCTACCGGAAATAATTGTCTTGATTCGAGGTCTCTTTCAAAGCGGTGATTAAGCTCGTTTGTGCTCTCCTGACGCTCGCAGATCTCTGCACCATTTGAAGTACCGAAGAGGTCTTGCATCTTCCAGATGAAATATTGAACGTGTATGAGCATTTCCAGACGAAATCGACTTCGTTTCCTCACGCTACGATCCACCTTTAAAAATGTTACTACGACCCCGATGTGTGCCTTCAAAATAATGATTTTTCTCAGTGACTCTTCGACTCTTCATCAATTCATCAAAAATAATGAGCTCTCATGAAATAAACAATAAAAATCTCTTTTTCCATAAAAATGAAGTTTTTTTCATTGAATTTCAAGACTTCACTTTTCGTGATTGATCGTCCAATTGGATTTCTGGTAAAATGACGATGGACGAACAAATCGATTTGAGCTGAGACGACCCATGGAAAAGTGAGATATTAGAGTCACGCTGCTGGATTGTAACACACTCTTGGAATCCAATTTCCACACGACGGGTGTTCATGCCCGAATAAGAATCGATGTTCCGACTGAATTCTCAAATTAATCGTCCACGTTGTAAGCATAAATGAGACGGCAACGAAATTAATTCCAGAGACACTCTTTGGGAAAATGTAATATATCATCATGATCAGCCATTAAATATTCTATAGTTTTCCATTATCATATTCTCGTGTATTTATTGAACAATCTTTTCATACCGTAAATAACGTTCAAATGAGAAAACTCGCATTCAATAGTCTTGTCTTTCGCGTCTGCGAGACTGGACTATGGGCTGAAAATGATGATGAATGTACATTTCATGTCTGAGCAGATATTTTTTTTTCTTGTTTCCTAGAATAAATTTTGCCTCGAATGGAAGTGGAAATAAAAGTCGGAAAAATAATAGTCACCAAGCTAAACTTGGCATTTTAATGAAACTAATTCGTGAGACTATTTCGAATGTTTTGTACGAAGGGGCCAGGATAAGAGAAGGATTACAAATCATTTAAAAGTCGAGCTCGTCGAGGATTAGGAGGTTCAGAGTGGAACATAAAAGATGGAGCTGGAAGGCTCTCAATTTTTCTGTCCTCTCGATTGCTATTTTTTTTTTTTTAAATCTCGGTGTGCAACGATATTCGTATAAAAAAAAAAGATTTGCAATACCTCTCGCGAGTCCAATCGTAGTAAGAGCCTCTGCAATCGAGATCTCTGATTAAAATTTCAACATCCACTGAATGGTGGCTTGAGTGGGATTTTGGGAATAGTCTGACCGAAGGCCACTTGATCTGGACATGGAGACAACGAAGTCAAAGATTATTAAGAAATATACTAGGAATCCAGTTACTTATTGTTGAAAATTATAGTATTTTGAGGACAGTTCGGAGATTACAGCAATATCTCGAATAGCAGTGCGACAAATCGTTCTAAACAGCATAGTAAAACGTGATCATCAGATTAAAACCGATTTTACAATTTAGCATAGCAATTAACGAAAATCGCAATGGTCATGGTAAACAAAACAATACGTGTGATAAAATTTCACACATTTTCGATATATATTCATATTGGGATGATAGAATTTTATTATGTCGACGTTTAAAATTTGAGATATTCTCACTCATAACTGAATTCTTATCTGACATAGTAAATTGTTCATGAAAACAAACCTGAGATTCATTATCGCGCGCGTTACTGTTTCTTATTCATATATAACTGTTTATAATTCATGCTAAGAAAAATTGTAAGTATTGAAAAATAATATGCTATTTTGCAATTGGTGCCACAATTATTTTGCTTCTTAAACTTCGTATAGGACATTTTTCCAAAACATTTTATTTCTTACTAAACGAAACGAATCCGTTTCCTCCGTGGAGGTTCACAAAAATAGTTTGGAACTTATATTCTGAAGATATATGAAAGATTGATCGTTTCATGGATCCTCTATATTTTTAATGGACGCCTCGAAATGTCTACGGCAATTTCATCTTCATCCGGCAAGCACCACTATTAAAAAAAACTGTAAATACTACAAATTATTTGTTTCTGTGTGATAGACTTGGCAGCGTACGAATAGAATTGCAATTACTTTCTTCTCGTTACTTGGGCGTTCGTTCCGCCATAAAAACGGATAAAAAGTAGCGAGCATGCAGCAATCATTGGTAATGCGGTTCTTCGGTGAATGTCGACGACGTCGCAAAGAGCTTTCAACTTTATATTCCTCCGTGGAGTTTCTACGCTCAAGTTTCATGTCTATATCGCATGCAAAAAATTCAGAGCATTTCGTTTATACTTTCTGCATCTAATATGCCCATAATATTATTGTAAGCTGCTGTGTACACTTGTGCAGTTATTCTGATTTTTTACGACTGCCGAGTGAGTCAATTCTCTAAGGAAATTACGCCCCCAAACTTGTTTTAACCTCCACTCGGTTTACTCCTCGAAATTTCCAACTAAAGCGTACGAATTGCTCAATCCGACATCGAAGGAATCGTTGGAATTAAAATTACAGGAGCAACCCACATTTCATGACGAAACTTCGTTTTCCAACCGGGTCAAATTGACCCCCCAGTAGAAATTTACAGTTATCTGTTCAAATTCACGATTACGTGCGTTTCATCCAACGATTCCTCGTTGAGTTGAGATTCTCCGAGGAGTTCCTTTCCTCAGTCAAGCTCGACCTCGACCTGAGTTCAGTGTCAACCGCGCCAAAGGGAAAAATCTCTCAAACACTAAGTGACGAGTAGATATTTTTAGGTTTCTATAAAAAAGTTTTCGCATAACCACACAAAGTCATTTTTGTTGGTACACGGAGAAAACGGATTCGTTTTGTTCAGTAAGAAATAAAATGTTTTGGGAAAATGTTCCATGCGAAGTTTAAGAAGCAAAAGAATCGTAGCAATAATTGCACAACAGCATAGTATTTTTTAACACTTACAATTTTTCTCAGCATGAATTATAAACAGTTCTATATGAATAAGAAACAGTAATGCGCGCATTAATGAATTTCAGGTTTGTTTTCATGACCAATTTACTATGTCAGATAAGAATTCAGTTATGAGTGAGAATGTCTCAAATTTGAAACGTCGACATAGTAAAATTCTACTATCCCAATATGAATATATATCGAACATGTGTGAAATTTTATCACACGTATTGTTTTGTTTACCATGACCATTGCGATTTTCTTTAATTGCTATGCTGAATTGTAAAATCGGTTTTAATCTGATGATCACGTTTTACTATGCTGTTTAAAACGATTTGTCGCATTGCCATTCGAGATATTGCTGTAATTTCCGAACTGTCCTCAAAATACTATAATTTTTAACAATACGTAACTGGATTCCTAGTATATTCCTTAATAATTTTTGACTTCACTTTCTCCGTGTATCCTTGCGACGCAAACTATGGGGTTTGATAATGAAATTTCGTATTTCGAACACGTGTTCATTGTGAGTTTAAAACTAAACCGAAAATATCGTACACGCGCTCGTGTATCATTTGATTACATTGGCCTTGTCGGATCCAAGCAACCGTAGAAGAAAAATAGAACGAGAAGCAACCACGTTTTTCAACCGTTCGTGGTCGTCGGTCCCGTGTCGACCTCGGTGTCGGAAACCCTCTGAGAATTCTCAGCGCAGTCAGTTAAAATTAATCAAATTCTTATTTCCATGTAATCTCTACAGAAATTACAATTATTCTTCATCATTATTACTTTCCGTTCTGCTGCTGGAAATGAGTTTTGTCTGTTATAATATTGCAAGTAGTACAATCGACCTGCAGTCAGACGAGAAAGAATCGTCTCCCAAATCAAATTCATTCATTTCGTTGATGATTTTTTTTTTTCATTTTCTGGCCCAGAATGATTCGATCCATGATTCGGTTCGTTTTCAATTGTTGCAAACTGGGATCCTCGAAATTCCTGACAAATACAATCGCTCGGACTCGGAGAGAAAATGATATCGAAACGAAAACTTTGAAATTTGCCAAATTTTTTATCCGATATTCTCTGCATGGATATGGACAGTTCTTGAGATGACTGAGCCAAAATGGACGAAGAGTGTTTATAGGAGTCAGTTCCGAGCGGGTGTAGATACAAAGAGTGTGAAAGCATGGCGAAGGAAAAGACAGATTAGGCGAAGGTAATTTATCGCATGTGGTGTGCTCCCTCACATTATTTCTCATGGCTCTTTCTTCTTTTCTTGCGTCGATAGTTCTTTCACGTTCCTAATCCTAGAGGAGATGCTGCATCCCTTATTTATTATCTGACACGTCCAGCAAAACTATATGTTCTTTGTATCGATCACTCAACTGGCTAATTCTGTCATTGCGGACAGTCAGACATGTGTGGCTTCACAACAGCGTCCCGCAGAATCGATCGGCCCGGAAAGGTCGTGACGTCGTCGAGCAACAATGCATTTGCATCACGGACATCTCTGACGAATTAAATCATCTCGTTCAATTGCATGACTCATGCAATATTTAAAAATGGACGAAATAAATATGGAAAATCACTCACGGTGGATTAATAACTTGGACACTATGACAACCAAGCCCCCAAATTTTCAAAATTTATTATCAAGAGACGCGGCAGCGGCTCGATGCCAAGCATTTAAAAAAAAAGCGTAGCGCGACCCCGCCGCACTCTTATATACAGTAAAATAGGCGTTTCATGACGTCACAGAAACTTGAAATCGTTTTTACGGGCAAACGGGGCAACAGAAAAATTTCATATTAGATTTGAATTTTCTACGATTTTTTATCTTTCGATTGGTCCTTGGTGGAACAAAATCCGTTCAGCCAATCAAAAGAAATCTAATATTGAAGATTTTGGTCCCGCGTTTTGGGACGCTCTCTGTAATTATCACTCACTTCGTAAACCTTTGTACGATCATTAGAATTTCAAAAATCTATCATTTCAAAGAGTTATTTAAACTCAAATGCTATAAACGCCTCTTTCATATTAATTCCTGGATTTTGGTTCTTATTCACACCATTCATTATTGTTTTGAGAACAAAATTAACGTTAAAAATCAAGACAAACATATTTATTTTTACGGTTTCGTCCTTTGGTATTTTTGTGAGCCATCAGTTTCACGCTGTCATGGTGGTCTTGATCAATTAATGTGAGAAACGTTTAGCAGGCTAAAATATGATGCCAAGCTCATACTTCGGAGTCACTTTATTGAATCGTTTTTTTTTTTTTTTTTTTTATGAATTCGATAAACTGTAATTTTCCAAGATGGTAGAAAAAGTTCTAGCGATTTTGTGGGTCTGTTTCTTTCACCCATGAATAAAGCAGCGAGTGATGATTTCCATTGAAGAATAAAATTGAAGATAATTAGTTTCGGTTGATAAATAAATGAAACGAAAATTTTCGGACTGTACTTTGTGCCTTGGCGAAAAGTGGCTTGACTAAAGTCTCCCTTAATATCGATCCAATGACCGAAAGGATAGCAGGTGGGGAGTTGTTCCAACAAGAGCTTCCACCTTATCCGGGTGTCTCCTGCATGTGCTGGAGCTTTTGGCGATAGCGTGTTCAAGCATATATTGCTTAGACACGTTGCGCAGCCTCGGCAATATGTGAGTCATATTTCCTCTTGGTTTTTCCGTCTCTCTGGCTCTCTCCGGTTGCATTTTTGTCAGTTTTCTCTGCTCTTTCCTTGCAATTCTACCTCATCCTCATTTTCTATCTTGTCACCTTCGTTCTTGGTCTCTTTGCTGATTCTGAACGTACTAGCCGAGTCACCCGGTCACAATCTCGTCGAGGTAACCGATGTGGAGCTATATACAGTTCATGGCGACGAGTCCGAGAACGTGCAACAAGTTTGCCATTGTTTCGTCTTATAGAACGAACGAGACGGAACACAGACTGAGCTCGAGGAAATTTTTTGGACCGCAAGTCGTTTTATTTTGTCTCTCAGCCTGAGAAAGCTCACGTTTGTGTCTTTGCAGCCTCTAGACCCTTTTTCTACCCCTCTTTTGATATCACAATCGCGTGATATATACTCTGCCATCCGTCGGTGCTTCCCATGACCGCGAAGCTTTAGTTCTATACCAAGACTCGCCTTTCTAAGAGCCATGACGCCTTCCGACACTTTTCCTTGTTCCCCGACCAGCCAAGTTTCTATTGTCCCACAAGATTTGTAATGAAAAAGCTTGAAATATGTACGCGCGGCTTCATGTTGAAATATATACGAAGTTTACTTTTCTTGTTTCATGCTTACGCACGCAAGATTACTGGATTAAATTGGCATTGACCCTGGAGGTCATCGTTTCTCATATTGACCGCATGTATAACTCGGTCTCGGATATTTTTCAACACGGAGATGTGGAAAAAAACATCTACGTAATTTCTACAACAGTAAAAATCATTTTTTTCACTATTCTGGGATGCTGTTGTCAATTTTAAACGCCGCTCATGGTCGCAGTCATAGATGTAAAAATAAAAAATTAACCGAGAATTTAAGGCGGATGAAAAATGTTACGGGTTGCATTTAAACATGAAAACTCCTGTACGACGAAAATTGAGAAGTTTAACGAAGTAGACGCTGTACAACAGGCTCGAGCCTATTTATAACGAGCCCGGCATTCTCGAGCAATGTCTGGCACGTTAAGCTCGCAAACTTCCGGTTTAAGTGAAAGGGACCGACCCCCTTGTTAAAGCACGCAAAACTTTGTCGAGTATCGTTTTCCTCACATTAATCCGATTCCATTTAACGAAGAAATCGTGCGGAGAATATTTAACTATCTATTAATGACATTTTTCGATACATTTTATAAACGAGCATTTTATTCCTTTTTAGAATAGTGGATTCAGAGCATAAACCATAAATTCGCAGATACAAGATTGCTCACGCGAGCTGTTCCCAAGATTTCTGCAATAACGCCATTATTTTTATCGTAGCCATAGCCTCGTTGACTCTCGGAGCATAATAGTTGTATCATCCCATGGGAGGAACGACGAAATAAACGAGTAAAGATAGAGAGACTGCAAGAAGAGAGCACAATACAGGGAAACGCAAAGTCTGCCCGAAGCAATTCCAGATCTGGCGTTGAAAATTGAAAATGTAAGAGAAACGCTAGAAAAAGGGAGGGACATAAATCTACCGAGAAACGAAATGTTTGTCCTTCGAATTGAAGTCGATTCAGAAAACATTTCGTTGCCAATCGATGATCATCATTTTTTGTTGATTATTTACAACTCACCCCACTCCAGCCATAAGGCAAGAAACCTTTGTGTTCAGCCCAATTATCCGAGTCAACGTAAAACATTCCTGCAGCCATGATGAAAACCCATACCGCAAGATTAACAGCATTCAACACGTTGTTGAAAACCAGAGACTTTTTCACACCGGCCGCCATCAGTAGCATCATTAATAATGTGATTACGAAGGCTAGGAAGTCCGGTGGTCGACCTGCAACGACAAATAGTCAAAAATAGAACAATCGTTAATAAAGATTTACGCCAAGGATTAATAACATTCATGGGGTGTCTCATACACCAACTCAAACTGCCCACTATGGCCTCATTTCTTTAGCACATTCTCGCCCCTTTTATTTACCGATTAAGGTACAGTTGCACCTTCGTCACGACGCTTATACGTTAATATAAAGATATTATGCCGCTATAACGACATGAACAAAGACCAGAGTCCTTTTTATTTCTCCCAAGACAGGAGTCGACGTTTATTCACTCGATGCACGCAACTCGGAGGAGTATCTGTTCCGAAAAATCTGGAATTCAAATTTCTCACTTACAGAACTGCTTCCCTATAGAATGACCATGGATTGCGAAATATATATGTCCAACAAAGCTGTCCCCGCGTCACGAAGATTGGGCAATTACAATATTGATAATTAGCATTGAGATCATCAATGATTTATCAAGGAATCTTAACCCTTCGTAAGTAAACTGCGAATTAGCGCACCTCCCTAGACATACATGGGTATGGGGTGTCCTACTGTTTTTAGCCTTTCGTGGTGACACTTCCGCCACCGATCTCGATGGTCACACTGGGTCGATTCTACCCAGTCCATTTTCGAACCCGTATTGTGACCAATCTATCGGCCCGAAAATTCTCAAAAAATTACTGAACATTCCTTGGACATTCCTGTTTGGATACGAAAAACTTTCCTGAAAGAAATCCAAGGCTAACATATTTTTTTTAATGCAAAATGAAGAAAATAAACGGGTAAAAAAAGTTTTTTCACTAAAATAATCGTCACTTCGTGGATTTTCAATATTTTTGCCTAAAATTTGGACCTGATATTCATCAGATCTGGTTCTTTTGTGAAAAAAATAGTAGGATAGCGCACGATTGAAAAAACATATCAATTCCGTTATTGGAAGTGGATTGATTTCAAAGTGGATGTTAGAGATTCAGCGTTAGCGGCGCTAATATTTATCGCGGCCAACGCGCAATGGACACTACAATCTGTCGTTAAGTGACGATTACAGCCCCATTAATTACCGGGAACTAGGAGATATATTTACGTCACAAGTTGGTAACTGGGTGGATTCTACCCACAGTGACCATGAAGGGTGAACTGTCCTTGGAATCGTTTAAAAAATCTGAAAAAATTCAGGAAAGTAGTTCTGGATCCCCAGCAAGAGAGATTTTTCAAAAATTATTTTTATTTAACAGGCC
The DNA here is from genome assembly GCA_037043255.1 of Diadegma fenestrale. Lineage (NCBI taxonomy): Eukaryota > Metazoa > Arthropoda > Insecta > Hymenoptera > Ichneumonidae > Diadegma > Diadegma fenestrale. The sequence continues at coordinate 40,348,421 of CM073309.1, forward strand.
GCGGGCAGCCCAGACCCATGTGTCTCTACGGAGTCATGAATTCGTTCCTTGGTGTTGATCGAAATTTCGTAACAACTTGAATTTCTCTCAACTTTTGCCCAGAATTAAAAAAAATTGAATTTATGTTTTTGCATCGGAATGATCTATAGAGTCTGGATCAACCTGAACCATGAACTTCATCCCTGTGAATGAATGGTCGAGATCGGTTGAATCGAGAGCGGCTGGATACTCTTTGGCATTACAGATTTATACATTGACGTTGAGAAATAGGAAGAAAACATTTGTTTTTTAGAACGAATTGAATTGAGTGGTTTTTCTCTGTCAAACGAGACTTGAGCTCGGGAGCTTAAGGATACTCCGTATTTATGAATAGAACTGGTTCTGTAGCAGGAGAGATTATTCCAAGTGCATCGTGACGTACATTGGGAGTTGCATTAGTGATGTCGAAGAGAGGATAAAATATGTATATCATTAGAAAGCTCTAAAAGTATTTTTACCCTCCTTAAAAACATCCGAGACTCTTGTCCCTTTGGACTTGTTTCTCTTCACTAATTCTCTTCCTTTTTCTTGTTATTAAAGGATGAAAGCTTAGCTCTTGCGTCAACGGGGTCAGGATGCACCGAACCTCGTCTTATCTGTAATTCAAATCAGGCATCCGTTTTTTCGTCTTACATGTCGCCTCAACAGGCTTATTCATACATTGCTGACATTTCACTTATAGTCTTATCCCGCCGACTCACTTTCCTCGCCTCTCAATCCCATCTCATCGGAATACTTTCCTATTTCGACGAGCCTGTCTCTTGTCGGGCTAATATCTGTAACCTCGACTCTTGAGAAGAAGAATGGAATGGCAACGGGTTGAGTATCGAAGTGGCGGTTCTTCCGCCGTGCGCGCCAAAGATCGTGTACACGGCATATCCATCTGGGATATTGTTCGGTCGACTTGAGCTCAGGAAGAGTAAAACGACACGGAGAGCCTCTTTGGTTCGTTCGACCGACCCCGTTTCATTCGCGGCTCTCTGTGACTTTCCTTTTCCTACGCATATTGATTATTCAATTTATTGACCTTGATTCCCTTTCGTTAAGGGTTGCATCTTTTTTGGTGCTTATTAAAACTTGAAAAAAATGTTTACGAAATGTATTTTTCAACTACGAAGAATTTTTATGACTCTGAAGTTTGCATCGTTGGAATGCAACGAAATTCTTTTTTATATTTGGCAAAAATAATTATTTGAGTGGAGAATTACGATGACAAAATGATCGATTTTTGCCATCCGGAAACTTATCGGCTCGAAAAATTTGTATGACGTGGAAAATTGAACGAATCAACAATAAAATGAAATATTTTTTGTTGCATTTCAGCGTTGCAAACTTCAGCATTTTTGCTCTACATTGTTCTTCGTCACACACGTTATCGATCTCATGCGACGCTCCAACACGATTCCGCAGTCCACGGCAGTTTGCCAATTTCAGGTTCCAAATCGTTACGAAGTTAACGCGGAACGGAGGAGACTCGAAGGACTAGTTTCTCCATCAGTAAATTTTATTCCAACACCTGGAACCTCCAGGCGCGAAAGGGTCAGGCGAAATTTACTGGAAGAGCGACCAACAACTAGCCCAGACTGGGCGACTGAGCGCTTCGCATTTTTGTTAAGCACTTTCGTAGTGAAGCATCATTTACCGCTAAATCCACCGAAAGTCCGTGCAACGTTGAGACGAAATCCAAGGAGAAAATGTGCGCAGTTTAAGTGGGATCAAGACGATGGAATCTCGTTTCGTGTGAATTTATATTTGGATCCTTTCGTCAGTAAAAACCTTCCACATCGGCTAACCAGGTTTCAGGTGCGAAGAACCTCTCAAAAAAAGTCTTAAGAGATTTTATTGTCGAGTCGTTGAATGGTCGCACGCGGGTTCAGCTTCGAATTTGTTCGGAGATAGTGCTACGCTGTAATGCTCCGAAAGACTGATGCTGCAGGGAGAGAAAGTCTCAAAGAGGGTGAAAGGCAGCAGAAAGGGTGATTGGGATTGATAAAGTGGCAAAAAAACAAATGGAGGAAAAGAAGATACGAAATTGGTGGAATCGAATGGTCGAACGAGGGGATTGAACGGACGTTTCTTCTACCCCTATATAACAAAATAAATTCCAGACCCTTCTGCTCCATACTTGAAACTTTCTCGCTCGATTCCAGCAGCTTTTTCCTTGCGATCAACACACGGTTATACATCACGATCCATCGCATTAAATATTTCTCGTGTCTGACTCATTCTCCACTCGTATCAGGACAAAGTTTCCTGAGATTTTGGAGATTTCACCGTCGACGTGAAAAATTCTATGGTAATTCAACTCAGGCCTCAAAATCCGTAATGAACAAATCTCTTTAGTGCACCTGATGATACGATGACGAAGATTTCCTCGTTTTGAGGACTCGTGGCTCGCATCCTGAAAGTATTTTCGACCGAATTGGTTGGTAGGTCGCGAGTGGATATAAAACATTAAATTGCTCTTCTGAAAAAGGATTCGTCCAATTGTCATCGATTTTGTCAAGGGAAAAAGGCACTTTTCGTATCAACGTTGCGAAATTCCGATTCAGCAGATTGATTCTTTTTTTTTTTTGCTCTGTATTCACAGCATCGTACGAACCGACCGACCATTACTCACACTCACATAAGTACATATGTACCAACGAGGCAATATATTGCCAGCGGAGGATACAGACTTTGTCGGCTCTTGTTGCCTCGAAGACGTGCCACGGATAAGAAATCAATTCCAAACCTTTTAGTACAGATGGTTTCGGTGTATTCCACGAAAATAGAGACTGCGTTGATTTTTTTTACAATTTCTTCAGCGTTATGAACGTTCGCATGATTTTCCGGAATGGCAGTTTAAAGAATAAGCTATCCAACATTTATTTCGATCTTTTTTGAACCATTAAATGAAAAAAATTTGGTCGACAATTGAAATTTCATCTTTGAGGAGCCGCCATTTTATCAAAATTTGATATTTCAACTATTCCTCCGATGAATACCTGGACTCATCTATCCACTAAAAAAATCTCTTTGGTTTTTTTTATTTCAGCTCATTCAAACCGGAGATTTCTTGCTCACCGCGAAACGCCTCTTTTTTAGAGAACACACAGGAAATCAACTGCAGGAGCTATGTGAAGCTATATTTTTGAAAATGAAAAATGGCGATGGAGAGTTGAAAGATGACACTACATTTGATTCCTTCGCCTTTTATTCATCAAATGAAATTCCTATCCAGAAAAAATTCGTAAAAAAACAAGTTTTTTTGGTCTTCCACCTGTATATAACCCCTTAATGCACGTTTTTGACCATTGAGTGTGGTCAACATCCAGCAACGAACTCAGTGTAGAGAGAAAACCGTTTTTCCTGTTATAAAAAATAGTCACGGCTGCCACGATGGAATTCTACGTCAGTGTTTGCAAGGAAAAGATGAATGTGCTCGTACGATACGTCAGCTGGGAAAGTCGGGAGCAGGCAACTTCTCGAATACGAGACGAACGAGAACGGGGAAAGCGGAGCTATACTGTCATCCCTATGAAGAGATAGATGCACGTGACAGTAAAAATTGATGTTATGCACTTCATGTGCAAAGTTTGGTCCCACGATGAATGAGGCATTCGGGAAAATAATGAAATCCCGTCCGGAGCGTTTATCATAAGAGTTGAGAATCAATTTGTTCTTCAATGCATATATGAGACATCTTGATGAGAGTGGAAATATGCAAAGGAACGGCGTCTGCCCGAGGCAGTAAAAGGCAACATGAGGCACGAAGCGTTTTAAGGAAGAAACGCAGTTAGCGAGCTAGTCATAAAAAGATTTGACCAAATTTGACTTTAGTAGTAATCGATCTTCCAATGTCACATTTCGTTGACTTGCTATTATATCTGTCAAATTTCAAATTTTGCGCACATTTAATCTCGAATACGTGACGTTCCTATATTTTAGGGAGAGCCGAGAAATAAAATCCACTGCAAGTGCTTTTTATAGTTTTTATCATTCCCCTTACAAGTCATCTTTGAACGTTTTTAAGCGTGGTAAATGATAATGGGGATTTAATCTCTCTGATGTTTAATTTTCATTTCAATCTATCCATCAATTACGGAGATATGAAGAATAATGTACAGCCTATTCCGTGACTTCCCATAAGAGGCCATGATGAATTGGTTGTCAAGGCTTGTCAAATATTTACAAATATCTCGCGTGAAAACCCACCTCAGCCCACAAAAATTTGTACGAGTTATTTTTGCATCATTATCTAACTTTCTGCCAAAATTGAGTTTTCTCTGTCCATTCATTCTATTTCCTGCGTTACTTCCTTAAGGCGAGAAAAAATATAGAACGAGTTGGGAGCAGCTCGTCTATTTAGTCATGGGAATTGGCTGAAGGCTGTCGGTCGAAAAGTAACAGAAAACATAAGCGAAAGGATGCAGAGCAAGAAAGAAATGAGGAAAACAGAAAAAGGCATATTGAGGAAAACTGGAAAAACAGTAGAAAAGGTCAAACGACGCTGTACAAAATGTGCAGGTCGGGTGATTGTAGGCCGCGTTCCAAAACTTGCTGGCAGTGTTGCTGCGAGTACATGCTCGAGACTGTTGGTATTGGCAGTGAATTTTGAAACACAGGCGTAGTGGAGGTTGCATGCTCGTTGCTGTCGTAGTCACGGTCGTCGTCGTCGTGGCGTTGTATGGCAAAGCATCTCCCGCTCGGTCGCTCCTAACCGCCGGTTTGGATCGATGAGGCGTCCACAGGTGCCGGTGAAGGGACAAGCTTCATCCGCGCAAGCGCCACTACCCATATGGTAAATGTGTACCCATAACACACATACACCTTCACACAATACACTTTAACCAAACATTCACCCATACGAGCTCTGCAGGCCTTATCTGCACATCAAAGTACCTCTTTTTCCCACGATCACCGCTCTGGTCCCGCCACACACCTTATTCCATCCTCCGAGCTTAGAATCACGCGCATCATAAACCAGCATAAAATACCCACGAAGGAATAGCTCTCCGCGTGATCTTCTTCCAGCAACTACGGAATGAAGTGAGCGGCCATGTACACTCTGGATCAACTTCAAGCTTGTATCGCAATTAACGGTAAAACAACGTTTCCCAGTTTCCTCGTCTCTGAATACACTGTTCTTCTTCGAAAGGAGACTAACGTCTCCTTGTCTTTGCTAATTAATGTCTCATTCGACGAGACTAATGTCTAAGGCGTGGCGATCGAATTCAACTTCCATTCCATTACTGAGATGCTCGGTCCATCTTCATGGAACAACTGAACGATAAGGACTACGGGATACAAAAATCCAGTGGATGGAGTCTAGGCCATTTCTTTTTTTTGACAAACTATTTCTTTCGTGATAAATTTGTAGAATTTTTTCCAATAATCCACGTTCGACTTTCGTTGTCCAAATTTTATTGAAAACGTTGTATGCAGAATTTTATATCGATAGAATTCCTTTAAATTTTCACCACACAAAGCGAATAGTGTTACGATTTTCAGGCTCTCATGAGAGCTCGTATCAAAAGTTCCAATTTTCAACATGAAATATTTCATTTTCTGAATAGTAAAGCCTCTTAAAGCTTTGCATACTAACGCTTTTATGTGGTATCGGAGAAGCTTTATTGATTTTTTCCAAAAAATCGGTCATTGATGTTTTTCGAGATTTTGGTTATTATATAACAAAATGATGCTGAAGTTTGCAACGTTGGAAGGGAACGAAAAATATTTGATTTCATTGGGGATTCTTTGAATTTTTAAAGTCATACAAATTTTTCGAGCCGATATGCTTTTCGGGTGGCAAAAATCTATCACTTTATCACCGCAATTACATTATGCACTTGAATAATTATTTTTGCCAAAGACAAAAATGAATCTCGTTGCATTCCAACGATGCAAACTTCAGAGTCATATAACAAATACAAATTACCTCGGACAAATTTGAATCTAGAGTAAATTGTTCTTTGGTTAATTTGCAAGAATTTTTTTCAATGAAATTAGGCTCGAAAACCATTTTGTGTGTAAGAAAAACTGAAAACGAAAATTTAGATTTGGACCATCGCCATACAACGTACTAAGTGAAAGTCGTCGTTGTTAGAATTTGAGCCTCATGCCACTCAAGAAGTCATGTCCAGCAAAAAAAGTCTAGTGACAAATACAAGAGAACATGTCATTTGTGGCGAACCACGAAAACTCATTGCAACGTCATATACCTTGCCTGGTTTCTGGGAAGCTCTATCTTTTCAAGTTCCTCGCCTCGGCAAAGTGTTACCTCATGATCTGCCGCGATGCTTCAAGTCTATTGGAGCAACCGAAAACTAATAGTTTGGTGAATTGAATCGCGGCCTCGTACAGTGGCTTGTATCAGGGAGTTGTGGCAACACTAAAATCCTCAAGAATAGTTCTCGGGATAGCAATGAGGTATAAATGTTTACTTGACTTATCCGTTTACACAATTTGTGGATTGGAAAAAACGGACGTTTTTTAAAGAAAGTCTCAACAAATCGATGATGTTGAAGTTATCTTCGTTGGAATGCAACGGAAATCATCATTTCATTCTATTGTCTGAAAGCAGAGCCAAGAATAAAAATTCAGTGTTGGTCTATGCCATTTATTTGCGATCTAGAAAACTGAATGTCAAAGGGAAAATTTAGGCGAGTAGAAAAATTTGAAAAATTGTGAATGGATCGAATATTTTTCGTTCAACTCCAACAATGCAACCTTCAACATCACATGCAAAGACACATTGTGTGTACCAAATAACGTCCAAATCAGTCATTCAGTTTCTGGAATGGAGTGTGGTAACCATCAAGGAAAAGAATTGCGGCAAGTTCCAATTGACATTATTCTCGAGTTGGTGTAAACGTTCGCTTCCTCAAGAAAATTGGAATGAATTTAGCTGTCGTCGTAAATGGTGCGATCAATCGGTGCGTGTCAACAAATGCTTGGTCGTCGCGACTTATCGGGTTCTAGAATCGATTCCGATAAAAGTGGAGGCCTTAACAATGACACGCAATATTGTGTTTATACAAGTCGGAGTCGGATAGAAAAGAAAATAGCTAGTGTGCCGCCTACACAAATCCACAGTCGTAACAACTACAAATGGGCGAAGCATTTGTAGTCCACGATAGGATTCCGTAACTTTTTAAGGCGAATTGCCGAGAATAGTCAAATAAATCCGGAAACGCGTTAATTCTTCCTCGCTATTGCAACAACGCCATAGGAACTAACGAGGAATAACAGCAACTAGCCGGAACTAGTATTGCACATCAATAGCACTCTCAAAGCGGAAACAACACTATAGAGGGAACTTTTTTACATAAAAATGGACGATTCTCTTCCTCTCTAGTTCCGAAAGGTTATGCTCATTGGACCTTTCAAAAAAATCAATAAAACGAACCATGATACTAGCTATCGAGCAGTGAAACAGAAAAGACTTAACCCTCCGTAGACACACTACAATTTGCGCACCTTCCTAGCCACACATGGGTCTGGGTTGGCCTACCATTCTTCACTGTACTTGGACTCGTTTAAGAAATCTGAAAAAATTCAGGAAAGTCGTTTTGGATCTGTAGAAAAAGAACTTGCACTGGGTGATGGCTAAAATTTCGTTGTTATCATTGATATTCTATGCCATCCGCTGAATGGGCAGCTCAGACCCATGGATGTCTATGGAGGGTTAAATCTGAAAATGTTGATGCAATAAAAATGGGATGTGGCTCAGGAAAACTTTGAATTGTGGAGGGTTCTGATGTGCAAGAGCCATTCCAAGCTAGAAGTGCAGAGCCACGATCGTCGAGGTGTAAGGTTTCATGAATTCATGAATTAAATGCGGTCCAGACGAGAAAATGTTCAGCTCTTTCCCATCCAATTTGCTGTTCGTATCTCTGGGTCTGGACGCAGCACAGAAGGTATAAAACGTGCCAGGAATGAAGAGACTCCCGGATGACAGTGAACATATTCCTTCGATGTTTTTTGTTCGTGGGGGTTCACTTTTGTTAGTGCGACTTGGAAACGAGAGTACGAGAGTAATTCCAACATAAGAGGCTCAATTACAAGGTATCAAGTCCTTAATGCCACTTTTACTTGGTAGCCCGAAATACCTTGCCTATTCGCTCTCCACCTGTCCTGCTCGTGTATCACGGCGAAGGGTCACCCTCTACCCAAGAAAAACAAGCATACCGCAATTCAATTGCGGCTTTCACACTCCCTTCCACTCCAGTCCCTCAAAATGGGGAGTGACTCTCAGTGTCATAAAGCTTAATAGGCTTTTAAATGAATGAGGTAAACAGGAGAAGCTTCAAGTAATCTTAAAAAAAAACATTGCGTCTCGTGTTGATGAGGTGAAAAGAAGTTTCTTAGGAACTGTTTACTTTCTTACTCGAATCATTGAAACTTTCTTCCCAAAGAACGATATATTACTTGGCTCAATTGTTCTGTGTTGTTTTTCTTCAATGCAGTCCATCAGGTCCCGGTTGATGAAACATAACATGATCCAGGTCGGTCAATGACAGGAGAGCAGCGTCGTGATTTTTATAAGTATAATCCTCAGTATAAATCAAGAATCAAAATCTCTAAAGCCATGGAGCTTTCTTCTGAAATTCTGTAAGAAGCCAGTTGTATCTGGACGATTCTGACAACCTCAATATGTTCTAAAGGTAGGAGGGAACATTTGGTGGCAAAAAATGAAGTTAGTAAGGTTCACCCTCACTAACATCGATAAAATATTACTGCCTCCCCTGTTTTTGTCATGGCTCTGCCTCATCCGTTATGCTCCATGCCCATTTCCTCTCCTTCATCTCATTCATTTTATTGTCACGCATCCCTGCATGTCTGTTGATGCTGAAAAGCAGAGCCCATTGGAATGTCACCGCATTACAAATCGATGGAGCCAGCATGTCCCTTGTCCAGCCTGACTATGACGGACTATGTCACCATCCAAAGATTGCCTTCGTATGACGAAATGTTATGATTGGCCCTAAAAGCTCACTGGAATACTATCGCAAATAGGCGACGAAAAAATTCCAAACTAGGATTATACCGTGTATCAAAAACATACTTGGAATAGCAGCGACCTGAGCTGGCATAATGTGTCCACCTAAAGAACTAGGTCCACAGGAATCACCAGTTGAATTAAGAACTAAAAGGAACTAGTTGCGAACTCAAGATGAAAATATTTCGACATTACGTCAGGCAAAGTTGAGAGCCTTACGTCGTCTCCAGACTTGAAACACATCTGCTAGGACGTCCATCCTATACAGGTCCTGCCTTCACCACTATGTATGTTCTAGAAAACCACAACCCATACCCTCGCACTGAATAATTCATGACTTCGAACCTCTACTGGCACACTCAGCTTTTGGCGTTTTCTCAGTCGGTCTCAATATTGCTTTTTTGATATCCGCACATGTCTTATCACATGGGCTATTCACGAATACTTTTCTCCTGCTTATTCTTAGCAAGGGTAATGGCAGTCATAAATTCATCGTTTATTATAGGGAAATAAAAATTCTGCAATGGCTTTTATGGAGTGGAACTACAATTTAAAGTCAGGAATTCTTCCAAAATACTATCACAGGAAAAAAAATGGATTTTTCAAAACAGTAGAAACGTGAACTCTGATTAAATTTTCGTGTAGAGAAAGATCACAGAATTTTCTAGTCTTGAGCGATTTTTCAAATTTGCTGGCTCAAAGACTGTCAACGTTATGAAAAAAAAAAAAAACTATTTTAAGCAGCAATAATCGTGGAAACTGCGAATAGCAATTGAAATAAGCAAACAATTTTTTCACTAGATAATTTTTCAGTGCAGGAAAAATGTCAAAAGTTAGATAGTTTTTGATAACCGGATGTGGATAACAGTCTCTCAAGTTATTGCAAAAATCGTTTGTTACATAGAGACAATAAAGTTTGTAAATGTAACTCACCAAAAATAGTGCCAACGCTATTCCCTATTGCTTCTGAAACTGCTCCATTGGCTAGGGCGTCGAGGCAGGCGCTAAGGGCACACGCACAAGCACTCGTACCTATAAGATATTCCAGCACCATGTTCCATCCAATAATGAATGCGATTAATTCGCCTACGGTCACATAACTGTACATGTAAGCGCTTCCGGTCGTATGAGGCACTCTGACGCCAAATTCGGCATAGCACGCTCCTGAAACGATAAAAAAAACGGAGAATGTACTTATTATTAAAAAATCAATGAATTTTACTCAATTATCTAATATTCATCGTCCCGTATGATGCAGTTTCTTCAGTAAACAACATGGACCGAGGTCTCTGTGGGAACATGACACACGAGGCCTCTGATTACGGCCCAGTGGCTGGGCCAGTTCAGCTGAATTATCTCGTGGCCGCAGACGTTATGCAAATTGGGCCAGAGGCCATGTGCCTGCTGGAGACGATCGATACCCAGTGTTTAGTGGTAGATTGCCCCGTAAGAGGGCTCGAAAATGAAGGGCTTACTGTATATATTTATTAATTTAAACGAAATGTTCGCAGGGTGATATTCTGGAGTTGTTTGCATGAATATTATCCCTCAGTAGACACACATGGGTCTGGAATGTCCAGCCGATTCAGCGAATGGCGTGAATTTTTCATTTTCTGTATCGATTATTATTAAGGAAGTTGGATCACGGAATCAAAATAATCAGAATTTGGTGATAACATTCTTTGGCATCGATCATATAAACACAATTTTTTTCTAAACTTTTTACCACATGGTTGGCGAATAATTGAGAGTGAATCGAACTTCTTATGCACGAGATGCATGTACGTATGTAAACTCTATGCACGTGAACTTTAGTGTTCAATTACTCGAGTACTACGTGTCTTATTATCGTGAATTATCTCTCGGTAGACACACATGGGTCTGGAGTGTCCAGCCGATTCAGCGATTACCGTTGAATAACGATAAGAAAAAAGAATTTTCATCCATCACCCAGTGCAGACTCTCTTTCTATAGATCCAAAACTACTTTCCTGAATACTTTCAGATCTTTTTAACGAGTCCGAGTACAGTAAAAAACGGTAGGGCGCCCCAGACCCAAGGGTTAAGTGAGTATAGCTTATAAGATCGAATATTTAGTGATCGGGTCGAGATGTGTTCAGTTTTATTTCAACATCACTGCAAGAAAAACGAGCGCATTTTGGTCGCATACAACGATGAGAAAATTTCTGGATTTATTCGTTGCCAAGCGGCAGGGCCAACGAGTCTGCCTTCCTGCTAAATTAAAGGACACATTTCCATGATGATCACAATTTACGGTCAGCTCATTTTATCAGAAACCCGGTGCGCTGGCCGTTTTTAGCCTAAGCCCAATTTTAGTCCAGGGTCTATCAAGCCGCGCGATCCAATGCGCCGCGTCCGCGATGCATCTGCTCTCCACTACAAGCGCCATCATCCCACCTCCAATTAATTGGAGATATATGTGGTATGATGCAGACGGCAAGTAATTAATTACGGAAGATGGAAAGCGGAAGATCGTCGGAGAGGAATCGGGCAATATGCAAGTATATGCATACACATGTTTTATATACAGAGCTCAACTGTATGGGTACACGTTTACGTACACCATCGACGTGATAACAAGTTTAATAGGATTAATAGGAACATGCCATCACAAGCTCTTCTTGCTAGTCGGTAAATGCAATAATAGCTTAACGTTGTATGTATAATGCAATATTTACAGCGACAGCAAGAAGTTTCATATTGATCACTCAATAGTCATCTCTGCTTCGCACAGGAATAGCACGCTCATTCCAATTGGGTCCTTCGTAGGGATGCCGGATTGTTCAGAACGAATCGATTCTTAGAATTGAATTGAATTATCATCCTGAGTATCGTTTTCAACAGAATATCGAGCGAAAAAGATCGATTCATAGAAAATCGATCATTTTGAATGATATAAAAAAAAAATAAGTGCAACCTTGAAAAAAAGTGTTCGATAAGGGGAATTTGAGTTTTTTTCCAATGTTCCATTCGAAGTACATTGTTTTATAGATTTTTGTTTTAACAAACCATTTACACAATCGATCATGCACTCAAAGAATCGATTCAATCAATTAATTGAATGAAAATAATCGATTTAATATATCGATCATTGCCACCGAAAAGATCGATTTCTCAAATATTCGATTCGCACATCGGCATCCCTAATTCCTTGACGTCGAGGCAGAAAACGGAATAAAAAAGGCTCAACCTTGAGAAATTGATATTAGAAATTGCTGAAGTTCGTTTTGGTCGATTTTTTATTCATTTATTAAGAATGCAGGTCAGGATTTTCCGAAACTGCTTATCTGAAAATTCTCCATCTTCCATTATGAATAAGACTCGGGTCAAAACAATTGAAAAGTTGAAGATACGCAGTTTGCTAATGGTCGTTCTTTCTCACTAACGGCACCGCGTTAGTGCATCCTATATAACACGGATTTTTAACGTTGATAACGATTATGAGAAACCGTTGTGGAAAGAAAAGAAAATCTCTCTCGTCGCAGTTCTTGTTATCCCGTTCAGATTACAGGCAACCTTGGCTGGAAACGTAATCGTCACAGACCCCGTGTAGTCAGGTTGGACTTCTAATAGCCACGGCAATACCAGTCGTTATCATTAATGTTGAATCTGCACGGATTGCAACTTAAGCTCGCGGCATACTGATTGTTTTGTGAAAATCGTGATTCTTGGGAGAAGTAAAAAGCTCGTCCGGCCATTCAATTAGGTCAAGGGATACTCCGAGCTGGGTAAGTTACGCGTGCCCAAGATTGATTGATATGAAAAGCGCTTTATACGTCTCAAAGCAACTCTCCGAGCAACACCACGCACCCATTGCTGTCAGTTATTCCGAAGAGTTTAATTTCGTTTTCTTTTATGTGCGTTACGACGGAACTACGACAGATCCTTTGATTGATCAATTAGAGAAATTTATTGTATGAGCATCGACAAAAGCCAAAATAATAATCGGTGGCTAAAAATGAATTTTCAATTATAAAGAAATCAATACAGAAGGAAACGTTGGTCGGTCGAGGGAAGGATTTCACGTGTACATTTTGACCTTTCGGGATGAACTCTCACCGTTGAAAGTTTTTACCTTTTATATCATTCTAGAAAGTAAAAGAAAATGGTGATGGAAAAGATATTCGAAGAGAGCCTCATCAAGAAAAGTCGAAAACGTCATTCGACCAGAATATTTCTAATTTATTAGAATCAGTACGACTTCCTAGACACACATGGGTCTAGGGCGCCCTACCGTTTTTTTACTGTACTCAGACTCGTTTAAAAAATCTGAAAAAATTCAGGAATGTAGTTTTGGATCTATAGAACGAGAGTCTGTACTGGGTGATGGATGAAAATTCTTTTTTCTTATCGTTATTTAACGGTAATCGCTGAATCGGCTGGACACTCCAGACCCATGTGTGTTTACCGAGAGATAATACACGATAATAAGACACGTAGTACTCGAGTAATTGAACACTAAAGTTCACGTGCATAGAGTTTACATGTGTACATGCATCTCGTGCATAAGAAGTTCGATTTGACTCTCAATTATTCGGCAACCATGTGGTAAAAAATTCAGAAAAAAATTGCATTTCTATGGTTGATGCCAAAGAATGTTATCACCAAATTCTGATTATTTCGATTCCGTGATCCAACGTCCTTAATAATAACCGATACAAAAAATGAAAAATTCACGCCATTCGCTGAATGGGCTGGACACCCCAGACCCATGTGTGGCTACTGAGGGTTAATGTCCCTTAAAACTGTACGTATGTGACATTTATCCGAGACGTCAAGTAATATTGTCATGTTGTTGATATCGTAGCATGATAGTCATATAAATAAAATAGGATTATGATATACTAACCGGAGAAAATGGAAGCAATGGCTGCAATAATGAAAGAGATGACGACACCTGGGCCAGCGACACTCCGCGCCACCATACCCGCAACCAGGTACATTCCTGTCCCGACGCAGGAGCCCACCCCAAGAGACGTCAAGTCTAGAGTTGTCAGGCACTTCTAAACATATAAAAATAAAAGAAATTGAGTTTCCGGTTGATAGACAAATAGTTTTGATCGGAAACTTTTCCAATAGTCGTTATCGTCGATAGGTATTTTTTTCTCTTTCGATTATCGCAGGAATATAATTCGTTTTAACATAAAAAAGCGTCGTGAATCTATTTTCTTAACTTAAAAAAAAAAAATTGATTCAAACGTTTTAAAAGCTGAAAAAATAGTGAATCGTATCTCTCAATTCGTAGTGGGCGAGATTTTCGTATACATTGTTCGTGGAATACGATATTTGACGAGAAAAAAAAAATTTAACACTCGTGTGGATACGAATCCATAAAATCTATGATTGGAACTTTTTTTTACATCATCCCAAAATAATAGTAGAAAGATGAAATGTTTTAAAAATTTGTTCCCTCGTGCAAAGAGTTTTTCATTCGATTTTTTTTGTTTTCGCCATATTGTGATGGAAAAGCTTTCCTTTTTTCATCCAAACGTTGCTAAGGGTGTATTTTTAACGAGTTTATGTTCGCTCGGTTTCATCATGAAAACGGGGGCAAAAAGGATATGCCACACGATTCATTCACCGCTGGGGCAATAACGGCGTGTCAACATTCTCGTGTTCATCACATATCAAAGACTTCCCACCGAGTTTTTCCTCCCATGCGTTTCGCACCTTCAACACACGAATTCCACAGTGGTCGATCACTGCACAACATTCTGGATCGCATAAAATGGTACAAATTACTCCATTCCTTTGCGGATTAATTTGCAAATATTCAAATCAAGAATTAAATTAAAAAATTTCCTTTATGAACGAAATTACGAGCTTTGCATGTACTTTCTTAATGGTCGCATGCAAAGATCATCAAAATAATGAGCAAATAAATTAAAAAGCGATTCGTATCGTGTTCCATCGATATATAGAAAAAGATTTTTAACGATAATTTTGCGGCCGTTTTGCTCAATAAATACAAAATCTCAGGACGTCACATTTTCATCGGGATATTCAGAAAAATAATTCGTAATTTTCGAACTCCAAACAACTCGTGAGACGAAAAATTCGTCGGATAATTTTTCTTTGCAATTATCGATTAATAGTTTGTCGATTCCATTCCATACGAATTATGATAAAAATTTGAGAATTATTTTATCAGCGCTGAGCAGCCATTTCGACGAAATACCGTCACCAAACAATTCCATAAACGATATATCGTGATGAAACGACGTTCTCGTATTTCTTATCTAACCAGAAGTTTCGCTATACGCTGGGCGATATTGCCAACAAACATTTGACGGAAAATGAGAAGCGATAAAAGACGAAAATGGGGAAACGAAGGATGTCGAGGAAATGAGGCAAATTCGATAGTCTCGCAAAGTTGGACCAGTCGTCGTTCCCTCGTTGCCTGAAAGATAAAAAGAGCCACCCGGTTCTTCCTGACATTTTCACTTTGCTATCGCTACCCCTTTTTTCACTGCATACCTAAGTTTTGCCGACACATGGTCATATTGTGCAACATGCACGGCTGAGAAAACTTTCCTGCGAAACTTTGGCACGCGAGAAGAATGTCGTTGGTATTCTGTTACGGACGTGGACATACATTTTATGTAATGTGTCCACGCTGATGCTAAGGCCGTTCAGAAAACTCATTTATATGCGGTTGTTAATAAGAAGCCGGGCCGTCGTTACTGCGGATGAATTCAGCTACGAAATCCTCGAACGTTTGGGTCACATTAAGGTAGTACATTCCAAAAACAGTTTGAAACAGAATATTTTGATTTTTCGCTCGAATATTGTTTACGATATTTAGTACAAGTTGGTGAAATTTCAAATTCAATGACAATCTCGTTACGGAGATATTTGCAACTGAAAATGGCTTTTTTAACACGCTTTGCATAGGGCACTTGATATGATTTCTCATGGATAAATTTGTAGTTTAAAAACACTGGGACAGTAAACGATAAAAATCTAGGAAGACATAAACAAGTACTTCAGGATGATAAAAAAAAAATAGAGGGTCACATTTTATCACACACTTTCTGAAATGTGGATTTTCAAAGTTTGGAAAACACGCTGAAATGTGGCCGGCCGAGCGGGTTTTCACGGCTGGCCCATCCAAGTAGGCAACATACACACAAAGTTTCTAAGTGTTGGTGAAGGCAGTGTACAAGCGTTTGCAAAAGTTTTCGATTACAGAAAACTAATAATGGTTTAATTTATGGATTTCTAAACAGAAATCAGTTATTCAAGGATCTAAAATTATATTTACTTCTGCGCGGAGCTGTTAATAACGTTTTAATTTATGTATTTCTAAAAGAATTCGGTTATTTAAGACACTAAAATGATGTTTACTTTTGCGTTGAACTGTCCGGGTTGTACTACCTCAAAAGAAAAATTTCTCTGTCGCCTATCAATCACGTCACATGCGAATCCTGTTATCGTTTTCAAACGGATGCAGTTCCAGTGCGTGATTGACTAATTATGTATCTTTACTGATGACTAGGGAGGACTTTATTTGTGCGAAGGAGCCCAGTGAGGTTTACGGAATTCCCACTCTTTAATTATCTAAGCAGCCACGTACCGACTAACCAACGGATTACAAACTTAAAGCTCAAACAGTATACGCTTGTGCGAATTAGCACCAGCGAAGTCTTCGAAATGTTGCCATTTCATGAGAAAATTGTTTCCGGGTATGACTCAACATCGCCAAATATGCCGATGTCTCTAGCTTGTAATTCCATCGGGAGAAAGTTGAGCGTTGGCAAACCACTCAAGATTGCAGCCCTTGATAACTGAGTTGATACAAATTCGCACTTGCGGACGTGATGACGGCATTCGATATTCGCACAATCTGTCAAAATTAGTAATAAAAGAAGAATAGAATAGAAAAATGGGAAAAAACTAGAAAAAAAGACGGAAAAAAAAATTTCGGATTGATTGCCATAAGGGCAGGATCGATACCACAAGAATATACTCGGTAGCGTTTCGGGACAATTCCATTTGGGAGCTTCGTTTGGTGACCCAAGCATTTTCTTCAATTTATTGATTCTCCTTGATTATTCAGATAAAAAAAATGGTAATTCAAGTTTTTAATTCTAGTTTAACTCCTAAAAACTTTACAAGCCAACAAGACGCACGAGAATCGTGGACTCATCTAGTTCAAGGAGGTTCCGCTATGGCGCAAGGGAATAACGGATGAAGTGAGGCACAATTCCCAAAAAAATGACAATCTGCTTTTCGTTTAGCAAGCAATCCGTTGCCAAACTCCTAAAAAATGAGATGTTCCGAGCATTCTGTCAATTTTAACTAGAATCATCTTCTCCAAACATTCGGTGACCCCACTATTTTTTTATTGATTCGGAACCCTTGGAGTTTTTTTTATAAATTGAGATTTTAATACGCATTTTATCTAATCGGGAAGTATTTTTAATATTTTTCTGATTTCATAAGGGTGAGAAATTTCCGTAAAGCCAATGTTAAATCAAGTGAATTTCGACTTGGAAAATATGTAGTAAAACTTCGTTGACCTAGGATGATTTTGAAAGAGATTAAAGTTTCTGCCTAAATAACAACACATTTCTCTGATTTTAATCGAATTATCGCTTTACTAACGGAACCTCCTTAACTTCTAAAATTCAGTTTTAACTTCTCATTAATTCAACATATACATTTTTTTCCATTGTTGGTTCTAACTTGTTAGATGTGAAGGAAACTACATTTTTTAGTCTTGCAGCGCGGTATAATCGCTTAAAGTAATGTTATCTTTAAAAAATTGAAATTTACGTCTGTGTGCACGTAATACGAAAAACCTTCACGTCACACTTGAAGTTACTGTTCCTATTTGCATAAACTTGTGTTTATTCTTATCGAACTGCTCCAAAAAAGTATGGGTCCAAGACGCTGTCATATATGTCGATAAATTATTACATTAATGTAAATTACATAAAATATTACATTAATTACATTATATGCGTTGCAGCGCTACGAGAAAGCCGCTCGCGCGCATGACGGCCCCTAGTTATTTTAAATAATTAATGTAACAGTTGGTCGTCATAACACGCTAAATCATCCATCCACGTAACATATTCCACGATTCCAGTCAAAAATTAGTATTCTCCCCAGAGGAGCAAAGTTTTCTTTGTCAGAGACGAAAACATGAAATTTTACTTTCAAAATGAGTGCATGTTTGTGGTCATGGGGAAATTACTGCGTTTGCCATTTATTCTCTTCTGCAGTTTTTTCCTAAAGATCACACTTCAAACTAAGTGGAGCCTGTTAGTTTAGTAAAATTATATTCACGTCAGAATTTCTACGATTTCCGAGAACGTGATTTCAATTTTTATTTTTTTATTTTCTGGAAAGTTGATAATTGGCCTCAATTTTGAGTAATTATGAGATGAAATCTCATGGTTTGGAAATTTTAATCATGCCATGAGGTAAAATTACGAGGCATTTTTGTGTGAGGTAACAAAAATTTGAAGGGAAATGAAATGAAACTGGAATGAAGCGATGCATAGGAAAAATTCCTTTATGCAAACTCGACGGCCGTATGATTTAATTAACTGCCCAAGCCCAATGCTGTTACTTGCCGTTTATCCACATATTGTATGCCTGTGTATACTCGTTCGTTATTGCAATTTGCGTACCGATGCTCGATCTAATTCAACAGCAGAGATGGAAGTTTGGCTCATGAACACGAACAATGCGACCCACACATCGGCAACCGTTAAGTCTATGCAACAACCAGCCTGTACCACATCTTCGCCACCCCTTTGTCACGTACGAGACGAACGTGGAGGGTGTAATTCGCGAGCAATGTTCCCTAGGAATTTCAATCGTGTACGGCTCGCTGCTGCGCTTCAAATTCATTGTCAGCTTATCGAGAAATTCCACGCTAATGGTACAAACTTGGTTTTCGAGCTAAAATAATTTATCAATGCATCGGAATGATTTCAGGAAAGCAAAATCCTAAAAAAGGGAAAAAGTACAAAAACCGTTTTGCACGCGTACTTCGGCCGAAAATTCATTGAATTATAAACTCGTAATTCAATTGAACTATTCATAAAAGTCTCGTTGCAACGGAGGCATTATTGAGTGGGCGAATTAACTGGTGATTACAGACAGGCGGTAAGATAATTGAATTATAATTTATAAATGCCAATATCTGTCCGAGTCGATAACTGCAAAAACCTCGACAAAAACATGGAACTGAAAAGCAACCATCATACTTTCTACATCGATTCGCAATGAAATTGAACCTAAAAATTCTATCGAAAATATCCCATTTAGACCATGCATTGAAAATGTTTAAGGAGGCAGAAAATCATAGTTCTCTTCTCAATAAATCATGATTAATGGAAAATACGATGCGGAGACGTGTTCAAAATTTCCTCGAGTTTTATCATATTGCATGAAACACTCAGCCGCTTGCTCCCACATTTATATTTGTTGGTTCACATATTGAAACCTGCGTGGGAAGCAGGCACCTAGAATGATGAAATTTCGTTTGGATTCGGCTGTTTGGATGTTTAGGGATTCCGAAGGTGAGTCCCGAAAATTTTTTCGCCGAATTCGGTACATTAATGGGGAACTCGCGTGTGCGATGGCAAAATCAATAAATTTAGGAAAATTTTCTGATAAATATTTTAGGAAAATTGGTTAATGAATTTACGAAGATTTATTGATCTTCGGGTCTGGAGCGTCTTCCCGTTTTTTACTGTGGTTGGACTCGTTAAAAAAATCTAGAAAAATTGAGGACAGTAGTTTTGGATCTATTGTAAAAGAGCCTGCACTGGCTGATGTATAAAAAATCGTTTTTATTATTGTTATTCAATGGTAATCGATACAAAAAAAGAGAAACTGACGCCATTCGCTGAATGGGCAGGACACTCCAGACCCATGTGTGTCTACTGAGGGTTAAATCCAACATTGCTCGCCTTTATATTGTAGGTTGGCAAAAATATGAGTGTAGGCCGAAAGAAAAACCGATATTTTCCGGGAAGTACAGATGTTGGAATGAAAAATACTCTGGATCGTAACTCCGTGGGGGGATAATGAGTTTGACAGGAAAATTAGTTAGTAATAATCCTGAAAATAGAAAAGGTAATCTCACCTGTAGTTTCTGCTTTGAGTCGACCGGATGTACGGGTTCTGGACCTGATCGCTGTTGATCACCCTGCATGTTCTCGATCTTCTTCGTCCGGATGAGCTTTCCGAACAGCTCCAGCCCCTTTTCACGATCCATCACTTCGAACTTCATTTTTTCTTCGAAACTGCAACGAAAATGGTGGCGATTTGATTAACAATGATAATATTATTTGTCGTGAAATTGTAGCTCCGCAGTTGGAAAAATAATCGTAAGGTTTCTCGAATTTACGAAAATTCCTGTAAAATGAGACAACTTTACTCTTTCATGGAAATCTCTGGTTTGCCGCAACTAACCCTCACCCTCGCAGTTTTCCTCGCCTAATATCGTTGCAAACTGTCAGTACCCTCTACGAAATTAATCTGCCTCTAGCGTTTCTGTATATATGACGGACCGTCGCTCAAAAGAGCACTTCGCAGCTCGGTATCAGACTGAATTTCATCTCGAAGGACTGGCAACGTGGCTTTATCATTTCTCGCGAAGGCAAGATGCGGGTGGGACTGCCATTAGATGTACAAGACGAATTCTCCGCAATAAACTCGTTTTCATACACCCAAGTTTTTTGTCGAATCCTCAAACACTGTGTCAGGCAGTAAAGCTCAACATTACGATCAATTCTCGAAACTCTGAGAGTTGTGTCCTCAGAAGGCCTCAGAAACCGAATGATTTCTGACTTTCAGGCAGTAACGATTTGCTAATCGTGACAGTGACTATTAAATTTTGTTAAAAACTAAATAATTTTTGTTAATTTCAAAATTTTCATTATTTTAACAATATTTTCCATTTGCAACGCAACTGTCAGCGAAATTCACGATTGGAATGACAAAAATTTACTTTTCGAAGAGACTTTCTAGAATATTTCGTGCTGCAGGGACAAAATTTTTGTGATTTTTCAAAAAAACTTTAGTCGAACAAAATATCGATCTTTTTCATCAAAATTTAGTTCTCGGTTAAACATACGAACAAAATTCCCTCAGCAGAAGGCACGAATGGCGAAAAATTGGATAAAAAAATTTGTCAACCCATAGAAGATTTGCGAAAAATGAGACAAAAAAGCATAGAAAGTTGTGGTTTCGAAAGTTTTTGAAATATGAAAATTAGAGGCGCCGTGTATGAATTCGCGTTCCCGGGAAAAGCAAGTAAAGTTGAAATGGCGCGTTTACGTTTCTCTTCTTCGGTGTATTGTTCGCAAAAAGCACAGAATGGAAACGAAAAGTTGAGAGAGTAGGAAGCCGAGCAGAGAAAAATAACTGTACAATATAGGAAAAGAAAAAGTCTGGGATGCTGCAAGGAATGTCGTGGTCACTGACAACAGCCGCGTTTGTCGGTTGCATAAAACGTGGGCTGGTTCAGGGTGGCTAAAAGCTTGTTGGGTCGCAAGTGAGACAGTCTCACGTCAGTCCCGAGGCCAGAGAACTCGTGTGGCTATACATCGTGAAGCCGGAGCTATAACCACCCTCGCTCGTTTCAGACATTTCGACGTTACCGCAGCACACAAAACATGCGACTGTACGTTCAACAACACGGATTAATTATTCTTGTGTATCGTGCGACACAGCGCCCGCGAAGCAATAACTTATCTCTCTTGTTTAATTTTATCTTTTAATCAGGAGAACAATTTTTGCGGTCCCGAGGGAACTAATTTTCAAAAAGGTCATGAGTGACGGGTGGAATAAAAAAATCCTAATTGCACAAGGCCATAAAAGATCGAAACAGACTCTCAGGAAACAGTCGATATGGTTTACATACACGGAGAAAACGAAGTCGAAAATCATTAAGAAATATACTAGGAATCCAGTTACTTATTGTTGAAAATTATAGTATTTTGAGGACAGTTCGGAAATTACAGCAATATCTCGAATGGCAGTGCGACAAATCGTTCTAAACAGCATAGGAAAACATAATCATCAGATTAAAACCGATTTTACAATCTAGCATAGCAATTAAAGAAAATCGCAATGATCATGGTAAACAAAACAATACGTATGATAAAATTTCACACATTTTCGATATATATTTATATTGGGATAATAGAATTTTACTATGTCGACGTTTAAAATTTGAGATATTCTCACTCATAACTGAATTCTTATCTGACATAGTAAATTGTTCATGAAAACAAACCTGAAATTCATTTTCGCGCGCATTACTGTTTCTTATTCATATAGAACTGTTTACAATTCATGTTAAGAAAAATTGTAAGTGTTAAAAAATACTATGCCGTTTTGCAATTGGTGCTACGATTCTTTTGCTTCTTAACCTTCGTATAGGAAATTTTCCCAAAACATTGTATTTCTTACTGAAACAAAACAAATCCGTTTTCTCCGTGTAGTTTACAGTTTTTGACGTGATCCTTTTTATTGAAAAAAAAGCGTCGATCTGCTATCTCATTGTCACAGGAAAAAGTACGCAGCGCCTAATCTACTTAATTGGATGGAGGCCGTTTCTCATTACAACAATGAACGGCATCTCCATCTCATCCCGTTTTTAATCCCACAGGGCAGATAAATACGAGAAAGTGCAAAACTACGTGAAAAGCAAAAGGGTAATTGCGACGGGAAATGAAACTTTAATGGTCGACAAAACGTCGGCGGTAACGACTTTATGCAAGTTTTCGGAGAGGCTTACCAACTCGTTCAGTACGAGGCGGAACCCTTCCATGTTGCGTGTGTTATGCAGGGAGGTCAGCTTTTCCCATCGACACGAAACAAGGGTTGCTTGATCGTGGGGGCCTTGTTCCCGATCGTATCGCACGTAATGTTAAAAAATTATAAGCATGAATGAAATTTGGAGACGCCGTCGTCAAAATTGCCGAATAAATTGATGGAAAAATTCTACAATTTTTTTTTAATTTTAACAACTTGCCAACTTGTTTCTAAAAATGACTTTTTAGCTATTGGAAAATATTTTTAATTAGATGAAAATTTTTTAATTCAACGAAATATTCATCAGAAAATGTCAAATTCGAAATAAAACTTTGAATTGTGATTCGATTCATTGAAATACATCAATAAAAAAATGTGCAACACATTTCAAATCGTGAAACACATAATTTCGTATATATTGCAATAAATAATTGGTTTGATTGGATATCGCACTCAAGGCATTCGCCGGAGCCATTTCGCGGACTTTTCCGAAGTGGAAGTTGTCGAAATGATTCTCTCGTGTATCATTCGCACGAATATATACATTTTGACACGTAACCCAGACTCCTATGATACGACTGATGCAAATGATGATGCGACTCGAGCCAATTAGTCGAGTACCAATGAAATTCGATTCGAAGCTGATTAATGAGCATTTGTTGGATCAAATACTCGTATTCGTGTTGGTGGGGTTTTCGCTTAAATAGTATATTGAAAGAAGTACGTGATGCAAACGCGAAGGATATAAATAAAAAAATTCAATTATTTCGTACATTTTGTTCGTTCGATGAACGGACGTTTTTACGAAGCGTCGGACCAGTTGAAAATAACGAAAAACGCTTTTTCACCCTCATTAGTATTAGCCAATTAAAATTATTTTGTCATTCATTCCTCAACAAATACCCACTATTTTTAATTAGCTCTGGACTCAATGAAACTCTTGATATAAATATGCATAAAAATAATTCATTAAAACGGGCATACATTTTGTAATTCAGTTCTCTTGTTTCGTCACGATGCGCGAACTACGTGCCGAATGAACGTGCAAGAAAAGCTTCGTGCGAGCCGCATGCACAGTTTCGTTTTCCATCGTAATAAGGAGCTACGAATTAACTTCTGAGAGCTAAAAAGTCTCTGCTCGGACGCTTCAAGATGTGAAATTGCTGGGGATCGGCCGTTCTGCTTGGAACCTGCCAAATTCCACGTGCATGAAGCGCGCAAGTCTGTATGTTAACCCTGCGAGAGTTTCGACACGAAACTCGTTCGCTGGTCAGGCGTAATTCATTCAGGAATGAATTACGGTCAAGTTACCAAGGGACATGCTCAGTCACGGAGGGAATAGAATCCACACCAACTACAGTCAGATGAGCCGAAAATGAAACTTTATGGATGTCGAAAAAAATTTATCAGCACTTTCGAAAAAATCACAGTCTGGCAAAACACGTGCTTTTTCCCTTTACTCAGCGACTCCATTTCTGGTCACGTGAGATCGATTTTCACGTCCCACGGCCATGTTTATGCTGTGAAAGAATTTTTCTTTTCAAATGGACTTCATTTCCGCTAGTTACGAAACTTGATAATGAGTTTTCTTATTGCTACTCCTCGATGGTTATGAAATGTGAATTTTCATTGGTGCATAGAAAAGTTGGCTGGTACGGGAATCCAGAGATTGATTATTCGTTCTATATTTACAACTCGGAAAAGTGTCCGCAAAGAAAATAAATACGAAGAGCGAAAACTTTCAAATTGCTTCCGCGATTTTTCACACAACGCTCAACTCTTGTCGCACAATGAATTCTGAATTTTTTTTTCATTCTGATGAATGTGCGAAGGAAACTTCAACATTCCAATAAATTAAAAGAAAAATCACAAAATCATGCACCAAAAAAATTCACATTTTTGTTCTCCCTTGAATTATGAATTTATCTCTCGCGATACTTATTGTGATCGATCTGCATTTTGTGGCAAACGACGTGCACATGAATTCGTGGACTGAAAAGTTGTAATTTATAGTTTTGTTGCTGCACGGAGAAAACAAAGTCGAAAATTATTGAGGAATATACTATACAGTTACGTATTGTTGAAAATTATAGTATTTTGAGGACAGTTCGGAAATTACAGCAATATCTCGAATGGCAGTGCGACAAATCGTTCTAAACAGGCATACTAAAACGTGATCATCAGATTAAAACCGATTTTACAATTTAGCATAGCAATTAAAGAAAATCGCAATGGTCATGGTAAACAAAAACAATACGTGTGATAAAATTTCACACATTTTCGATATATATTCATATTGGGATAATAGAATTTTACTATGTCGACGTTTAAAATTTGAGATATTCTCACTCATAAGTGAATTCTTATCTGACGTAGTAAATTGTTCATGAAAACAAACCTGAAATTCATTATCGCGCGCGTTACTGTTTCTTATTCATATAGAACTGTTTATAGTTCATGCTAAGAAAAATTGTAAGTGTTGAAAAATACTATGCTGTTTTGCAATTGGTACTACGATTCTTTTGCTTCTTAAACTTCGTGTAGGACATTTTCCCAAAACATTTTATTTCGTACTGAACAAAAAAAAAATCCATTTTCCCCGTGTGTGAAGTGTTTGGAATTACTGATCGCGTGCCATTATCTCGTCCTCCTCTATACTTTGCATTGTCTATTAAGTACGCGATGAAAAACTAAGCGAGTGCGCTGAGATTTAGTCAGCTCTAGGTTAAGGCACGCGAGCATCGATCGATGGTTGCTCAAAGCGTTTGACATGAGGCAGCTCGACGAAGTAGCTTATTCAGCGGTATAGCTCGGTGACATATGTATACATGCGGATACACCAGGCAAACTGTTCAATGTCCATAACGAGTTGCATACGCGCATTATGTACTGGAGGATCAAGCGGATTTTCTTTCCCACTATAAGCACGTCACCTTACCATTTACCATTATAGACGCACGGGAAAACAAACGCGCCTCAAGGTAATGATAAAAACGAGCATTTATAGCCAATGTGACTATATGGGCTCTAGGAGCTATGAATAAATCCCTTGGGCGCTCAATTATGCACAGGGAAATGCTGTGTTTAACGTATCACCATCACAAAATCACTTTATTTAGGATTCTCCAATAATTTTGCATGAAAATTCTCCACACGCAAAACTATCAATTTTTTCCGATGAAAAAAAAGTTTCTCACCTCAAGAATTTGACACAAATAAGTTAAGAATTGTTGCAAAAAAATTTGTTGAAGATTTTTCTTAAAATCTAAAAAAATCTCTTGAAAAAATAATCCTAAACGATTTTTTTTCGCAACTTGTCAACGAAAACGTAAGTTTAATTTTTCCGTGAATTTGGATCGGGAAAGTTGAAAAACTGCGGAAATAAATATCTCTAATTCTAAACGTCAGAGAATTTTTCTTCATAGGCGAAAACATTTAAGCATTTTTGAAATTTTATTCAGAGGACTCGTTTATTCCGTGCCCACCCTCATTTCCTATTCCCGTTAACAAAGGTAATGCTTTGATATGCCTCATGCCGCCATTATAGAGCATCACGTCACCCCCAGGTTTGCTGCATAATAAGTTGAAAGCCATTACTACTTGCGCTCGATGTGAAGAGAAAAAATGGGACGCGAGGATGAACGCGAGCAAGGCGGCATTTGTTATGGCATCTCGAGTCGAGCTTGATATTTGAACCGAGGCAATTGAATCTCTCCAAGCGGAAAATCGTAATATTCATAACTTTTTTCATGATTGTTATGGCTTTGTACGAATAGTGCGGAAATGGGTCAATAGTTTATCGATGAGAATGAACCAAGAACCGCTGAAGAGCCTAAAGAACTTGGTCACTATTAGTCCGCGAATTCTTCAAGTCGTTTTCTTTCTTTTTGGCTTTTTACAGCCGGAAAATGGAAGCTCCCACGATTCGCTTATAAAGGTGAGATACACGACATGTCAGGAGAAGCAAAACAAAATGCTCGAAAGAATTAGGATCGCTCGGGATTAAGGATCCGAACTCAGGGCTCCCTCGGTGAGCGAGCGGGCGGATTCTTTTTATTCACTTGTGTAACCACCAACCTTCCAATTAAGCAGCTAATTCGTTGGGTATAAACGGAAGCTCTTCACAAGCTCAGACATTAAAGGGAAAGCGAGAGCAGGGAACACGATTCCTGCTAATTCGTCCATTGTCTAGCTGCCAGAAGAACAATCTCGTCAGCCTCACGTTTTTATTGAAAGTTTCACAGATTAAATACGCATGCACTGTGACTACAACCTGATGCTGTGGAATTATTAGCAGCCTGCAATTCCAATTCACGCACGCCATCGATTCAAAAGGCAAAATAATACAAATCCTATTTAATTAACAGTTAATTACTACAAGCTAATCTCTCAAAAGTGACGCAGGAATCGATGTGTCGCTTCGATCATCGGGAAAATTAAGCTGATTCGGTTTTGAGGTCAACACTTGGTTGGGTGTCCGCTCAGCCAGAGCAATTTTTATGACTCTCAACCCTTCGATAGACACACATGGGTCTGCGGTGTCCCGCCCATTCAACTTCAGGCGTGAATTTCTCATTTTTTTGTATCGATTACCATTAAGGAAGTAACGCAGGAAATAGAATTAATGGACAGAAAAATCTCAAATTTGGCAGAAAGTTAGATAATGATGTCAAAATAACTCGTACCAATTTTTGTGGGCTGAAGTGGGTTTTTACGCGAGATATTTGTAAATATTTGACAAGCCTTGACAACCAATTCAACATGGCCTCTTATGGGATGTCACGGAATAGGCTGTACATTATTCTTCATATCTCCGTAATTGATGGATAGATTGAAATGAAAATTAAACATCAGAGAGATTAAATCCTCATAATCATTTACCACGCTTAAAAACGTTCAAAGGTGACTTGTAAGGGGAATGATAAAAACTATAAAAAGCACTTGCAGTGGATTTTATTTTTCGACCTTCCCTACAATATAGCAACGTCACGTATTCGAGGTTAAATGTGCGCGAAATTTGAAATTTGCCAGATATAATAGCGAGTCAACGAAATGTGAGATTGGAAGATCGATTACTACTAAAGTCAAATTTGGTCAAATCTTTTTATGACTAGCTCGGTAGCTGCGTTTCTTCCTTAAATAACGTAAAAATAGTTTTTTTCCATCACCCAGTGCGGGCTCTTTTTCTATCGATCCAGAGCTACTTTCTTGAATTTTTTCAAATTTTTTAAACGAGTCCAAGTACAGTTTAAAACGGTAGGGCACTCCGGACCCATGTGTGTCTACGGAGGGTTAAAAATACTAGTTTGGCTGGAAATCTGTATAAATGAAATCGGACAGTTCGGTCAGATTCAGCGGTGCACAATTGCATGTTCGGAGTTGCATTTCCGAGAGAATCAAGAGTTCGATTATGATGATAGCGATTTGTCCAATTTGCATAACTTTTTTGAATTAATTCCAACGTCAATGTGCATATGAATAGGAAAAATTACGGCTCAGTCGCCTGCCCGAGTCAGAGGCTTAGTGCTTTGGAGATCAAAGTTAGAGTGGAGACAATGAAAAACGAGGGGAAGAGAGAAAAAGAAAAAGGGAGAAAAAAGAATTGTAAAGAGGACGAACAACAAAAGATTCTCAACCGACGCGATTGTTGGATACATAGATCGCATTTGATCTCGGAGCTCGTTTCCGGAATCCGGTAGATCGAGGAAGAAAAAAGAATGCAACGAAAACGTTTCTCCATTTTTTATCGGAGATTCTTGTTTTCTGTTTCCATTGTCTGCTCCAGCTTACCGTTTTTTACGGACCTCGTGATCGACCAATATTTTTTATTCAATTAGGCATAATTCCTGGTCAGCAAATAAAAAAGAATCGTGAAGGGTGTAAGCGGCAAAGAGGATTCAAAGGCTGCCAACGGCAATCCCTCGAAATCCTCACCCTTTCCATCCGAATTCGATTTTAATTGCCCGGTCTATTTCGGACCTTTGGCCGACGCGTCATTCCTTCTCGAATTCAATTAGGTTAATGGTTCTGAAGTTTGGATCGTTGAAATGCAATGAAATTCATTTTTATCTGTGACAAGAATAATTATTCAAATGCAGAATGTAATTACAATGATAAAATGATGGATTTTTGCCATTCGAAAAGCATCCGGCTCGGAAAATTTGGATGACATTGAAAATTGAACGAATCTTCAATAAAATTAAACATTTTTCGATGCATTCCAACGTTGCAAACTTCAGCATCAATCACGGTCACAAAAAAGTCAAGTTTTACCGTGTCGATAAAATCATTTTTGGATGTCACTGAATATTTCGATTTCATGTGAAAAAAAAATTACTACTTTTTAATTGCACGTTCCTCGTCCTCGTCGGATCTCCATTTTTTTTCTTTCAACTGACTTTTGCAATTTCACTACCGTTGACAATGTACACATTTATTCAAAACCATGCAAACGTTTTATCAAGAATATGCCACAGCACTGATCCAGGATCTGCCTGGAATGACACGACAGGAATTCATTACCCGCTGACAATAATAACGAACAAAATATACAATCGTGTGGGCTCGGCTACCTTGCTCGTGTCAACAGTCGAACATTCCTGTTAACCAAGGGAAATTGCAATCTCCTGTATCACTCGAGTCATGAGATGTAACATATGGATTTATGGAAACGTGTATGCGTTCCGGAACAACACGATATAATGACAAATGAAATGAATTCGGAAATTTGTTTACGTCTTTACTCAAAATTTTGTACCCATTCGTACATTTTCCCAGTTTCTTTTTTTTTTTACAATTTTTTTACCCCAGTTTTTTTACAATTTCCCTTTTAATTTTATCAACAAAAACAACTATTCAGTCATTTTAATTGTATTTTTTAAATTCATGCTGCGTCCAGTTTAGAATTCGGGAGTAACGAAAACGAGTCCAATCTGAAGTAAAAGTACGCGACGTGGGTTACGACCCACCTTCGACATCTACACGTTTTTTTTCTTTAATAATTAACTACAGGGCCGGCTGTAAACCTTGTCGAAAGGGATGAAAAAAGAGAGGGGAAGGGAATCGAGTACATTATTTACTGAGTTTTAGCATGAAATCGTTGTATAGCACGGTGAGGTGATCTCGGATAGCGATAAACTTCTGTGAATATTGTCTGCTATATACCGCGTCTGTGTACATTTAGGGTGCATATATAAACGCGTGAAAGTCGCTCTGTTCGTATTTCTCCTCGTTCACCTCTCGTCCACACGTGTCGAAATTCGATGCACATTTCATCTGGAATGTAAACCATTTTTGTTTTTACAACAACTAAGATATATACAATTTGCTGAGTAAAGCTCTTTGCACCCGAAAAAAAATTATTTATGAAATTACCACACCCGCCGGAGAGGCGAATAATCAATACTCTGTCTGATTGAAATAACATGGTATGGTTTTCCATTATAACCAAGTAATGCGAGTCTTTGTTGAACGGGGAGATGTGCCAGCCGAATTCGAATCATCCGGAGTATTGGAGGGTGTTTAATCCTGGTCTGTGTTCGTGAAAAATTGAGGGAAACGCAGCAAGCTTAGCGGTTCTTTTTCGAATTTTTACTGAGGCAGCTTGAGGTAGTACATTCCAAAAACAGTTTGAGACAGAACATTTTTATTTTTTACTCGAATATTGTTTACGATATCTAGTACAAGTTGGTGAAATTTTAAATTCAATCACCATCTCGCTACGGAGATGTTTGCAATTGAAAATGGCTTTTTTAACACGCTTTGCATAGGGCACTTGACATGATTTCCCATATATAAATTTGTAGTTAAAAGACACTGAGACAGAAAACGATAAAAATCTAGGAAGACATAAACAAGTACTTTAGGATGATAAAAAAAAATAAAGGGTCACATTTTACCACACACTTTCGGAAATGTGAATTTTCAAAGTTTGGAAAACACGCTGAAATGTGGCCGGCCGAGCGGGTTTTCACGGCTGGCCCAGCCAAGTAGGCAACATACACACAAAGTTTCTGAGTGTTGGTGAAGGCAGTGTACAAGCGTTCGCAAAATTTTTCGATTACAGAAAACTAATAATGCTTTAATTTATGAATTTCTGAACAGAAATCAGTTATTCAAGGATTTAAAATTATATTTACTTCTGCGCGGGGCTGTTAATAACGTTTTAATTTATGTATTTCTAAAAGGAATCGGTTATTCAATTCACTAAAATGATGTTTAATTTTTGCGTTGGACTGTCCGGGTTGAGCTACCTTTAAATTAAAAAACTACAAAAATCTTCTTGAAATGCAATTGCAATTTTTCACTCATACCCTTCAGCATTAAAAATGAAATGAATGAGATGAAAAACTATCACGATTCATTAATTTTCCCATGAATTGTCTAGATATCACGTTGCGAACCGACGATGCTTCGTTTTTCACTCAATCAATCATAAATTATGATTTTTAGTAATGCGAAAAATCAATTATTCTATGATCGATAGGACAGACTCCAAAATGACTGAAAAAAAATTCTTTACCATGCGCCTTATGAAAATTTCATTCGTTTTTGAAAATCGAACGTCGACTGCGAATTTTTGCAGATCATTTATTTCCTCTTCGTCGTTTTTTATTAACACTACACCAATGGAACAATAGCAACGTGTCGAACACGCGATTTTCATTTGGTCTATTGACACCACGCCGTTCATCCCTCAAGCCATCGTACACATGGAACAACGATGGATACGGAAACGATGAAGGACCGAGCTGGATCGGAGGCGAAACTAGTAGTACAGACCCGTACTGGTCGGACATGCAGTTGAAACAAGAGGGAAATCGTACCATTTATCGATTACTGCAACAACACGAGCTCCGGTTATCTCTCCACTCAAATCTGTATACACAGACCCAACTACAAATGGCAATCCATCCAACAAGGCTAATTCAACGAGAAATTAATTGATTTAATTAGTCAATATCGCATTTGGTATCCGAGACGACGCAGATGAAAGTATTATTTCGACTTTGACTCTCGTATTTGCTGAGTAAATTTTTCTTTTGTTGCTAAATTTCTCTCGTGATATTTCACTTACACTCCGAGACTCACAAATTTGAAAAATAATATTTCGAACCAGGCGTGACTCGCAGGACAATCGTGTATGCCGATTTCGGTTCTCATGCTGTGAACGTTCGATACTTATTTATTTTTCTTATCACCGAATACGTTGAGGATTCGGTAACATCGAATATACCTCGTGCCAACTGTTCCCTACACATGCAAATTCAGTTGGCCAATGTCCAAAACGAAAAGTGTATTTCACGCCAGCTGTGAGTTCGCCGAAATGGCAACTCCCACTTGACTGCGAGGATTTGTAGTTACCAGAAATATAGACTGGAGTATGCTGCGGAGAGACTTTTGCTTGTAGCAAAATTATGACGTGGCCTTTATTTGTGTCCGAAGAACATATGAAAGTGAATGTTTGGACACTTCGTCCCCATTTTGTTAACGCTCCAACGTACCAAACACACAACTACGACTACATTTTGCTCCTGTGCTTCTGGACAGTTGGTCTGGGTTAGTGTGGAGTGTTTTCGATCATGTAAAAGCGTTTACCCAAATTCGAGCGTATGCTGCAACGGAATTATTCAGTGTATCGTTTCCATTGGTAACGGCGACCCTTGCATACACAACCGCATTACCGCAACCCAATTCCAGCTTTCCTGGTTTCCTACGACCAGCATTATTGCTGTTGTTGTTCCTGGAATATAATTATGGAATAACATGGATTTCTCGTGGTTTCTTGCTGGGTAAGAGACTCTCGGACAATTCTCGTCGTACGAAAAAAACGGATTCGTTTTGTTTAGTAAGAAATGAAATGTTTTGGGAAAATATCCTATACGAAGTTTAAGAAGCAAAAGAATCGTAGCACCAATTGCAAAACAGCATAGTATTTTTTAACACTTACAATTTTTCTTAGCATGAATTATAAACAGTTCTATATGAATAAGAAACAGTAATGCGCGCGATAATGAATTTCAGGTTTGTTTTCATAAACAATTTACTATGTCAGATAAGAATTTAGTTATGAGTGAGAATATCTCAAATTTTGAACGTCGACATAGCAAAATTCTATTATCCCAATATGAATATATATCGAAAATGTGTGAAATTTTATCGCACGTATTGTTTTTGTTTACCATGACTATTGCGATTTTCTTTAATTGCTATGCTAAATTGTAAAATCGGTTTTAATCTGATGATCACGTTTTACAATGCTGCTTAGAACGATTTGTCGCACTGCCCTTCGAGATATTGCTGTAATTTCCGAACTGTCCTCAAAATACAATAATTTTCAACAATAAGTAACTGGATTCCTAGCATATTTCTTAATAATTTTCGACTTCGTTTTCTCCGGGTGGTGGTTTTTTTCGTATTTGAACGTTGCAGCCTGGAGGGAAATGAGTTGTAAAATTACGACGATTTGGAGCCCTCAACCGGAGGTTCAGAGATATGTTCGGTAATTTAAAAAGCGACCACACCTCACCTCATAATAAAAGAGCTTCGGTACCCTTGATCTTGCAAATCCACCCTCGAAAACATCGTCCATCTAGGGCTCGAGAATTCGAGTTAGTCTACAGCAAGTTTTCGCTCTTATAGCCCTAAGGAATCGTTAACTTTTACATAGAATTATCCTCGTGCTTCGAACACGAGCGACAAAAAGAAACACATTATCCTGCTAATCTACGAAACGAGGGTTAATTCACCGCGGTGAAACAAGAAAACTTCTAATGCCCAGATTTTCTTTTCACGGACCCTCCACTCGACGTTCTTGCAAGAATCTTGTGGAAATTGGAACGTGATAGAACGCACGTTATCTTAATTAAACGAGATTTCTCCTAATAGCTGGCCCGACGAACTCGTGATCGGTTTGTACGTGGATCGCGGATGGTCCGAGCTCCTTCATTCAAGACCTAAATTATACGACTTAATTCACGTAACGCGCAGTCTCGACTCTGTTGACGCAAAAATCAGACAAATGAAATATTTCCGAGTCCTGAGAAAAACGCTCGCCATAGCGAAGAGGTTTTGATAAATATCTGAACTCTAATTTATGATTTAAAAGCTTCTAGAGATCGAAAACTTCGCAAAAACAAATTCAATAGATTTTTCGACTGCGATATCGTTCCACAATGTAACTTAACATTTCAGGAACCTCGTCTGAGTCTTCTGTTTGTACTGTACTTTTGCTTGCTGTGATCTTTTTCTGTCCTCGCGACCCCAAGCTTAATACGTTGACGAGGAAACCCCCGATGTGGGGGACGAGGACCCTTGGGACGAACACGGACCTTTTCGTTTTGCCAATGTCGGCCTCTGCAGGCCGGAGGCTGAGGATCGTGAGCCATTTCGCATTTTCCGCTGGCCGAACGAAAATAAGTGTATGAAAAATGATTCAGTCCCCAAGTTGGTAGAGTCGGTCAATTTATTGAATCTCTGGACTCGAGCCAATGAAAAATATCCAAACAAACTCGCGTTGAATTCAGCCGAGTCTTTTTGCCCTCAGCTTATCGACAAATTTGTTAAACTCTCTGACGTCACGACGAATATCGCATTCTCCACATCGCTGTCCTAACGCGAGCTGTCGCTCTCGCTAATAATTGATTCCTTGGCTCTAGTTGTATTGCGATAATTACAGAAATTTCGGAATGTGTGTCGCAACCAATCAATCGCCTCGTCTGATAAATCGCTCAGAGAGGAAAGCAACCCCAGGTTCTTAGCCCCAGGGAACCTCGTTCGAGTTCATGTGCCGTTCAATGTTGGATCGAGTCACACTCTCCACCGCAACAATAGCGAAGGCGAATTAGAGCTTGTAAACGGAGGATTCGCTTGTTGTTCGTGATCAGCTTTCGGAAAAAAAAAACATAACGATTCAAAAATCAAAATGGCCCGACAGTCAGTAAATATATCAACGATAGTTATAAAACTCATAAAATCATTCGATTAATGTCGAAATTTGAATGTCATCGGAATCATTATTGACAAAAAAAAAAGCGCAACCTCAAAAATTTATGTGTGACGCGAAAATTTACTGTTTTCAGTTATCCTTTAAAGTTCAAACGTTCCAGTACCGGAAAAATATAAAAATGAATAAATAATGCTCCAAATAATGCGGCGTGTGGATGCGAAACTTTTTGTATTTTTCTGAAAGGTCATAGCCCAGATTTTATTGAATGTTTTTCATCACATTCCTCGAACGTCGTTCGAACTCAGCGATTCTTTGGGTCATTGATTACGAATTCACTGGATTCGAATCGGCGGACAACAATTCATGAAAATTTATCAATTTTTCTTGTACTCTGTACTGCATCGTTTTTGGGGTCACTGCATTGAGTGTCTGGCGTTATAACTCCAAGTAAAAATCACCGGATTCATTATGGCGAGCATGGAGTTCTGTACAGTTTCTCAGGCTGCTGATCTTCATCCAACGAAAAATTCTTTTTCTCTTAATTATTCATCAAATTTCAAAAACCGTGACAATATTCGTACCCGATTTTGTTTTCAAATTATAAAAAAAGAGATCGTTTCATTGTTCTGACCAAATATTAGATTGTCACATTTTTTCATTGGGATCTGGAGGTTTCTTCGGTTGGAAGACCAAAAAAACTTGTTTTTTTAAGAATTTTTTCTGGATAGGGATTTCATTTGATGAAAAAAAGGCGAAGGAATCCAATGTAGTGTCATCTTTCAACTCTCCATCGCCATTTTTTATTTTCAAAAATATCGCTTCACATAGCTCCTGCAGTTGATCTCCTGTGTGTTCTCTAAAAAAAAGGCGTTTCGCGGTGAGCAAGGAATCTCCGGTTTGGATCAGCTAAAATAAAAAAACCAAAGAGACTTGTTTAGTGGATAGATGAGTCCAGGTATTCATCGAAGGAATAAGATATCCGAAATTTATTTCTATCTTTTTTGAACCATTGAATGAAAAAATTTAGTCGATAATTGAAATTTCATCTTTGAGGAGCCGCCATTTTATAAAAATTCGAAATTTCAACTATTCCTTCGATGAATACCTGGACTCATCTATCCACTAAACAAATCTCTTTAGTTTTTTTTATTTTAGCTGATCCAAACCGGAGATTTCTTGCTCATCGTCCAACTGTGTATAACCCCTTAAATGATATCGATCGCCGCTTTAATCGATATTTTTTAATCCCATCAGGATTCGATTATTTTGTGCATCTGACGGATTCTGAAAAAGTGGTAAACTTTTGCTAGACGATCGTTTGTTTTTCATAGAATCGAGAGCCATTAACTTTGGCTAAAAAAAAGTCTTGATGATTTTTCGTCACGGTAAGTTTGGGGAATCGGATTTGCGAGGATTCGACTGGAAAGTGATCCATCATCCCTGTTGACGATAATACATACAGGATGTATAGGATAAAGGGTGTCAGTTCGGAGAGTTGCCATTAGCAAATCTACGCCCACGGTGTCGCTGGATCGAAGGGACAAAATTATGTGCCGTGATATGTCTCCAGCAGTGAACGCGATTGCGACAAGCTGGGACAGAGTTGACAGAACGTTACTATTCCGAGAAGAAGGGGAGATCGCTTGTCACTTTCAGGACGCATGGACACTTCGAACCCTTTTCACCGCGGATCGAAATTGTCGTCGGAAGGAGACGAAAGTGGTATGAAAAAAGGGGGACAGAGAATGGAGAAAGAGAGAGAAATGAGGACGAAAGGATAAAAAAGATAATCGAGAAAAAAAGACAGACGGAGAAAAATCCATATTTGCCTGCGGAATCCACAAGGAATCGAAATAATCTGAATAAATATTTAAAACCATCCAGATTTCTCGTGGTGAAACTGGTAAGAAAAAATTCCGCCAATCCCGGCGCAAGGAGAAAGCTTGAGCATAAACTCTTTGTGCCCTTCGCCCACCTTCCGACCGGAAGCTCTCCAAAAGCGATTTTCGATATCTGATAAGACGCGGGTACAAACGTCCTTATCGCTTCCTGACCTATTGGTTATCAACATATTTCCACCCATTCCTGAGACTTCGATCGTCACTTCCCACGCCCATTCTCATAGTTCCATGAACCATCGTACTCCGTAAAACGCAAGTCTGCGCTGTGCAACAGGCGATGAAATTCCCTCATTCGCATCATCGTCGTTTTTTTCCTTCATTTTTTTATCAACCTGATGATACTTGTAATGTTTTGATCAATGAAAACTGCATATGCACGTAAAATAAGTTACAAAGTGGAGGAGCCGTAAGAATATCGATATTATAAGATTAAGGGATCACAACGATGCTCGAGATGTTCGAGTGCTCGGATGAGTGGAGGCCGAGTGGATACAGAGCCAACTAATCACATACACAGTATTCGACATTGAACGATCCAAAGCTTGGGAAATTTTCAAATTTCGCAGTATCACGATCAGCAGAATAAAAATAGGACAAAAAAAATGTTTTTCTCGTCTTGAAACATTGAAAAAACTCGAAAGGTGAACGAAATTTTATTATTACTCTGAAATTTGGATCGTTGGAATTTATTTTTTTATTTATAAAAGAAATAAAAGATAAAAATCAATATATAAATAATAATAAAAAATATAAAAAAATTCTTTTATAAATAAATAAATAAATTATAAAATATCAAAATATTTATTGAAATATTAATTTATTTATTTTATGAATATAATATTCATGTAATAAATAAAATATTTATCCATTTATTTTATAAATAAATAAATAATTTATAATATTTATTGTATAATTATACATTTTAATATTTTATAATTTGTTTATTTATTCATAAATTAAATAATTAAAAATAAATTAATAAATTATTTAATTATTTCGATCGATTTTTGCCACCCGAAAAACATATCGGCTCTAAAAATTTGGATGGCATAGAAAATTGACGAATCATCAATAAAATCAAATATTTTTCGTTGCATTTCAACGCTGCAAGCTTGGGCAAAATCTTTTATTGAATTTCCAGGCTGAAGAATATCTTCATGGGTCACGGGATGTTGGCCGTTTTCCCGATCTGCAACATCCCGCGATTTTAACAGGTGGTTTAAGAAAATGTGTAATTTTGACTGGTTTTTGTTTTCGGGCGATTTATCATGAAGAGAAAAGTGTCAATTGCATAAAAACTGCATCGTGCTCTAAGTGCGTCGGCTGGATGCCAAAATTCCGTTGCCGCTAAGCCCTGATGAGCATCAGAAGCTTTCGAATTTCATGTCGAGCTGTATTTCACCAAAAACCAGCAGCGATACATGACCCACAACTTGAACTCACTTGAACAAACATGTGAGCATTCCGGAACCGAATTTTCCAAATATGCAAACACAATAAAATGAGAGCTCTCTAGAATAATCACTGTGAGTGAGTTTTGAGAAATATGGAAGAATAGCAAGAATGTGAGTGTTTCAGCAAAAATTTCGAACTGTAAGGACGTTCCATGCAGAATTTCATATCGATAGAATTCCTTCAAGGTTACACTACACTGAGGAAAAAGTGAGATTCAATAGCTCGCCCAATTTGAAGAGGTTTAGCCATGCAAAATTCGAAATATTTATTTATAAAAATCACATTTTTCGGTAGTTCGGTATTTTCCAATTTTCAACATTGAATATTTCAATTTCTACATGGTCGAGCCTCTCAAAACTCTGGACACGCTTTTATGTAAAATCGAAAAAGCTTCATTTATTTTTTACGAAAAAAAGTCGTAAATTTTCTCGAATTTCTGGTTATTATTTAATAAATACGGATGACCTCAGACAATTTTGAATTTAGAGTCTGTTTTTTTTTTCACTCAGTCTCGCAAACGTTTTTGTATGTAAGAAAAACTGAAAACAAACATTTCGATTCAACCGTGGCGATAAGAACGTCCATGAAAATTCCTGGTCGAGAATTGAAAACTCATCAAATAAAAATGAACGCTGACTTGAAAAATGATTGGAATAAAATTTAAAAATTTCTCTCCGGAACTATAAAGCAATCGTTTCCGTGTGTCTTCCATGACGAAATGGTCGGCAGTTTAATGAATTTTTATTTTTTGCAGATAAAACGACTACGAAGAATGAAATAAACTAAAAAAAAAAAAACTCAATGCCCACAGCAAGAAAAGTGTCTGAAAGTACGGATAAAAATAAATAATTCCGTGTGCATAAAATCTTTCGATTTTAATGTGACTATGAAAGCTTGATAACGATTTTGTTAATCATTTTTTGATCTTTATCGTTATGCACGATGTGGAATTGGAAAATCTTGAATTAGTTTTAATTCGTTTCATCAATTCGACGATGAACAAGCAGAAAAAAATTGAATAAAATTGATGCAGCGAGATGGAAACTTTGGAAAAAATATTAAATTATTTCCTGAGACCATATTTTTATACGAAAAAATATTGTGGCCTCGAGAGATTTTTTTTCCTCTGCCCGTTTACGTTATCTCGAATCACAACTACCCCTGTATATTTTGCCATAAAAGCTGCAGCGTAAAGGGCACGTGGTCCGTTTCTCCGTCATACCGTTTTACCGCATTCTTCGAAAGCCTCGAAGCCGCGATGTGTGCCAGCCATAAAGGCGAGGCTAGGCATGTTTTCGCATCCCCTCAATGCCGCTTGCCCCTCGAACTAAACGAAATACCGAACGGTTCGTTCGTGGGTGCGCGAGAATCGATAACCCCTCTTCGCGTAGAAATCGCACTGTAAACGAACTTCGCTTTCGGTTTGTGGAATTCCCATAGAAGCATTCGAATGAAAAGCAACGAGAACGGAGACGTTTTTTCTCGCATTATCTTTTTTTAGCATGAAAAACATGAGAATTCGCATCGTCGGTAGCCAATTTCAGAATAAATTTTAGCAGCATGTCTATCTAAATTTAGATGCAAAGTATGACTCGGAATTCAGCTGAAAATACGATGGAAATCGACCAGAACCACAGCAGAAAGGATTCCGCTGCATAATGATGTTGGAAATACAACAAAAAAACCAAGAATTCATGAATCAATGGAAACGTGACATCTGCGTTGATTTCCAAACAGACGAAACAAAGGCAAACATTTTTTTCGCTGTTAGAAAATGTCCAAGTACAACGGCGTGCGGAGACCGCGCACGCGGATCAATACAGTTTCCGGTCCGACTTCTCTTGGGTTCTCCGTACACACTTCTGTCTCTTGCTCCGTATATTGCTAACTCTGCGACGACCTGTATCCATTTGAATTATTATGGATTCGAGGTAAAAGAATAAAATGCATAAGTGCACGGAGAATACGCATTCGTTTTGTTTAGTAAGAAATAAAATGTTTTGGGAAAATGTCCTATACGAAAGTTAAGAAGCAAAAGAATCGTAGCACCAATTGCAAAACAGCATGGTATTTTCTAACACTCACAATTTTTCTTATCATGAATTATAAACAGTTCTATATGAATAAGAAACAGTAATGCGCGCGATAATGAATTTCAGGTTTGTTTTCATGAACAATTTACTATGTCAGTTAAAAATTCAGTTATGAGTGAGAAGATCTCAAATTTTAAACGTCGACATAGTAAAATTCTATTATCACAAGATGAATATATATCGAACATGTGTGAAATTTTATCACACGTATTGTTTTGTTTACCATGACCATTGCGATTTTCTTTAATTGCTATGCTAAATTGTAAAATCGGTGTTAATCCGATGATCACGTTTTGCTATGCTGTTTAGAACGATTTGTCGCACTGCCATTCGAGATATTATTGTAATCTCCGAACTGTCCTCAAAATACTATAATTTTCATGATGCTGAAGTTTACATAGTTGGAATGCAACGAAATTATTTTTTTTCTGCGGCTAAATTCTTTATTTAAATGCGGAATGTAATTACGAGATTCAAACGATCGATTTTTGCCACCCAAAAAGTATATGTACTCGAGAAATTTTGAAAATTAATTTTTCGATCAAAATAAAAATTTCAAAATATTATTTTCAACAATAAGTAACTGCATGGATTCCTAGTATATTTCTTAATAATTTTCGACTTAGTTTTCTCCGTGCGTGCACGTAAAAATTAGTGAAGGGCTATTTGCAATATGTGAGGAATAAAAATTGCGTTCTGTCCATCGATGTCATTGCGAGAGATAATGTGTCTGAAGGTAATGGAACGAGCCCAAACTTGGAACTCAATCCATCGTGGATAATGGGATTCGAAGCGATATATATTGGTATCCAAAGGACGTGCAAGGACGAGAATGCGAATGCGTTGCATTTGGGTTCACAGCACAACATTGCACGGCTCTCTGGATCAAGTTATATCGAGGCTTTTGCTCCGATTCGCCAATGAATTCCCACTATAAACGCGTCTAAGTACGACGCCGGTTACCTGTGACCGATTTGGTCATGGGATACAACGAACCCCGTGATAAACAGAAACCCCATCGTGTTGTGCAACGACTGGCTAAAAACACGCACTATATCGTGCCATACTCAACGAGACAAGCTTGTTCCATCTCGTGACCGCCCCCTCGACTGCGACAACGACTGCACTATAGACACAATTAGTCATACACATGCAACGCTCTTCGCTCGCCATTAAAAATATTTTGACTTTATCACGAGTCCTTATCATTTTTACACTTTCCTTCTCTCCTTCATTTTCTCCATTCATGCTGAGATTTCGAGCTTCTTTCCAGCGCTCGTGAAACACCCAAGAAAATAATTGTTCTCACTCAAACTTTCAAAGTTAATTATTCTCGAATTTTGCTATCTCAGCAAATAACGATGAATAAAATTCTGGAAAATGTGCGATGGAACGGAAATGAATAACGATGCAAAATAATTCGGACTTGTTGTTTTAACGAAAATATTCAAGTTCTCTAATGTCTGCAGAATAATTTAAAAGATTTTCATCCCAGAGTCAAATATTTGGCGTGTTTTTGTTGTAAAAAATTGAAAACGTTCAATTTAACGAAAAAATTCATTCCTCTCTCGGAAAAGAGTTGAACCGTGGATGGAATTTGACCTTCTTTGCCCTGTGAAGGGTTGGGAGAAGCACTCAAAACCGTCCTGAAATCCGGACGAAGTTCCGGACGTCGATGGAACTTAAAAAAGGAAAACGAGGTGCTCGAATCGAAGAATATTTGAACAATCATTTCCGGACGCTTTTCTATTCTGCAGTCCCGTTTGCGTTTTATTTCTTCCTCGTTTCTTATTTCCCCCTTCGCAAAATACAATGCCTCGATCGTTCCCTTTTTTACCCTTTCGATCAACTTTCATTGACAGAAACTCTGTCAAACGTCTGCTGCTTTATTTGTTGACGAGTATGTGGAGTCAGTCTATCCCTCGGAAATGTCACGATTCTACAGGACAAGATACACGACCTGGTTGTCGCAGACTCTTCAAGAATCCCCTTGCTTTACATCGTGATATGAGACTTCATTACATTTTACGAATCGTGTATTTGGCTCCGACAAATTTAACAAAACGAGCACGTTCCAGGGGAGGCAAAATACTCATTTATCTGTGCTGATACGAGTTCCCTCGAGGCTTTTCAAGAAACAGAATTCCCTCGAGCTGTTTTTCATTTTTTATGCTACAAGATAATATCAACGTTCGAAATATTTGTCAAATCATTGTTGTCCATGACTCGTTCCCTCGAAATGAATTTTATTTTTATTTTTTTCATGTTGTCCCTATTTTTTTCAATATTTTTTCAGCACGTTTGCACATTTGTCATCAAATTTCAAATAATGTATTCGCATGACGTATTTTGCAAGTGGAACGACGCGATATCCGACATGGCAAGAAAAAATGAGGGGATGAGGGGGTTGAAAAAAAATCACTAATTTGTGTGCGGGCGGAATTTTTGTCGAACTCAACGTGTGGGCATTTACAGTGAATTTCAAATATTCGATACCGCATAAACCAGAACTTTGCTTACGCGTATGACGGAGCAGAAAAATCAAATAAAGAAGGGCGAGTCTCCTTAGCCAAGAAGCCAGGAAATTCATGGTGTGAAAAGTGAGACCGAATCACCATGAGTGTGAAAATCTGGGTTGCTTTGTATGAATTTATGAAAAAGTCCAAAAAAATCTATTTTCTTTTTTTTTTCTTGGAAAATTCTGATTATGAAAAATGTAAAGTAACAATTTTTTATTTCACGTTGAAAAATGTGAGGAAAAAAAAACGAGAGTTACAAATTGGAAGATTTTTCGAAAGGAAAGAGAATTTGGAAGGAAAAAAGTTAAACTTGCTCGTGTGGATAAGAAAATTTGTCACTTTTTAATGTCGGAAATATAAAAAAAATGATTTAGGTTTCACGTCAGGTGTCGATTCACTGCATGGCTAATTTAGTGATTGGCCCAATGAAAGTCGGGGATGGAAGCCATAGCATCGAATAAAATTAGTGTCCAAGAAATTTAATTATCAACTCACCTTTCGATTTATAGTAGAATAAAACTATTTTTTATTGGGTTTCCCCGCCTTTTGTTTGTCCACGTAGTTTGCGAGCACAAATAATGTTTCACTCTCACTGTTTCGGCTGTAAAGCGCACGCGGGTGCTCTCGTGTGTAAAACTCTCGAGTCTATTTTCGTATATCGTTTATTATGTCGCGTTTATCGTCCACTTTTGACCCTTTTCCCTTGCACGCTATATCGTACCTAGAAAAACCACATAAATAATAATATACATGCATATAAATTTATTTATATGTGTGTGAAGGTCTGAGACACGCCACGGCAGTTGTTTCGTTCACGGATTATAACTTTTGTTCACCCCTTGACTCGTTTGAACTGTCTCGAGAATCACGACTCTTGGGGTAAGTTTTTTTCGCCCGATAACAACGCGAAGAGGGTTGGAGAGCGAAATAAATTTGGGGTAGCGAGTGTAGAGGCGAAATAATCAAGCTCGAGCTTAATTACACGAAGGCTGGCGAACCTGAAAGGGCGAAAACTAATCACCGTCGGACTCGGTCATGGTTGCAAGCGTCGTCGACGCTCCGAAAGGGTTTATTTTCTACGAGCTTTTGCAAGGAAACAAGAAAAACGCGATTATCTTACTCCGGGAGGGTTGCGAGCACTGCGTTCGATCGTACGTGAGCTCGGAACATGAAAAACAATGAAGGATCTATCTGTATATACGCGGCATCGTATTTGTACACACATGTACGATCATTGGTGACGTTTTCTCACGACCCTGAGATGCGAAGACTAATCCACAAGCAGCCAACCGATACACAAGCTGACACACACGCGGTAACAAACTCACTTCACTACGTGACTGTTCTCCTTGTGTTATTCGGGATTGTTAATATTATTTGATGATATGTTATTTGAATTATTAATTGGAGAATTCATCACTGCTCGTTGAATATAATCAACATGGACAAAATTATGATCCTCCGTTGTCCATCGTTCATTTAAATTTCGACACTCTCTCCGTTCGATACTTTAACGTCCATTGTAGAATAATTAAAAATTATTTGTCTATGTATACACGTAGTTGTTTTATATATATATAATATTTATTTTGAGGATTAAAACGGTTTATAGATTTGAAATTTTAAAACAGTTGAGTTTTGGCTGTCTTGTTGTTTGTTTTGTGATCTAAGC
This sequence comes from Diadegma fenestrale, assembly GCA_037043255.1. NCBI lineage: Eukaryota > Metazoa > Arthropoda > Insecta > Hymenoptera > Ichneumonidae > Diadegma > Diadegma fenestrale. The sequence continues at coordinate 40,392,835 of CM073309.1, forward strand.
TAATGGAATTTCGTGTGTGGCGCTCGGTGTTATACAGCTCTCCCGGTCTGCCTCGAGTCACATTTTAGTTGCGACAGGGGAATGTAGCGGTGCGCCTTCGTGCACGCTCGTACGCTCTTATTCGCCCTAGCCCACCCCTATCGTCGTCTCTCATCCCGCTGGCGTTGGCTCCCTCTCTGTTGTTCACCCCTCCAGAATATCCTACGAGAGCGCCATGTGGTCTCCCACTAGTTTCTCACGACGCTCGTTTCTGCGAGCGTTAAGCGCGTAATTTTCATCCCTCAAGCGCCATTCCTCCCCACCCAAAATCCTGCCTGCCCCAAGTTGCTTTTTATTCTTATTATAGCGATTGGTGCCGGAAGGAGAAGGGCTGCGCGGATAGCATTGGCGCCTGGAACGCTCCGCATACTCCGATCCAAACTTCCCCTGATTCTCTCTCCGAAGCTTTTGCCACCCCATTTTTAGCTGGCCTTTACTTAGCCCCTCGGAAAAATGAGCCCGCTCCGACAACCCCTCCTCGATGTTTCACCCTCCCTGACGTTTCATCGTTCGCTCGCAGACTTCCAACCTTCCTTCACCTTTTTTCACCCTCGTGACTCGCTCCCTGCTCGTCAACGAAATCCCCTCCCCGCTGCTCCACAGCTTCTCTCCTATCGACGTTCCAACCAACAGCGTTCTCTGCCCCTACACCCCCAAATCCTAGTCGAAATCTCTCGCTCCCACACTCTCTAGCGCTCTCTCTCTCTCCCTCTCTCCGTTTTTCGTCGTCATGCTAGGTAAGAACGTTTCACGAACACGAGAGCTTCCGTGTGCATCATATATTTCGTCCGCTGACGTAACACACCAAGGCGAGCCAAAGAGTGAGAGAAAAAGAGACAAGCAGAGCATTACGTCACACAAAAACGTAGGGCGCAGCCAGGACAGTTCGGCCTGGCGGTTTTTTTCCCCACGCGCCCTTTTCCTCCCTATTTCAAGGCAAATTAAAAATTATCCCATTGATTTTTTGCCTTCAAATGCACAAAATACACCTCCGAATTGTTCATCCATCAATTACAATATCTGCGGTTTTCTAACTTATCGGCGCATTTTCAGGCAATAAGTAGTAGAGACGCGTTTATAGTCAGACTCCAGTGGATGACGATCGGCGTAGGAAGTGAACTTTGCAGCAGTGGGTTCGGATATCCATTGAAAAACTTACTTACCGTCAATTGAGCCATTTCCTATTTCGTTAACAGTCGACAAACAAGGAAAGAATTGTTGGACCGTCGATAAATTATTGCAGGGGCTTGTATTCTCAATCGATTTCGCGAGAATTTATTACTCTCTTGGACTGTGGATTTCGGGAGCTACGTCGAGGTTTCGTGGCCAGAAAAATGCAGGACTGAGTACGAAAAAGTCAGAAAGACTTTGCAATGGAATCGTAAGTGGAAAGCCAGAGCTGCTTCGATTCCTGTGGACTCTGACGACTCGTTTCTCCGGTTTATTCTGCATGAATACGAGGCACACGAAGAAAACGGATTCGTTTTGTTTAGTAAGAAATGAAATGTTTTGGAAAAATGTCCTATATGAAGTTTAAGAAGTAAAAGAATCGTAGCACCAATTGCAAAACAGCATAGTATTTTTTAACACTTACAATTTTTCTCAGCATGGATTATGAACAATTCTATACGAATGAGAAACAGTAATGAGCGCGATAATGAATTTCAGGTTTGTTTTCATGAACAACTTACTATGTCAGATAAGAATTCAGTTATGAGTGAGAATATCTCAAATTTTAAACGTCGACATAGTAAAATTCTATTATCCCAATATGAATATATATCGAACATGTGTGAAATTTTATCACACGTATTGTTTTGTTTACCATGACCATTGCGATTTTCTTCAATTGCTATGCTAAATTGTAAAATCGGTTTTAATCCGATGATCCCGTTTTACTATGCTGTTCAGAACGATTTGTCGCACTGCCATTCGAGATATTGCTGTATTTTCCGAACGGTCCTCAAAATGCTATAATTTTCGACAATAAGTAACTGGATTCCTAGTATATTTCTTAATAATTTTCGACTTGGTTTCCTCCGTGCAAGGACATTCGAATCGGTTAGAGACTTGACTCGGTCTTTCTCTCACAATGTTGGCATATTTTATTTCATTCATATTTTCCATTTATTGCGATTAATGATAGTACAAAACTAATCTACCTATTTACAGCGTGTTCTGGTTCCAGAATGTAAGGAGCACAGAAACGGTTTTCCATACCGGACGACGCGTATATTTATTAACGGATATCCTCACGCCTCCTCTTTCCCAACTCGCCAAGAGAATACAACGTTATATTAAAATTCCTCCGTTCGTACACTCGAGGTGAACATTAGTATAATTAACGACACGCGCAGAATGATGCTCGTCATCGACCTTTGAATCACGTATTTAGCTTTATGTACAACGCTCGATTTCGATCGCGCTCGTGCGTACTACGTGTCTTCCTTTCTTTATTTTTTACAATAAATTATTATGCGTTTACATCGATTTGCGGCGCATGAGCTTATTTTTCTTTCATTCCTCCACATCGCATTGTTTTTTTTATCATAACACCGAAATAATGCAAGAGACGAACAAAAAATAACAACCGATGAATAAAATTAAAATTGAGGTAATTGTAAACATTCGATGTAATGATAACAACAACAATAATCGATAACCATTACAGAATGAATATCAAACGTCAGCAGTGAGAAAAACGAAGCTTACATGACCCGCCGCTTTAAAACAAACATATTCAACAGCATTTTCACCTTTTATCTGGTCCCGAACGTTTGGCGAAATTTATCATTTTTGGGTATGTATTCTACACGCGTTTACACGCAGTGATTCTCTTACAAAACGTTTTCCCTAATGGCGATGATTGTTTCTCCTTGATAATCGTAGTATTTTTTATTTCTTTTGTTTTTTAATCCATACGTTTTTGCATGCGACGATATTTTCGTTGGTAATTCTACGTACATTTTGTATGAGCATAAAAATTGGGCAATTTGCGCTGCGTGTATGGCGATTCATCGAATTGCATGGAGATGAGGTTGCGAACTTTTTTATAGTTTAATGTTTCTCTCTCACTCGACCTCTTAACGATTAGTGGAAATCTTGATACCCACTCGATGATGATTTTCCGTTATTTACAGTTTGGGTATTTGTTATTTAAAAAAAAAAACAAAAAGGATTGAATTTTCACATTGGCACGTTGCGTTCGTAATTCAAGTAAATATTGCACGTTCGAACGAGATGAATTTCGGAAAAATAATATGTTTTATCGTTATGATTGATAATTACTAGTGAAATTTAGCCCACCAACCGTTAAAGGCTCAAATTGATGCAATTTAACGCTCCTGAGTTTATTTTTAAGCCTCGAAATAATAACTTAAATGATCGGTCACTCAGTCGCGGTGTACGGTTTTCGTAGATTCATTTCGCTCGCGGCGAGACTCTCACCCTTAACGTAATAATCGGCGGCATCTCTTCGCCTCGAATTGACACCGTCTCCATTAGCAATACCGCTGCTTTTGCCGTTCGCGACATTTCCGTTGAGCGCTTTGGCAGACGCTCCCGAGGTGCAAAGGGCGAACGACGCAGCAGCTGCTGCATCCGTAGCTCGCCGTTGCATTGTCTGCTTCTGCGCATAATTCTGATGGTAAAACTCTCTGAATAAGACGAAGAACATTACGGCGTGAAGTCCGATCCACCAGACGAACGCTTTCGGGTAGTTGCAGTCGATGAACAGAAGCTGGAACGCGTGAACCATCACAGCTACGAATTGCACCATCTGAAGCGCAGTCAGATATCGCTTCCACCAGAGATAAGGCTGAATCGCTGGTCCCAATGCCGCGAGCAAGTAGTACGAGTACATTATTATGTGGACGAATGTGTTCAAAAGACCAAAGAACGACGAGTGTCCACCTGAGTTAATGAAAGAATTTTCGGTTCGTTAATATTTTCCATCAATTTCCCATCAAATTCATCATCTTCATCAACTTTTATAATTCGACACTGAAAATTCAATTTTGTCAAAAAAACGTCAATATTTTGTTCGATACAGCCAACTAAATATTTTGGGATAATTTCAAAACTTTCGTTATTTCGACAATATTTTTCATTGTAACGGAACTTTCAGCAGAATTTACCATTGGAATGACAAAAATTTACTTTCCGAAAAGATTTTCCAGAATGTTTTTTCCTGAAATGACAAAATTTTCGTGATTTTTCGAAAAAATATCCATCTTTTTCAACAAAATTCTCTTTTCAGTGGACGACGAAAATCTTCGTTTTTTTTTCTAATTTTTAAATTCGCAGTGATGCAGTACAAAAATTCGAGAGGAAAACATGCTCAAGTTGCATTTTCAAAGTACGATGTGGGATGGCAAAAAAATTGTACTGACCGGGAGTGAATTTGACGCCGAACCAGACGGACATTGGCATGCATCCGTGATGAATGACGTGGAGAGCCGAAACATGGTCGTTCTTCTTTCTCAATACAAAGAAGATCTGGTAACCAAGAAAAAGAACTCAATTTAATTTTAAACAGTTTCAACGTGCTTGATGGGACTCAAGTTTGCAACGTTGACGTGCAACGAACATTTTCCTATTAATTATTTGTTGAATTTTAAAAATCATGACAATTTTTGTACCGATTTTCTCTTGGGATCGTAAAAAAAAAATCGTTTCATTGCGGTCGTCGAGAAAAAACAGAATTCCGTTGCATTCGAACGATGCAAACTTGATCATTGTATGAGTCTGAAGTTTGCATCGTTGGAATGCAACGAAATTCGTTTTTTATCTTCGAAAAAAATAATTATTCGAATGCAGAATGTAATTACGATGATAAAATGATCGATTCTTGCCACCCAAAAAGCATATCGGCTCAAAAAATTTGGATGACATCAAAAATTGAACGGATCGTCAATAAAATCAAATATTTTTCGTTGCATTCCAACGTTGCAAACTTCAGCATCAGATCATCGTGCTTGTACGTGAAAAAAGAAAGACTTTTTGGGTTTTGGTAAACTTACCGTGTCAAGGAACTCCGTGAACTTGGAAATATAGTACCACCAACAAGCGTGTGTCATCTAGTTTTTTTTTCATCAAACATACAGATTAATTGAGAACGTCGATTGATTAAAGAATTTATAGAGATAAATAAAAATATTGCAGTGCTGTTGTAGTTTATTTTTGTTTTTGCTGTTGTAATAGTTTTTTGGTGAGAGTCTGCGTTCGTGTCTGTTGTTTCATTTTACTCGTGTCAGTGCTGTGAGATTTTCGTAGTGGGATAAAGATCGTGAAGAGGTAAGCATTTGGTTTTTTTTTCGTCCATCTCGAAACGAGAAGGAAAAGGGGATGACGAGTGTTTGCAGGTGATATGTATATAGCATGTATGGTGTGGGTGAGGTTCGTCGGATATTTTGATCCCCTACTGACCAATATTCTGTTAATCGCATCAAGCAATTTTTCTAACTACTTTCATTGTTAGTGTAGCGTGTGTCATGAAGAAAAGAAAAATCCTAGGATCATTCGAATACATCACGTCAAATGATGGATTCAAAGTCGTTCCATCGGATTTTTTCTTCGCTAGTTCTCATGATGGTTACAACTTCAAGTCTCGATATTTTCAATGTTTAGTTAGCCATTTAGTCGGAATGGCATTTGTGTGAAATGCTCGTGATTTTCTCGGTACCTGCTTAACTCAACTTTTCCATTTTTTCCCTTCATCGATTAAGTTCATGGGAAAAGAAAAAATTAATGACCAATTTTCGGTTTGACCGAATTCGATCGATCTCAAGGATCCTCAAAGACGTTGTATGGCTTGTGAGACTGAGTTGATGAAAAAAAGTTGTTACAAATTGACTAAAGAACAACGTATACTCTAAATTTACGATTCTTCGAGGTAATCCGTATTTATTACATAATAAATTTTGTTGAAAAACTAAATGGAGCTTTTTCGATGTTACATGAAAGCGTATCCGAAGTTTTGAGATGCCTTACCATTTAGAAATCGAAAGATTTAAGGTAGTACAACCCGGACAGTCCACCGCAAAAGTGAACATCATTTTAGTGTCTTAAATAACCGGTTTCTTTTGGAAATTCATAAATTAAAACGTTATTAACAGCCCCGCGCAAAAGTAAATATAATTTTAGATCCTTGACTAACTGATTTCTGTTTAGAAATCCATAAATTAAACCATTATTAGTTTTCTGTAATCGAAAACTTTTGCAAACGCTTGTTCACTGCCTTCACCAACACTTAGAAACTTTGTGTGTATGTTGCCTACTTGGATGGGCCAGCCGTGAAAACCCGCTCGGCCGGCCACATTTCAGCGTGTTTTCCAAACTTTGAAAATTCATATTTCAGAAAGTTCGTGGTAAAATGTGACCCTTTATTTTTTTTTATCGTCCTGAAGTACTTGTTTATGTCTTCCTAGATTTTTATCGTTTTCTGTCGCAGTGTTTTTTAACTACAAATTTATCTATGAGAAATCATGTCAAGTGCCCTATGCAAAGCGTGTTAAAAAAGCCATTTTCAATTGCAAATATCTCCGTAACGAGATGGTAATTGAATTTAAAATTTCACCAACTTGTACTAGATATCGTAAACAATATTCGAGTGAAAAATCAAAATATTCTGTCTCAAACTGTTTTTGGAATGTACTACCTTAAGCTTTTATGAAGAAACTACCGAAAATTGTAATTTTCATAAATAAATATTTCGACTTCTACATGGCAAAACCTCTTAAAATTACGCGAGCTATTAAATCTCAGTTTCCTCTTAGTGTCGTGCAAATTTAAAGGAATTCTATCAATGGAAAATTTAGCATACAACGTCCTTATTAACAGAGAGTTGAGTGAAACGTTTTTTGAGCTAAGCAGATATCGTATCGTTTGGTGTCTTTGGTCTCTTTTCTTTTATCGACACCCACCCGTATAGCTGTAGGTCCGTTGCTCTCGTCTACCGGTTGACACTTTAAAGAATAGTCTCCAGTCATCCATCCGCCCATTCCTAGCTGTAACCACAACCGCCCAAAGGCCATTCTTTGATCAGTCAACGCTTGCGCTTACCATCACCGTCTCTAACACCTTTTGACTCAAGTTTAAAATGCTAGGACAACAATTATTGTTGTCTTCTTTAGCCCAATACAGTCTTATAAAATACTAGAATGAAAATTGCAATCTTATAGCGTGATTCTTTGCTATATATGCGCAAAGTTTATCGATGCTCCATAAAAATATATCGTACGGTATTAAACGATATCGAATGGTGCACTGGATGAAATTTCTGGCCCGATCCCTCGAAGGCGTTGTTCCGGTATGCATTGATTTTTATATCGGCATAGAAATGCGTTTACGATCGACCGCACGAGCCACTCTCAAGGACAAAGTTCAATCGATCTCTGATGTTGCGTTTATTTTTCAACTCAAAGTTCCAATGGCAAAAACAAGTTGAGAGACTTTGTTCGATTAAATGTTTCAGATAAAATTGTAGAGTTTGAAAACCGGATGATCGATGAAATAGACTCTTCGGTGCGATCGTGTCACGCGAACGTCCTACTGCTGAAAATCTTGTTAGTAAGAAAAGCCTCGTTTCTCAGGATATTTCGCAATCGAAAGAAAAATACGAAGTGTATAAAAAGAGAAAAAGATGGTGTGAGCGCTAGGAAAAAATGAGACGATGATTATATGCAAATGATTCGAGAAAAAAAAAGCAATGTCAGTTCTATACGCAAATAAATACAGAAAAAATTCCACCAATTCACGATCCAAGCCTCGTCAGGATATATACATATTTATACTTGATTATGCGAACGTGAAAAATTTCCACCAATTCACGATCCAAGCCTTGACACGATATATACATATTTATATTTCATTATGCAAACGTTTTGTCGCAATCTCTCAATTGGAGGGTGGGGGGATGAAAAATCAGTCCTTTTATCGTCTTCGTGAGCCAAACGCGGCTGTCCTCTGTCGAGACGAATCTGTGAAATGGAAGCCGGATCGGCTCGACTTACCCTTATCGCTTCCGAGCTGGTTGAATAGTCCACTGGTTGACAACGGAAACTATACTGACCCCACCAGCCGCCCATCAGGCACTGTTTTTCGTAAAATTGAAATTAAACCGCCCTTGATATTTCGCCAAATGCCAATCCGCATCATCTAATTTTTACCCCGTGCGTCAATTTAAGGAAGTAACGCAGGAAATAGAATTAATGGACAGAAAAATCTCAAATTTGGCAGAAAGTTAGATAATGACGTAAAAATAACTCGTACCAATTTTTGTGGGCTGAGGTGGGTTTTTACGCGAGATATTTGGAAATATTTGACAAGCCTTGACAACCAATTTAACATGGCCTCTTATGATAAGTCACGGAATAGGCTGTACATTATTCTTCATATCTCCGTAATTGATGGATAGATTGAAATGAAAATTAAACATCAGAGAGATTAAATCCTCATAATCATTTACCACGTTTAAAAACGTTCAAAGTTGACTTGTAAGGGGAATGATAAAAACAATAAAAAGCACTTGCAGTAGATTTTATTTTTCGGCTCTCCCTAAAATATAGCAACGTCACGTTTTCGAGGTTAAATGTGCGCGAAATTTGAAATTTGACAGATATAATAGCAAGTCAACGAAACGTGACACTGGAATATCGATTTCTACTAAAGTCGAATTTGGTCAAATCTTTTTATGACTATCACGGTAGCTGCGTTTCTTCCTTAATACTATTTTTTTTTCATTTCATTATAGCAAAACATTTCGACGTTCAATAAAAGTGACTAGCCCAGGAAATGGAGCCTTAATGAGCTTTCCCAAAATTCGAATCATTTAAATAGCCAATTTGTCGATAATTTCGTCGTATCGGGTCCCAACTTGTTTCTGATCAGAAATTACTTCAGTCAAGCTCCGCTGGACCAGCTACTTTGAGAAAACGCCAAAACTGCCACGAATTGAACGCACGAGGTACTTGAAGTTTCACATTAACGTGTAATCAACATTTTGTCATCACATCGGTTTGGCATTTTAACGATGAAAATTGTTTGTCAATTCCTATCGCTATTTCAGTGCATAATAAGAACATGAAACACAACGAATTCCACGATGCTGTGAATCGAACGGGGTTCGATTCTTCAATAAATTAGAACCGAACACGCTCATTTTCATTGAAAAAAAAAAAACGAATTTCTGGATATTTTTCGAAGAATCTTACCTCATAGAAAATCCATGCTGAAAATATGACTTGGAACAAATTATACGCTATCATGATATTTTTGAGCTGGAAGGGTTTTCGATTCTCCATGAACTTTGGGCCAGCAACTTTGACCACGTACACGTAGGACAGGCAGATAAAGAGTGTGGGGAATGGTGAAGTCATTAAGAACCAGTTTGACGTTCGCGAGTCTGAAACAAATAACGTCCGATCATAAAATATGGAATCACATTTTGTTTTTTTCATCCACGTGTACGAAATGAGGAAAACAACTCGGTTAAAGATAAAAACAAAAAAAAATTCAATTTTTATCTCACACATTGTCATCGACCAATTGTTTTAATCTGAATTTGCCATAAAAGTTTTTATCAAGAAATCTGTTGTCTGGAAATCCCAAAGAAAAAAGCTCCTGGTTCGGCGCAGCCTTTTTCATTGGTCGAAAGAAAGAAATCCATTTGGCAAAGTTCCCAGGTGGTCGTGGATTCCAATTCAATGTAACGCAAATAGTTTTCAATGGTCTCCGGCGCTTCGAACGTAGAATAATTTATAAAAAGTGCACGAGACTCGCTATGAATACGAAAGATGAAGCGAGAGAGATGCTCGATCGACGCATCGTTGTATTGCACTTCTTAGATCGCTATTTCTAGAGATGATGAGAAGAAAATACTAGAAGATTCCCCTGGCAGATTCTTCTCAATTAACCACTATTGCATATTCCGAGAGGACGAAGAATAGGCTTGACTTATGAAAATCATAATTTACTAAGTTAATAAAATAAATATTAGAAAGAAAAATGTACAGAATTGAAGAACGTGATTTTTCTGTAATCGACCATGTGTTTCAAGGAAAATGTGCACATTTTATTTCAGTTGCTGGCACCAGAATCAACTATCAAAGAAACTCCCACACGGAGAAAAGGAAGTCGAAAATTATCAAGGAATATACTAGGAATCCAGTTACTTACTGTTGCAAATTATAGTATTTTGAGGACAGTTTGGAAATTACAGCAACGTCTCGAATGGCAGTGCGACAAATCGTTCTAAACAGCATAGTAAAACGTGATCATCAGATTAAAACCGATTTTACAATTTAGCATAGCAATTAAAGAAAATCGCAATGGTCATGGTAAACAAAACAATACGTGTGATAAAATTTCACACATGTTCGATATATATTCATATTGGGATAATAGAATTTTACTATGTCGACGTTTAAAATTTGAGATATTCTCACTCATAACTGAATTCTTATCTGACATAGTAAATTGTTCATGAAAACAAACCTGAAATTCATTATCGCGCGCATTACTGTTTCTTATTCATATAGAACTGTTTATAATTCATGCTAAGAAAAATTGTAAGTGTTAAAAAATACTATGCTGTTTTGCAATTGGTGCTACGATTCTTTTGCTTCTTAAACTTCGTATAAGACATTTTCCCAAAACATTTTATTTCTTACTAAACAAAACGAATCCGTTTTCTCCGTGCAGATTCTGACAAGCAAATAAATTAATTTGAATGTCTTTTTTTCTCTCAATTATTGCTACAGTGTCAATTTATGTTGGTTAAACGTTAGATTTTTGAAAAAATGTATGACTCGATCGCTACGTCGTAGAATCCCCCAAGGTTCCTGACTAAAAATTTCTAAAAATCGCAGACTTTGGCCCGATGATGATTTCACCATGAAACTGTCCTCTCCACCTGTTTTCCTTGTTCAATAAAAATCTGATGGTCTCAAATATCTTCAAACCAGTTTTACGAGCACTGAATTTTAATAGATAATCCGTACATTCCACTTTTCCGATGGTGAGCCCTACAACGGAGTCGGAACGACTCGAAACTTTTGCATGACATGGAACGTTCTTCGTACTCGATAAAAAGTTTTTTCTGTCCATCGTTTTCTTCATTTTTCGATAGAGAATAAAAGAAATTCAATGATGGAGATTCTACAAAAGGAGAAAAAAGCGTGACAAAGTTTGACAAAATGGTCAAGATTAATTGGCGACTTTGATCGACCGGTTTTGATCTTTCGGGTTATCTGTAGAATTTCGTTCCCCACATAACGAAAAGTGGAATGTTTGTGGACTCAGAGGAGCGGATGAAAAGCCCAGAAACGATGAGAAATTAAGGCGTCGACCTTCAAACATGTCCGAGGCTTTTAAAACTCAAGTTATAAAATTCAACTCAATTGAAAAACATCGAGAGGTATCATCGCCCTCTTATAATTCGAATCCGCGTGTAGCAGCAACGTGTTTGGGGAAATAAAAATCTCTGCAGTAACCGCAAGAGGATTAAAGACATATCGTAAATCATTTGCCACGTGAAATATCACGCGACGAACCAATTTTTAATTGAGTACTCGAATACTTTGATTCCTGTGCATGAAATACTTGCAAGTGCGTGGAGAGATGGAGAAACCTTGAGAGCAGCACACGGTACAACGTCCTGCTAAAAGGTCTCAAGGACGAACTGGTTACCGCAAACTGCAACGACACAGTAAAGACCTTGTCTCGTAAGCTGACGGTACAGCGGTAACCTTGAGACCAACTACAACGAGATACATATTCGACGATCATTAAAATAATCGTAAAAACAATCAAGCTCTCGGATCGGCAGAGCGCTCTCGATGCTAAAGGGAAAGTGTGTACGCGGTGGCGATGGATCATCGCAAGTTTTTATTATTTCCTGACAGCCGATAACTCAGGCAAGCTTTGACGTCAGAAAGTTATGAATTTTATTGAAAAATTATGCACCAGGGAGTGTGCATCGAGTGTGGGAACATAAATCAGAATGTGGATTGAATGATTTCGTGGAAAATGCATTCGCATTAGTAATTTTTTTCTAGACTATTTAAAATCACCATTTCTAGGACTTCCTCATAGTTAATAAGATTTTTCGTTGCTTTATCTTTGTATATATAAATACATCGCTTGTTATGGGAATCCCGCCGATTTAAAAGAGTTTTGCGGTAACAGTTGCCGCAGAATTTTCCATTATTCGAAATCGCAGCTCGTTGAGATTTCGTTTCTCCATGTGCGAATAAGCCGGAATAATTCCATTATTCAAACCGGTTGCACGTGTCGATTAAATCTTATGAAAATACACGAAAAAATACTTTCCGACGATTCGTTACGAGATATAATGTGGTAAATGAAATCTCTTTCGAATCTTCATGTTCAATGCGTGAGGTGTAATATCTAGGTTGGATGTAAAACAGGTTTGACTAATCATGACTCGTGATTAAATAAGCTCGAATTTTTTGTTCCTGTTTTTTAAACGACAATTCAAAAAAAATGCAAAATAAACGTAAACACATGTAACTTTTTCTGGCAAATAATATATTCATAGCAAAGTGAAAGAATTATTTTCATCGAGAGATCACTGGCCGGTCTTTCCCAATTTATAAATGGCGCGATTCACTCTACGACCTACATTTAAATGGGTTATTTAAATTTTTCAACATATTGCACAATCCGCCAAGTGTATTGTTGCGCAAAAAGCGTCATATGTTTGTATGTATCGCGTCGGTTAATTAATTTGCTGAATCAGGGGAATGAAAGTCTCGTAGTGTTGATTGGCGAATTCGAATAAACACCACGTGGGGCGATCTTTCGATGTGTTTGCTTTTTTTTTATCTTCATCTATATACACCGTTTAAATCATTCGACCTCAAAGAGTTTTACGATGAAAGAGCTCATTCGCTGACTCGTGCGAAGGAGATAGTTGTTCGGAAAGATTAATTTAACTCGTGGATTTATAATTCACGAAATAGTATGATGCAAGGTGAGAATTACAAAATCGAGTAAGCCAGATATTATGTGGCGTGTGTCATGAGTATCTATAGATATATTATTCATTCATATTATTTTTCGTCGTCTATTATTACACGTTAGCCCATTAATTCCTCGCGGAGAACCAGCTTCAATCGGCGGAATAAATGAGCCTCGCCGAATTCATGGAAAAAGATACTGATTTTAGTTTCAAAGAGATGTATCGCTGGAGGCTGCAATAATTAACGATGCTTTTCGGCAGCCAGGAATAACGAGATAATCGCGAGTCGCAAATCATTTTACTCTTATCGGTTGATCCTTTGCAGAGAGCAACAGGAAACCTCCAAAAATAATTGCCAAAGTTTCAGCAGAAAAAAAAAAACAAAAAATTTTTAACGATCGACATTCTGAATGAAAAAACTCGCGCTTTGAATACGATTTTTTTTTCATTGAATTATTTCAAAGAATTCCACTCGATCTTTCTCCATGAAACAATAAAAACGCTTGAGATTTGGTTGGAAAAAAAATCAAGTCAAATTACTCTCAAGTCACAATGCACAATGCACTCCGAGCTTTCAAAACGTTCTGTCTTATCGAGATTTGGACGGATTGAAAACTCGTGGGGTACTTTTTAGGGGTAGCGATTCCTTGGCCATCGATTACAATAATTGAAATACCAAAAAATACAAGATTTTTCATTAAAAAATGCTAAAATTGACAAAAAAAATTGAAAATCTGTTTTTCTTTGTTGTTTTAACGTCATTTTAATAGTAATTAAGGTATTGACATTTAATTAGCGCGAAATTGAAGTTAACAAGTCATATTTGAAAATAATAATAATAATAATCCGGGATATAATTTCCAAAATCGTTTAATTCGTACGATAACTTACAGACATGAGTTGGGACGTTCTTATTAAAATGTTTATCAACCCTAATTAGTTTGGATATTTTGGGCAAATGATCCTGAAGTGAACTTGACAAAAATGTTGGATTTTCGTTTGCCTCGAAGAGGAACGATTGGTTTTGAGTTTTTCTTCGAGATTAATTCATAAACGGTTGTCAAAAAATTATTTGACTGTATTTGGGCGAATGATTCTGGAGTCAACGTAACAAAAATGTTGCATTTTCGTTTATCTCGAAGATGAACGATTGGTTTCGAGTTTTTCTTCGAGATTAATTTGTAAACGGTTGTTAAAAAATTATTTGACTGTATTGTTTGTTGATTAACGTTGCCTGAAGTTTCGAGGGACCAATCGCGGGGTTTGAATGAATAGTAAAACATTTTCTCACGATGTAAACTTCCCGTCTGGGATCCTCGAGTGTAAAGTTGTTTGGCAGGCGTACGAACGGATGTGGGCATTCCGATTAGGTTAAAAAATGCGCGTGCCCATGAGCATCGCGCAGGCAAGGAAGAAAAGGAGCGATAATGGATGGACGAAAGAAAAATATAATGCCGGATATGCGCGAACAACGAGGAAGAGCCTGAAAAATGGTCTCGTACACATTTCAGGGTCGAGAATCGCGCAGCCACTAGCCACGGGGTATTCAGGGTCGTTTCACGACTGCAACGCGATCGCCGACCGCGCGCGAACCGCGACCTTGTCAGAGATTCCACTCTTTCTCCTTCTCGGCGATCTCTCATTGCCCCCCACTTTTCTCCTCGCAAATTCAATTGCTCGAGCATGCTCCGTGTATCCGAGTCTATATTGAAAATAACCGATTTGTATTCCGAAGCTGCTATATCAAGGAAACTTTGATCTCAAGTCTGAACAAGCCGTGAAAATGGGCGAGAACTGCATCAACTCCGAACCACACAAGCGGGATCGCGCGCGTTTTTTTTTTAATTTCAGTTTCTCCGCAAAAAATCGTCACATTATTAACTGACGATTTGCATCGGACACACTAAATCCCGAAATTAATGAATTATTTTATCATAATTTTCATTGAAACACAAATTTCCAATGAAAATGAATAAATTTTCACCGAATTTTCAATAAATCTTCAATCGATTCCGAGCGAGCACGTAGCCAATTTGTTTTTCATTATTGAGTTCCCGAAATATCGAAAATTTCTAAATTTTCAGTATATTGTGAGATTTTCGCCACGAACAAAAAAAACTGCCAATTAATAACAAAATCGCAGTTGATTGTAGAAATCAAATATTTTCAACGGATTAAAATGCCGTGAATCGATAGCGTGAATAAAATAAACAAGCAATTAATTAATTACTTTATTATAATTTTCATTAAAACATAAATGTCCAATGAAAATGAATAAATTTTCACTGAGTTTTCAATAAATTTTCAATCGATTCCGAGCGAGCACGTGGCCAATTTGTTTTTCGTTATTGAGTTCCCGAAATATCGAAAATTTCTAAATTTTCAGTATATTATGAGATTTTCGCCACGAACAAAAAAAACTGCCAATTAATAACAAAATCGTAGTTGATTGTAGAAATCCAATATTTTCAACGGATTAAAATGCCGTGAATCGATAGCGTGAATAAAATAAACAAGCAATTAATTAATTATTTTATTATAATTTTTATTAAAACATAAATTTCCAATGAAAATGAATAAATTTTCACTGAATTTTCAATAAATTTTCTATCGATTCCGAACGAGCACGTGTCCAATTTGTTTTTCGTTATTGAGTTCCCGAAATATCGAAAATTTCTAAATTTTCAGTATATTATGAGATTTTCGCCACGAACAAAAAAAAACTGCCAATTAATAATAAAATCGTAGTTGATTGTAGAAATAAAATATTTTTAACGGATTAAAATGCCGTAAATCGATAGTGTGAATAAAATAAACAAGCAATTAATGAATTATTTTATTATAACTTTCATTAAAACACAAATTTCCAATGAAAATGAATAAATTTTCACCGAATTTTCAATAAATCTTCAATCAATTCCGAGCGAGCACGTAGCCAATTTGTTTTTCATTATTGAGTTCCCGAAATATCGAAAATTTCTAAATTTTCAGTATATTATGAGATTTTCGCCACGAACAAAAAAAACTGCCAATTAATAACAAAATCGTAGTTGATTGTAGAAATCCAATATTTTCAACGGATTAAAATGCCGTGAATCGATAGCGTGAATAAAATAAACAAGCAATTAATTAATTACTTTATTATAATTTTCATTAAAACATAAATTTCCAATGAAAATGAATAAATTTTCACCGAATTTTCAATAAATCTTCAATCGATTCCGAGCGAGCACGTAGCCAATTTGTTTTTCATTATTGAGTTCCCGAAATATCGAAAATTTCTAAATTTTCAGTATATTGTGAGATTTTCGCCACGAACAAAAAAAAACTGCCAATTAATAATAAAATCGTAGTTGATTGTAGAAATAAAATATTTTTAACGGATTAAAATGCCGTGAATCGATAGTGTGAATAAAATAAACAATAAAAATGTTTAGTATGCGGAACAACATCCGCATTTTTGGACAGGCCCAAAAATGACAATAAATAACAACAGACCGTCGAATAATAACCGAACCGGAACTTTTTTTTTGCCCAACCAAGATTAGAACAATAATTCGATAAATTTTCGACGAGACGTTGAAAAAATCTGTAACTCAGTGCAAATTTCCACTATACTTAGGTGAAATAATATTTTGCTCGGAATTTTTTTCTCCCAAGAAATAAAAAGTCCATTGAAAATGCCGAATCGATGTATACGCACACATGCAACGTTTATTCCAACGAATTCAGTGTCAACGCGGTGATGGTATGCGTTTTTGACGTTTCTTTTTATTCTCTCATCGACATAAGGAGGGAATTAATTATTCATAAGTTTGACGAGGCTGATTGCATCGACAAGTCGTTCGTATCCAACGACATGCTATTCGTATTGACTGTGGCCAAATGATCATCAAACGAGACAACCACAAACTTGCGTCAATCTTGACTTCTGTCATACGTGATTGTTAAACATTTGATTTACGACTCTATGCAACTTTCCAAGTAGCACGAGCCACCATTCATAATTGGAGGCCGAAGAAAACGAGAAAAACGTGGACATTCCCGAAGCTTCGTAATGGGATCGTGAGCAAAAGCGACCACGATCGCTCAGTTGGAAATTGTGCTTTGTGTGAAAATCGACAGATCGCGAAACTTGGACCGTCGTTTATATTTTTCATTGTCAATTTTCCATACAAACCTTTGTCGGCTCAACGATCAACATTTTGGTCGTGACAATGCGTGTGAAAAAACTTGGTACTCACCTGCGTGCTTATCCATTATCTCGTGGAGTCGGTCCACATATTGCATTATGATCGACATGTTTGGAGGAGTTGATTCCTCGAGGATTTCTAATTCAGGACAATATCTGCGATTGGTACAGCGAACAATTCGTTCACGACTCTGTAACGAGAAAAATAACAAGCTGAGATTAATATCACCGAATTCCCGTTCTAATCAGCAAATAATTTCGTACGGAAAAACGATGGATTCAAAGTTGATAATTAGCGCGAGGTCCTGAGTGACTTTTTCAAAAATAATTCATTATTCAAAAAGATACAGCTCCGAAAAATCCTCGTGATATTTGTCGTTCTAGAAATAATTGGCATTAAAATACGAGTCTAAAGTTTGCAACGTTGGAATGCAACGAAAAATATTTTGTTTTATTGTCGATTCGTTAAATTTTCAATGTCATCCAAAATTTTCGAGCCGATATGCCTTTTGGGGGGCAAAAACCGATCATTTTATCATCGTAATTAAATTTTCCATTGAAATAATTATTTTTGCCACATCTAGAAAAAAATTTTGTTGCATTCCAATGACTCTGAAGTTTGCATCGTTGGAATGCAACGAAATTCGTTTTTTAACTTTGACAAAAATAATTAAATGTAATTCCGATGATAAAATGATCGATTTTTGCCGTCCGAAAAGCATATCGGCTCGAAAAATTCGGATGACATTAAAAATTGCACGAATCATCAATAAAATCAAATATTTTTCGTTGCATTCCAACGATGCATTTAGACTTTTCATAATCGTCGATGCGAAGAATTTCAGGAAATCGATGATTTCCAAGCAACGAAATACTTAATTGCAGATTTATAATGACAATTGTGCATGATAACAAACGAAATGACAAAATTGTTGGATAAATTCGTGTAAACTGTAAGTTTCTTATCATACAAATGTCTGAATGATCCTGCAGTGCCGTCGATCATATACGCGAGCTCGATCAACAGCTGTTGACGTTCGATAATAAGTTTTCGTCTGTCTATCGATGTGAATACACATTAAGTCGGGAAATGAGTTTTGAGAGCCGCGTACAGCGAGTACAGTTCTCATGGTGGTAGTAGACGCGCGGGACGAGCGACCGCTCGCGGTTTATCGTCGATGTATTCGTCGTTATACGCGCTCGCAAGAGTCTTGCCACATACGTGATCGAGGGCGTATTACTTAACGCATGTTACTCAGTGACAGTGTCGGTATGAGTTTTATCGTAGCGGTGTATATGAGATTGGCAAAGTTATACCGTAGCAAAAGTTGCACTCACTACAAGACTAGTTTGTGTTGGCTGACGCGGTGCGCTGAGAAAATCCACGATGATTGCCAAATTTATTATTGAAAATTGTTCACCATTTCACTGTTTCCCTCCAATTTGCTGCTCCAACGAAAAGCGCGACTCAAATATGAAGAATAAAATAAATAAATTCGAGTGGATCGAGAACGTCGATGTGTGCACGAAAGTTTTTGGCCGTTTTTGCGGATTTGATGATTAACGAACTTGACGTTTATTTCAAAATCGGATAGGACACGAATTTCTTTGGAAAAATAAAAAAAATCACACCGTTCACAGTCAATTCAGCGTCCAGACGTATTTCAAGAGCGAAATATTGTAAACAGCGACTTGGAATGGAATAAGCGAGTATAGAATTGCTCGAGTGTTGCTTATAGTGTGGAAGAATCGGTAATTTGTTATCATGGCTCGTGGTGGTTTTGTGCGTTGTCTGCGAAACAATACACCGGTTCGAATTATCGCGGTCAGTAAGTCAAGCGTCGCGGCCAACGGTGATTTTGTAAGAGGCGTAAATATTCACTTTCGATGCACCTAAACCGATCGAAAAAGCATTTCACGTCGTCAAGGCCACGAGCCAAGACGGAGGCTCTTTTCAACAACAACAAAAACGACTAAAAAACATTCCGCAACGCGATGAGAACACACACAAATAAAAAAATAAAAAACCCTCGCGGTGGGAGTTTCGATCGCATTGGTTTGCGATGCGACGATTCACCAGACGCGATCACAAACTTTGCATTCAACTAGTGTCGCCGTTCTCCCGCCTTCACGTACGTTTACGCATGTGTGCTCATATTTCTGTATATACGAAAACACCCACTTTTTCACTCTATATCGCACACACCAGTCACGAACATGTGCGAGTACATTTTGTCATTAAACTACAGTCGTTCCTCTCTCCCGCTGTCTTTATCACTCGCACATGATCGCGTTGTGTAACGGTGGTATAATGGGCTTCTTCAGGTCCCAGTTCGATCGCCTCTCCAATCGAAATTGAGAGTAAAAACAGAAAGTATTTAAAAAAAAGCGATGTTGCAGTTTCCATCGTTGGAATGCAACGAAATTCTCTTTTTCCTTGCAACAGAGCTCATTTTCATTCAATATTTCGTCCGGACAATAAAACAATCTTTTTTTCAAACCCAAAAACAATCGTCACGGTTTTTTAAATTTAACACAAAATCAATAGAAAAAGTTTTTTTTTCGTTGGATCACGCTCGAGTCACATTTATAAGGGAATTTTCATGGCTGCGTAACGCGGCAAAGTTTCCACGCGAAATCGCGTTTAAAAAGTGATTGAAACGGCAGGAAAAAAATCAGAAATGAAGGCTTGTTTTTTCTTTTTTTTAATATTTTATCGGATCGGAAAACTTTCCATGTGCAGTGGATAATTTTTCATGAAGCTTCTCCCACAAACAACCCACAATTCCTGTTTTTCCGGAAATCCCATTCAATCGATTCGGTCCGTACACAAAATCATTTTTCCCAGGATTCCCAGTGAACTTAGAACTCGAATCGATGAATATGCAGACGATCTCATTTGGAAATTATACACAAACCGAGCATTCCGCGTGCTGATCGCCTTTGAACTCGAGACGCTTTTGAAAATTTGATTTTCTGCTTTTAATTAATTAAAATGAATTAATAATTTTAATCAATTAATCAAATTTAATTTAATCAATCATTTTAAATTAATTATATTCAATTTGTTTTCATGCTTTTAATTAATTAAAATGAATTAATAATTCCAATTATTGCATTTTTTTAATTAATATAATTAATTAAATTAAATTTAATTAATTATATTTTATTTAATTAAGCACCAAATTGTTGAGAAGCGTTAATAGTAATTGAAGTAACTATCATTTGTTCGAAAATGATTTACCATTCGAGTCCACATGAAATCAAAAATGTACGCAATAAAAATCGGGACCAACTCCTTTTTTTAGCATTTTTTTGAATTTCATCGCAACTGTGTGTAGTTTCAATGTTTTTTTTTGGTCCAGGGGCACTCAAAGTTTCGCTGAAACTGGTTCAAATCGAAAGGTCATGATTCTGAAGTTTGCAACCTTGAAATTCAACGAAAAATATTTTTCTATTGATTATCTATTGAATTTTGAAAATCATGGCAATTTTCCTCTTGTCGATTCAGTTTTTGGGACACAAACCAAATATTGAATAAAAATGTTAAGCTCTGCTAAAAAAAATAACAAAATTCCGTTGCATTCGTTAAATAATTCCAAACTAATTTTTAAATCTCCAATCGAAGCCTCGGGATCTCATCCACTAGAAAAAAATTAATCCCGAAATGATTTTGTGAAAGAATGAAAAATACGTTTCCGAAAAACGTAAACGAGGAGAGAATAAAAATGAGAAATGAATCGGAAATTCTTCGGTTTCTGAAACTTTGTATTCAGTGGAGGAATCAACATCCGAGGAGTCATTTGTGGGCAGAGTATTGAGGTCAATTCAGCAAGTGTGTTCCAGTGAATGGAGAATCGGTGTGTAACGCGACCCAGTGGCTGCGACTGCGAAGAGAGTCTCATAAGTTGTATTTTCACCGCATTTGTCTGGCAATTAGTTACTTGTGGAATTTGCTCGTCTTTCCATTTAGCACGTACGGAGCAAAACGGAGTATGAGGGAATTTCATCGACAACGTGCGTTTAACTATTGATTGTCCTCATTATTGTTATTGCAACGCGGGAGAATCTGAGAATCATACACTGACGAGAGGGTTGCGTAATGAAAGAAAAAAGAAAAAATTGCCAAGACCGAGATATTGTCCTGAATCAGCGATAAAGTCTTTCGACTTTACAAACATTTCGGCACATTCGATCATGAAATTTGACGTGAAAACCTAGCGAGAGAAAGTTTCATGATTTTTTTGTCGAATTACATTTTCCCAACGTGTTTACAACAAAACAAAACAACAATCGATTTTTTTTCGCAGAGATTTAGCCATTTGGCCACTTTTTCAAAATTTCACCCACCCCGTGGAACTTTCTCACGTTGAAAACACTCCCATGCAGTCTTTCGTAATGAATGACTTGCGGAAAAGATTTTCGATAGCTTTATCGCGATGTATTCGAGTACACGGTTGTACAGAATAGATCGAGGCATTTGTCGTTGACTTGGTATGCCATTCGCCGAGGGTTTACTCGACGATAATTCTAATAACCGGTCGTCCTCGAATGGCCGCGCAGCGAATTTGTCCCGAGAAGTATAGTGGCTCGCGGGTATCAATATCCGACATAGACACGTGTATACATAAAAGTCCTTATGGAGCAAGTGTCATATACACATTGAAGCGTATCGTGCTCTTATAAAGATGTAATCGCGTGTCAACGTCCTTTCGCACGAGGAGTACGAAACCGAAAGTTTCGCGATGATTCCAAAATTTCAATGAAAAGAAAAAAGAATTCGTTACCAGGGAAAGTCGAGGCTCGTTTTTTAGTTTAAAAAAATGGGCCAAGATCCAAATTTTATAATAACTCTTGTAAATCTTTGTTAATTCCAAGCCCACCATGTTTTTTTCAATTCCCGCAATAAATGGAGTCATCAAAGATGGCGTGCAGGGCAATTATTCGTCCGCAGAGTTCGAAAGAGAAAAAAACAGGACAATTATTTCGCGCTGTCTCGTGTGACATTTTGCGAGGAATTGCATGTTCCGTTTGTGCATTTATATATACAGCGGCATAGATATTGTGTAAAATGAAAGAATATTCCACCGCGATAATGTCAAAAGTCTGCGAATTCCCTTGCATACGTAAAGAAGAGTTTTTTTTTTTTTAATTCGTGCATCGATTAGCGACATGAACATGCGCAAAGAAATCGCTTCGAATCTTGTCCCTCCTTAATTTTTTGTAATATTCCATCAAAACCGCCGCAGGTAAGGCGAAAAGTATAGTGTCTCAAACTCTGACCCACTTTTGGGCCTAACGAGAAATGGGATTGAGATGTGTGCGGCTTTTTCAATACGATGCTTATGTTATTCGACGTTCTGTGGCATATTTCGATACCGAACAACTTGGGATCGATTTCGATACAAACACATACAGCCGTACACTGTTGCAAAACAAGTTGGAACTGTTGGACGTTCTCGGTACGAAACGAAGCGTCCAAAACGCGCGAAGCAAGCGAAATACCCAAGAATTGCGAAAATCTTTCGTACTCATTATATATATACATATGAATATGCGTGTGTCCGTGTGTGTGTGTGTGTAAAAGAGAGAGAGAGAGAGTATTTATATATCTATATATGTTTTATACACGTATGAACTAGAGAGGCGATGGAAAAAGGGGCCACATAGAGCCCCTCACGAACAGGCGTCGATGCCCTGCTCACCTGGTGTGTGTCGTGAGGCCTGAGCTCACACAGACAGGCCCACAAGTACGCACTCACTTTTGCTCACCTCTTGGATACGATGCAGTCGACTCTGGCGACTCGGTTAACTCGTAGGAGTCCTGCGAGAGACTTATGCAACAGAAACACTTTTCGCATCCAAGATCGCGCAGTCCATCGTGAGGCTAATCATTTTCCCATCACTGGCGCATGCATTACGCGGTATATAGCGAGTCAATCGGACTTGGCGGTGAAAAAGTCGAAGGCAAGTTGGAATAAAGACGACGACGACGTAAAAACAATCGATACTGCGTCGAAAGTTGCAATTACAGACTGCGCGATTGTTACTTTGGAAAATATGTCACTTTTGAATCGTCCGAAAAAATTCGTGCCAGTCGACATATCGACACCGCGCGCTATTGGCACATCCATCCTACCCGCGAATAAAAGAAACGATCGCGTTTGAAAGGTCTGAAAAGTTAAATAATTGCGGAATGAAGCAACGTTACTACAGCGCGCTAAGACTATAACCTTTTTTTTCCGAAACTCACTAATCCACATACTTTTCGAACTGCTATTTAGTAAGGTATTGCCGCTGATACTGGTTGTTTTAGCACCGACCAAAGTCCGTGGATAAATGAGTACACTCCGCAAGTAAATTACCGCTAAACACCACCACAAAGCCTTTCAACGAGAAATGAATATAAAAAAAGGGGCAAAAAATGCGCTGCGTATTCCAATTGCAAATTATAGTCCTCACTTACAATGGCCGGAGAGCGGCAGGAGAGAGAGAGAGCGCGCTAATTTTTTGCCCAAAGACTCAATTTGCAAAGTTTGAAGAAAAATCAATTATACGCTAAGAAACACGCGTCACTTCGTGGAATAACATTAATCGCTAATTTCATGCTCATCGAATTTTCAAATTTAGCGAATATTAAGAAAAATGCAAAAGGAAAACAGCAGGCGAGATTTCTTGCTAAAATTGGCGATTACGTCAGGCCCACGCGATCTTCTGTCAAGAGAACAAACATTTTCAAATAAAATTACAACCGCTGGACTTTTGTATTTCGTAAAACACAGATCTGTGGTCGGAAAGCCAAAAAATTTGTCTCAGTCTCGCCCCAAAGATTTGTGATTTTTTGGAGGATCGAAAGCGCTTTTTGGCTTCAAGTATCCATAAAGAAATTCCGTTGGAAAAAAAATTGGATTCTTTCGCGGTCTAGATTGGCGTGAACCCCTTAAAAACTGCAACGTACGATGTTGCAGTTTGCATCGTTGCAACGGAGCAGAATCCCTAATTTGATTTTTTATGGAAAGCAGAGCCAAAAATTAACACGCCGTCCATGGCAATTTTTTGCAAACAAAAAACTGAATGTCAATAAAAAAATTGCGGTGATTCCAAAAATGCTGACGGGATTAAATAATTTTCGTTGATTTTCAACGAAACTTCGATAGATCGTCTGCGATGTAGAGAAAACGATGGTGAGGAAACGTGGAATGGGGAACCGATTTATTCGATTGACATAGTGTCTTTGGGGCGGTCAGATAATTCGCGCAAGTGGACAGTGAAAGTACCTTAAGCCCTGAGGAGCGATAAAGTAGATAAGGAAGAGAGAGAGAATGGTCGAGAAGTGACAGCAGAAAGAGTTTGTTTACAGGCGCGCAGGTAACGCACTATGAGCGCACCGAGAGGTGCAACGTAAAAAACACACACGTACGTCCCACTGGCTCGATCTAGCATTCTCGCGTAACGGCGCACGATTACAAATCCATTTGTACACGTATCGAATCGTGTTGGAATAGTCAACACAATCGTCTCTATATCGCGGAGTGTTGAAAACCACGAGGATGTATTCGCACCACGAAAGAGAGTAACGATCGAGACTGCTACGAGCAAGACCGTAATACGATGAAGCCACGTGTCAACGGGTGGCGCTTGCCACTGCCGATCGCCAGTTCTAACGCCGATTGAAAGTGCAAATATGTTTATGTAGTCAATACGTGTCGAGCGATGTATTTTGTGCGCGTGCGTCTGTGTGGGAATTTCCGACACACTGTTAAACATAAAGACTCGAGCCCACGTAAATCACTATGTCTTGATTTTCTCCAATTACGCCTTTTTTCTTTTGCAGCCAACTGACACAAAGCCTGACCCGTCTATATGCGTGTGTGGCGATGTGGGCGTGAGTAAATGTGACATTTTTATGAACGGGATCGAATGCAGAGCGATTGCACCTCCGTCATGCCTCGCTGCAAACGTTGCAGAAGATTCCTCCCAGAAAACACATGATCCTGAAGTTCCCATCGATCGAATGCAACGAAATTCTGTTATTTCTTTAGCAGAGCTCATAATTCAATATTTGGCCAATAAAACGATCGTCTCGGCGACCTAAAAACTCAATGGACACGAAAAATGGCCATGATATTGTTAAAATTCAATAAATAATACATATAGAAAATGATTTTGCTGAAATTTGCAACGTTCGAATGCAACGAAAACTGATTATTATTTATAGCTAACAACATAGTTATGCAGTATTTCTCACCGATAATTCGGAGAGTCTTTTTCGACAATTGGAAATTGAATCTTCAAGAAAAATTTGAATCATTGCGTTAGATATTAAAATAATTAAAAAAAAAATGCATTTTTCGGTGCACTCCAACGATGCAAACTTGAAAATCATATTTTTATTGCATTTTTTCATTGGCATATCGATTCAATTGATTCGTCCCTTGTCCCTCCTCCACGAGGCTGAAGTTTGCAACGTTGAAATGCAACGAAAAATATTTTGTTTTATTGATGATTCGTTCAATTTTCAATGTCATACAAATTTTTCCTGCCGATATGCTTTTCGGGTGGCAAAAATCGATCATTTTATCATTGTAATTACATTCTGCATTCGAATAATTATTTTTGGCAAAGATAGAAAAGAATTCCGTTGCATTCCAACGATCCAAACTTCAGAGTCATTGCAAACTGCAGGAGACATCAGAAAACAATGGCTTTGTAGAAACGATTCCTCACCAAAGGCTCCGATGTATCGTAAATCAAATGAGCACCGAGAACAGCTTAACATCTGATTGGAAGATATGC
The DNA here is from genome assembly GCA_037043255.1 of Diadegma fenestrale. Lineage (NCBI taxonomy): Eukaryota > Metazoa > Arthropoda > Insecta > Hymenoptera > Ichneumonidae > Diadegma > Diadegma fenestrale. The sequence goes on from CM073309.1 coordinate 40,418,844, forward strand.
TTATCTCTAAAATGCAACTTGCATTATGCGAAAAGTGAGGCTAAACTTTTCATGATTATAGACGTTGCTGAATCGTTGATTGGACATGTTAATGATTCATATAATTATCCGTTGAAAAATCAGTTTTGCTTTACGTAACAATAAGAGACTCTTGTATGTTCCAGGAACGATTTTTTTGTTCTTATCTAACATGAAGACATTGTATAATATGACAATTGCTGCGGATAAGGTTGTAAAGATTGGGTCGAAGTGAAGGTACGAAAGAGGGAAAGTGCGAAAAGATTGTTATTGCTGCAGCAGCATTACGGTAGTATTCCGTTGATGCTGATGACCAGCGCTGTACGAGGTTACTGAACGCTGCTTTGTAACACAGACATGTCTGTATTTGTACCATCACGAAACAGACACCAGCCACGGATGAGATGACGAACGAGTGACGTCAGCGATCGAATCTTCACTGTAATTCGTATCAATGGTAGACTGTACGAGGCTTTCCAGCTCAAGGTTACGTCTAACCAGTGCTGTACACATTTTTTTATTCATTCAACTTTTTTTTTCTTCCCCATCAGTCGCAGATGAACGCATGATTCTTTTTATTTAAGTAGGTTCCGTTAGTAGAGCGATAATTAGATTAAATTCTGGAAACGGAATATGTTGTTATTGAGGCAGCAAACTTTAATCTCTTTCAAAATCATCCCAGGTCAACCAAGTTTTACTAAATATTTTCCAAGTCGAAAGTCACTTGACTTAACATTGGCTTTACGGAAATTTCTCACCCTTGTGAAATCGGAAAAATATTAAAAATACTTCCCGATTAGATAAAACGCGTATTTAAATCTCAATTTATAAAAAAAACTCCAAGGGCTCCGAATCAATAAAAAAATAGTGGGGTCAACGAATGTTTGGAGGAGATAATTCTAGTTAAAATCGACAGAATGCTCGGAACATCTCAATTTTTAGGAGTTTGGCAACGGATCGCTTGCTAAACGAAAGGCAGATCGTCATTTTTTTGGGAATTGTGCGGCACTTTGTTCGTTATTCCCTTGACCCATAGCGGAACCTCCTTAAACAAGAACATTTCTTTTCGGCATGAAACTCAAATCTGTGCCGAAAGGAACAAAAATTCACAGCAATTCCATCTACACCGACAATGAATATTTCTTCGATGTATTTGAATAGAATTTAAAATCCTGAGTGACTGAGAAATGAAAATTGCTTCTGAAATATTTAAAAACGTATTTTTTGTTATTCAAAGTTTATGTAGTTGCCGAATGTATTCACGACGCCTAGATAATTGATGCTAATTATTACAACGCCGTTTCCTACTCGATCGCCAGTAGAAAAGTCAAGCTCACGGAAGTTTTCGGTTTCCATTGTGAAAAAATGAGATTTTTATTCCAGGCAATCTTGAAAGGTCACGACAAATTTAATGATGTTAAATATCGATGTAACTGGTTCGATATAAAGAAGTAGAAATTCGAGACCGTATATGTGGAGCAGTTCGTACAACTGCCTTACATAAAACGTTGTGAACTCTTTCCGGTATGCACAAGGATTTGTGTGCAGGCGTTAAGAAAGTGCAATTTGACTATCATAACAATATTCCGCACGCTCCAGCTAAAAATTCGATTAAAATTTATGCACGTATCCGTATTCATGCACAAGCACGTGTCGGAGGAGAAAATATTCAATAATAAGAATGGAAGTTTATGAACTGACGCGCGGGCTTTATGGTAATTTACCGGACAATGAAAATTAAGGGGTCAAGTCAAGTTTTTGGAATTAAAAGAAAAATAAAATGAAAAAACAACCGAGTCCATTTGAGCTCGAAGTAAAAAACAGGAACGTGTTCATTTTTTGTTGAATAAAACGGAGACGTTTGCGCGGCTGCACGTTGAGGTCGAGCGTGCATTTTTTGCACTGCAACTGCACTGACCCTTCGAAAACGATTATGCAAGTGAAGACTAAAAATTGTCCGGAAAGATGGAAATATTTTCAACGATCTTTTGGATCGAATCAATAAAAATGCGTCGTTATGGTTTTCTTATATTGTGTAAACGTTCATTGTACGTGCAGTCGCGTGTTACGCTACTTGGCACAATGATTCGTCATTTATTACGATTTGGGACACTCGCAGGGACTCGAATCACTCGAAACTGATGAGTTTATGAAATTTATTTTTCGGATTGAAACATCAAGGCTATGTAAATAATGCAGTGACACTTTACAGAGTGGATACTTTTGAATTTTGTAACACGCGTTACGACACATTGCACATCGGAACGAAAATGAAATTCCTTTGGAAATTCCCTCGTAAGTTAACAATTTTTTAAACGATATTTTGCGAAACTTTCGCATCATTTTTGTCCCGAATTCTTTCCGGCTCGAGACGCTGGGCCACTTTTCAAACTGGCGCAAATGCGATCGAATGTGTGTGAAAAGGAGGATGTCGCGTTTGAATCGCGTTGCGTAACCAAAAATCGAATGGCGACCGCGAATCGATGACTTTCGTGCGAACGACGCAGAGGCAAAACGCACGTGCGACTCCCCACTGATTAATTAAGCAGATTCCTTAAGATTTTGACTCTTAATTAAACTTCATGGTTCACGTTTTACCACCTTGAGAATTAAATCGTGTGGGTGATCGCTTGAGAACACATGGAATAATAATTTTCAGGTAAATAACGATAAAAAGGAAAATCCGACATAAATTTCATATGGCGAAAATGAAATTCGTAAAATAGCGACGTTTGCAAATTTGTAAAACGTTTTTCGACGATCAAGCTAAAAAAAACTTTGAGGCAAAAATTATTTTTATAATTAAATCAAACTTGCATGATTTTAATGATATTTTTTGGAGGCATTTTTGGACAAACGAAAAAGTAAATTTTCAAGTGCAGACACAATGAAAAATCATTTATATTCATATGTTTTTGGAATTTAAGAAATTCTGGTCACAACTTAATGGCTTTGGTACCATATGCAGAATAAGTGCACGACGTGGATCGTTTCTTTCGAGACCTCGATCTCCGAATACTTATACCGACAACGTGATAAGACTCCCGACTCTCGTTATCTCAACGTATACGAACTATTTAACATGCGATTGTTTACAACAAACTTTGGCATTGTCTGCAGTAGCCAAGAATACATTTTTCGCTGCGACGCTCTTTGAATATTCACCAAAATATTACGGACCATATATAGTCCGAGGTCGTTGTGTCGAATCCTTTAAAATTAGCGAATCGAACAAAAATATCCCGATTATTTCGTCGAATCAGCGACTCGTCAATGTTTCTTTTTCCTCCGCGAAAAGAATTTATGATTCTGAAGTTTGCATCGTTCGAATGCAACGAAATTCTTTTTTATATTTGGCAAAAATAATTATTCGAATGGAAAATTTAATTACGATGATAAAATGATCGATTTCGGCTCGAAAAATTTGGATCGATCGGAAAATCAAATATTTTTCGTTGCATTCCAACGTTACAAACTTCAGACTCGTAGGAATTTTCCACCAAGTCCACCACCAACTTTTTTCACAGAATTCTTTGAACAATTGTCGACTCCTCGATCACGAAGAGCGTTTGTTAGCGAGAAAATAGGGAAGAAGCTGGAAATTGCACAATTTTTGAAAACAGGCAGATAAAACGACATTGCCATGAACTTTTTTCAACAGCCGAATAAAATCTTCTCTCCTGGGTGCATAGAGAGTCGAAGAATCGTTGTCCGAGGCCAACTATCGCAGCAGTGGTCTGCTTAGCTAGAGACAACGGCATTCAAGAGTCTTGGGAATCAGGGAAAGTGCATCAACGCAATGAAACTGAGAGTCTGGACGCGATCGAGCTAACGCGTTAAGTGGAAAGACTCCCAGGTGAGAGATTGTCGCGACTTTTAGCCGCATAAGCTGCACGCGATCGTCTTTGCAGCAGCAGGAAGCGCGTCTGAACGACTTCGGACCACGGATCGGATAAATCCGAGAGAAAAAAAACCCACCCAGGAATTTTGCGTTTCAACGATTTGTTTTTTTTTCTGCGTTTGCTCGTTCCAACATAAAAACCGGCTCGTCTCGTTGCGTTGAATCCAAAAAATACTGACCGAGTAAAATTTGGAAACATCGAAAAATCGATGAATTTGAATGAAATAGAAATTTCAAATATTTTCAGCAACAAAGATGAAAAAACTGAGAAGCGAAATTCTGCATTAAAATGGAAAAAATATTGATTCTAGTCTTGCAAAAAAAAATGGCGTCTCACTCTCGAAATCCTTGCATAAACAATCATAAAAAGTTCTGAGTGTCAAAATTCCTTAATTATTATTGTTGTCACAATTTTATGTGGTAAAAAAATGTTTTTGAACCCGATGAAAATATTTTAAAACCTGCTAGTGTTGGCGAATTCTTTTGACCGATGATGAAGGCAAAGACGAGGATCGAGGATGACAAAATTTGAAGGTTTGCTTAAGCGTAAAAATTAAAATTAGCCGATTCAGGCTTAAAATGAAATCCGGTTATTCAATTTCGCCAGAAACGTGTGTGATTTTTTTTTTTTCTCCATCGAATATATTGTAACACACCGGCATGCCGTCCACGGTCCCAGGTGTACAATATACTCATTCCGAAATCATAAATCGCGAGTCTGCGAGGAGATTCTGTAAATTTTTACCAATTTTTTTACGATCTCTTCTCTATTTCGTATAATTCTGGGGATATTTTCGAGCCTGTGTGTGCGTGGATGTTTGTGCGTGGACTGTGCATCGGGTCTCGAACGTTTTGGGCTCTGCCGGTCGCGCAAGATATTGAATCTCTAAGAACGGTCCACGAGACTCGGCTCCGAGAACTACGAAATGTCAAAGAATCTTCAAGAGTTGTTGAGAGTCGGTGAGCTCACGACGAGTGACGACCTCGACTTCTAAATGGCCACATTAAAAATTAAACGAATCAACAATTCGCCTACAATCATTGCGAAGGATTTTGCATTCTAGAAACATTTCGCCGAAAGGGCCAAAACGATCTTATATAAATTGAGCCCGAAAAAATATTTCCACTCTTTAGAAATTATTTTTCAATCAATTTTTAATTAATAAAAAAGTAATTTCCTTAAAAAAATGATTTATTTTCTGTCAACGATCAAGTTTTTGGTCCAAATGTTTGCCAATTAGCCAAAAATTCACATTTTCTAAATCGACACGCTTTTTCTTTAATTTTCTGCCGACATAATTTATTTTTGGCTCATCCCGAGACTTGAAAAATAAAATGCCGGAACTTTATCGTTTGCTGACTTGTCCAGTTAAAAGAGAAAAATCTCGAAAATCCTTTTCTTTCGGAAGTTTGCAATGGTTTGAGCCCTTGACGAAAATATGAAAAGGGACGATGAGGACTGGCGGAAAATTCTACTGGTTTCGATTTTTCCGGTCCCTTGTCCTTCGTCGTTCGGAGAGGCGACGAACACAAATTGGAAATACGATATGGAAAAAATAGCGTATGCAGAATCGAGCACACACAAAGAATGACATATATATTTGTGTCGTTCACCGGATCTCGTTAGGCTTACCTCGATGTCCTTCTCTCTTGCCACTTTACCCGTTAATACAGAGAACGACTTCCGCAATTTTCAAGGATAACACGCTGGTGTGTCCAATAATGCGAAAAATGCAATTGGAATGATGGTTCGCGATAGCCTCGCGTCCCGCGTCATTCGATTAAAAAATAATTTCTCGTACTCTCGTATTTCGAATGCATAACACGCTCGTTCAATTAAATCTCCGTTTTTGTGTTTGTAAATTGACACCAACAAACATGGAATGAATGAGACGGTCGTTGGCCATTGCATAAATTTCAAATCTCTCTACCAACATATTTTTTCTTTGCCTGCCCGAGTCTATCGCGAGAGATAATCGAATTACTGACATTTTTTTGTCGCAACAAAAAGATCGACTCGAGAATCGAAATATTTATGCTCGGTCAGTAAAATTCCGGAATATCCACAAAAAAATCCAATTTAATTGAATAATTAATTAAAAATTTTCTCGGCTCGTTATTTGTTGCATCTTCAGACACTATTTCAACGATAAAAATTGCATTTACTCCGTTTTCTCGACTAAAAATCCCCCAAACTTTAACGATGATCAACTCGACCAATTTTTTTGCGTTCCATCGATCTCAGATCGTGATTTTTAATGGAAACAAGATTTTCTTGTTACAATCAACTTCTATGGTAAAGTTGCTTCGTTTATTCATATATTTTTCAATCTTTTATCCTTTCACGGATGATGTAAAGGTTTTGGAGAATTACAAAGAGGAAGGGGCGTATGATTGAAGCGACACGTTGCGAATTCGTCCCGTAGATGGGCTCACGCCCACTGGCGGATATTCGCGCTTGCTCGTGAGTTCTAGCACAAAATTACAACGAGCACGCAAGATCGTCGAGCTTAATAAGCACACACTCCCGAAGCGTTTTACTCGCTCTTGCGCTTCTCGTGTACATTCGAATGATATATGTGTGTTTTGCGGCTCGACTCTCGTCTCAACATCTCGCTTCACTTCTCATCGTGAATACCGCGTCGTGTTCACCAAAGACGAAAGAATCGCATTGCATAATCAGCCGATTGTTATTGGCATCGGCTGGGGAAAAGGGCATTTGGCATTCCCTTTAAAAATTCGGCAGAAAATGAAGAGACAGCCTCGCGCGAGGTCGCTACTGTGTTGGGTGACCGGTCAGCGAGGTCAAAAAACAAACATTCGCGTCACTAATAAAAAAATATACAAATTGCACCAAATCTTCGACAACGGATCGATCGATTTTTCTATCAATTAATTTGAAACGTTTAAAACATTCAGAAAAAATCTCGCGAAATTTTTAATCAACGATGTCAAATGTTGAATTTTTTGATTAAATTGAAATTTCAGGATTTCGTGGAGAAATCGTTTGCGTGTCACTTTTAGCGGGACCGGCAATATCGACGGTAAAGGACGATCAAAAAGGTCCGTAATATTGCATAGCGCAGCGCGATGTGACATTGTAATCTGCACGTGATGAGAAAAATCATTAGAAATTGAATGTGAACGTGAAACCGAAAGCCTCAGGTAACGAGAGTCGAGAGAAATGAAGAAGAAGCAAAAGTTGGATCTCCGTGACATCGACATGTGTGGAATGGAATATAAACAAGTGCCAATTTGATGTGTTGAACGCGTAAACAGGCTTTTTGACTTATTATTCGTGAGATTCGTCTTTGTAAAGAGAGTCGTTAACGATTCCGGGGATGAGCGAGAATTTGTATGTCGTCCGCGTTGGTAAGCGAGAGCAAGAACTGGTCAAACACGTTCTTACACATTAAAAACATATGATTATCGTTTGGTACTCGCGAGCCTTCACTTATTTCTCGATAACTTTTTATTGAGACGCTTTTTACGGTGAATCACGTGTAAACTCGAATTACTCATTTGATCGATTTAAACTGTTGTTTATTTACTTCACAATCGAGGAGGGAAAGATTCAGTGTGAGGATCAATGTCACTCGATGCGGGAACATCTTCACGGAGAAAACCAAGTCGAAAATTATTAAGAAATATACTAGGAATCCAGTTACTTATTGTTGAAAATTATAGTATTTTGAGGACAGTTCGGAAATTACAGCAAGATCTCGAATGGCAGTGCGACGAATCGTTCCAAACAGCATAGTAAAACGAGATCATCGGATTAAAACCGATTTTACAATTTAGCATAGCAATTAAAGAAAATCGCAATGGTCATGGTAAACAAAAAAATACGTGTGATAAAATTTCACACATGTTCGATATATATTCTTATTGGGATAATAGAATTTTACTATGTCGACGTTTAAAATTTGAGATATTCTCACTCAAAACTAAATTCTTATCTGACATAGTAAATTGTTCATGAAAACAAACCTGAAATGCATTATCGCGCGCATTACGGTTTCTTATTCATATAGAACTGTTTATAATGCATGCTAAGAAAAATTGTAAGTGTTAAAAAATACTATGCTGTTTTGCAATTGGTGCCACGATTCTTTTGCTTCTTAAACTTCGTATAGGTAGGACATTTTGCCAAAATATTTTATTTCTTACTAAATAAAACGAATCCGTTTTCTCCGTGTTGACATTTTTATTTTTACAGTCAATGAGCACTATGAAAATCTATCCATTGTCCCTGTAGGATGATTGCTCAATATTAATTAGCGGAGTAATTAACGAACGAAGGTCAAGGTCTGAATAGTTTGAAAATAAAGTAAATGAGCGCGAGTGAATGACTTACCGAGCTGCACTCCTCCGAGCTCGTGTTACTCGACAATAGTTTTTTGTTTTTCTCTCTCCTCTGTCCCGGTTTCTGGACCCACAAAAATCACTTTGTCTTTTGTTTTCGCTGCGAGGGTAAACTCACTGTCGACGTTTTATTTTCTATTTTTTAAGTATCTCTTTCTTCACTCTCGGTGAATTTGTCTCATTCGTGGGTTATTGAAGAGAAGAAAAACTTGTGTAAAAAAAAAGGGTCGAATTAAAATAATTGGAGAACGCGGGCCGATCTACGCGAATGGTTTTCCCGGAGTCGTACGGTTTTTTTTTTTTTTTTTCCAACGGTTAAACGGATTAAATAAGCCGAGAAAAAATAATCTCGATTTGGAATATAATTGTTAAAGGAAAAAAGAAACGTACGGCTACCGTCGTGCCGTTGTTCTCTTGGCAACTGCGAACTGACACACGCCAGGCTGGAGCATTGCTTTTAACCGGAGCGCAATGTTGCTACCGCCACCGGGTGTCCCATAGCTCCCCTCACCTTTGGCCACTCGCGATCATTCGCTCGCCCGCGCTCTCACCTCTCCTTCCTTCGCGATTTACCGAGCGTCGTGGCCACTATACACACCAATCATCATCATTGGCCAGCTATCGGCACACCGCAACTACCAACAACACCAACTAATTGACGATCTTTGAATTTGCGCGTGACACACAAACAAACAACCACTGCGACGTCGATGAATTTAATTTATTCTTCTCCAAGCAGACTATTAAAAATATCTTTCTCGAATAACGCCTAGTCCAATTTAACGATTTCAATCAAAACCCCCAATAAACAATCCACACTAAATTCTCCAAATATCAAAACATCCATCTGGACATTCAACAAAACTACGAGTCTGCAAACTATTTTTGTCCGGAGGCTCGACCTAAATAATGAGGAAACGCTGCGCGCATTTTCCCGACAAATTTTCCCTACCAATCAGGACTAATTTGAATCTGCGTGGAAACGTCAAAAGCTCTCCACAATGGAATTACAACAAATTTCGCAATCCGAATCTTTTGGGCCTGCCCGAATTTCCTCTATAGCATATTTTCCGAAAAATTTCCCATAAAATGACGTTCTTCTCGACGTCATCGACGATCACGTGGAGCTCCGGAAACTTGATAGCAAAACGTGTGAAAAAATTCATTTTTCCTGCTCCGAAACACACGGAGAAAACGGACTCGTTTTGTTTGGTAAGAAATAAAATGTTTTGAGAAAATGTACTATACGAAGTTTAAGAAGCAAAAGAATCGTAGCACCAATTGCAAAACAGCATAGTATTTTTTAACACTTACAATTTTTCTTAGCATGAATTATAAACAGTTCTATATGAATAAGAAACAGTAACGCACGCGATAATGAATTTCACGTTTGTTTTCATGAACTATTTACTATGTCAGACAAGAATTCAGTTATGAGTGAGAATATTTCAAATTTTAAACGTTGACATAGTAAAATTCTATTATCCCAATACGAATATATATCGAACATGTGTGAAATTTTATCACACGTATTGTTTTGTTTAACATGACCATTGCGATTTTCTTTAATTGCTATGCTGAATTGTAAAATCAGTTTTAATCCGATGATCACGTTTTACTATGCTGTTTAGAACGATTTGTCGCACTGCCATTCGAGATATTGCTGTAATTTCCGAACCATCCTCAAAATACTATAATTTTCAACAATGAGTAACTGGATTCCTAGTGAATTTCTTGATAATTTTCGACTTAGTTTCTCCGTGCATGCCTCATTGAAAATCTCTCAAAATGTTATCGATTTTGGAGTTTTTCTTTTCGTTGACCCAGTGAAGTGTTTCGAATCCATTGTTTCTCGAAGAATTCATCTGTCTGAATAATGCATACGTGTCATTAACATTCTCATCAAGGAAAAATAAAATTCTGCCTTGAAGACGCGAAATAATAAAATTCGATATTGTCGGAAAAAAAAAGTTTTTTTCTTTCTTGTTTGTTTTCCATTATAACGCGATGATTATTTTATTGTCTTCTGTCGTTTTCCTCGATTCCAATGGTCATGTGCCAAAAATCAGACGGGTGTTAAAATTCATAAACTACCTTTGACCTCTGTAATGACGTCAGTGGATTTCACATGGATTGGAGGAAAAAACTTGGGCAGAATTTTATATCGGCGAATAAGTTGACATTGTGTACGAAGAAAGTTATTTTTGCAACAAAAAAAAAAAAAGATTTTTTCGCATGTTTACTGTCGACTGAAAAATAATCGTATTTCTACTTCGACCTCGTGCAATTCTTTGGGAAGGAGAATAGCTCGATGACAGACAATCGGTAATTTCAACTCGGACTTGAGTTTTGCGTTAAGTCACGTCGACCTTAAGCCAAGCTGCTAGGATGAATATTTGCATTTTGAGATTTTCCATTTATCCAGAAATCGCAGCTCGATGTTCTGAGACTTACGCGAACTCTCGGGGAAAAATAATGATTTCATTGTCGATGAATTCGCTTCAAAGATTCTTCAGACACGAAAGCAGTCGCGGGATCTCGAATTTTATCGTCGAACATAATATCCGTAACTTTTTTTGAGGGATCTTGAAATAAAATTAAAAAAATAGAGTCCACCGATCGTGCGAGCCTCGATCCAGTCTTCGGACTTGAACCGCAGTGGTCTGCGTGACACGTAATGTTTATAAAAGGGGAAAAGGAAAACAGTTTTTTCTTCGTTTATTCAACATGACGAGAGTTCGATTATGCAGCTTGGGTAAAAGGAATTTCAGTTGCACGATGCGTGACCCACTGCTATGCCATTGCAAGTGCGATCGACCACGCAGGCAGGTGACAAAGCGCGGTGCAGCACATCAAAAACAAATCACGTCGTGTGTATTATGACATACTGCAGTGTCTTAAGACTTTTGTCGATAGAATCAAGCTCCGAAAATTAATAGACGAGTGCGTGGTCGACAGATTAATCGGCAAATCTCAAGTTTCACCGTGAATCCAGTCACCAAACCTTCGCCGCTGCTCCAACTTCTAGGTCCGGCATTCAAATCACTACAAATTATGTCCCGTGGCTTCAAGGCTGTGGCTTTATTTATTCCTGCATTATTCTTCCACTAAAAATTCGTATTTCAGCAGCTAAAAAATCAATTCGCCGTTACAAACGCTCAATAATCGATGAATAACCATGCGATTTTTTTCTCCCAATAGAGCTGAGCATCAATGCAATAATTACAATTACAATGCCATTCAACCTAACGGTGCACGGAGAAAACGGATTCGTTTTGTTTAGTAAGATATTAAATGTTTTGGGAAAATGTCCTATACGAAGTTTAAGACGCAAAAAAGAATCGTAGCACCAATTGCAAAACAGCATAGTATTTTTTAACACTTACAATTTTTCTTAGCATGAATTATAAACAGTTCTGTATGAATAAGAAACAGTAATGCGCGCGTTAATGAATTTCAGGATTGTTTTCATGAACAATTTACTATGTCAGATAAGAATTCAGTTATGAGTGAGAACATCTCAAACTTTAAACGTCGACATAGTAAAATTCTATTGTCCCAATACGAATATATATCGAACATGTGTGAAATTTTATCACACGTATTGTTTTGTTTACCATGACCATTGCGATTTTCTTTAATTGCTATGCTAAATTGTAAAATCGGTTTTAATCCGATGATCCCGTTTTACTATGCTGTTTAGAACGATTCGTCGCACTGCCATTCGAGATTTTGCTGTAATTTCCGAACTGTCCTCAAAATACTATAATTTTCAACAACAAGTAACTGGATTCCTAGTACATTTCTTAATAATTTTCGACTTCGTTTTGTCCGTGTATTCTCCACCGAATTGGTCGCCAATGGCTTCCTTTGTCATTAAAAAATATTGTCAGTCCTCACTTGATTTCTCAGTCGTTGCCAAAAACGCGAATACAGCATAGAAATACAACGAGAATTCTTGAGGCTGAGGTAAAGTTGTCAAAGCTCCTGCGAGTGTCGTTTAATGTTCGTAAATTTTCGAGAAAATGGACCATAAAGGGCATCGAATGCGGAAAATGTTGCAACGAATTCGGATACGTTGAGGGGCGACAATCTTTTCCTCATTCTTCCGCATTCCCGCTAGGAAAAACGAGACGAAATATAGAAATGGAAAGTCCTGCGAGTTTATAGGGAGCGAACGGCCATTTGTTGTCTTTAGAAATTTCGTCACGTACGTAAAATCAAGTTGTCAATTTTATTGTCTTAGGGAACATCACTCGTGCCCTTTTATGATGCGTGAATCTTGAAAATGTGCAAAATATTGAGAATATCGTATCGATTCGTAAACCAGGCAATTCTTCGAGATATTCTTGATGCATTTTCTGAGGAAACTCGTTGGCATATAAAACTGAAGTTTCCAACGTTGGAGTCCAACGAAAAATGCTTATTCCTGAAAATTTCTAAAACCACGACAATTTTTGTACCAATTTTTCGTTTGATTTAAAAAAGAAAGATCGTTTTATCGTCCGGATAAAATATTGAATGAGAATCATGAGCTCGTTCAAGAAATAAATGAATTTCGTTGCATTTCAACTATGAAAACTCCAACATCCTCGATGTCATGCATCCCACGCGTCCATGTATTTTGAACTACTGGTCATGGTGTTAAAAATCTACAGAATAAAATATTGCCTGCATTTTGTTGGAATGCTGTGTTGAACCTTTCTCCGATAAAAGCGGAATTTATTCTGTTGAAAATTCGTTGTCATTCGATGGATATATGTACGATCAACTGATCGGAATAGTATCGGAAGTACGTTAACCCTGAAAATGTATTTTCTGAAGTCAAACGCGCGTATTGATTATCGATGCGCACGTGTGCCCCTAAATATCCTGACTGCTTTGCTTTAATCCGGCACTATTAGTCGCGCTATCACAGCGATTCTTGTAAATTATTCTATTTCCCGATGTTTCTTTTCTTTCAAAGGCATTTTTACTCCAAAATTTGAAACTGCATACGAATCTGAAATTTCGAAATGGAACATTTTTTTAAAAACGTCAATTTTCGAATTAATCGTGACACTAATCGATGAGGCCCAACAACAAAAACAGTTTTCATTCATTTTTTGTTCCATTTTAAAAGCCATGACAACTTTCCTACCGATTTTGTATTTAAATGCTAAAAAAAGATCGTTTTATTGAGCTTTACCAGGAATCCAGTTACTTATTGTTGAAAATTATAGTATTTTGAGGACAGTTCGGAGATTACAGCAAGATCTCGAATGGCAGTGCGACAAATCGTTCTAAACAGCATAGTAAAACGTGATCATCGGATTAAAACTGATTTTACAATTCAGCATAGCAATTAAAGAAAATCGCAATGGTCATGGTAAACAAAACAATACGTGTGATAAGATTTCACACATGTTCGACATATATTCATATTGGGATGATAGAATTTTACTATTTCAACGTTTAAAATTTGAGATGTTCTCACTCAGAACTGAATTCTTATCTGACATAGTAAATTGTTCATGAAAACAAACCTGAAATTCATTATCGCGCACATTACTGTTTCTTATTCATATAGAACTGTTTATAATTCATGCTAAGAAAAATTGTAAGTGTTAAAAAATACTATGCTGTTTTGCAATTGTTGCTACGATTCTTTTTTGCGTCTTAAACTTCGTACAGGACATTTTCCCAAAACATTTAATTTCTTACTAAAGAAAACTAATCCGTTTGCTCCATGTATCTGAGGAATTAGAAGGATTGCATATTCCGGCCAAGTTTCGACGTCAACCACACATTGTCAACGAATAAATCTCTGCGAAAGTAGGAGTCACGATATAAAGTCGGTTGCGACGATCGATTTTTAGAAAGATGAAAAAGAAAGATGGTTGTTTGTGGATCTTTCGTGGATCCAGTGGCATGTCACAAAAAGGATTTCGCCGTATGACCTTGTCGAGAATTTCAATAAATTAAACGAGATCCTCGAACGGCGCATGAGAAACTTTGTGGGTTGAAAAGAAAACGAGAACAACTTATACGTTTCGAAAACTTAGCGAAGATTGCACAATGATATTCATCTCGTGGCGTGGAGGCGAAAAGAGAGGGGTAAAAATGGTACTATGGACGAAAAATAATCGTAGAAGAGATAAAGTCTATTCAAAATAATCTGTCCACCTGTCGGACCTACCTCATCACCTTAACCCCAATTCTCATCGCCACAAAGAACAACTCATTCAAATCCGCGATGAAATTGTTTGTACGATTTCAATATTAGCGTTGCTTTGCATCGTTTAAAATTAATTCTCCCCGATAATCAAAACACGACGATTTAACTGGGAAAATCCAATGAATATGTAAAAAACGAGAATTCCCAACATTTTTTATACCAAGAGACGATTCCTCAGGAGCGATTGGATCGAATAAACAACTTTTGCGGATACATTATTACGATGAATAAAAAATAATAAACTGCTGGATAAAGAATCGATCCAAAATTGGAGAAACTTTTTTTTCCGGCAATTGGACAGAGGCCGGAAAAAAATCAAACAAAAAAGTCCAGTTAAGTGTGGAATCAAAAAAGTGACAGATTTAACTTGGCAGTGATGGCGATTCGCAGTAAACAACGATGAATTCACGCGGCCTCACGCATGATCTGGTGAAAGTGCAACCACAACTTATCACTTCTACTTTGCACGACTGCTGCTTTAGTAGTAACGTGTGTGACCCAACGAACAGTGTATAGTTGGTGTGCAAACCAGAAAATAGTGTGCGCGCACAAATAAGACTAAACTCTTACAATCGTTGCATGCAGCTCGAACGCATGCCATTATTTCACTACAATTAGTATTCGCGACGAGAAAAAAAACAAGCAGAGATGATCAAAGCGATGTAAATTTACTTCATGACGTTTTTGTTAACGCAACTCTAGGTTTCTGCTGAATTTTTTTAAATCGATAATAATGTTGATGTGGCTGAGCAACAACGTCAAAAACTATTCGTATATGAGCGCAGACACTTTTTTGCTACTCTTAGTTTGCGTCAATGCGTCGATAGACGAAAGAACATGCACATTGACAACGATCAATCGACATCGAAGGATCCGGCTCAACGTGATTTTTCTACGATGTTAAAGTCCGCATCGTTTAAATGCATCGAAAACTGATTATTATTTATAGCTAAGCACAACATAGTTGTGCAGTATTTGTCAACGATCATTCGGCGAGTCTTTTTCGACAATTGGAAACTGAATCTGCAAGAAAAATTGGAACGATTGCCTTAAATATTAAAATAATTAATAAAAAAATGCGTTTTTCGTTGCATTCCAACGATGCAAACTTGACAAGCACTTGACAATTTTTATTGCATTTTTTCATTGGCATATCGATGTAATTGTTCCTCCTCCACAGGGCTGAAGTTTGCAACGTTGGAATGCAACGAAAACTGATTATTATTTATAGCTAACAACATAGTTATGCAGTATTTGTCAACGCGATCATTCGGAGAGTCTTTTTCGACAATTGGAAACTGAATCTTCGAGAAAAATTTGAATCATTGCGTTAGATATTAAAATAATTTAAAAAAAATGCATTTTTTGTTGCATTCCAACGATGCAATCTTGTCAATCATATTTTTACTGCATTTTTTCATTGGCATATCGATTTAATTGATTCGTCCCTTGTTCCTCCTCCACGAGGCTGAAGTTTGCAACGTTGGAATGCAACGAAAAATATTTTGTTTTATTGTTGATTCGTTCAATTTTCAGTGTCATCCAAATTTTTCGAGCCGATATGTTTTCCGGTGGCGAAAATCGATCATTTTATCATCGTGATTACATTCTCCATTCATATAATTATTTTTGCCAAATATAAAAAACGAATTTCGTTGCATTCCAACGATGCACACTTCAGAATCATCCTCCTCCCTCGACATTCTTATGGGATGGGAATTACCATGTACTTAACCGACGGTTGGTTCAGTGACCGTAATAGTAAATATTTTCATTGAAATTTAGACGTTTTAATGCTGATGAGGTGATGGCAACTCACGTTATCGTACACTGGACTGTTTACATGTGCGAACCGAAGAGCATGAGTATAAATCAAGCAATTGATTCGTAATAGAATGACTGGAATTTACGTCATACTCGCTTTTCACACCGACCCAAATCTCCATATTTCTCATAGACTACCGATTGCGTAGTTAACGTTGCGATAACTAAAACATATTCGCATTTATTTGACCATCAAATCCAATAGATTCGCTCGTGCGGGTATATTACAGTCGGTATAAAAGAATTCACAAGGCACCGCGCCGGGACAGATCGAATGGATCGAAAAGTACAAGCGTTTAGAGCAAAAACTTTCGCTTGCCAGATTTTATCCCGATTCGGACACCTTGACCACGTTCTGTGAATGTTTGAACATTCCAACCTCTCATTCAGACATTTAACAATATTTTTTTTCTCAATTAACTTCATTAGACCTCCGGAGTATCCCTTAAAGCTTCTTCCTGAAAAAAAGGCAATGAATTCAGTTCCATTGCTATGGATGTTAATAAATCGAAAGTGCCATTGTGTAAAGACGTTTTATTGCTTTGCTAAGGGCAATATTTGAAGGTCGCTCAGACTTTACATTTCGTTCTATCCAAGGTCGAAAATATTCTTGAATTTGATCGGGAATCACCATCGGACGACTAATTCACTACTTCAAGGAGAATCTTTCGGTTGACCCATAAGGAAAGAGCAAACCGCTCTTGCTGTTGCGTGATGGAATTTTAATATCTTGGAATGAAAATTAGAGGATTCACTCTTTCGATATCTTCCAACTAAATATAGTTCCGATCGAACGTTTTACTTCGATGGAAAAGGAATTGAGTTTTCGGAATTGCCACTAAGGCATATTTTGCGCCATCCGATCAGGAACAATCACTCGATAATA
This sequence comes from Diadegma fenestrale, assembly GCA_037043255.1. Taxonomy (NCBI): domain Eukaryota; kingdom Metazoa; phylum Arthropoda; class Insecta; order Hymenoptera; family Ichneumonidae; genus Diadegma; species Diadegma fenestrale. The sequence continues at coordinate 40,436,055 of CM073309.1, forward strand.
AATAAAAATGATTTTGATCAGACTTTCGTATACTTTGAGCCATTAAAACGAGACATTAGCAGCAGTTCTTGATGTTGATATGAGCAGCAAAACACACAACTAGTCCTGAACGTCCTTCAACAAGAAAATTCCGATTCGCGTCATAACCATGCGGCTTTTTCCTCATATGAGATTCTCTCCTGTTATCACCACGTTCGGATCTTATTCAAAGTTATGGCAGAAGAATTCTAACATTTTGAAATTTGTACAATTGTGACGGATACAAGGTCTGACCGACCTTTTGGCTTAGGATGACAAGCGTTTTATTTGTGTTTTAATATTTGCGGATCAACGACCGACTACTCAAGAACTCATCGTTGATTTAATTATCTCTCACACGTTTCCCACAATGTGATGCGTAGAGAAGCCACGTTTTTTTTTCTGACGCGAACAAGAATGTCGATCTTTTTTTTTCACCTGCAAAGACTGAGTCTCAAAAATGGCCCCAGAATTTCCAGGACCTCAAATTTTTTTAGTCCATCGTTGTAAGGATTTTCCCTTCACGGCCCTCGTCACGATCGATCGTTCATTTTACGAGTCCTTTGGAAATCACCAGCTGGAAAACTGCGGATGAAAATTGAACCATCGCTCAAGTACATGGCCCAAATTTTTTTTTTTTGTAAACTCAAGGACAGGCAACAAAATAGCAAGAACGAGGCGATGAATAACGTCGCAGATCCCATAGATGGAAAATGCAGTTCCTTCGATCCAAGCGCTTGGATTTTACGATCGAGAGTTTAAAAAAGTGAAGCAGTTTTGAATGATTACGTTTTTTTCGACAAATAATTGGTCTATGAATAAAGTTGCACGCTGAAACGATAACAACCGAAGGATATAGTGAACAGGAAATTTCCTTGGTCGACAAATACAATACCGATGACTATATCATGATGGAAAACTCGAGATAAAAACTCTGGTGATTCGAATAAACCGAACAGATAATATTCAGCTAGCAATCGATCAGTCTTTTTATGACGTATAGTTGCTGGTTCAAAGTACAGCTTGCGCGAATCCATGAAACGCAGTATGATCAGGATTTTTATTAACGGTAATGCATAAATGGAAGACTAAAAAAAGTTGCATGCATAAATGGGAGGGACAGAGGAGCATGAAACTATATCGATTGCTAATACACGAAATTTCGTCGCCCGAAGAATATTTTTCCACTAGGGATTCCGTACGAAGAATTGCAACGAAAAAATATTCTGGTTTTACTGGGAGGAATGGAAAAATACAAGAGTCATTACGAGTGCAAAGGAATGGTTGGCACATTGATACGAGACCAGACTGAAAGTCTCCGAGTATTTGTGGCTTTGCGCAATGTCACTTGGACGATTTAATTCACCAACAACAAATGTAGAGATGAAATATTCATGATATTCCGATAAAGTTAAATTTTGGATAATTATTATTATGAATTTCATAAAACTTGGTAGCGGAGAGATTTTTGTTAATTGTGATATAAATGGACGACTCGTCCATCGCGAATAGTCCAAGAGGATTAACGAAACGGTGCGTATGCTTCACTTTTCCGAGCTTTTATATGCAAACTTTCGATCACTGTGTGATCCACACGCAAGCAATCATGTCAGTTACGTTCGATGATTGTCCTTGGCCTACTGTGTTTCACATGCCCACACCTACAGTTGTTTTATTGGCTCGATGAGCACTCGCAAAACTCACACGTATACATACATCAACGTGCTTCATAGGAATTGACGTATGTATTGGTATTAGCTAGTTTTGTCATACAAGAGACACGAGCATCGAAGCCGATGGATTGCACAACGCGGTGAAGACACCTGTGCCACACAGACTCAAGCTGCACACTACATTTCACAAACACGTTCAAATGATCGTGGAGAAAAATGGGGGGAGATGAAGAATTTGATTCGAATCATGAGGTAAGCGCTGATTGTTCAGCCGGAAGGTCAATCTACTGTCGCGTGCACTGTGCAAGTTCCTGAATACCGATACTTCGGGGAAACTTACTTCGTCAGCAAGCCGCGATGAGAGTTTCACAGAAAGCGACCATCTAAGTTTAACATATGTTGTGGTCATTCGTGTTGGATCGGTTTTCATTGTGCCTCCAGCTACACGGAGAAAACGGATTCGTTTTGTGCAGTAAGAAATAAAATCTTTTGGGAAAATGTTCTATGCGAAGTTTAAGATGCAAAATAATTGTAGCACCAATTGCAAAACAGCATATTATTTTTCAATACTTACAGTTTTTCTTAGCATGAATTATAAACAGTTCTATATGAATAAGAAACAGTAATGCGCGCGTTAATGAATTTCCGGAATGTTTTCATGAACAATTTATTATGTCAGATAAGAATTCAGTTTTGAGTGAGAACATCTCAAATTTTAAACGTCGACATAGTAAAATTCGACTATCCCAATACGAATATATATCGAACATGTGTGAAATTTTATCACACGTATTGTTTTGTTTACCATGACCATTGCGATTTTCTTTAATTGCTATGCTAAATTGTAAAATCGGTTTTAATCCGATGATCACGTTTTACTATGCTGTTTAAAACGATTTGTCGCACTGCCATTCGAGATATTGCCGTAATTTCCGAACTGTCCTCAAAATACTATAATTTTTAACAACATGTAACTGGATTCCTAGTGTATTTCTTAATCATTTTCGACTTCGTTTTCTCCGTTTAGGTTGGTCCTCGTCGATTGAGCCATAAGTCATCACGATTGATGCCATAATTGCTGAGAAAAAAATTTGCACAGGTGAAAATTATGCAAAAAGCCCAAGGTGTGTGCGTGTGCGCGCAGACGACACAATCAAAGGGACTCTTGATGACCATCAAGACCGATTTTCATAAAAGTCGATCTTCGATGACAGAAGCGACAAGTTTCAATTATCGCCACGTAAAGTTAGCGAGTCAACTTCCGGTTTTCCACTTTTTTTTATCTTGAAACTCGGTGGAGACTCAGCCAAAGTCAATATTGTACTTTAGCAACATTGACGTTTGAAATTAATCGAAAAATGGATAAAACAAATCTACTTGACCAGGCTTTTTGTAAATGAAAGAAATTTAATCATATGCATATGAAAATATCACGTGAGCAAATAAGATCTTGATGTAGCCCATTAAATTTCATTGATATTAAGTATTTTACATGCATCGACCTACAGGACGTTCGAAAATCATTATGTCATTTCCGTTGTAACATTCACACCTCTGCAAAATCATTGCTAATTCGATTACGTCGTCATTTTGATGTAGACGAATTGACGAATTACAGGTCGTCATTTATGCTTGTTCGTTTTTGTTTGAATTCTTTTTTTTTTTTTTTAATGGCGTTATTGCATGCACGGAGTGCAATAACGTTAGGGCCAGTTTCGTTGTGCAGTTCCATGATTGAATGTTTCTTTATTTTTTCCATCACGGCATGATTTTAATTTCCAATCGTATTATTTGTTCGCCTTTTTATTCCTCCCGGTGAGTAAAGATTCTAGAGTTGATGGATTTCGAGTACAACAGTCGAGCCACAGTACCGGCGCTAGAGGCGGATGCAAGAGTCGGAAGAGGTGCAGCGAACGGCAATCGTACCGCATCGTCTGCTGTAAATGGCGTAGCGGCTATATAGAAGATGAATGACAAATTGCATCGCGAATTGTTCGCGGGTCGATCGTGAATATGGATCGTCTTATCGCATCACGATATTCCGATAAGCCAAATAAATTTCGGTCTACTCGCTAGGCCAGAGGATCTACTGTTTGACGCATTTAATTCCGCAGCTTTTAACCCTTCGTGGTCACTCTGGGTAGAATCCACCCAGTGACCAACTTGTGACGTAAATATTTCCTAGTTCCCGGTAATGAATGGGGCTGTAATCGTCATTTAACGACAGTTTGTAGTGTCCATTGCGCGTTGGCGGCGATAAATATTAGCCCCGCTAACGCTGAATCTCTAACATCCACTTTGAAATCAATCCACTTCCAATAACGGAATTGATATGTTTTTTCAAACGCGCGCTATCCTACTATTTTTTTAACAAAAGAACCAGATCTGATGAATATCAGGTCCAAATTTTAGGCAAAAATATTGAAACCCACGAAGTGACGATTATTTTAGTGAAAAAACTTTTTTTCCCGTTTATTTTCTTCATTTTTAATTTAAAAAAATAAGTTAGCCTTGGATTTCTTTCGGGAAAGTTTTTCGTATCTCAACTGGAATGTCCAAGGAATGTTCAGTAATTTTTTGAGAATTTTCGGGCCGATAGATTGGTCACAATACGGGTTCGAAAATGGACTGGGTAGAGTCAACCCAGTGTGACTATCGAGATCGGTGGCGAATGGAACTTAAAAGAAGGAAATCATCTTCTGGCACTTGATCAAAATCTTGTTGTCGTATTTGTTCTTATTTCCGGACAAAACATTGAAAATAACTAGGAAAACAACTTCTCCGCGGGACATTCGAAATAGTGAAAAAACACACGAAGTAAATGTACAAAATTGACTTTTATATGTTAACGACGCGTTCGGTCGTGCTAACTAGAAAACTGGTTGAACGTCCGTGACCATCAATTTTATCCATTGAAAAGAAGCCTTTATTCTATTAGAATGTCAAATTTTGTTCTCCGTTTACCGTCCTCCACGCGTCATGTTTTTTTTCTTTTTAAGCTGAATTCATATGGGAAAATATGCACAACTTTGGGACTGTGATGAATAAATTGAAATAATTGTCATCAACACGATGATACTAAGGTCAAAGACGCTGTTTTTATAGTGCCTCAAGAATATCTCAATACATTTTCAACATTGCTAGTGCAATAAGAAAAAGTTACACGTGAAGCTCCAAGTGTTTCGTTGGATAAAAAAAAATCTTGAAAATAGTGTCGACACGATAATTGTTCTAATTTCTATGAAAGCAGGATTCCAATGTTAATTGAAGTGAAGGTCAACAAATTTGTCGATTATTGTAATTTTAAAACGTCGAAAGCAACAGCGGCAGGGATCTGGTGGGTCTGTGTCTTGCCGACACGAGGTTGGATGACTACTCAGTCATGAAACAGCGCGAATTCAATTTCTTACTTAAACCATCAACGAAATATTGCCCATTTTTGCGCATTGAAATATTTTATCGATTTACTGGTCCATCCAATGGATTTCCATCGTGATCGTTTCGATGGTTATTTGTTGTAGCCTATTGAGCTTTCTCCTGTACGAAAGTGCACGAAAATGTTGTTTGTGAATCCTTCGAACCTTTTCCACATTACCATGAAAAAAAAAAAGAAATGCAACAGGAAAAAGTAAAATTGAGAGAACGGAAGAAAAAAAACGACATAAAAAGCAGCAGGTACGGTATCACGTGGAAAAAGATACGTCACGGGGTCGAGTATGTTTTCGATGTGTTGAAGCTCGACGGACGTGACGTAGGCACATGTGACTCTGCTACATATCTCATCGTCATCGTATGTCGTAGTCGTCGACATTTTTATTCCGATTTTTTCTGACTTTTGATTCAATGCTTTATATTTTAAGTGCCCTCTCCAAAGCCAACCGATGTACTCGCCACTTTAGCAAGTTTAATGAGTGCATACCTATGAGACATTGTTTTATTGGAACTTGATTTAATACATTATATATTTATTTCGAGGTGTATACAAAAAAAAACTGCATATGGATCAGCGAGCTTGTGCTAGTAAAGTATCATGTTCAATTATTATTGTTATTTCCGCCGGAAAGTCTATCTGAATAGGTGTAAATTTATCTAAATCGACTGGCAGCACTTTTGCTTTGGCACGTGGTGAAAAATGTCATTTTTTATGCAACTTGGCTATCCGTGACGATTTTTTACCAACTGCACTAAATTTAGTAATTTATTTTTAATAAAATGAGTGCACACTCGATCTATCCGCAAAAATCTATGTAAATTTTTTTCTCTATAAAAAATGGCTGTGAAATGTCCCAAATTTTTTTCCATTTCACAGTTTACACGATCTGGCTATTCCCCATTTTTGAAGAAATTCAAACTTTTGCGTAACGCAGTTGCTGGATCGAGAGAAAAATTATATACGAATCGCAAATTTATCGTTTAAAATTTTTTTGTATACAACGACATCCTTTGACAATTAAGTATTCTCAACTTCTCGACATTATTATGCAAGATCGAATTGCTGACCTACATAAAATGCAAGTTTCGAGACCAAAAGCCGAATCCCTCGTAACGATCGGACCTCCCCAGTCATTTCTGATTGTTCGAAATGGTGATCATAGCGAGAATAATAAAACTGCAATGAAAATAATGAGGATTGTAATTACAACTGCTATTATTAGTCTGTTTATTAGTGGGACATTTCTTGTTATTACAAAAGTGTACGCAATCGTAGAAACGATAAATAAAATTGCAAACAAAGTGCCAGGTTGCTTATTAGTACGAAGCCATAAATTCCAATGGAAGGCTGCAGCAGAATTCGACGTTTTATCTGCAGCAAAGATGGAAAATCGTAATTTTTGCAAAATTTTTCAATTCTGGCAGCATTTCCGAGTGATGAGAATTGCTAAACGAAAATGTTTGAATATTCCGCAAAGAGATGTGATTATCAATTTCCAGGGAATTTGATATAAAAAAAATGTCGTGTATCAAATGACATTCCACAAAAGTTTCATTCTGGATGTTTCTTTCTTCTGAAAAGCTGCAACTTATCGAAAACCAAATTCGTAATCATATTTTGGATTACAAGATGTTTTGAAGTTTCTATTTTTTCTCGCGCAACTTCCTTGTTAGTTCGTTTGGAGAAAAATAAAAGGCAAATAGCATAAAACTTTTAACTCGGGATCGCCTCTGACCTTCCGAATTAGCATAGGGCATATTAATGCTTCCGTTGTTCATATGAAACACCTAATTTGACTTTGGGATAAGTTATTGAAAATAGCCGCACGATGGAGTGCTTAATTATATCTTCACTAGCCGTGCCTGTGGGCTTCGCCCCGCAGTACACCTGGTTGGTGTTGAAGGGTACAGCCAGCATTATGTGAAAATAAAAAAAAAAACCTCAAAATCTTTAAACTTTGATTTTACAAAAATGGCTGCAACTTTTTTTTTTTACAATCTGTCACTCGAGCTCCCGCTGATTATCTTGGTTTTCGAATTATCTTTCAATTGGTAATTAGGGCTCTTTGATTTATTATCAGTTTTCAGTTGCTCGTGACCTTCGAAAGTGGAAAAATATGATTCTTTGGATTTCCCAAAAAAAAAAAAATGATCGGAATGCAATACGGCTTAAAATGTATTCGGATTGATGAGCTTCATTCCTGTAAAAGTTTTGTCGAAATTGATTCAGCGGTTCTTACGTGGAAAGGGCACAAACACAATTTCGTAATAAAATTTTGATGATTTTTCATTGATCGATCTGTTTTGCGTCTGTTTCTTGATAATATCAAAGGGAACTTTCAGTTCAAAAGTTTAAGGAATGGAAAAAAAAACAGCAACAAAATTTCTGGCAGCCCAAAATCCACTTTTATCAGATTCCTGTTACCTCGGTCATTTGGGAAGGTCACGCATGATCAAAAGGACGATTGAACGTCATTCAAGACTCCTTATTCGTTGATGATGTTGAAGTTTGCAACGTTGGAATGCAACGAAAAATATTTGAATTTATTGATGATTCGTTCAATTTTCAACGTCATCCCAAATTCTCAAGCCAACATGCTTTTTGGGTTGCAAAAATCGATCATTTTATTATCGTAATTACATTCTGCGCTTGAATAATTATTTTTGCTAAGGTTAAAAAACGAATTTCGTTGCATTCCAAGGATGCAAACTCTTTATTCGTTGAGGAATAATTTCTCAATCGTACGAAGGCGGAAACGATGGCATTCCAAATTTCGCTCTAGACAATTCAACGGAGAGTAGCAAATGATGCAAAATATGCAGCAACAATTATACGAGTTTTCTAAGGTCGACGCGAAACTAATTGAAACACGAGCCGCTTAATAAAATTCGAATAGATCGGACCGGTATTCACACGACAATGCAATTACATCGGGTACGCACGATTGCGTACCCATGCAATATGATACGCGACACTCACGTGGTTTGAAAATACTCCAAATCGATGTGGTCAACAGCATTTTCGTAAATATTTGACCGAATGACCCAAATCCAAACAGTTGACCATTCCAAACCGTGCTCATACAAATAAGCAAGAAAAGTACATACGCCAGGAAAACTTATTACGAAACATGTTTCGCAAATTTGCAGGAGCAGCGAAATCTCAAGAAGAAAACTCATTTCTCTGGATGTTCGAGAATAATTAAAATTCAATTCATTTTCATCACGAACTTTACATAAAAATAAAAAATCAGCTCATGATACGTGCTAAATAAATTTCACAATGCCCCCAACAACAATTTCCCAATGACAATGAATGAGTAATTGGAAGTAACAAAAATTATCCATACGATCTTTAAGAAAAATTCTTGTATCGTGTTCTCGATAAAAAGATTCAACATCGAAAGGCAAGATTTTTGTTTCTTCGAAGCTTCACAATTTGTACTGTGATTCGTTTGCAAACGTGGATCAGCATTTTTGACAGTGTGGAATAGTTTTCAATACTCGGACTGATTGCACTTGGAATCATTTTGTATTTTCAACTTTTTCGCACCGTGGAATTTCATTTGAGAAACTGAGTCAATTGTATGTTCAAAGAAAATGAAAATAAAATGAAATTCAAATTGTCTAAGAAATTGCAGTAATGGGAAAATAAATAAAGAGAAAATTACGACAATCTTTACAAAAAATTAATATTTTTTTATGCAGACCAATCAACGAGTGTGGTCGGTGCGTTCGAAAATTGCCAAGTTGGCTACTCAACGTCTTCGTATCATAAAACTTCATCAACCCTCGGTGAGCTCATTTGATCGTTAAACTCTTGTCGTAATTAATTTTTGCCGACATCACTCCGTTCGAAATAGAAGCAAAGACGATGCGGAGAGCTCAGAATATTCTTTGAATCGCGTTCGTTTTCTTTCGGCATTTCATTTGGTATGAACGATTCAAAAATTTACAAAGATATTTACTAGAGGAAAAAAGATCGGCCTACGAGTCCAAAAACACTTTGGATTATGGCGAAAAATGGTTTCAAAACTGAAAATGCATGCAAAATGGACTAATTAATGAGTAAATGAGTCGATAACTTTGCCTATCTGAAAGAAAATCTTATTCGAAGCTTAACGATACTTGAAATTACGAAAAACTCGATTGCGCTGATAGCTCGAGAGTTAGATAACCGTGGAAGCATCCACGAGTACGGGACCCGCCATGCGCGAACGTATAGTCAAGAAGTGAAAAGCCAACGTCCCGGCGTCGCGATATATACCGCGTGGGCAATCGAGGGACGAAAAAAAATGGTTAAAATTGAAAAAAAACACTGAAATATCATGTCGAAAATGACAAAATGGAAAATGGAATGATTAAAGCGTAGCTATTCCGCTTAATTTCGGGAGTTTCTGGAATTTGAATCTGGATCAAGAAAGAAAATTATTATTTTTGAAATCTCGAATGTTTTTCAACGTTCCGACTCATAGACGCCGAGTTGCTGCGGGTCCAAACTATTTTTTTGACCGAACAATCTTCAATGTTCCTACACGACCGACATGACCCTCCCGCCCCACAGCCACACATTCCCAACGCAGCTATGCGTTAAAAATGCAACCGATGCAGGCGAAAATGTTTTTTTTTTTAGTTTCAGTTCGTTAAGGTTGTGTGACATTCCGAAAAACTGTCTCCTGCTCAAGGTTCATGGCCGAGCGGTCACCCATAGAAAAAAATGACTTATTATTCGATAATCTTTAGAAAAAAGGTAAAAAATAAAATATTTTTTGCTGCAATGACAAAATTTTTGTGACTTTTCAGAAAAACGTTTAGTCGAGCGTATCCAACAAAATTTTCTTTTCAGTTTTCATATTTAAATTTGAAATTTCAAATTGGGATTTTTTCTGGAAATTTGGAATTTAAATAATAAATTTAAATTCTGGTAAATTTTTAAAACGCGCAGGACATGGCAAATTTCAAATTATTCTGTTTATTTAAGATTTACATTTCCGCACCCAAATTATATGCAGAAAATGCGCAATATTTAAAAAATAAATACTAAAATATTTCGTGGAAAATTTCAAAAAAAATTTCCAGGTTTCACAATATTTTTTATTGCCAACGGAACTGTCATCAAAATTTACCATCAGAATGACAAAAATTGACTTTTCAAAGAGACTTTCTAGAATAGTTTTTGCTACGATGACAACGTTTTTGTGATTTTTCAAAAAAAATGTTTAGTCGAACGTATCCAACAAAAAATCGATCTTTTTCAAGAAAATTTCGTTTTCATTAAAGAGCATAGAAAAAATTCTGTATGGTTTTTGTAACAACGATTGAGTCAAGCCAATCGGAGCTCAGAACTTTGTCTTCTGATAACGAATGTTAATGAAATTTAAATATAAAGAAAAAAAACGAAAAAATGACTTGGTCTTACCAACATTTTCGCAATTATCGCCTAAAATGATGCATTTTATATAACACGATTTAGTGCACAAATGTGAACGAACTTTTGGCACTGGCACTGAATCGTTATCACTTGAAACGAAAAATGAGGAGCCGGTTGATGGAAGATGTGGAAAAAAAACGTCACGAAATCGCGAATTGAACCAGCAAACAAACAAAATGTTGAAGAAGTTTGAAATTCAACACTCTCGTTTAGCCTCAACACGTGTGAAAAGTTGATGCACTTGTTTGAGGAAGACTCGCACCAGTTTGATTTGAACTCGACTCGAGATGGATGAAAAGTTTTGGGCACAGCTTGACTATCTTCTAAACGTGAAAATGTGTCACATACAGCATGAAGGGAGAGAGCGAGAGAGAGGGAGAGAAATATTGCACACGATCGTAATGGGACAGCGAATTTTTTCGCACACACGTTAAGTTTAGAGTACCGGTTAAAAATAAATCTTGTTGGATGATTCCTTCGCTCCATCCCAAACGGATGTTGCCAGCGCGCTGTTTCTCTTCCTCGCCCGTATATTTACGTATATCTTGTACTCATTTACTCCTTTACAGACTCGGAGAAGCCCTCTCGTCGCTTTACCTCTTTCGTTACTTAGCTCGCGAGCCACACGGTGTATGATATTATATATTTACATACGACATTTCTACGTGCGTATGGACCGGAGTATGTGTGTGATTGTATGCATATATGTGTGTAATAAGTACATGGAACACGTGCGTCGACAGCTGGCTTAAGAACCGAGAGACCCGCAACGTCGACGACACACTCGTGAAAAGTGCCGCGCTTGACTCTTCGCGAAGTTTATTCCTGTCCTAATGAAGTAACCAGTATAATTAAAGTTACTTGGACCATAACGCGTCCCAATTTTTCTCCACGATTATACACAGAAAAGTCTCCATCGATGCAAACAAATTTTATCCTTCAAGGTAAAGCAACTGCTTAATGGAATCAGGCTTTAATTTTCACAAGATTTATTGGAGAAATTCCTGCACAAATCGATTCGAAATACGAGACATGAGAATTCGAAAAATTTATTTATTTAGGATTCTTTAATAATTTTTTTCGAACATTCTTGACCGCCAAAACTAATTATTTTCTCCTAGAAAGAACGTCCTGACGTCAAGTTTTGAGATAATTCCAATTTTTTTAATTTTCTTATCTAAACACGTGGAAATTCGAGTCGTATTTCGTTTATGGTTTGCAAAAAAATTGGTTTAGGTTTTTTCTTTTAAAATTTTGGCTCATGGCCTTCCAGGCTGTTTTGAAAAAAAAAAATCCTAAATACATTTCTTTTTGCACTTTTTTAACGTTACGAAACTTGAATTTATACGCGTTTGGATCAGGGAAAATAAAAAAACGCAAAATTAAATATCGCAAATGCTAAACGTCAGAAAAATTTTCTTTATAGGAAAAATTTATAGGATTTTGGTGCCAAAAACGTTTATACATTTAATTTTGAAAGAACCCTGAACAAATTCCGCTTTTGATAGTTCAAGAGATATTTTATGAATGGAAAATGTTCGGTTTTGAAAATGATACAGAAAAAAATCGAATCATACTGACGTGTTTCCTACTCGTGTCAAAAATCGTTTCCACCTCTACAAATGTAGCTGGTTCCAGTGCCGGTGAAAAAAAGTTGCATGGCAAATTTGTTCCTAAAACACTTGAACGACGATGCAAAGTCCCGAACTAATTCGAAGAGGAAACTTTCCGCGACACTCGAAACTTCAGCGTTCGCATTGCGACAATAAATTTTTAAGGACTCGCCATTAAAGAGCCATGAATACATATTTCTTAAATATAAAACTTCGATTCCGCGCCCGTTTCTTGCCGAGGAATTAAAAAAATATACAGATCGCTCCACGTAACTTTTAATGCTGTACAGTCCAATCTCCTGCATCAGCTCGACTGATTCTTGAATCATACTTTTTTTTTTCGTTTCATAGACCCACTCTTGAGATTAGATAAGACTGAGCGTTACTGTCAGAAATGTACGAAAGTATATTGTCTCTTTTGCGTTATCTGAAAAAGTAACATTTCGAGGAAAAAAAAACATTGAAATATGGTCCTGTAAGAAACACGAGACTGGCAGTTGTGTGTAGAGCTTAATGGTGCTCCGAGCTGTTGAGAAATGTCGTTGCCCATGCACTATGTGTGAAATGAGTGAAAACGACGTACTAATTTGTCGAGAAACTGAGTAATTTATTTCCAATAATGAGCAATTTGTTCATGAATTCATAGAAATAACTGTGACTTTTATTTTTCCATTAAAACGTCAGCCACGGCTCGTTTTTTCTTCAAATCGATGAATTGCTTATTTTTTTTTTTTGTGTAAAAAAATGTTTTTTCGAGTTTTTAAATAGAGAAAACGATTTCTAGTCATTTTTTTAATTCTTGGGAAAAACAGTTTTTTGGCATGCCACACAATGCCTAGGCGATGATGCGAATCATGAGCATGACTCTGAAGTTTGCATCGTTGGAATGCAACGAAATTCATTGTTATCTTTGACAAAAATATAAAAATTTGGATGCCATTGAAAATTGAACGAATCATCGATAAAATCAAATATTTTTCGTCGCATTCCAACGTTGCAAACTTCAGCATCATGAGCTCGCGTTCTATGAAAAGTTTATCAAAATTAGTTCAGTCAACTTTTCATGATAAGCGCGACAACTTTTTTTTCCTGCAGATTCATAAATAGAGGCTGTGAAAATCGAGATTTTTCTATCAGCAGCGCCTCCCGGAAGGGTAAACAATCAATTTTCCATCTAATCAAGAATAAATATAGCACCAAACGAATAAATACAGCACCAAACGAATCTTTACCGAGCGAAACAGGGAAAAGTGAAAAACGATGTGGAGTCGAATAAGCCGAAGCCGGAAATACTGTTTTGCATTGTACGTTTTTGAATAAATTACGATACGAAATGTGGAACGAGCCAAAAGATACACAGCAAGTTCCGCAGCTCATTTTTCATTTTTTCCAGAAACGCTTTCTTTTCCAGAGATCGTAACAATAAACTATTGCATTTTGGATATTTTATTGTCGATTTCGTGAATTTCACACTTTGGCTCCGAGCCTGACATTTCTCCCAGTTGTAATCGTAAATTGTGGAGTTCAAAATCCGAATAATTCATCATTTTGCTATTATTTTATAATCAGACACAGTAAATCTGAAAATATTGACCACGAATTCTCACGCATTGGCTTTTCCTTGTGTGATGAATAAAAAAAATATGTCAAAAATGGATTTTTCCAGGATAATAAAAGCAGTTGAATAAAAAACGTTGAAATTTGTTTCTCGACTGCATTTCTTTGAGCGCAATATTAGTGTTGCAGCGATCTTATGGTCTTTCTCGGTGTTTTTGACGACCCGAGTGCAGACCCAAACCGGTTTGCGAGTTGGTGTAAAAAGAAAGAACCATAATATCGTATTGTAACAATAATTGAAAAAATGTTGAAAAGAAAACAATCATGGACATTGCTCCTTGTATTAACCGAACGTACCAAGAACTTTTGCACCAAATAATTGTCTTTTTTAAATTATTATTCGTGTTTACAGCAACGACAAAAAATTGTTATTTCTTATCTCTCGGGGAAGACAATTATTGTCTTTTTGACAATTATTTTCGCTGAAACTGCAACAATTTGGCGCATATCGGAACCACCAACAAGCGCGAAGGTCAAACGCACCCAAATGATTAAAAATTGTGCACACGTCATGAGATTTCTAATGAGGTTTTATAACAGGTATGCGATTTTTGTCTCGGACGTTTATTAAGGAAGTAACGCAGGAAATAAAATTAATGGACAGAAAAATCTCAAATTTGGCAGAAAGTTAGATGATGATGTCAAAATAACTCGTACCAATTTTTGTGGGCTGAAGTGGGTTTTTACGCGAGATATTTGTAAATATTTGACAAGGCTTGACAACCAATTTAACATGGCCTCTTATGGGAAGTCACGGAATAGGCTGTTCATTATTCTTCATATCTCCGTAATTGATGGATAAATTGAAATGAAAATTAAACATCAGAGAGATTAAATCCTCATAATCATTTACCACGCTTAAAAACGTTCAAAGGTGACTTGTAAGGGGAATGATGAAAACTATAAAAAGCACTTGCAGTGGATTTTATTTTTCGACCTTCCCTAAAATATAGCAACGTCACGTATTCGAGGTTAAATGTGCGCGAAATTTGAAATTTGACAGATATAATAGCAAGTCAATGAAATGTGACATTGGAAGATCGATTACTACTAAAGTCAAATTCGGTCAAATCTTTTTACGACTAGCTCGGTAGCTGCGTTTTTTCCTTAACCTGGCAGACCTTATAATACGCGAAGGTTTCGTAAGAGTTTCAAAAAAACGTATTCACACATTTATTTTCTTGTGTACTTATCACGTGGTTGGTGCTAATTTTGTCCGTTTGAAAGACACTGAAGTCTCGACTCTATTTTTTTATGAGTCTCAGTGACAAAAATTTCCGCCTAATTTTTCCAAACCAATGTTGTGAAAAAATGGAAAATAATATTTGAATATTTGACGATGCGGATACTCTGTTGATCGATATTTTAGGCATTACGAAATCTGAAAAATGAGGACGTTGCGCCCCAGGCAGAATGGAATTGAAGAAACGCAATCAGTTGCGACGATTCACAATGAAAATCTCGAAGAAATACGAGCCAGATTGTAATTACATGTTTCTTCTGGTTCACGTCTTGAGGCGATTGATCATCGTCATCTCTCCTGCTCGATAAAAATTCTATATAGCTCCACATTTATTTGGAAAGGCCGAACATTCGAAGAAAAATACAAATTACACGTCGCTCCCATTGCATCAGAGAATTCAATGTTTTTTTCTGGATTTCTTAAACTGACTGCGATCGCTTCGACAGCAAATTATCGGTGAGTGCGAGTCTCCGCAGTGCATAACGATTTTTTATTTTTCTTTCTATAGTTTCCCGCAAAGAAATTCGCCCCATATGAAGGAAAAAAAAAGTTTGACGGACAAAAAATCGTCAAAAATGTTTATTTTTCCACTAGACTTCGGGTCGATTTTTCCCCCGACCAACGAACTCCGACTAAAACTGGCTTCATTTCGTCAAAATCGAAATTCCCCTGGTATACCGAAACCTGTTCACTTTTTGCATCGAATTTCGCTAATTTTCAACTCGCCATTATTGTTATTATTTTTTTTTTTATGCAATCCTTGGTGGTTTGAGTAGGAAAAAAATCGCGAGAAACGTATAATTACAGCCACGAATGAGGAATCGCAGTGGCAATTAATTAATGTGATAAAAAACGTGGCATTTTTCGGATGCTCTTTCCTTATCTCGCGCGTTTACTTCGAAACTTTATCTCGAGAAAGTTCAAAAGACGCGATAGACAAAAGAAAAAAGGGAGGAGCACGACGCTGTACTCGGTGACTCGGACTGGATCGAACTCGGCATGAAAAGTTTATGACACTAAATAATGTTGGAAAAATTCAATGTGGCATTGAGCCAAGAGTTTCAGAATGTCTTGATCGGTAGCTAGACTTTAAGATGGTGAGGCAGAGTTTGATGGAGCGTTGCAATTCAAATGACAAAATGATTCGAAAAATTTGAAATTTTCACCCGCGCGAAAACTTTAGGCGACAAGAACTTTTATGACTCTGAAGTTTGCAACGTTGAGATTCAACGCAAAATATTGTTTCGGAATGATAACGAAAACGAATATTTATAATAGGAAAAACATCATACGTACCTGAAATTCTTGAATGAATAGCGAACGGGACGAAATAAAGGATGGGAGACTGCACGAAAAATCATTTCGAGACTCGAAAACGTTCGATCGATGGCCCTTTTCGCGTACTTTCAAGTCACCGCTGTCCCCGAACTCTCTACAGTCCACGAAAACCTCAATTTCAGGATAAACAACGACAACAACAAAAATGCTTCGATCTCAAGGCCAATTAGCACGACAGAGCATTTTCGCGTATATATTTTTTTAAATATATTTCTTTTGGAAAAGAAAACACACTGAACGTAAAAAAAACAACAAGGCAATAAAGACAATCGAGAAACGCGTCTGAAGTATACGAATCCCGCGATCTTACTAGCAAAAAGAAGAAAAAAACTTGGCGTCATTGCATGTGGGACGCGTTCGCTTCTTCACGCGTCTACGATGCAAAAAAAAGCATAAACCATTGTTTACTTCTGCATTAAGGTGACAGTAGCCGCAGACAAAAATGCACACGCGTACTCGACTCGACGTCGAAATAAATAATAAACTTTTTTTTATCTAGCAATCGTTTTTTTTTGTCTTAATACGCACGCCAATCACGTTTCACAGATCGAAAAACATTTTATGGATTTCGAGTCGCGGTTGCCCCATCGGAGACAAAAAAAATTCATAGATGAACTTGACACAATCATTTTTTCTGTCGTGAGTGTGACAGAAAATTTGCGCGGGAATGAAAAAATACGACAAAAAATGTGCCGAGTTTTGAAATTATTCAGCACGGTGACGCGTCGATTTTTGCACGACACTCAAGTTCGCAACGATCGGATCCAACGGAAAATAGTTTTTCTATTGATTTTGTGTTCAATTTGAAAAACCGTGACAATTTTCGTGCTTGGATTTGAAAAAACAATTGTTTTTCGCGATTTTTGCACGTCTTCGATAAATCGCAACACTAAAAACTTCAGTTTGCAATAGATTTTTTACCAATCGCACTGATGCATAATTATCGCCTCCCATAAAATGATTGAAACCCTAATGAGTTCGTACGCAGCAAAATACTGCAAACCCCAAGGTCATCGACGTCGTACATTATATTTATTCGTCAAATGTCTGATTTTTAAAATTTTTTCAAGTTCCATTTGTTTCCCAAACAGGAAATTGCTAGAGTTGAATTTTCTGAAATTATTAACGTAAGAAAATAACGTGGCGAAGAAAATTTGATCGATTTTAATAAAAATTCATCGTGCTTGATTGAAAAATATAAAATTTCAATGAAAAAATGTAACTTTTGAGTTTGAGGAAATAAAAAATTCAGTCGAAAACTGTAAACGTCTCAAAACACCCAAAAAATAAAGCCCTCGTTTGACTATCATACGGAATCGAAATAACTTGGAGATTTCTGTATAAAAATGAAATGGTTTTTAATAATGATTTTTATATTTAATCGAAAAGGTCGAATATATGGAAATAAAATCATTCGTAAATAATTATGGATGAAATAATAAAAAAGTGTATTTCATTCTTAAATAATTACGAATAAATTTTTATGGTACAATAATAACAACTATTATATATAATAATTTAACACAATGTATGTTAATTTGTAGAATTTTCTCGATGTTTCGCCATATCCTCAAATGTACAATGTCAAACGTCGAGTGGTCGTGAAATCGAGTCGACTCGGCAATGAATCCGTGATGTTTTTTGTTTTCTTTCATAATTCGTTTCGATAATAATGAAAAAGTTTCGATCGGGGCTGTAGGAATGAATAAACTCGGTCAAACAATGATGCTCGATCTTAACGAATAATTATAAACGAGCTTCCTCCCATGCGAAAGAAAAGCCAAGATCGGATTGATTTTTTTTCGACCAAGTTTGAGTCTCACTTGTCCTTGGATGCGATAAGAACGCGAGTGATTTATTATTCAAAATTGTCTCGCTATATCGCGGCGTGACGCGTGTCCAAAAAAAATAATCGGTCACGAGACAAAATCACTACGTCGTTGATTACTTTCTTCCATTTTTTGCTGTTTAGTTTATTGTAGAA
Source organism: Diadegma fenestrale (assembly GCA_037043255.1). NCBI lineage: Eukaryota > Metazoa > Arthropoda > Insecta > Hymenoptera > Ichneumonidae > Diadegma > Diadegma fenestrale. The sequence continues at coordinate 40,454,404 of CM073309.1, forward strand.
AATTCGAACAGAGCGTTTTTTTCCGACGTTGCAGAGGCTGTGAATCGGGCGACTTTAAGGGATTACATACAGTTATGAAGTCCAAGAGACTGGCCCAGGTCAAAAGTTGCTTCGTGTTGAATGTTTATCGAGCCAAAAACCCGTTTTGTTTTTTTCGAATGGTACTTTTTTCTGTGCCTCAAGTTTAAAAGTTGAGAAAAATGCCACCCGAGATTCTTGTCGTTTTTGAAAAAGCTAATTGCCCTGATTTACGAAAATTCAGTTCTTCATCACGTTACGCAGTTGAGTTTAGATCGAGACGAAAATTTTCAACATTTATCGTCTCAGCATTCGAGTCGTATTTAACGAGAAGCAAAATAATGTACAAAAAACAACGATTCAAGAATCTAACAGTTACGAATTCTTCGTAAGAGTACATAAGCCTTTAACGAAGCTCCGAAATAACGTCCATCGGTGCAACAACAATTTTGGCTCAGCTGTTGGTCCCATCACGTAGTGTGAGGATAAAAAGAGTTCGAGAACAAACAAGCAAACACACAGAAGGGAACAAGAATGGAGAAAAAAAATGAGCGCGACCGCGATGCGATTAGGAGGTTAAAAATCTATCACGTTCAAGTTTGCATCGTTGGAATGCAACGTGATTCATGATTTTGTGCAATTGTGCAAAAGCAGAGGAAAAAATTAGACTGCGATGTCCGTCAGTGACAATTTTTGCGACCGAAAAACTAAATTTCGAAGAAAAAATTGATCGAATTTTTTTCGTTCAACCTCAACGATGCAAATTTCAATATCGTCAAAAAATTTTCTGTACTCGCTGAAGTTTGGTGAATTTCAAGTCGAAAGAGAAGCGAAAAGGATCGCGAGACATTTTTCGATGCTCGTCGAACTCACGCGTCATTCGAATTGAGTTTCAAATGTTATCAAAGTGTGCGCATCGGTTGGATTATTGAAAAATTGAACAATGAAATTTCCTCGAATTTAGCCGACAAATCACCGAGTTGAAAGAGAAACGGGAATTCCCGGCTCAACCCACGAAAAACAAAATATTCGTGAATGGAAAGAAAAGCAGAAAATTGTCACCAATCCCAAAGATTTTCTGCTCGGAGTAACGAGTTGTCTTACAAAAATAAATAATGAAAACGTATAAACACAAAATCCATGACTCTGAAGTTTGGATCGTTGGAATGCGGCGAAATTCTTGATTATATTGGGAAAAAATAATTATTTAAATGCAAAATATAATTACGATGACAAAATGATCGATTTTTGCCACCCGGAAAGGAAATGGGCTCGAAAAATTTGGACGACATTGAAAATTGAACGAATCAAAAATAAAACAAAATTTTTTTCGTTGCATTCCAACGCTGCAAACTTGAGCATCATAAAAATCCGCAAAATGCACTGAAGGTTTGGCGTGAGCGCGTTGAAAATGGCACATGGCGATGAAACTTTTTTCACCGCATCAAGATCGCGTTTTCCATAATATAATTTCATTACAATTTTTTATTTCTTTCTTCGTTTTTTTTTTCTCATTTCATTCGCTCCGATCGTTGCGGCGATTTCCGCGATAGAATATCGACAGAGTCGGCGTTACGCAGCCTCGAATCAATTTATTCGTGATCGCGGATTCAGCTCGCAGAAGCTTAAAAAGAAAATCAACAAAAACAGATAGAAAAACGTCGCAGCGTTTCTCATTTTATGTCGTTTTTGGCTAACGCATGATAATTCATTGGCAACGTTTTCGTGAGACACAAATATCGCAGCTTTGAACACAGTCGAGCGGGAAGAAGAGAGGGGAGGGGGGGGGCGAAGGATAATGAGGATAAAATGAGCGATATAAAGTGACGGAGTGAAACGGCGAAAATGAGTGAATGACAGAAAAAGGCTTAAGAGGCAAGAAGAAGAATCGAGATTTGGAGAAATTTCTTGTGCCGGCGACAACGTGACAAAGACTGTCAAAAAAAGAAAGAAAAAACGGGAAGACAACGAAAAATAGGATGACTCTGAAGTTTGCATCGTTGGAATGCACCGGAATTGGTTTTTAAAATGGAAAATGTAATTACGATGATGAAATGATTGATTTTTACTATCCGAAAAGCGTATCGGCTCGAAAAATTTGGATGACATTGAAAATTGCATGAATCATCAACAAAATCGAATCTATTTCGCTGCATTCCAACGTTGCAAACTTCGGCATCATAAAATGGGACTGCGGGGGGAATCTGAGCCGCTCCGACCCTCGAAAATCACACGTTTAGTCGCAAATAACATTTTTTTTTTTATCTAAATGGTATAAATACTATACTCTTTAGTATCTTTCTGCGTTTTCATTTTTAAACTTGATATTTCATTAGTTGTTGTTGTTGTTTTTATCATCAAAGGACTTGTTCTATGTGAAATAATTGGTACACACAGGCTCACAGGCAATTGATGTCACGCGCACAAAATAGTCTTGTCGTGGTATCGGCACACGAATCGACACGCATACAAACACGATTTTGTCTTACAGTTTGTTTGGGTAAGTTGTCCCTCGAGAGGCGCCAACTGGTTGCTTAAATGGCGAATGAGGGAGGGAGTAAAAGAGGAAATAAAAGTACTCGGAGTTGGCCTCGTTCGAAGGGCTGTTTATGCGTGTTTGTGTGATAACGAGTACTCAATGTGTCGATGTGCGTGTGTATGATTGCGGCTTAGCCAAGGATTTATCTTATTTTTTCTGGTACGTAATTCTCGCCTCGTCCTTTTTGTATTTTCCTCTCATTTCCCTGGCGCGTGAATTTCGCGCGTATCCGTCATTCGCTTATTCTTCTAGTCTCGTCTTATTCGTTTTGTTTTTTTTTGTTAACTCCCTAGTTTTGTCTCGTCGCTTTAGTCGATGTTTATTCAGCTGTTTTTTGCTTGTTTTCGGTGCATTCGCTCTGCTTCCCCATGGCACAACAAACACTTCGTCCACTTTGTCATTCGTTTGTGTCCTTTTTGGGGGAACGACGATACACTCCTGACCGTACAACCTTCTTCTCTGCTAACTCTCCTTTCATTAAGCTAATTTTTTTTCCGTATTGTTGTTCGCTACGTATCCGTTGTTCGTGCCGTTGCTGTAACAACTGTTGTACTCCTTGTTGTATATCGTCGCGTACGACGAAACACCGTTTTGTGTCGTTACATTGTCCTCGTTGTTTTCATAAACTGGCATACACAAACCACCACCACCCCCACCACCACCACCCGTAACCCGTTTACGACGATCCGACGAACTCTTCCCATTGCTCGGCCCGTATTTCGTCTTGTAAAAGTCGGAAAATAGACCCAGGAACAAAACACCGTGCAGACCTATCCAGACCATGAAACTCCGCGGATAATCGCACTCTGTGAATAGAAGCTGGAACTGGTGGCTGAAGATCATCACAAATTGGACCTGAAACATTTTTAAAAATCAATATTTACGAAATACTTTCACTATTTTCGTCATTTTTTGCGAGATTTTCAGGACATTCGCTCGGAAAACTTTTCGAGACTCATTTTTTATCTATTTTTCACACTATCGTCCGCAATACTGACGAGGATTCACGATATTTCTGGCTTTTCACCGTTTTTTTCTTTCGAAAAATGTCCAAAACTTCTGAAAAGTTTTTTCCCACGTGCCGCTTGACTAAATCGTACAAAACTATCGGGCGAAATATCGTTCTGGGTCGACGTCTTGACCATTTCGATTAAAATTCTTTTTTATTCAAAAAATAAGTTGACGAAACTCGTTGATGAATTTTCTGCATTAAATTTTTTTTTCCAAAGAGAAAAATCTGCAGAAATTTATTCTCGGTTTTCCCGTCCACGTATCGAAAGAAAATTTTCCAAGAAATTTACGAGTGGAAATCGAGGAAAAACTCGTTTATTGATTTTTTTTTCATTTTCCAATTGAAAATTCAATGTGAAAAGAAATATCGACGCGTGTAGTGTCAGACGGAAACGTTTTTCGAGGCTTTCGAGGCGTTGGGAAACGATTTGAATTTGGAAAATCCATAAAATTGATGCTCGAACTTACCATCTGGAAAGTTGTGAGATATTTTTTCCACCAAATATACTTTTGGTATCGAGGTCCCATAGCCGCAACCATGTAGTAGAAATACATGACAATATGAACAAAAGTGTTGAGGAGAGCGAAAAACGTGCTGTGTCCACCTGGAGCAAATTTAACTCCCATCCAAACCGAGAATGGCATGATACCGTGATGTATAACATGGAGTGTAGAAACTTGTTGAGTCTTCTTTCTCAGAATGAAGAATAACTGTTGGAATGAAAAGATGAATAAATTCATTGAAAACGTCCAGTTGCTGACGATGTATGATGCTGAAGTTTGCAACGTTGGAATGCAACGAAAAATATTTGATTTTTCTGTTGATTCGTTCGATTTTCAATGGCCTCCAAATTTTTCAAGCCGATATCATTTTCGGGTGCAATTTCGTTGCATTCCAACGATGCAAACTTCAGACTCGTGACGATGTTGAAGTTTGCCTCGTTGGGATGGAGCGAAAATCTGTTTTTTTGTTGTGATTCTAATGCAATATCAAGTGAGGACAATAAAACGATCGTGTTTTTGCAGATTCGACCACGAAATCGATGCGAAAATTATCGTTGTTTTTCAAATTGAACAAACAGTGAAATAAAAAGGATTTTTCGTTGGTCCCCAACGCTGCGAACTTCAGATTTATAAGTTGCTGAACTTTCTGTTATTCATTTTTACAAGGACCCGAATCAGCGATTTATTTTGAATGCCAATCGATTGGAAATGTAGCTCTGAATTTAGCATCGATCGAAAAAGTGAATGAAAGGTCATTTTCAATGGCATTAAAGAGAGAGAAAGTACGATGGAGTTGCAATGCAAAAAAAAATAATTCGAGTCTACTTTCTGGTCGAAATTAGCATCAGCTCGATTAACAATATTCCAGCATTGCTTTTGATGGTTGAAGAAATATTTATGTTACAAGTTCTTCTCGTTTCGAGAGAAAAAAGGCTGTGGCTTTTTCCTTGTTGCGAAATCTCAAGGACGTTCAAGAAAAACTACTTTTCGATCGTCTTACGATACTTTTCTTTGTGGATCTCGAATATCCACACGAAATGATCACGACTCATGATACTGAAGTTTGCAACGTTGGAATGCAACGAAAAATATTTCAATTTATTGATGATTCGTTCAATTTCCAACGTCATCCCAAATTTCCAAGCCAATGTGCTTTTCGGGTGGCAAAAATCGATCATTTTATCATCGTAATTACATTCTGCGCTTGAATAATTATTTTTGCTAAGGATAAAAAACGAATTTCGTTGCATTCCAACGATGCAAACTTCAGAGTCATTGGAATGCAACGAAATGCTTTTCTATATTTGGCAAAAATAATTATTTAAATGGAAAATTTAATTACGATGATAAAATGATCGGTTTTTGCCACCCGAAAAGCATATTGGCTCGAAAAATTTGGATGACATTGAAAATTGAACGAATCAGCAATAAAATCAAATATTTTTCGTTGCATTCCAACGTTGCAAACTTCAGATTCGTTTTTTTTTTTTTTTTTGAAACTCCGAATCCGGATTCCATTTTTTTAGTAACGGAGAAATCGATAAATACTTTCGGGAATTTTTTTTTTTCTAGTGATGTTGAAGTTTCCATTGCAGGAATGCAACGAAATTCTCTTTTTCCTTGAACACAAGCTCATGATTTTTTTTCAATATCTCGTCCGGACAATAAAACGATTTTTTTTTCAAATCCAAACACAAAATCAGTACGAAAATTGTCACGGTTTTTTAAATTGAACACAAAATCAATAGAAAAAGTATTTTTCGCTGGATCCGAACGTTGCGAACTTCATCGTAATTTTTTGCTAAGGATAAAAAACGAATTTCGTTGCATTCCAACGATGCAAACTTCAGAGTCATTCACGACTGCAGCGATATCATTAGCAGTTTTATCGTTCACTCGATGCATTGAATATTAAATTGACTCTTAAAACTGGTAAACCTTGAAAAGCGTCTGCGCACATTCCATAAAATATATAAAATTTTCTTCGAGGTTAATTAAAAAGATGTGAGCGGAATTTCTCTGCGTTCTTGGCCACGATAATTAGTTCGTGTCATAACGAGTTTTTGAATCAAATTTTCTAAACCGATTCGGAAACTTTTGTCATTGTTGTTGGAAGACAAAAAAAATATTCTGCAACACGTATTTCCGAATATTTGTGATCAATTTCATCTCTTGTTTGATAGCTCGAACGTTGTGCGTTTGTTAATCGATAATCGACAATCGTAAGACGTTCGAATTTGGTGAAGCGTGACTCGGACAGTTTGAGCAACTTTTGCTTGTTTTGAAAGCAGTTGGAAACTTTATTTGCGCGATGTCCAAAGCTCGACAGATTAAATGACAGAAAAAACTGTTCAATCAGGTGCACATTCTGTAAGAGTATCGGGAGGCCTCGAACTCAACGAGTTCATTAAGGATACGCTAATTATTTATACCGAGGGCAACTGGGGCGGGGTCTGAAGTTTCAACGAGGAAAATGTATGAAAATAATTAAACGTGGCTCGACGTAACGCTCCTGCTCCAAAGTTCACTTTTGAGCTGAACGTCGTGAGACTTTGTATCTCAAGAAAGATGAAATCCTTTTGGTAATTTTTCCCTATTTCATCAATTCAATTTTTTTACCATGTTGAAGTTCGCATCGTCGGAATGCAACGAAATCCTGTTTTTTCTTATTGAGTAGATCTCGCGATTCTTTCATTCCATTATCATGATTTTTTATGATCGAAACACAATAAATTGGTACAAAAATTGTCGTGGTTCTTTGGAATTTAAGGAAAAATGAAGTTTGAACGTTGGAGTGCAACGAAAAATATTTGAATTTTTTGATAATTCGTTCAATTTTTAACGTGATCCCAAATTTTCAAGCCAATTTGCTTTTTGGGTGGCAAAAATCGATTTTAAGGATAAAAAAACGAATTTCGCTGCATTCCAACGATGCAAAAAGTCATTCATATGACTCTGAAGTTTGCAGCGTTGGAATGCAACGAAAAATATTTGAATTTATTGATAATTCGTTCAATTTTTAACGTGATCCCAAATTTTCAAGCCAATTTGCTTTTTGGGTGGCAAAAATCGATCATTTTAAGGATAAAAAACGAATTTCGTTGCATTCCAACGATGCAAAAAGTCATTCACAAAACTCTGAAGTTTGCATCGTTGGAATGCAACGAAATTCTTCTTTGTATTGTGCAAAAATAATTATTTAAGTGGAGAATGTAATTATGATGATAAAATGATCGATTTTTGCCACCCGAAAACATATCGGCTCGAAAAATTTGGATTAAATTGAAAATTGAACGAATTTACAATAAAATAAAATATTTTTCGTTACATTCCAACGATGCACACTTCAGAGTCATGCATAAAAAGTTTCACCAGATTGAACAATTGTTCGTATACGATTGAGAGGATGTTCCTCTTGTTGGTTTGAAAGGTGATGGCTTACCGTGTCGAAAAATTCGGTGAACTTGCTAAAGTAGTACCACCAACACGTATTTGCCATTCTCATGGCGAGGGGCGATTCCGAATAATCCACTGGCTGACATCGGAAACTGTAACCTTTCCCCCAGCCGCTCATCATGTACTGTAAAAAATTTGCATTATTTAATTAATCGTTCAATTTATCGATTCAATAATTATTAACCATTTATTGTCAATTATTGCAAAAATCGATAATCAGTGGCTTCGGTTTCCTCCTTTTCGCATTCATCATGCAAAACACAAATTTGGAAACGAAGAGTCTTATTTTTCTTCGGTAAAGCCAAAGATCGACACGTCGACTTGGCGACGATAGCAAAACATTTTTTTTTTCGACACTGAAACTGATTTCTTTTTTCTTTTCTTTGATGAATGAACAGGATATTTTCAGTGGGTTCGATCGTCGATAAAAGTCATGGCAACCGGATGTTATCGTGTTTTGCTCTGCCTCAAAAAATAATGATTATTTCCGATGAGTCTGCAAACATTTTTTATTGATTCAAGACTGCCCTGATGGCAGAATTCTGTTCCCGGGAATCGGTCTCACGAAAGAATGGATCGGACGGGTAATTGATTTTTTTTTATGATCCTGAAGTTTGCATCGTTCGAATGCAACGAAATTCTTCTTTATATCGGGCAAAAATAATTGTTTTAATAGAAAATGTAATTACGATGATAAAAAAATCGATTTTTCTCATCCGAAAAGCTTATCGGCTCGAAAAATTTGGACGAAATTGAAAGTTGAACGAATTGGCAATAAAATAAAATATTTTTCGTTGCATTCCAACGTTGCAAACTTCAGACTCGTTTTTTTCCCCCAAATTCCGAATCCGGATTCCATTTTTTTAGGAACGGAGAGAAATACTTTTGGAGATTTTTTTTTTTCATGTGCTTTTTACTTAGTGGCTACGATTTTTGGTAGATAATTAAAATTTTACTGTTTTGCAACTAGAGTCAAGTTTCCCGGAACGAACAAACAAACAATTTTCATCATCGGGCATAAGTGTCGTCGAGGAAGGACTCTGCTTCGTTCATACTCTCAGAATCTTTCGAAGGCATAGAGGAATGTCTCTCGAGATGAAGAGGAGAGAATCGTGACCGAATCGAAGTTCGATTTCTCGCAGAGTTTGTTCAGCGCACCAAGTTGGAAGATTGCGACGTGAAGAGCAAAAGTAAACGCTCGAATCGTTCAACACTGTGAGAGTTTACGCGTTATTTAAACTTGAAGAATTAAAATGTATGAACGAGTCATTTTATTCCGAGAAAATGAGCAACTCATAGCAGCGAATGGTTCTCGAAAATATTCCAAAGACAAACTCCTGGATCGGAATTTGAACAAACGAAAAAAAATTCGACAAAATTCAAAGTTCACGTTTTCGGGTCCTCTGGCGTAAGACGAGGACATTTTTGTTAAAAAGTCGATTAGAAATGTCGTAAAAATATACCGACAATTTTGGTCCTTTCGATTTCTTCATTTTATTGCCGAAATTCTTGACATTTGATTTTTTTTTCGTACGATTTTCTACGAAATTTCTCACTTTTACGATCTCGCAAAATTTCACATTTGAGATTCCACGAGAAACCTTGATAAGAACATACATATGTATATACGCATGTAATGGACGTGAATGCGGGTCTGTTTGACTGTACGTTTGCTTTTCTCATTGTCGGGCAAGGGGTCAGGGCGACTAATACTCGACGGAAGTGCGTGCTGCGCAGAATCATTTAGACACACGTACGAGACTCACAACAATCGACCCTACCTCATCTCTCCATGGCTAATTCGTTTAACACGCGAGAAATTGGCCCCACACAATTCGACAGACAGCAATTAGGAGCGCGATATACAAAAGCATTTTTATATTCATTTCTATTTTCAACTGCGAATCCCGTGAAATTCCGTTCCCCTTCATGAAGCTTGTAAAGATTTGCGAATTCTTTGGCTCGCTCGATTCCGAAAAGGCCGAACGTTTTTTCAAAGCCTTATTTTGCAAAAATTACTCTGAAGTTTGCATCGTTGGAATGCAACGAAATTCTTCTTTATATTTGGCAAAAATAATTATTTAAATGGAGAATTTAATTACGATGATAAAATGATCGATTTTTTGTCGAAAAATTTGGATGGCATAGAAAATTGGACGAATTATCAATAAATTCGAATATTTTTCGTTGCATTCCAACGTTGCAACATTCAGCATTATGCTACATCGTTGAATAAGCCAACGAAATATATTTTATCGGCTTACCATTTTTTTTCTAATCCAACGAAAAGAATTTTTTCAATTAATTTTTAATTCAAATTCAAAAATCATGACAATTTTCGTGCCGATTTTGTCTTTGGATCCTAAAAAAAGAAGTTTTTATCGTTCTGACCGAATATTGAATAAGAACCTTGAGCTCGGCTCAGGAAAAAACAGAATTTCGTTGCATTTCAAAGATGGAAAAGTCAACATCGTATTTTCAAGATTTTCCGAGTCACCGTAATTTTTCTTTGACTTTCCGTTTTTCATTTCGAAATAATTCTCATAGATTGACACTGCACGTGAATCTTTAATTCTGCCTCAAGAGAATATAATAAAATAAATGATGCTGAAGTTTGCAACGTTGGAATGCAACGAAATATATTTGATTTTATTGATGATTCATGCCATTTTCAATGTGATCCAAATTTTTCGACCCGACATACTTTCCGGATGGCAAAAATTGATCATTTCATCATCGTAATTACATTTTCCATTTAAATAATTATTTTCGCCAAAGATAAAAAACAAATTTCGTTGCATTCCAACGATGCAAACTTCAGAGTCATCAATTTTTTCGTTTACAAAAGTGCCAGGAGGCCATTCTGGAAATCTAAAAAATTGGCGAGTGGATAAAAAATTTTCTTGTTAAAAATTGGGTCGGATTGGTTTGAGCCAAAAATTCATTCACGAGCGTTGGAATTTTACGGTATCGAAGAGAATTGAAAACTCCAGATTGGTTCGTACGGGTTTTTTCACGTTTTCCTGTTTTTCACTGCAAAAAGTCTTTGGACGAGTTTGGCCTTTTGAACTAGCGAGAAGATAACTTTGTATTGGTTTCTCATAAACTTGTAAAATATTGAACAAACAGAAGAAATTGTTGCGGCTTATTTGGCGGAGGGAATGGCAGGACATTTAAAATAGTAAAATCGATTGTGGCGACGTCAGAAAAAGGGGCTGGGAGGGGTGAGTAGGTCGTGCGAGGATTTGTGTGTCCAAGGGTTCGTGTTCTTTCCGTATATTTAGCGAGGGTTTCGACGTCAACGCATTGCTGATTCGCAGAGATACAAACATGTAGTTGGATGGAACATATCGGAGAATCAAGTGAGCACAGTTGCGTGTCAAGGCCGAACGTATTCTTGTAATGAGCTGCTTGAGCGTGGGCATGCAGCAACATTATTGAGCGAAGTTTCTGTTATTCCCGATTTGGCATTAGCATAATGATAATTCATTGTTTTTCTCCTCATTGTCAAATAATTAATGTCATTAACATGTCTCACAGTTTCCACGTGCCATTATAAAAATGAACGATATTGATGATTCTGAAGTTTGCACCGTTGGAATGCAACGAAATCCTTTTTTATCTTGCACAAAAATAATTATTCGAATGCAGAATATAATAACGATGATAAAATGATCAATTTTTGCCACCCGAAAAGCATATCGGCTCGAAAAATTTGGACGACATTGAAAACTCAACGAATCATCAATGAGTTCAAATATTTTTCAATGTCATCCAAAATTTTCAAGCCAATATGCTTTTCGGATATGGCAAAAATCGATCATTTATGATGCTGAAGTTTGCGACGTTGCAATGCAACAAAAAAAATTCGATTTTATTGACGATTCGTTCAATTTTTAATGTCATCCAAATTTTTCGAGCCGGATAAGCTTTTCGGGTGGCAAAAATTGATCATTTTATCATCGTAATTACATACTGCATTAGAATAATTATTTTTTTCAAAGATAAAAAAGAGTTTCGTTCACTGAAAAATCAATTTTGTCAAAAAACGTCGATATTTTGTTGAATTCGGCGAACTAAATATTTTGGGATCATTTTAAAATTTTCGTTATTTCAACAATATTTTTCATTGTAACGGAACTGTCAGCAAAATTTACGATTGGAATGACAAAAATTTATTTTCCAAAAAGATTTTCCATAATGTTTTTTGCTGGAATGACAAACTTTTCGTGATTTTTCGAAAAAACGTTTAGCTGAACGTATCCAACAAAATATCGATCTTTTTCAACGAAATTTTCTTTTCAGTGTTGCATTTCAACGATGCAAACTTCAGAGTCATCGAAATTCAGCATCATACGATATTGAAGTTTGCATCGTCGGAGTGCATCGAAAAATATTTCGTCCATGCACAATTTTTTTTCTGTTGGAATCGCCTCGATTTTTTTTTCGCTATCGTGTCTTCAATAGGCAAAAATTGTCCAAAAACTCTTTTTGAATGTTTGGCTCTGCTGTTATCAAAGAAAATAATAAAATAATGAATTCCATTGCGTTCCAACGATGCAAACTCAACATCATTGGAATAAAACAAAAAAGACGAATAATTAAAGGATCTGGAGGAGTTTTAAGACTTGGAATTTTCGATGGGGAGTAAAATGCATTTAATTGGCATTTTAGATGGAGCGTTCGCAAGGAAAATACGATCGTAATAAGAATAATAATAATTTAACGATGTCCATGCGCCTCGCTGATGTTGAGTTCCCAAGTTTATGAATACATTAAGTCTCCACGAAGCTGTCAACGAGCCAATGACGCACATGCTCAATTTATACGATTTAATGTGAAACAACAACAAAAAAAGTGATTTTTCTCGAAACCAGAGGATGTGGCCATGAAAACGTTGTGAGAAACTGTGCGAGATAAAAAAACGTTGCTCTCGAGAGAATGTTGCGATGATTACCCTGCGTTCTGCTGCTCCTTGAGAACGTTCGAGTTATGCTAAATTCATATACGACACTCGTGATTCCTTTTCGCGCCTCTGAACGAAGAATAAGCGACAATTATTCATACATCGGTGTCTCGAGGCACATGATCACTGGTACACACGTTGTTTTATTGTTCACCTGTGAACTCCTGGACTAATTGATGACGAAAGGATTGATACACGTTGCGGAGAACGGACGTCACGAAACTTTTGATTCAGTAGCGACGAATTTATCGATTAGTGGTGGAAAAAAAAAGAAAATTAACATTTCTCCATGTTTACGAGGCATTTTTTTTGATATTTTTGCCAACTGCCTGATAATCCTGCGGGTCGATAGGAGAAAAAAAATTATGCTCAAGTTTGCAACGTTGAAATGCAACGAGAAATATTTGATTTTGTTGATTATTCGTTCATTTTTCAAGGTCATGTTAATTTTTCGAGCCGATATGCTTTTCGGGTGGCAAAAATCGATCGTTTTATCATCGTAATTACGCGATGTTGGAGTTTTCATCGTTGGAATGCAACGAATCCAAACAAATCAGTATGAAAATTGTCACGGTTTTTTAAATTGAACACAAAGTCAATAGAAAAATTATTTTTCGCTGGATCCGAAAATTTGAATTATTTTTTTTGTCAAAGATAAAAAAACGAATTTCGTTGCATTCCAACGATGGAAACTTCAGAGTCGTGAAAAAAGTGACTACGTAGTTTGAGCAAAATCGACCAGAGGTGAAAAACGGCTTAGTCGTTTTTGTAGAAAAACGTCAAGATTTTTCAGATCCAAATTTTTGGTCAAGTGGATATTGGCACGGAAGAGGCAGGTGGAAAGAAGGCGCGATGAGATTCGAAGGAAAATCGCGCGAAAGGCTCGAGAGTCCAAGTCCTTGCTTTTGTGTGTTCAAAGTTCAAAGTAGAAAACTCGGCCAACGATGGCTTAATTTGTAAGCGCAGCCCCTCGACACCGCATCACCCACCCTTATTCGGAACAACAGCGAAGCGTTCCATTCTCTTGCCACGGATCTCTTGATAATCCCCGATCCATCGATTCCGTAATCTCCTTGGCAAGTTAACGAGCAGCCAACACTTGGCCCGTTTCATTTATTTTCTGCCAATTAAGTGCAAACGACGTACCCGAAACGAACGTGAAAAGTGAGGGAAAAACTTTTCTTCACATATCGGGAGGCTGTACCAAAAACGACGATGCAATATTGACCTCAGACCCAAACGACCTTTCACTTCCACGAGGGAAAACGAGACAATGATCCTTCGAAAAATGGTCAGTTAGTGAATCCCCAAGTATACACGTAGAAAACGAAATCGAAAATCATTAAGAAATATACTAGGAATCCAGTTACTTATTGTTGAAAATTACAGTATTTTGAGGACAGTTCGGAAATTACAGCAAAATCTCGAATGGCAGTGCGACAAATCGTTCTAAACAGCATAGTAAAACGTGATCATCAGATTAAAACCGATTTTACAATTTAGCATAGCAATTAAAGAAAATCGCAATGGTCATGGTAAACAAAACAATACGTGCGATAAAATTTCACACATGTGCGATATATATTCATATTGGGATAATAGAATTTTACTATGTCGACGTGTAAAATTTGAGATGTTCTCACTCATAACTAAATTCTTATCTGACATAGTAAATTGTTCATGAAAACAAACCTGAAATGCATTATCGCGCGCATTACTGTTTCTTATTCATATAGAACTGTTTATAATTCATGCTAAGAAAAATTGTGAGTGTTAAAAAATACTATGCTGTTTTGCAATTGTTGCTACGATTCTTTTGCTTCTTAAACTTCGTATAGGACATTTTGCCGAAACATTTAATTTGTTACTAAACAAAACGAATCCGTGTATGAAATAGGCGGCAGACGAATTTCGAGAGAGTTTTTCCCTGAAATTACACGCTTTATCCGCATCGGCAGTAAAACAAGAACTCTTGAGAGCCAACCACCTTAATGAAGGCCGGTGTTGCGCCTGAGTTGATAAAACGGCAAAATGTGACGAACCGGTTGGAAAATTATCAAGTTTTTCCATTGGTTTAATCAGCAAGGAAAAAAAACATGGAGGTTCTTCAGCATAAATTTCTATGAGGAGTAAAAAAGACAAAATGAATGAATGTTGAACGTCCCGCAGGCATATATATCGGAGCATCAGCATCATGAAAACCAAAGTTCCTTGACAAACGACAATGCTTCTCAACAGAGTAACTATATATACTGCGACTATGAAGCGTCTCCCGCTTCTATGTTAATCGATCCATGTTCCCATTACGGATTTCATTTAAATTCGATTAACCGCTTCGAAGATGCGAGTCGTGGTAGATGAGCCGTATTATCGAGCTCGCTGTGACACTATTATACGTGTTGTAGTACGTGCTTCGTCCACAGTTTGCTCATTTATAACTTAATCGAGGTCTCGTATAATTTTTAAGTAAAAAAATAAGAAAAAACTATGTACATTGTCGTGCAAAATCCCATGAATCTTGTACGGAGATTGTCCTTCGAGTCTCCACGTATAGGGAGCATGAAAAAAAATCCTTCCTTAGATGCATTCACCAGACGAGTCTGAAGTTTGCAACGTTGGAATGCAACGAAAAATATTTGATTTTATTGTTGATTCGTTCAATTTTCAATTTCATCCAAATTTTTCAAGCCGACATGCTTTTCGGGTGGCAAAAACCGATCATTTTATCATCGTAATTACATTCTCCATTTAAATAATTATTTTTGCCAAATATAAAAACGAATTTCGTTGCATTCCAACGATGCAAACTTCAGAATCACATTTTTCTACGAGTCTGAAGTTTGCAACGTTGGAATGCAACGAAAAAGATTTGATTTTATTGTTGATTCGTTCAATTTTCAATTTCATCCAAATTTTTCAAGCCGACATGCTTTTGGGGTGGCAAAAACCGATCATTTTATCATCGTAATTACATTCTCCATTTAAATAATTATTTTTGCCAAATATAAAAACGAATTTCGTTGCATTCCAACGATGCAAACTTCAGAATCACATTTTTCTACGAGTCTGAAGTTTGCAACGTTGGAATGCAACGAAAAACATTTGATTTTATTGTTGATTCGTTCAATTTTCAATTTCATCCAAATTTTTCGAGCCGATATGTTTTCGGGTGGCAAAAACCGATCATTTGATCATCGTAATTAAATTCTCCATTTAAATTATTATTTTTGCAAAATATGAAGAAAAATTTCGTTGCATTCCAACGATGCAAACTCCAGAATCATTTCACTAGTTGCTCAACACTTTGGAAAGTAGAATATCACGGCGAATCCTCTTCGCAGGGAAAAAGCCCGGACAAGTACATTTGTTTTATGAATCTTTCGACTCGATCAAAACGTCCATATGTTGGCAAAGTAAAATATTGACGATCGCCGAGTCTCTGCGGAGTCTCGAGATTAAAAAATGAAGAACCGAAAGTTGACTGGCCAACTTTACGTCGCGGTAATAGAAACTCGTCGCTTTTGTCATCGCAGCTCGACTTTCATGAAAATCGCTCTCGATTGCATAATTTTTTTGCACAATTTGCAAAATTTTTGCATAATTTTGCCTGTGCAAAGTTTGTTCTGAACAATTACGGCATCGATCGTGACGAGTTATGGCTCAATTGGCGGGGACTGACGTAATTAGTGTTCAGTTCAATTTTCAGTACCGTAATTCAAGAAAATGCTTATTCCTGCCACCGAATTTGATTTGTCCAGAGATAATGTACTCGGCCGAGTCTCCGGCCCACAGACGACGCTGTTCCGAGACTCTGCCGAGTCGGTAGATATCGAAATACCTTAACGATCGAAAAAAAAATGAAAATTCCCAAAATAATCCGGCATAAAACGAAATTTCTCAACTTTGCGACGAAACAAAAATAGAAAAAACAATTATTCAAGAATGTCTCCATCGTTTTTGGGTTCTCCGAGTGTTTTTTCTTTTCTTCACAAAAATTCCTCAATTAAGCGCGTAATTTCTGATAAAATTCAATCGAATATCAACGAATTAGAATGGAAGAAAACGAATTATCGAAAAAAACCGAAAGTATTTGAGAAAAACCAAAAACGAAAGAAAAACGAATCGCAAACGATTTTTCATCACCTTTTTTTATAAAAACTCTACAACGAATGACACTGGGTCTTCGAGGACGAACTGATTTTTGGAGTTTTTCTTTGGAATCCGCCCAATGCATGAATTTTCGTCGAAATATTTATCAAGGAGCATAATCGGGCTCCGTATTAGTCGAATTTCAAGGCATTTTTCTCAAGACCCAGCCGAAGGCCCAGGTGGCTTTTGTAATATGAAGTCGAAATGTGTGCTCAAGTGATCGGTCGAGGAATCTTCGTGATACGATGGACGTGAGCGCCCTTATTGTTGTCAAGACACGCGGTTAAGGAATTTTTAGTATACGACAAGGATAAAAGCCCATCAGCCAAGTGCTTTATAGCTGAGAGCTGATGGTGCAAGCAATATATGCAGAATAAGTAGGAAACCAGAGTGGCCGATCGGCCTACTTTTTGAGTATAACTCACACTTAGCAATCACAAAAGCCACTGAAATACATGTAGACTGCGGCTTCAGAATATTTGGCCGCAATGATGCTGAAGTTTGCAACGTTGAAATGCAACGAAAAATATTCAAATTTGTTGATAATTCGTTCAATTTTCAATGTAATCCAAAATTTTCAAAACAACATGCTTTTCGGGAGGCAAAAATCGATCATTTTATCATCGTTATTATATTCCGCGCTTGAATAATTATTTTTGCTAAAGATGGAAAAAAATTCCGTTGCATTCCAACGATCCAAACTTCAGAGTCATTTGGCCGCATCGGAGCTTCGGAAAAGTTGCAATTCAAATGCGACCCTCCGAGCCTCGTGGCATTCGGACAAAATCATTCAGCAAAAATGACGAAAAAAAAGGATTTTAAATTAGGAAATAAGAAAAGTAAAAAATAGAAAGAAAATTATTATGGAAAATCGTAAATTTCATATTGCAATCGTATTTTTCTTCTAATTTTCTATTTTTCTATGTTAGGAATGAGATGTTCGAGGGTATTGGTTTCGGATGACAAAAACGAGGGCCACAGTGACAACGGATTTCGAGGTCTCTGTGATCGGCGACCTACTTATGAGCTAGCGGCTTTTATTATTTTTGTAATTAAAAAAAAATGGACTTTGCTCCTTTAAGGACGTTTTAAGGCGACGGTCAAATCTAAATTTCAATTTTTTAGTTTTCCTTACGCTCAAAATGGTTTGAGAGACTGAGTTGATTAAAAAAAAAAATTGTTACAAATTGACTGAAGAACTACTATAAATTCAACATTGTCCGAGTCAATTTGTATTTTTTATGTAATGACCAAAATTACGAAAGAAATTTTACGACCGATTTTTTTGAAAAACTAAATCAAGCTTCTTCGATGTTACATAAAAGCGTGTGCAATGTTTCAAAAGGCTTCACCATTTATAAATCGAAATATTTAATGTTGAAAATTGGAACTTTTGACACGTTTTCATAAACAAATATCTCGACTTGTACATAGTGAAACTTCTGAAAATTGCGCGAGCTATTAGACATCATTATTCTCATTGTCTGGTGCAAACGTAAGGAAATTCTATCGAAAGAAAATTTAGCATGCAACGTCCTTCAGAATCGCACGATTACTAGTTTTTTCCCGAGATTCTTTCCATTTACAGTTGTCAACGTAAAATGAGATAATTGAAACGAAAGTACGTGAACTAGTTTAATTGTGTAATAATTAATCGATATCGCATTCTCCATGGTTACTGGAAGAATTTATAATTTTCTATAGACACAAGAAGAAAAACGTCAGCATTCCCGTCCCTGCAGACGCGTCTAAATTGCATAGAAAAAAATCGTATGCAAATCAATTTTGCATACAACGTCCTTAAAGGCGACAAGGATGAATGACGAAGTTTCAAAAGGCTTGAACAACGCTGTGGATTCAAGAAGAGAATTGCTCGAAATTATCGGATTTTTGAACTCGCTCCTCAATTTTATTCGGCGATCGAATTCTCCATCATTGGAAATCGACTCTTATGAAAATGATTCGAGATAGCAGGTGCATACGCGCGTTACGATCGATCGATTTCACACCTACTCACGGTTTCTTTCGTTTCCTGAACTCTTTATTCTTGTTCGAATCGTGCAACGAGCATATAATATACCGCAAGACAGCCACACGAGTAACTGTATTGTCAAGCACACATGTGACATACTAATCGCGTGCCGAATGTTACGATAGCTATTCAGCTAAATAATTTGTGTACGACGACTACGAAACGATCAGTTATTACGACATTCAAATATTAAGAGTGGGATGTTGATTCAAGAATTGCGACTAAAATCTATGAAGCTGAAGGTCGCAACGTTGGAATCCAACGAAAAATATTAATTTTTATTGACGATTTGTTCATTTTTCAAAATCATCCAAATTTTGTCGGGCAGATGTAGTTTTTAGGTCGCGAAAATCTATCGTTTTACATTCCGCATTTGAAGGATCAGTTTTGCCTCAGACAAAATAAAATTTCGTTGCATTCCAACGATGCAAACTTCAACGTCATCTAAAATCTTCCTTTTATATTAACGGCGAGCAACGGGAAGAAAAAAAAGTTAATCAACGATCGAATATGACGTCGAAGTTTCCATCGTTGGAATGCAACGAAATTATATTTTTTCTCCACCGAAACTCATTATCAAAATGCGGAATGTAATTGCGAGATCAAAACGATCGATTTATGCGATCCAAGAAGTACATGGGCTCGAAAAATTCGGATTATTTTGAAAATTAAACAAATCAGCGATGAAACGAAATATTTTTCCAACGTTGCGAACTTCAGCTTCATGTTAAAATTCATTTTCAAAGCAGAGTCTATTTATTCCCGAAAGAGCCGGAACAATTGAAAAGAAATCGGAGAATTCGATTGCTCCGATTGCTGATACGAAAATTTTTCAATTAAAAATAACTTTCGTAGAAAAATGAAATTCGACGAACAGTTTGAGTCATTCAGTTTTTCCATACGAGTACAAAGGCCTAGAAAAATTGATAAGATAACGTGAAAATATTCGTGAAGTTCGAGCGATCAGAATTTCATTCAATTTTTCATGTTTTGTTAAAGAAAAAATTTTTGTCTCATTTTGTTTATTATTTTCTTGAAAAATTCTGTCGACTCTCACGATAAAAATCCAATAAAATCGCGATGTTGAAGTTTCCATCGTTGGAATGCAACGAAATTCTCTTTTCCCTTGAACCGAGCTCATGATTCTTATTCAATATTTCGTCCGGACCATCAAACAATCTCTTTTTCGAATCCAAACACAAAATCAGTACGAAAACTCTCACGGTTTTTTAAATTGAACACAAAATCAATAGGAAAAGTATTTTTCGTTGGATCCGAGCGTTGCGAACTTCAGTGTCGTATATAAAATCGTGTAATCAAAACATGCGGAAAAGATTGGTCAGAACAATGAAACGATCTTTTTTTTTTGAGATCCAAAGAGAAAATCGGTACGAAAATTGTTTCAAATGGAAGAAAAAATGAATAGAAAAATGATTTTTCGTTGGATCTCATAATTTCAGTGGCGTGCGCAATTTTCGGAAAAGGAAACTTACTTCGTAGAAGATCCATGAGGAGAAGAGAGTCTGTATGAGATTGTACACGATGAGGACTCCTCTGAGATCAAAAGGTTTTCTGTTCTCCATCATTCTCGGGCCCAAAACTTTGCTGAAGTAAACGTACGTCAGGCATATCAGAGCTGTTGGTACCGGACTGGCCATCATGGCCCAACCGTTAACTCTGGGATCTGTGGAATATTTCATCGAATTAAAAAAAAAAGGAATTTTTTAATTGAACGAAAAAACGCGCTCGATTTTTCATTAATTTTAAAAAAAAAAAAAAAAATTGAAGACAAAGTAATTTTCTTTACGGAACGGCGACGGGGAAAGAAAAAATATTGAATGTAAAGAGCAAATGTGTTGAGAAATTAATACGTGAAGAATAGTATTTCGCACAAAAAGTTTATTTTTTGTTATTTTTGTTGGACTCGGAGCAAAAGCAAACGCAAGCGACAGTCTGGGCATAAATAAAGAACGTAAATGCAAAATGGAGTGAAAACGGCAGCTTTTTCGTTCGTGTATTGCGATGAAATGTAATGCAGCGCGACTGATTAATCAATTTTATCCGCGTTTCATCAACGGAGAAGGCTGAAAGGTGAATATCGTTGAACGACGAAGTTCTTGTCATTGTATAAAATGTGGAACAATGGTTTCGCAAGTGCGTCATTTTTCAAATAAATGCATCGGGTATGCAAGTGTCAAGGAATAACTAAATGCGAATCAGTGACTGAAGAAAAAGCGATCGAGTTTCCCTATTTCGTCGTTGCAACTTTCTATGGGATTCGATTTTTATAGTAACAAAAATCGAGGACGAATTGACCGTTCGATTTTCAATTCATTTCATTTCTTCGATTTTATTTCACTTTTTTTTTCATTTCGCAACTTGTCGTTTTCGTTTCAGAGGCATTCGTAGTCGAGGGTTTGCCACGTGTGACTTCATCTCACGTCCTTCTCTTCGTTAATGATGCTGTAGTTTGCAACGTTGGAATGCAACGAAAATTATTTTATTTTATTGATGATTCGTTCAATTTTCAATGTCATTCCAAATCTTCGCGACTGTTTTTGCTAACAAGGAAGAAGAGCTTGGTTTTTGCGTGGGGATAATTGAAACGATGATTTAATTCGGCAAGGAAATTGATTCAAGGGAATAATTAGTCCACGAGATTGCAATGAAACGTGCAAGCGCGTTTTTCTTCCCTTTAGCACAGATTGCAAAGAAACGTCCGGGCGCGATTATATCGAGAACTTGTCAAGTTCGTTCAGAAATTTTTCTTTCCGCTACAACGACGAGATTGATGCTCGCGAGGAGCGAAGAACAATGACGAGATGTCACAATGCATCTCTTTGCAGCAGAATCCACAAACTCGAATAGCGAAAATGAGCAACGCGCCGAGCTCCAAGATAATCATGACACGGTAATTAGAAAAATTTCTCACATTTTTCACCCGCTTCACTGGCAAATTCTTTGTGTCACGAAACGTTCAAAGAAATCGGAGAAATTACCCAACAAAATGAGTGATTTCCTGAAACCTTTCCATATATTTTGCCAATGGATCGTCAAAGATATCAAAAAGTTGGCATCGTTTAAGCCCAACAAAAAATAATTAACGCAGTCACCGATTTTCACATTTTCGGAATCACCTCAATTTTTCATCGACATCAAGTTTTTCATTTGCAAATAATCGTCATCATGATGCTGAAGTTTGCAACGTTGGAATGCAACGAAAAAAATTTCATTTTATTCATGATTCGTTGAATTTTCAATGTCGTCCAAATTTTTCGAGCCGATCTTTCCGGGTGGCAAAAATCGATCATTTTATCATCGTAATTACATTCTCCACCCGAATAATTATTTTTACCAAATATAAAAAAGAATTTCGTTGCATTACAACGTTGCAAACTTCAGAGTTATTTGTCATGTTAATTTTTGGCTCTGCTTTCGAATGCATAGGAAAAAAAAAAGAATCGTTAACCATTTTTCAATTTTCTATAAAACAAATCGAACATTTTTAGTCCACAGCCAAGTATCGACAAAAAACAATACTTTCATACACGCTTTGCGTTGAAAATTCGTCCCTGAACTAAGAGGAAATTTTCTAGAAAAAAAAATATGATGCTGAAGTTTGCAACGTTGGAATGCAACGAAGAATATTTGATTTTATTGATGATTCGTTCAATTTTCAATGTCATCCAAATTTTTCGAGCCGATATGCTTTTCGGGTGGGAAAAATCGATCATTTTATCATCGTAATAAAATTCTCCATTCAGATAATTTTTTTTTGCCCAAATAAAAAAGAATTTCGTTGCATTCTAACGATGCAAACTTCAGAGTCATAAAAAAATCCACTCGAACGTGTAAAAATGGTAAAGTGTGACTTTGAGTTGGCTGAAATTTTGCAGACGGTAACGCGGGAAGGAAAGCTGGGAATAATGGTCGGAATAATAAAATAGAAGAAGGAGCAAGTTCGATCGAAATAATTTGTCATGAAGAAAAGCTTGACTCGCGAGAGACGATACTCGAAGCGCAAGTTTTGCCAGAGGCTAAAGATTTCATAAAGTTCTTGTGCAAAGCCTCTCAGAATTTTAATGACAAAGTTGAAAGAGCCAGAGAAATGGAAAATTGTTTCGGGTCTGCTCTCTTTCGTGCGGTGTCACCTGTTAGTTAGTTTTTTTTTGTTCGCTGCAATTTCATCCGTTACGAAGAGAGAGAGAGAGAGAGAGAACTCGACGGAAATAATGAGAAAGATGGTACAAAAGAGCTTTTTGGTGAGCATCTAGTTGCTCGAGCCGAGTGAGTTCCTCGACATAGGTAGTAAATGGAGGAGAGGCTAGAGCGAGAGGGCATAAAAGGGAGGTGGGAAATGCTCTCGTTGTTAAGGGTACAACCTCGAAGAGCTCTCACGTCTCGAGTTACGCGAATGAGAATGTATGTAAACCGGTGTTTTCAACCTCTCGAAAAAAAACGAACTCAAACTACGTAGAAAATTGAAGATAAGAGTGCGCTGTAGTTGCAAAAAAAAAAAACTGTCCAACAAGTTATCGTTTTTCCAAACTTTAATCCAACTTTAAGGCTTTGATCAATTCTGTAGTTAAAACTGGCTTGAAATCATAGTTCTGAAGTTTGCATCGTATGACACTGAAGTTCCCAACGTTGGGCCCAACGAAAAATACAATTTCTCTTCATTTTTTGTTCAATAAAAACTGAAAATTACCATTTTCCTATCGATTTTTTATTTGAATCCTAAAAAATTGTCATTTTATTGTCCTGATTAAATATTCAATAAGAATCGAGAGCTCTGCTCAAGAAACAACCGAATTTCGTTGCATTCCAACGTTGCAACCTTCAGCATCGTGCATCGTTGGAATGCAACGAAATTATTTTTCATATTTGGCAAAAATAATTATTTGAATGGAGAATGTAATTACGATGATAAAATGATCGATTTTTGCCACCCGGAAACATATCGGCTCGGAAAATTTGGATAACATTGAAAATTGAACGAATGACAATAAAATAAAATATTTTTCGATGCATTCCAACGTTGCATCATTAAAATCTCGAAGTCAACATGATCAAAGTGTGGATTAATTGTCCGTTAATGAGAGGAATCGTTGACGCCGAG
The DNA here is from genome assembly GCA_037043255.1 of Diadegma fenestrale. Lineage (NCBI taxonomy): Eukaryota > Metazoa > Arthropoda > Insecta > Hymenoptera > Ichneumonidae > Diadegma > Diadegma fenestrale. Next base: position 40,478,198 of record CM073309.1, read on the forward strand.
AGGCTGCGTAACGATCCTGAAATAAGTTGCAATCAAAGTCAGCTGATCGATTCGAATCCGACGAGAGCACGATCTCCATATCGAATGATTTCGATTTCAATGATGACAAAAAAAATTGTAGTGTCTTTCGACATTTTGGTTTCGGATTTTTCGAATGAGTTTGTAGTTTCGATTTTTTGCAATGACTCTGAAGTTTGCCTCGTTGGAATGCAACGAAATTCTTTTTTTATCCGTGGCAAAAATAATTATTCAAGCGCAGAATGTAATTGGGATGATAAAATGATCGATTTTCGCCACCCGAAAAGCATGATGTTGAAAATTTGGGACGACGTTGAAAATTGAACGAATCATCAATAAATTCAAATATTTTTCGTTGCATTCCAACGTTGCAAACTTCAGCATCCATTTTGCATACGATTCCGATGGAAAATTGTTTGTTTTTTCTTCGCTAATAACAAAAATTCCGGCGTCGATAAAATCGTGTAATTTTGGAGATTTTTTTTATGGTCACCGACAATATTATTAGTCCGAATTACAGGAATGTTTTATAACGGTGTAACGATTATTCAAAAACTGCGATTTCCTAACAATTGTATTTTTGAGGTGACGCGCGTGACCCAAAAAATAAAAATGCTTAGCCGAATGTTTGGCTCACTCGGTCGTCCCCTTGGGGTGTGTAAAGTCGCGCGAGACTCGGACGAAAGCGACGGAATTTCGGATGTCGAAACTTGCTCGTTCGATTTGCTTACATGGGAACTCTTCTTCTTCCGATTCGGCATTCTCGTCAATATACAACTTCGTGCTCGAACATGTAATACTTCGTCATCACAAGTTCTATCTTTTTTGTTTCACTCTCGCGCGCTCTCTCTCTCGTTCGCATACGAGAGACGGTTTTTTTTTTTTTTTTTTAGTCGAGGCAGAGCGTGCTACTTTCACGCGAAGCGCGCGATTTCGAATATACGTCGACGGCGTTCTGACGGTAACGCGATCGAGTGAGCTAATGCATGCACGTTGCTCGTGGTCTTATCACGACCAAATAAACCGCCAATGGCACGAGCTACAACTAAGTACAACGCTATAAATGCAACTGCAAGAAAAACGAAACGCAACGTTCGTCGTCTCATTGTCAACAATAACTTTTTTCAAAACTAACCTCGCAATACTGCGGAATAAAAAAAAATAACGATGTTCAAGTTTGCATCGTTGGAATGCAACGAAATTCTGTTTTTTCTTGAGCAGAGCTCGATATAATCAGGATCAGAAAAAAAATCATTTTTGGTCAGGATTCCAACAGATAATTGAAAGAATAACAAAAATTGACGAGTCTGAAGTTTGCAACGTTGGAATGCAACGAAATATATTTAATTTATTTATGATTCGTTCAATTTTCAATTTCAACCAAAATTTTCCAGCCGATATGCTTTTCGGGTGGCAAGAATCGATCATTTTATTATCGTAATTACATTCTGCATTCGAATAATTATTTTTGTCCAAGATAAAAAACGAATTTCGTTCCATTCCAACGATGAAAACTTCACAATCATGTTATCGAGGTATTTCCTCCCGGAAATAGAATTTTTGACTCCCATAGAATATGACGAACCCCATAATCCACAATCCCCACATTTTTGTCGATATTTCAAAGAAATTGCAGTGCAAAAATGTAAAAAATACTGCTGACGATTAAGCCGGAAGCGTGCAATTTTTGTCAATGAAAAAAAAAACCATCAATTTTGCTTTCCAGTGTTTGAACCAGCTGAATTTTATCGTTTCGTTACAAACTTCAAGTTCACGAGAATGTAGTGTCGTCAGCAAAGTTTCGATATTTTAGTTCGCAAATGTAAATTTGAAATGAGGCGAAAATTTACAAATTGGTTCGATACAAAGAATTTTCTTATTTATTTACGATTTTTTTATTTTTATTTTGATTGCTATCGTGAAGAAAAAAGCAGTAAAAAGTCTTTGAAATTACGGGATGGAAAACTCGTGTGAAAATATGCATAAATTTATTTTCACGTGTTTGCTTCGCTTATGTGTGAATTTATTAATGATGCGCGATCGACGGCTAGTCTGGCTCGAGTGTAGAATTGGTGAATGAAAACATGAACGGTAAACGCGAGGGATGAAAAAAAAAGAAAATGGAAAGTAAGGAGGGATGGGAAAAGAATGTGCGTGAAGAATTTCACGAGAGATCGCACGAAAAATTGGACGATGGATGAAATTTTTTTCCAACTACTTGTATAAACGGATTATGAAAAAAGAAAAAAACGCAGGCATGGATATTTCGATCTGGCCGCGTTTTAAAGTTTCGACGCGTGCGTCAGGCCACAATTTCCAGAGGGCGGGATAGAAAATGATGTAAATTAATAGACGCATTGAGAATTATGAATATGAATTATAAAATAGGCCGCGAAAAGAGACACGAGAGAGGACGTAATTATGAAACAACGTTTCGGACAAATTGTTCTCTAGCACGTTATAAAATTTCCACATTGATGGGCCGGAAACTCTCTTAGTGCACGCCGTATGCAAAATACGGAGCAAGAATTTGGTCGCATTCCTCTCGTTTTCAAACTTACGAGAACGTATGATGCTCAAGTTTGCAACGAAAAATATTTCATTTTATTGATGATTCGGTCAATTTTCAATTTCAACCAATTTTTCCATGATTCTGAAGTTCGCATCGTTGGAATGCAACGAAATTCATTTTATATTTGGCAAAAATTATTATTTAAATGGAGAATTTAATGACGATGATAAAACGATCGATTTTTGCCACCCGAAAACATATCGACTCGAAAAATTTGTATGACATTGAAAATTGAACGAATCAACAATAAATTCAAATATTTTTCGTTGCGTTCCAACGTTGCAAACTTCAGCATCATAATTTTCCGAACCGATATGCTTTTCGGGTGGCGAAATTCTATTATTTTATCATCGTGATTACATTCTGCATGTAAATAATTATTTTTGCCAAAGATTCAAAAGAATTTCATTGCATTCCAACGATGCAAACTTCAGTCGTCGAGAACGTCACGTTGGAAAACGTTGGTGCGATGATCGCTGGTGAACGGGTGCGGGGCGTAATTTCTATTTTTTCGTGAATCAAGAATTTGATTACGCGTGATCAAAATTCCGATTATTCTATCGCTTAATGGACCAAAAACTTTTTTCTGGTCTCGCTGTCCTTACGTGATTCGACAAGTTGAACAAGCTTGATGGAACAATTCGAAACTTTTTGTTTCTGGTCCCGCATTAATTACTGAAAATATTGCACGAGTTTATAATAATCTCGAAGTTTGCCTCGTTTGGAATCCAACAAAATCCTGTTTATTCTTCATCGGACTTCATCATTGAAATTGAATTTCCGACACCGAAAACTGAATCAGCCCGAAGGATTATCGTGATTCGAAAAGTTAAACGAGCAATGAGTAGGAAAAATTTTTTTTTCCGGTTCCATACAGTCCCTGAGCCATTGATAAACGTGTCGAAAAAATAAACAGTTATTATTCGTCAATCGTAAAAATACCGTGCACAAATGACTGATACACAAAATTCGTATTTTTTCATTTAAAAAATTGATTTTTCACTAAACTACTAGGAATTTTGCGATTGCAACTATTAACAAGACTAAGCGTCACAAAAGGATTGACACAATTTCCTGAAAACCCGGGTAGGGAGATTTCTTTTAAAAAAAAAGGAGCAAAAGTTTAAAATTATGGAAATTCGGATTTAGATTTTTAATCGGTGATTTAAAACTCCTTCCGAGGATGAAATTTAATGCGAATTTAACGATCAGAACATTTTTACTGCTCAAAACGTTAATCGATCAAGTTCAATAATTAATTCAATTAACTTACCGGACTTGTTGTCCATCGCATCCCTGTAGCCGTGGACAAAATCTGCTACTATACTCGTCATCTTGATCCGTGTCTGGAATGCAAAATATACGAAAAAAAACGTTTATTGGATAGTTCGTGATAACATTATGAAATAACCTGATCGCGTGTGACACTCGACGTTTATGGAATGCGAGAAAAATATGAAACGTTTTAAATACATAAGTGTACATTATTGATGCAAAAGCAACTGAAAAGGATTTTGTTATCGATGTTTAAGTTTGCCTCGTTAGAATGCAACGGAATCATGTTTTTTCTTCAGCCGAGTTCATCATTTAAATGATGATTCTGAAGCTTGCAACGCTGGAAAGCAACGAAAAATATTTGATTTTATTGTTGATTCGTTCAATTTTTAATATCATCCAAATTTTTCGAGCCCATAAGTTTTCGGGTGGCAAAAATCGATCATTTTATCATCGTAATTAAATTCTCAATCATTTTAAATGAAATTTTTGTAAAGACAATAAAAACATTCTCAAAAACGTAAATCGGCAGGAAAAATGTCCGCGCCATTTGAAAAATAAACTGAGCAACGATTAAAAAAACTATTGTTCGATTTTTTTCTTCAAAAAGTTATCATTCGTGGTGTTTATCGAAAAATAAAAAAGTTGCGAAAATTTCTATCCCGATTCCAGGCGCACCGATATTTCTACTCAAAAGTTTCAATCATTTTTGAATTCAGTTGGGCAAAAAAATAAAGTTGCATCGTTCGAACGCACCGGAATTTAGGATTTTATTATATTTTTTGAAAACAGAGCCAAAAATTCAATTTCGGCGTTTGTCTACGACCATTTTTGCAAATAAACAACCAAACGTCGAAGAAAATTGAGGCTATTTGGCAAATAATCCAACAACGATGCAAATTTCAATATTGTATGTAACATGAACTTTCGAACGATGGATGCACGAGGCTTAGATTATCAACGGAAACAGACTACAGACCGAACGAAGAGCCACATGGTTTTTTTTTTTTTTTTAACTTTTCGTAACCAACGATAATGGCGATGCGAGGCGATACACGAAACAGCATTCTGGTATTAGCATATCGGAATTCCGAAAAGCGAGAGTTGCTGTTTTGTATAATCGAGAGAGCCGGAATAAAAGGTTGACCGGAGGAGGAATTGGTCTAGGAATCGAATTATTTGGTGTCTGGGTATGAATAGTTGACCGGGTTTGAGCATACGAATAGTCCTATGAATTCGTGAGAAATTGCTTCATTGTATTCCAAGACTGTCTAATGGTCGAGTCGATTTAGCGGTTTCATTTGCGGCCAGGAGGGGAATCCCCGTTACATAAGTGAAAGAAACATGGACTGTTAACTTTCATGGCACCACTGTGCAACTAACTCATCGTTGATGACAAAACTTGCTGTATAAAATTGAGCTTCCTGCTTCGCTAAAACGAATATCTCGTTTTTTTAACCATTTCGAAGTTTTCATCGTTCGAATCCACCGAAATTCTGTTTTTTCTTTATCAGAGTTCAAAGTTCTTATCCGATATTTGGTCAGAACAATAAATCACTCTGAAGTTTGCATCGTTGGAATGCAACGAAATTCCTTTTTTATCTTTGACAAAAATAGTGATAATGATAAAATGATCGATTTTTGCCACCCAAAATGATGCTGAAGTTTGCAACGTTGGAATGCAACGAAAAATATTCGATTTTATTGATGATTAATTACAATTTGCATTGAAATGATCATTTTTGTCCAAGATAAAAGAGAATTTCGTTGCATTCCAACGATTCAAACTTCAGAGTCATCGCCCAAAAAGCATATCGACTCGAAAAATTTGGATGAGATTCAAAATTGAACGAATTATCGATAAAATCAAATATTTTTCGTTGCATTCCAACGATGCAAACGTGAACGTCATAATACTTGGCGGACTTAAATAAAACTGCACGTTCGCAATAATACAATCATCCGGGGGGGAAATCGAATCAGTGAGGTTTGAGAATGTGTGTCAAAGTTTTGAAGGTGTCAGCAAAAAGTGATGATAAACAATTGAATTTCGTGTGAAAATGGGGCAGTCACAATTTCGTTTATCCCCTCTGGATATCGATTCGGAAATTCGGCTTCTAGTCGTAAAACGTCGCGCGTTAAACGGTGCTGGGGGCAGGGGGGAGAGAAGAGGGGAATAAAATTGAGGAAAGAGAGTAGAATCTCTCATCCGCGTAGAGTTGAGCGGGTTGGCCTACTTTTTGAATTTCGTGCAGTTCTTTTCGTCTGGTTGAGTACGCAGAATACAATAATTCGAAGGGCCTCGCTCGCCCGGTGACTGTCCCAACGTTTTGCCCTATTTTTCATGTTTTGTCATAGGATCATATTTATATGCTGATGATTCCATGCGATACGTTCGGCTTTCAGAGCGTTGAAGAAAATGGCGCGAGCACAAAATCAGCGAAATAACAAAGTAAACTCTTCTGCGGCATCTCAAAAGCAATGTATACGTTAAAAGCAGCATGATTTTGTGTGTGTACAGAGAATATATGTGTGCAGGTTGCTTATTCGAGTGTGTTTCGTGCTGGATTAAAGTCCGAAAGCGCACACGCGAAGCGAACAAGTATACGCGAACGAAAAAGTAGTTTCTGGAGCACAGTCATCCTGTCGCCTATATTCATCGATCGCGAAAAGCTTTCCTAGCACGCACACGGACACAAAACAGCTGACAAAACGATACGCGACCAGCACTTTTGTTTTCGAGTATTTAATTTTCAAGATTTCCTCAATTAATGACTCTGAAGTTTGCATCGTTGGAATGCAACGAAATTCGTTTTTTATCTTTGGCAAAAATAATGATTTAAATGGAAAATGTAATTACGATGATAAAATGATCGATTTTTGCCATCCGAAAAGCATGTCGTGTCGAAAAATTTGGATGACATTGAAAATTGCATGAATGATCAACAAAATAAAATATTTTTCGTTGCATTCCAACGTTGCAAACTTCAGCATCATTTATTTTATTGCATTTTTTTAAGGCAGAATTAAAAATTCACGTGCAGTGTCCGTCTACGAGAATTATTTCGAAATGAAAGATCGAAAGGCAGAGAAAAATTACGGTGATTCGGAAAATCTTGAAAATACGATGTTGACATTTTCAGCTTTGGAATCCAACGAAATTCTGTTTTTTCCTGAGCCGAGCTCAAGGTTCTTATTCAATATTAGGTCAGAACGATAAAAACTTCTTTTTTTAGGATCCAAAGACAAAATCGGCACGAAAATTGTCATGATTTTTTTATTTGAATTAAAAGTTAATAGAAAAAGTTCTTTTCGTTGGATTTAAAAAAAAAATGGTAAGTGGATAAAATAAATTTCGTTGGCCTTTTCAACGATGCGACGAAAAATATTTGATTTTATCGATGATTCATTCAATTTTCAATGGCATCCAAAATTTTCGGGCCGATATGCTTTTCGGGTGGCAAAAATCGATAATTTTATCATCGTAATTACATTCTGCATTCGAATAATTATTTTTGTCAAAAATAAAAAAGAATTTCATTGCATTCCAACGATTCCAACTTCAGAGTCATCGATGCATGTAGCGAACTTCAATATAGTGTAAATTAATATCGAGGAAACGGGACTGCGACAGAGATGAAAATACAGAATTACAATAATGTTAATTAAGTGCACATGCAATTAATGGGCTTACGAGTGATTGGTGACCTAATTAATGTTCATTTTTGTCTCCCCTCAGTGATGTTTACTCGCCCACAATTATTGTGTCAACTAATTTTTCGAAACCACATCACGGGGACGTTAAATATTCTACAAATACCATTAAAAAGCGGTCAAAAGTGAAATATATAAACGAAAAAAATCACTTGCAGAAATTCAAGCTCGATCTTGAAAATTATGAAGCAACGTTGGAATGCAACGAAAAATATTTGAATGTATTGATGATTCGTTCAATTTTCAACGTCGTCCTAAATTTCCAAGCCAATAAGCTTATCGAGTGTCGAAAATCAATCATTTTATCATCGTGATTACATTATACGCTTGAATAATTAAATAATGCAACGAATTTCGTTGCATTCCAACGATAAAAACTTCAGAGTCATTGAAAATTCACTAAAATTCGAAACGAAGTTCACAAGTGAAAACTGTAAAAGAAACATTTTCAAAAAAATATAAAGTCGAGAATGTAAAGTGTAAAAAATCCACGTAACTGAAAAAATTCGAGTAGAAATTATAGAAAGAAGAATCACACTGTGCGTTGAATTTTGTAAATTACCTCAAAATCGTAATTACCTCGAAAAAGGTAAATCTGCAGCAGGGCGAATGCCCGTAAACGCGGTTATTCGTTTTTCACGATGTATCAAAGACAACCGATATTTTATCGATAAAAACCGAAATGGAAGAAAAAAAGAAACTCGAATAATATGGCGAAGGATCGCCAGAAAATGTAGGGAAACATGGAGCATATTATGCCGAAGGAATATGGAGGGGCACGTCAACGATGTCGTCTAGTAACTTTCTCGCGGTATCACGCGGTCTTTTCGTTCTTGCGAAGCCCGCGATTAACGAGGTGGAGAGGAGCTCGACAGCGAGGAGATCGGTTGAAGGTTTTACGTAAGACATTCTCGGCAATAGTGACTCGGGAGTAGAGTTATGTAGAGGAATGAGAGGGCGAGGGAGGGGGAGAAGACTTTGCGAGTTTGATTCGATGCCACGATATTTGTCTTTGAAGCGATTGCCTTTTTAGCGATGTCGTGGATACTAAAATTTATAGTTTACGCGTATATAAACCATATAGACGCGTCGGCAGGGACGGGAATGCTAAAGTTTTTCTTCTTGTGTCTATAGAAAATTATAAATTCTTCCAGTAACCATGGAGAATGCGATACCGATTAAATATTACACAATTAAACTAATTCACGTACTTTCGTTTCAATTATCTCATTTTACGTTGACAACTGTAAATGGAAAGAATTTCGGGAAAAACTAGTAATCGTGCGACTCTGAAGGACGTTGCATGCTAAATTTTCTTTCGATAGAATTTTCTTACGTTTGCACCAGACAATGAGAATAATGATGTCTAATAGCTCGCGCAATTTTCAGAAGTTTCGCCATGTAGAAGTCGAGATATTTGTTTATGAAAACGTGTTAAAAGTTCCAATTTTCAACATTAAATATTTCGATTTATAAATGGTGAAGCCTTTTGAAACATTGCACACGCTTTTATGTAACATCGAAGAAGCTTGATTCAGTTTTTCAAAAAAATCGGTCGTAAAATTTCTCTCGAAATTTTGGTCATTATATAAAAAATACAAATTGACTCGGACAATCTTGAATTTAATGTAGTTCATTAGTCAATTTGTAACAATTTTTTTTCAATGAACTCAGGCTCTCAAACCATTTTGAGCGTGAGGAAAACTAAACAATTGAAATTTAGATTCGATCGTCGCCATACAACGTCCTCAAAATCGTTTGCGAGTTTTTACGATCGTTAGACGCGGTGTCCAACATTTTTATTAACGTTATTGGACTACGTCAACGTTCGGACAACAGGAGCGAAAGTATACATGCATTGTGTTACGTGCATGTGAATCCACGCGGAAATAATGATCTGTCAAATTGACAGTTCGTTCCTCTTCGAAGCAGGGTGAACAATCAATATTTTGCCCAATTGGAAATAAAGAGAGCATACTCCTTCGTTATAACTGACAAATACCATGAGTGACATCGTACAGACTGATCCAACTAATTACCGAACGATATGAAGCGCAACCAGTCGAATAATTAAATCCTAGTGTCGTCGATGTTGAAGTTATGACTCTGAAGTTTGCATCCTTGGAATGAAACGAAATTCTTTTTTATGTTTGGCAAAAATAATTATTCAAGCGCCGAATGTAATTACGCTGATAAAATGATCGATTTTTGCCACCCAAAAAGCATATTGGCTCGAAAATTTGGAAAGACGTTGAAAATTGAACGAATCATGAATAAATTCAAATAATTTTCATTGCATTCCAACGTTGCAAACTTCAGCATCATTAATTCCGATATATCTTGGGATGGAGCGCGATGGTTGGGGAGATTTAAACAACCAGCGAAAAAAGACGAATTCATTGATAAATATCGCGCATGGCGGATAATCCAGAATTACGCGTATATTTTTGTGGGTTTCCATTCATCACGCACCTGTTACATATGGTACAAGCGCAGAGCTTATGAGTTAACGAGTTACTCGCGACGAGGCTTCCCATCGTCGCAACAATGATCCGATAGGCGAGAGAGTCGCCTAAACCGCACGTACGATTATCGAGGAGACGGATACAAAGTCAACACACGACGCTCAGTGAAGCTCGGCAATGCCAATCGATTTCGGTAATCGGTAGAGACCAATCGATCTAAATCTCAACCACTTAATTGCAAATACTTTCTATAAACCTAAGATAAAATCCTCTGTATATCGATGCGAACAACGATAATAATTAAAATCCAACTTTTCACTGTTCGCATCCACGATCGCAGGAAATTTCGATATTCATTGGCGTGTTAAATTCCTATAATTGGAAAACTTTCGTTTATCCGACTCGAGAACTAAATCGACGGAAAAAAAAAATTCCATTTTCCGAAAATTGAAAGAAAAAAAGTTTCTAAGCGCTGAGAATCGAAACGATTTTGAGATTCCCAAAAATTTCACGAATGAAACTCGACAGTCGATAAAATGATGAATTAAAAAATTAAAAAACCCAATCGGCATCATTTTTTCGGAGTATCTGACGAACGAACCGAACGACGAACGAGAATAATGATGCTGAAGTTTGCAACGTTGAAATGCACCGAAAAATATTTGAATTTATTGATAATTCGTTCAATTTTCGATGTCATTCAAAATCTTCAAGCCAATATGCTTTTTGGGTGTTAAAAATCGATCGTTTTGTTATCGTAATTACATTCTGCGCTTGAATAATTATTTTTCTAAGGATAAAAAACGAATTTCGATGATCCTGAAGTTTCCATCGTTGCAAATAAACGGAATAGAAATTTTTTCAAAGTCAGAAAGGCAGATTGTTTAATTTACCAAAAGTTTTGGAGAAGCTTAAAAATGACGGAAAAAAGTTGTCCGAAACTTTTGGAAGAGTGAAAAAATGGCCATTTTGACTTTAAAAAAATGTCTATTTCGTTTATTTGCAACGATGTAAACTTCAGAATCGTAATTGAGAGCAATTTTGGAGCATGTAGAAAAGGCATGAGGAAAGAGTGTTTCGGATGAATCTGAAGTTTGCTTCGTTGGAATGCAACGAAATTCTTTTTTATGTTTGGCAAAAATAATTATTTAAATGGAGAATTCAATTACGATGATAAAATGATCGATTTTTGCTACCCGAAAAGCATATTGGCTTGAAAATTTTGGGTGACATTGAAAATTGAACGAATCATCAATAAATTCAACTATTTTTCGTTGCATTCCAACGTTGCAAACTTCAGCATCATGTGTTTCGGAGGAATTCGTTGTCACAAAGAACAGTAGGCTGTCCTGAATGACGATAGAACGGTTCGATAATTCGGAGTGTGCAGTTGCGGCTGGAGCTGGCGACACAACACGATTATTATATACACCGAGTTACCCGAATATACACTGTTCGTGCGAGAGTTTGTTCGTGAAGATATGTAGTCGAGAAAGACGAGCATGGGGCGTCCTGTGAGTGAGCACACAACCGAGAGAGAGAGAGAGAGAGAGGATTGAAAAATGACGAAACACTGGCCAATACACACAGTCATTAGACATTTAACAAGTATTGTCCAGTGGCAGCATGTGAAACAAGTTTCGACAGTAAAAGTTGATGGGTCAATAATTCTTCAGTTTCCCGTATTTACTTGGGTGACCAAGGACTGGTTTATGTTTGAAGTTCGTGTCTTCAGTAGCTAAAGTGTTCATGTGGGTCGTGCGGTAAGGTTCATCGGTATATAACATCACGTGCCTACCAAGTCTCGTGTGGACGATGTTGGTGTGTTGGTTGGTCGTTTAGCAGTGTAGACGTACGGTTAGTGGTCATTTAATATATTGATTTTTTTTTCTTATAAAGCTCCATAACGTGTGAAACGACGCCGAGTCCGAGGCAACACCCTTAAGGGACAATTTTCTCTTGTCCCCTTTTGTACGCACCCTTTCAACACTCTTTTTCTGGTCTGGTAATATGTATATGTATATATATAAAATGTGTGTCGCTCATACACGTAACGCGCGTGGTAAGTTCACGTTTCATCGTTTCAACCCTCAGCATTTTGTCTCTCGTGCTTATCCGGCCTGTGAATGCGCAATGATTAGAGCCTATCGTGTATGCGGAAGTCGCCAAGCTTACTCTACTGTATTTCAATATTTCTCTCTTTTTCTTTCACTCGGCCTCTCGCTGGCTTTCTCAATCTCTTCACTTTGTGCTCGATGGCTCGTAATGAATTCTGTATACCTTCGCTCTTCTTCTCTCCACACGATAAATCGCTTTTACCCCTTCCCAAACTCATCAGAGTGCAAAGACAGTACAGCACGCTCGATTTCTTGCGGATCAAAGCAGTTGACAATCTCCCTGCTTTGCTTCCCGCTCGCCCTCTCTCGATACTCATGCACCCAGCGACTCAAGTTTTCCTTCGTCACTATATGCAACGCTTTTCGGTCAGTCTTCCTCCCTATGCTCAATGCACCTTTCTTTCCGAGACTCACTCGGTCGGTAAGACGCGCGTGTGCATGTGTTTGTCAACAAGCTCGTATAGTTCGCTACATGCGGTCGAGCATCCTCGTGAAACTGGATCGTTCCGAGATTTCGTATTCTCGCCAAGACACGAGATGCAGTCTCGAGTCAACGAGGCATCTATAACGAGGAGAATGATTTTTCAAGTTTGCATCGTTCGAATGCAACGAAATTCTTTTTTATTTTGGCAAAAATCATTATTTAAATGGACAATTTAATCACGATGATAAAATGATGATGCTGAAGTTTGCAACGTTGAAATGCGACGAAAAGAATTTGAATTGGTCGATAATTCGTTCAATTTTCAATGTCGTCCAAAATTTTCAAGCCAATATGGGTGGCAAAAATCGATCATTTTATCATCGTAATTACATTCTGCGCTTGAATAATTATTTTTGCTTGAGATAAAAAAGAATTTCGTTGCATTCCAACGATGCAAACTTCAGAGTCATGGTAAAATTATCGATTTTTGCCACCCGAAAACATATGGGCTCGAAAAATTTGGATGACGTTGAAAATTTAACGAATCAACAATAAAATAAAATTTCATGCAGGGACACTGCATTCAAATTTTTGACTCTCGTTCTCAATTAAAAAAATAGAATGAATTCCGTTGCATTTCAACGAAATTACGATATGCTGAAGCTCGAAAGTATTCAAGAACAAACGGATGAAACGAAATTCTCAATTTCAACGATATTCTTTTTCATATTTGGCAAAAATAATTATTTAAATGGAGAATTTAATTACGATGATAAAATGATCGATTTTTGCCACCCAAAAACATATCGGCTCGAAAAATTCGGATGACATTGAAAATTGAACGAATCAACAATAAAATGAAATATTTTTCGTCGCATTCCAACGTTGCAAACTTCAGCATCATGAGAAGCGGCGATAGATGTGAAGCAACGAATTAACTATTTCGAAACATGATTCGTTGAAATCCTCGGATTTGTCTTGTGTATTTTCACACTGGGTCAATTTGACCCGAACCGTACTCGATTCTGCTCGCACTGAGAAGCTCTTTAGGCGGTTTCTTCAAATGTTCTCACTTCAAACTCTCGACTCGTCAGCGCAGGATTTTCCTGCTGAGAATTGAGTTCGATAATTCACGGAACTTGAATGGGAATTTCACCTCGAACACGGCAGACAGCGCAATCACAAGTGCGATTTAAATCGAGACAGGCAATTTTATCACAATGATGTAAAGCAAGCCGCGGCCATTTACCCTCAAATGCAATTTCTCAGAGAATGATGACTCGTTAACGAAAAATGCATAAAATTTGACAGAAATAACAACAAGTCACGCGACACGGAAGTGATAAGATTAATTTCGATTAATCTAACCGAAGCATCGCGTAAATTTCATTATCGGTGCGAGATTCGGCCTGCGATGTTTCCATTATCTCGTGATCGAAGGATACCCAACTGGAGATAATGACACATGGAGTTTCGGGGGCATTGATGAACGAAAAACAGGCCGAGATCTGTTTCAATTAAAGCGAATGCTTTCACTAAGTCTCTGAAACGACGCAGGGCGTGAGGGATCGGCAAGGGGGGGGGGGGGGCGATAAAACCCAGACGGGATTACTCATCGATTACATCACCGAGGGTAATATCGTATACACACGCACGTTACAATAAATTAAGGCAAGAATGAAGTATAGAAAGAGATTCGACCGGTTGTCATTATTTTCAATCGTTCCAATGATGCTGAAGTTTGCAACGTTGGAATGCAACGAAAAATATTTATTTTCATTGACAATTTGTTCAATTTTCGCCACAGAAAAAATAGAATTTTGTTGTATCGAAACGATGCCAACTTCAACGTCATTTATGACGAACTGCATTGCTGGACTTTGCTGACGATATTGAAGCTTGCATCGTTGAAGTTTAACGAAAAATATTTTCCCGATCGATCATTCGTTTCATTTTTTAATCATCTCAATTTTTCTATGACATTCAGTTCTTTCTTTGCAAATAATTGCAAACGGGCTTTAAAACGGAAGTAAATCGATCGAAATCACGTCAAAACAACTTTCACGCAACTTGATGGTTTCTAATCAACTTCTGTTCGACTACACTCAAAAGTCTTTCCGCTACTGACCTCCACGAACACATTTCTCATTCATGTTCAACGTTACTATTAATCGTGTTTTTATTTCAATTGATTTTATCTAGTAAATATCGTTTTCGAAAAATACTCGACAATGAACACAAAAAAAAAATTTTGCTTTACCACGAACGAAAAAAAAATTGACTAGAATCCAGTACGAACATTTTCTCACAAAAAGTAGCCGGAAAAAGACTTTTTTGGAAAGTCGGTTGCCAAGTTCACATAAAATTTGAGCGAGTTATTCGATTATGAATCGTCGTTCCCCGTAAAAACTCATTAAAACATGACGTTGAAGTTTGCAACGTTGGAATGCAACGAAAAATATTTGAATTTATTGATGATTCGTTCAATTTTCAACGTCATCCAAAATTTCCAAGCCAATATGCTTTTCGGGTGGCAAAAATCGATCATTTTATCATCGTTATTACATTCTACGCTTAAATAATTATTTTTGCCAAGGATAAAAAACGAATTTCGTTGCATTCCAACGATGCAAACTTCAGTCATTCGTTGGAATGCAACGAAATTATTCTTTTTCTGCGGCGAAACTTATCGATCGATTTTTGTGACCCAAAAAGTATATGGGCTCGAAAAATTTTGATAATTTTGAAAATTAACCAAATCATCGATGAAGGGAAATATTTTTCGTTGGATTCAAACGTTGCGAACTTGAGCTTCATATTATAAAACGCATTTATATTTCTGAATTCGTAAAAACGGTTTATTTTTCCTTGGTGTTTCGAAAAATTGATAATTTTTCAGTGAAATCGAAATACAGCGAGACTATGATTTTTTTTTGAACAAAATTCGTCTCCTTATGGTCGTTCAAGGCTGCAAAATGGATCGGACCCTCAACGCGCCAAAAGGAAAAATGATTAAAATATTTACCGACGAAAGTTGACATTGTGGATAGAAAAGCGATCGATTTTCTCGTTCTGTTTGAGTAACAGTGAATCGTGTGATAATAGTAACGATAATACCGGCAATCACGAATTGTACATAATCATCGTGTTACCGTGAAGATCGATCAGGCCAGCGAAAAGCTGTATTTGTAGTCAAATGTTAGGGTCACATGTGTGACTCATTGTAGCAGTGAAAAAAAAAAACACCCCAGAAAGATTGTTTTTGCGAAGCCGTAGTGAAAGTTTCGAATGACTCTCAACCGAAGAATATGCGTTGTCTTCTCGTCGCCGGAAGCTACGTCAGTTGGCCGTACTCAAACCTGCAATTGTACGCTCAACTCGTTGTGCAACTGTTGTGTCGTTCCCCACCTGTCTCTCTAAAGAATTGATATGTTTGATGCGCATCTCTTTCGATTCTACCCATCGATTTTGTCCAGGAGATGAACAAACCAAACAAATGCAAATGAAAAGTTTGCATGATGCTGAAGTTTGCAACGTTGAAATGCAACGAAAAATATTTGATTTTATTGATGTTTTGTTCAATTTTCAATTTCATTCAAATTTTTTGAGCCGATGTGCTTTTCGAGTGGCAAAAATCGATCATTTTATCATCGTAATTACATTCTGTATTCGAATAATTATTTTTGTCAAAAATAAAAACGAATTTCGTTGCATTTCAACGATGCAAACTTCAGAGTTAATAATTTCTAGTCGAATCTCCAATTTCCTTGTAAACGATTAAATAATAAACATTATTCAACTAAATTAAAGTTCCCCTCCGCGCAGCCCAACGTCCACTCGCTATTTCTTAGATTTTCGGAATCGCCTCAACTTTTTCTTGACTTTTAATTTTTCATGTGCACAAATTGTCATAGACGGACACTGCATTTTAATTTTCGGCACTACTTTCCATCCAAATTCATTGGGCAAGACCCACTCTGAATTTTCACATCGATCCGATAGTCCGCTAACGTAAT
This sequence comes from Diadegma fenestrale, assembly GCA_037043255.1. Classification (NCBI taxonomy): domain Eukaryota; kingdom Metazoa; phylum Arthropoda; class Insecta; order Hymenoptera; family Ichneumonidae; genus Diadegma; species Diadegma fenestrale. Next base: position 40,494,799 of record CM073309.1, read on the forward strand.
AGTCCAGCCTTAAAAACATCAAGGTCACGCTATGGAGCTCGAAGAGAGTGAAATCGACGTGTAATTAAATTATCACAATCATTTGCTTTCAGGGGGCCGGCAACAAATTCTTTCGACACGTGAACTCACATCTCGGGAGTTCTACTTTTTATGCTACTTTAAAACTATATTCACTAAGAAAATTGGGACCAGTGCATTCATTCACAAAATAATGAATAAAAAATATTACGTTGTGTTCCAACGAATGGAATTTCCAGTGACATCGCTTTTTATATGATGCTGAAGTTTGCAACGTTGGAATGCAGCGTGAAAAATATTTGATTTTATTGATGATTCGTTCAATTTTCAACGTCATCCCAAATTTTCAAGCCAATATGCTTTTTGGGTGGCAAAAATCGATAATTTTATCATCGTAATTGCATTCTGCGCTTGAAAAATTATTTTTGCTGAGGACAAAAAACGAATTTCGTTGCATTCCAACGATGCAAACTTCAGACTCACTCATTTTCCATGTTAATCGCGTTAATTTTCGTAGCCAAGTGTAATTGAGTGAAATTCGATTTTGAAGCGGCAAATTTGAAAAATAACAAAATCAGTTCGAAAAAATCATCATTGATCATTCGAATATTATTTCTATGTATTCTGGCAATACGAAAATCGCCTTTTCTGGCGACGTTGGAGTTTGCATCGTTGGAATGCAACGAAATTCTATTTTTTCTTCAGAAGAGCGCAAGGTTTTTATCGAATATTTGGTCAGAACAATAAAGCGATCGTTTTTTTTTAGGATCCGAAAGGAAAATCGATGCGAAAATCGTCATAGTTTTTGAAATTTAACAAAGAATTAATAGCAAAAATATTTTTCGTTGGACCCAAACATTGGGAACTTCAGCGTCATTCTCTTGGATCCAATTCTTTTCCGTTTATTAATTATTCAGATCTTGAAAAGCAACACACACAAATCAATAGCAATGACAATCAATGGCTGAAGATTTTCCCACGAATTAATTCGCGTGTATATCGTACGCGGGTCACATAATTGTTAATAACGTAAGATTGGTGACCTAGTTTTTCAATCGATTCATCGCTTTCTGACGTTTCAATTATTTTCATATATCAGTTGGATATCAGCAAGCGCAGTCAAGGAATATTTATCAATCTAAAGTTCGCAACGTTGGGGTCTAACGAAAAATACATTTTCTATAAATTGTTTAATTTCAAAAATCATGAAAATTTTCGTACCAATTTTGTGTTTCGATCCTAAAAAATATCGTTTTAATGTCCTGACCAAATATTTGATAAGAACTTTGGTCTCTGCTCCAAAAAAAAACAAATATAAATAAATAATAAAATTTATTCAATTTAATTTAATTTATTATTTGTTTATTATAAATAAATAAATGACAAATTATTTATTTATAAAGAAATTATAAATTAATTAATTTAATAAATTTAATTTATTTATTATTGAATTATAAATAAATTATTTACTTGAAATATGTATTTGTTTATAAATATTTTATTTATAAATTTTAGGAATTTATTTATTTATAAATAATTTGCGGCCTACGGGAAAAAATTCTCTGCAAACAGAAGTGAATCACGGATAAATAATACCAAATTATTCATTTATTATAAATTAATGAACATATAAAAATAACTGTGAATTAATCCGGATTTGCAACCACAGATATTGCAATTTTCATTATTTGAATTTTCGAAGCAGAGCCAAAACTTTTCCGCAGTGTATGACAATTATTGCCAAATGAAAAACTGAATGTCAAAGAAAAATTGAGGGGATTCCCGAACGCTAAAAAAATGATGAATGGCTCAAGTATTTTCCGTTGGACTTCAATTTCATTTGGCTTAATCGGGGCATTTGACAAACAGACTCATCTCTGAATCCGCAACGAAAGCTCTGACAAATTTGAAAAGAAAAGAAGTGAAAGATTGAGTAAAAAAAATACGATTCCGTTGCGAAATTTTCGAACTGAAACTTTTTCGGAAATCTTGATAAGGCCTGAGAGGCATTTTTATGAACTTTTGCTTTTGAACGATGCAAACTTCGTGATTATAAACGCGAGCCATCAAAGTTCCAACATGTCACGTATTTTTTTTTTTTTTTTTTAAGTATCAGAAGGAATAATGAGTTTTAATGGAAAAAAAAGTTTGGATTCGTAATAAAAGTGTGAATCTCGAAATTCTGAATGAGTTTTACCAGGTCGAGAGAATCGAAAGATGTTGGCAACGAGATGAGGCAACCGCGTTTGGAAAAGAAAGTCGATGACGATTTATGCCGGAGCACACGGTCATAATATATTTATATGTGTAGTCACATTCACGCGCGCCTGTTCACTATATTATAAGTTCATAAGATATAGTAACCGGAAGTCACGCGGACCTAAAGCGATTGCGATTCTAACGGTTAAGCAAAGTTCCGGTGCCGATTCTGCTGCTGCGCGGAGAGAATTCCGGTCAAACGATCGAGGAGGCTCATTTATTATTAAATCCTGCTCGTCGTTAAGTCTTATCAATCTCGTGAGATATGAAAATAAAAATAAGCCTTGTGACATGAACGCGGCCTGGGGAAAAAAATTCTCTCCAAACAGAAGTGAATCACGAATGGAAAAAAAGGCATCGGTCGATAATAATTTTTGAATTTCAATGCATTAGTAATAAGCCAGGAAACTAATTAATTATTGAGCCCGAACGTAATGAAAAAACACGAAGAATCCGACTGCATTGTCACGAACTATAAAAAAATGAATTAATTAAAATGAAAAAAAGGTTAAACGTGTAAATACCACGAGTCTGAAGTTTGCAACGTTGGAATGCAACGAAAAATATTTTATTTTATTGTTGATTCGTCCAATTTTCAATGTCGTCCATTCTCCATTTAAATAATTATTTCTGCCAAATATAGAAAAGAATTTCGTTGTATTCCAACGATGCAAACTATGATGTTGAAGTTTGCATCGTTCGAATGCAACGAAATTCTGATTTTTCTTCATCAAAGCTCATAATTATTATTCGATGATTGGCCCGGACGATAAAACGATTGTCTCTCGAGTCCGAAAAACTCAATGGATACGGAAAATAGGCATGATTTTCGAAATTCAATAAATAATCAATAGAAACAATATTTTTCGTTGAATGAGAACGTTGCAAACTTCAGAGTCATTGCAAACTTCAGAATCATAAATATTTTGATGATGCTGAAGTTTGCAACGTTGGAATGCAACGAAAAATATGTGAATTTATTGATGTTTCGTTCAATTTTCATCGTCATCCCAAATTTTTAAGCCAATATGCTTTTTGGATGGCAAGAATCGATCATTTTATCATCGTAATTGCATTCTGCGCTTGAATAATTATTTTTGCTAAGGATAAAAAACGAATTTCGTTGCATTTCAACGATGCAAACTTCGGAGTGATAATAATTTGTATATTTACTCTTTATTGAATTTTAAAAATCATGGTAAATCATCGTGCGGATTTAGTCTCTCGGTCGCAAAAAAGGATCTTTCTATTATCCGGACCAAATATTGAATAATAACAACAATAATAATAATAATAACAATAAAAGGAGAGAATTCAACATCGTGTAAATAATGAACAACAATGAATCGATAAAAGATGGAAAAGTATAATTCTCATTGGTGGCACAAAATGCATTGTGACTCGAAAGTGAATGAGACAAGTTGGCAAATTTCGGAATGATCGTTAATTATTGATTCCCCTAAGCTGCTTCCGGCATTATCAATTATTACCATAGGAAAGGGAATGCACGATGAAGCAAGAGTATCGATTCGTTGGCCGAAGGGAAGAGAGTTTTGGCTTTTGAATAAAATATCAACAAATTGTATGGATTTCATGGCAACACGAAATTATACGATGAGCATTTAATTTTGCTGGTTTATCCTCCTTCCCATGACCAGGCCGTGGTCGAGGAAGCGTTGTGTACATCGTATCGGATTTTCCATTGTTCGAATGGAACGGAAACGTATTTTTGGTTGATTTTTCCATTGAACAATAATCCGCAAATACAATCGGTACTAAAAGTTCATGAAATTCATGACGTTCAACGGAAATGATCGATTTTTTACGAGGCTGAAGTTTGCAACGTTGGTATGCAACGAAAAATATTTTGTTTTATTGTTGATTCGTTCAATTTTCAATGTCATCCAAATTTTTCGGCAACAACCGATCATTTTATCATCGTAATTACATTTTCCATTTATATAATTATTTTGGCCAAATATAAAAAAGAATTTCGTTGCATTCCAACGATGCAAACTTCAGAATCATGATTTTTTAAATTTTATTACTATTTTGCGAAAGCAGAACCAATAATTTAATTGCGATGTCGGTCCATGACATTTTTTGCAAATTGAAAATTAAATATCAAAGGGTAATTGAGGCGATTTTGAAATGAAAAAAAAAAAATTGCGAACGGATCGAATATTTTTCGTTCAAATGAGTCTGAAGTTTGCATCGTTGGAATGCAACGAAATTCGTTTTTTATCTGCGACAGAAAAATTATAATTCGAATGCAGAATGTAATTAGGATGATAAAACGATCGATTTTTGCCAGCCAAAAAGCATATTGGCTTGAAGATTTAGAATGATATTGAAAATTGAACGAATTATCAATAAATTCAAATATTTTTCGTTGCATTCCAACGTTGCAAACTTTAGCATCATTTCGTTCAAGTCCAACCAGGCAAACTTGAATATCGTTCGAATTCGATCTACGGAGACAAACCAAAAACAATTCTCTACTGCAGAATTGCAATAAATTGATAGCGACTTGGTAAATTGAAAAAAAAACGTACAACATGACGGAAAATATAATTTAAAAAAAAAATGAACGGAGAACATTTTTTTGTGATGGTAAAAAAATCATTGACTCGAGGATGCACAAAAATCTGACATGACGGAGTTCGTTGGTGGTGCTTGCCACACTCCAGCGTTGAAAAATCCTCAAAATAACGAAATAGTACGACAAGTAGATATGAGCAAGGGGGAGAGACTGCGAGCACGAAATGAACGTGAGATAACTACGAGGTCGTAAGAGCTTGTTCCTAATTAACACACCTGTAACTTCTAACTACCTTCTCCTGCTACTTCAATCTCGCTCTTCAACATCCAACTGTCAAGATTACGCGTCCCCTCTCTCTCTCTCTCTCTCTCTCTTTCTCTCGCACACACACGCGCTTTCTCTCCTTCTCTCCGATTCCGTCGAGGATGCCCGAGTTTGTATTCTATACTTTGGAGTGTAGATACAAACTCGTAATGATAACGACATTAATGACTAAAGGGACAACGAATTCATACGAAAATCCACCGCAAATTTCACTCGAATAAAAATCCCTCAAGCTTTGAGACTAAATGAAATGCTCGTGACCAACAACGAAAAAAAATAAATCGAATTTTCGGCTAACTCGAAACAGAACGAAATTAATTAACTGAATCATCGATTCTGCATCGTTAAAATCAGCTGGGGAAACATTTTTCCATTTTCTTCCGAAGCATCCACAACTAATTTTCCAGTTTCGAGAAAAAGAGATTTTCAAGATGATGCTGAAGTTTGCAACGTTGGAATGCAACGAAAAATATTTGAATTTATTGATGATTCGTTCAATTTTCAACGTCATTCCAAATTTTCAAGCCAATACGCTTTTTGGGTGGCAAAAATCGATAATTTTATCATCGTAATTACATTCTGCGCTTCAATTATTATTTTTGCTAAGGATAAAAAATGAATTTCGTTGCATTCCAACGATGCAAACTTCAGAGTCATTTTCTCATGATGCTGAAGTTTGCAACGTTGGAATGCAACGAAAAATATTTGAATTCATTGATGATTCGTTCAATTTTCAACGTCATCCCAAATTTTCAAGCCAACATGCTTTTTGGGTGGCAAAAATCGATAATTTTATCATCGTAACTACATTCTGCGCTTGAATAATTATTTTTGTCAAAGATAAAAGCGAATTTCGTTACATTCCAACGATCCAAACTTCAGAGTCATATTTTCTCGTCCTAAGAATTCAAAAATAGACATTTAACATATTGTGGCCAATGATTCGTCGTGGTGGTTTATAGTCCCGACTAAAAATCACGTTCCTATTGAAACTTGGTCGCCACTGCTTAGCACGTTTTCACAAGGCCTCAAAAACAATGGCTGGTTTGTAGTGAATGACGAAGATCCCAATAACAACTAAGACGCGACGAGCGCGAGAATAGATTTGTGAAAAAAAGCACCAAAAACAATGATGCTGAAGTTTGCAACGAAAAATATTTGAATTTATTGATAATTCGTTCAATTTTCAATGTCATCCAAAATTTTCGAGCCGATGTGCTTTTCGGGTGGCAAAAATCGATCATTTTATCATCGCAATTAAATTCTTCATTCAAATAATTATTTTTGCCACGTATAAAAAAGAATTTCGTTGCATTGCAACGATGCAAACTTCAGAGTCATCCAAAAACAAAACGACAAAACTGACGGCCAAGGATTTCGATCTTTCTGATCGAAAGATTCGCCAAAGAATTATCCACGATGTCGTCGATTCGGTTTTGACTGTCGAATCGAGACAGTCGCTCATTGGATTAAATTCCCCGAAAAAAAAACAATCGATAGATAAAATCTCACGCGTGACTTGTGCGATGAATCAGATCGCGTGGACTAACCTCAAAATAACGTTCGGAACCGCGCCTACTTTTGTCTTGTGCCAGAAACTCGATCGAGTGAGTCATTCGAAATAAATATAAAAAAATGAGACGCGATATTCGAAAATGGAAAAAAAAAAATAGTCAAATAAAATGAAAACAAGTTGCGGGATGAAAAATTCCGAGGTGTCGGAATTTTAGTCGCGGAAATGCCCGCAGCGCGAGCGTAATATCAATGAAAACAATTTGCTTCCGTTTCTGTAGTATAAACAATGGGAAATCGCGCACAGGACGTTCGCAGCGTTGGCAATGTTGACAGGCCGTTCGACGGTGTTTTAATACACGCGTATAGAAACATTTGGGCTAATGGAAAAGCGACACACAGCAAGAAATGTTTTGTTAGCATCGTTGCAGAGATTCTGCCATTTATTACAACACGAGCTTATGCAGGAGGATCGAATGAGAGAGCGACACAGAGCGAGCGAGCGCGAGGGCAAGAATCGATGGCGCGCGCGGTGTGGTCGTCCGGCACTCTAACCTCAACGGCGTTCGAGGAAAATCCACGAGAACGTTCGCGCCGGTGAGTCTCGGCGCAGGCGACACAAAATCACGTAAAAAACAGACACACACACAGCGAATTTGATGACGGACGAATGAGAAAATGTTGAAAAGTTGAAAAAAATCTTCCGGTTGTCATCGTCTCGATTTGCACGATCTCTCAACTCCGATTACAATCTCCGAATGGCGCGATATATTTATATATAATTCTGCAATATGCGATTATGCGCGTGTGCGCGCTCGAGTCGCATTTTTCATCGCGGATTCTCGTTACGTCGTCCGTCCAGTGGCTAAACGTGTTTTACAGCACAACGTAACGAGACTCGGGAAGAAGGAAGAAGAAGAAAAGAAAAGGGGGGAAAATACGAGGTGCGATCGAGGATTTGGGGCGAATGCGAGCGTAAACGAAAACGGAGCGTCCTGAAGTTGGGGATTTTAGCATCGGACAAACTGCGCCCGCGCACATGGATCCAACTCAACAGTTATTATACATAAAATACACGGTCCACTCGCACACAATGTTGTATATATACATCGATAAAAATACTCGTTCTATATACGAATGAAAATGTATATATAGCGAAGAAACACACACAGAGAGCTGTATGCGCGTATTGGTCGTTGAAGCGAGTTAAATCTCTCAATTATCGCGATTCAACGTCAAGTACGAATGGAAATTGGCTGCGCCGCGTATACGTGCGAATGACTGGGATTTTTCGTCTCTTTTTCTATGCGACAAGCGGCCACGAGACTTGTTTATTTGGTGTTGATTGAAAGTTGAAAAAAAAAATGATAAAACTGGGAATAAAAGGGGGGAAAAGGAGAGAGAAAAAAAAAGGCTCGTTTCTGCACAAGCAGCACGCACGAGACTACACCCACCTGTGCTCCTCCGATCTCTTAACAGTCCTTCTCGTAATAATCTCCCGAGCACATACGCGCCCAAGCTCCGACGAAAAAAAAAGCGTTTTTACTTTTCGCTCACCAAGCGTCCTCGTCGCACGTTTATTTATATACACACGGACACGTTATACATCGGGCTCGTTGATTTTTACTAAATTTATATATATATATAAATATATATATATTTCTAGTCTATTTTTCGTGCCCTTTTTTTCACGTATTAAAAGTTTTGAGGTTTATTTACGACGACAGCGACGTACATTTTATTCTAGTGCTGTTCGGGAATCCGCTTATCTATGGTTTACGCGTGAGGCACGCGCTCGCGCCCTCGTGTACGAGACTAAACTGTCACCTCGCCGTAATGCCCACTTTAACATACCCTGAGCCGAGTACCGGCGGAATGAACACTGGCCGCCCGCGCCGGCAACTCCGATACACATCCAGACTATTTTTTTCTGCCTCTCTCTCTCTCTCTCTCTCGGGAACTCAGGGCTGTCGCGCGATCATCGGCACGACAGGGGCCCTTCGAAAGATTCCGTTTTTACCGACCGCGATCGCTCCGGAATTTATTTTTCGTTCGAGTCCGACGAAAAATACTTTTCCTTTTAATTGTTTATTCAATTTAACGAACAACGACAATTTTCGTATCGATTCTGTGTTTCAAACGATCGTTTTCACGTCCCGATTAAATATTTGATTAGAATTTTCGTTGCTTTCCGACGATGCAAACTTTAACGTCGTTGTTATGGCCTTTTCAGTCATTTCAAGGATTTCTTTTGGAAGTTATGAATTATTTATCAGAATTTACTCAAATATTGCTTTTTCGGGACTTGAACATTTTCGACACGTTCGTTCACCTCGAATTTGAATATTTTAGAGGTCGCCTTGCCCTGTTTTCGTTGCCTACAGTTCAGTCCAAAAATAACGGACAAGAGAATTCAAATATTTCATTTTTACCGGTTATTCCACTCGCGTCGTTTCATTGGCTCGGAATAAATTGTGAGGCAGCACCCTCTCGCGGACTGGAAGCGAACTCAGCTCACGGACTCTCGTCCGCAAGGGGGAGTTGACATTCTTTCGGGAATTTCGACGTACGGAATAATCACCGGGAAAACAAATGTTGCTGATTTTGAACACTCAATAATTTCCATTAGCTCATGTCACGCACTGTCAATATGTCAAGTATAAACATCGAATTCACTCGAAAGTGCGTCGATCGGACTCGTCCGCGTAAAACCGGCGGATATTCGGGATTATCGCATGTTTCTTCGTTCGGGAATAAAAAAACTGGAGGGAAATGTCAAGCACGCGAAAAAACGTATTTGAAAGCCAAGAACGTCAGTGAAAACAGCCGAAACTTTTAGTTTCTTCTATTTTAATCCCCCTCGTTTGATAATCAAAGTTACATCGCGCGAGATATGTGTTTTTTTTTGTATTTACCCGTGAATGGTGCCGATTTCCGATCCAAAGATTGAACCAAGGCTCCGCCTTAGTTACGAGGAAATCCACGAAGAATGGAGATTGGAAAAAAAAAAAATTGTTATTCGTTCTTCACGTTTATTCACTCGAACGATTTAAACGCGAGAAATCGAATATTCATCACTATCTTCGCATCGCACCGTGTTACCGCGAGTGTACGTAACAACTAAAGTCGGCAATATCAAAGTTCACCTCTTTATACTCGCGATTGACGAATATATAGTTGGCGCAATATCAATCGTAAAAAATGAGACAACAGAATAATATTTCTGTTTTGTTTTGTTATATCAATGAAATATAATTGTTTATTTTTAAATGGCACTTGATTTATTTTTTTTTTCGTCCTCTTGTTTCTATACAACGCGTATGACCACACTAACTATCCTTGCACGCGGTCGCGCGCTTCTTCCTCGTTCTATTCGGTAGGACCCCTCTTTCAGTGTCAGAGACGATCCCACCTGCCTCGCGGCTGCCAGTATCGGCCAATGTGCGACGCGATCGCGCTCGACTGTGCTCCCCGCCTTCGACTGCCGTCTGTACGAATTTCGTCCACTCAAACGATAACCCCCCTCCCTGCAAAGGACAAGACGAATCTTTCTCTCCCCCTCCCACTGTGCCGCGCGCGTCACATCGTAATCCCATCTCGACTCTACGTCCTCGTTCGGTTTTTGCTCATTTTTCCGGCGTTCAAATAGTAATTGTGCTTTTTTATTCCATCAAATTAATTCGCCAACCTTTCATTGTTCTTTTTTGTACAAATTTTCGATCCGGTAGCCGGCCCAAATGACGCGAAATCAAAAGTCATTCGCCTACCGCGATAGACACGCGCGGTTTTTTGTCGAATGTTTTTTTATTTTCGTAGCACGAAATATTTCTTTCGCTATTTCTTGTTTTTTTTGGGCGCACTGTTCTCGTGACGCTCTGTGCATACGAGCAACGTGTTTTTTCGTCTTTTCGACCAATCTTTTTCTTTTTTAGGCGTGACCAACTAAATTTTAGAGGTTAAAGTACGACTCACTGCCTCCGAACTTCAGATCGAACTCGAACGCGTTTTTACCGTGAATGAAGTTTTTTTCGAAAGCATATTCAGTACATCTCATCCTGGCTGATAATTCCAACTCGAATCTACCGAATGACACTCAAAAGTTCGCACCGTTCGAGTCCAACGGAAATACTTTTCTACTGATTTTTTGTTAAATTTCAAAAACCATGACATTTTCGCGCCATTTTTCTCTTGGGATCCGTAAAAAGTGATCGCCTTATTGCGCTAACCAAACATTTGATAAAAAGCTTGAAAAACAGAATTTCTTTGCATTCCAAGGTCATTAAACATCGCTCTACCGATTTTCGGCGATGCGGAGAAAATTTAATTCGTGGAATCTTGAATCTTCAAACGCTACGCGGAACGAAGTTGCTGAAGGGGCGGGGTTGAAATTTCGAACTTGAAATACTCCGACGGTTCAGAATTACTAGTTAAAATTTTCAGAAATCACATGTTCATAAAGATCATTCCAGCGACAGTCCACACAGATGAATGGGAACGGTATAGAACGGTAGGCGTACCGATAGAAGAAGGATACAAATATGATTGGTTAGACGAGATAATTCCCAGAAACTTTATGAACAAGATCGGCGCTTAATTAAAACGACCAATAAAACGACTGTCAAAATTTCGAAAGTGCAGTATTACGCATACCACAAAATTCCGAATTTTTCAGAATAGAACATGAGTTACATCAGAAAGTTCAAATATAATATAAATTAATCAAAGATTCTTCAGGTTCCTGAAAGGTCTTGAACTCCGAAAATCATAGCTTCGATCCATGCCGTTCGTGAAAACTGAAGTTCAGATAGTGCCAAATTCAGATCAAAAATGTTCAGAAGGTCCAAAATCCCGAAAATGCACTCATAAGGCCGCGCTAGCGACTTAGCCTGCTGCGTATAGATGGCAGCACTGTTACCAAAATTTACAAGCTGTCGGCTGACCCCCGCTCTCGTGTTGTATCGCTTACACTAATGGACGAACGACAATAACTCTCTCTCGTTCGCTCTTGCAAGAATGCATGCCTAAAGCTCGGGAAGGGGTCTCACTGGGGTCACTGCGCGCACTCTCTCGCACCCAGACGTTTTTCCGTGCTCGGGGTAATAGTGCGCTCCCGTTCGCTCTCACGCATTTTGTCGTACCTCGAGATACTTGGGGCCTGATGCGTACTAAATATTTTTGCATTCATCGAAGTCGCACGAATGCTCCATATGAAAATGTTCGTTTTCTCCGCTCAATGAATGTTCATTCAAAACGAAATATGGGCTTTGATGAATTTTCCAAATTGAAACAGTTATCTATTATTTTTCAGGCAAATATTTGTAAACATTGGCTGGTGTGGTCGCATGGTTATCGTTAAAGGATGGTGTGACGAGGGTCTGGAGTTCGAGTTCCCACGAGGATGATTTTTCTAAAGATGTTAATCAAATGTCAAAATTTCGTAAAATACAATTTTTTGGGCTACGGCTCTTCATTATTCATTATTCATGATTTCATTATTTTGTTTCGGCTGACAGATTTTATTGAATCATGGCAAAGTCATTCACAGCATAAAAGGAGTTTGAGCCAGTGACTCAAACTCAAACCTGCTTCTCGTCGCAGCGTCCTACAACGTTAACCAGGGCAATCACAGCAGCAATTAGAGGGGAACATTCAACCTATCGATTCCATTGATCAGAAGAGCTTGATATTTGCAATAGTTTCTTTTATTGAGAATATTGTTGGCAATATTTGAGGTAAAGCAAATCTTAATTGCGAGGACAAGAAACACTTGCAAAATGATTATAAGTATTGCCGAGGATTATTTATTTAATAAAGTTATCGAGCAAGAAAATAAACAGTTTTATGTTATCATAAATTGAAAAAGCTGAATGTAACAATATCAAGAACGCATCAAGCATGAAAAAACGTATGAGCGCTAGCAAGACAAACGCACTGTTACCCCAAGCACGAAAAAGCGCATGGGTGCAAAAGAGTGCAAGCTACGTCCCCGGGATCATTGTATTCTCTCTGTAAAAATGACGAAAATTAAGCACTTTTTTCCGGCAGTCACGAAAAATTGATATAAGAATAATTCGATGACGCCGAATCGAATGGTGATCATTTGAAGGGTTGAAAACCATGTTATCTTAGAAACTAAACATTTGATCGAAAAAAGTTTCAATTAAAAGTCAATGATAAAATAATGATAAAATTGATTGGTAATTTTTTACATGAAGTATTCACGAGATTGTGCACAAATTCAACGACGACCAAGAAGCTGTTTGGTGAACAATTGAGATTAAGAAATTCCTTGGGTATTCAATATCATCGTTAGCTCCATGGCTCAAAAACCATGCGGAAGCTCATTTGATCACCAAAGAGACAGTCTTCGCAATCTCAGAAATAATCAAATAATAATTAGCTCACAGTTACTGATTTATATACATTATGAATTATGCATTTAACCAAACATGTATAAAACAAAAAAATTGCGCTTTTTTGAACGGGGCAGTTTTCCGACGTATTTTTAGCCTTTGGAAATGGGCTGCCCGTCTGGTCGAAAATATTCTTTACAATTCATGGCAGGTTTGAAGGGGATGTCAAACATTTTTGTTTTTAAAAACACATCGTGCGATTTTTTCGCAAAAATATTCCAATTTTTGGCAAAAATAGAAAGTTTTAGTGAATTGAGCGTATCACGAAAACGGCGGGGGTTCGGAGAGAATGTCGAGAAAGTGGAAAGTTGCGTAAGGTCATGATCGACCTGCTATAATTATTTGAGGATTTTTCTCCGAATTTTTTTTTCTTTGCCTTTCGCCGGAACTAGACTGCAATAAGAGCTGCAACCCGAGATGGTTTTGGAGGAAATTTTAAGAGCGGAGAAAATTTCCCTTTTATGATTCCGGACTCAGTAAAAATAATCACGATTTCCTCGTGACATTTTTTTCACGAGGGCAAGGCATTTTTTAAAATTCATTTCATCATTTCATCACCATGTCGGTAATATCTATACAAATACAACATTATCTTGTATCCTTGTCGGAAAACGTGACGGGAAAATAATGAAAAAATTTTCCCATTTACGATTTATAGTTTATCAGCTGTTCAGTGATTAACAAAAAATATGCTGAAAGTTATGTTAAATTGCATTCGCTAATAAGAGTCTCTAGAATGCAATTCTCACTCGATATTTGTGGTTGGTTTTGTAAAGTGAACCTTCTCTTGGATGAAGGCAGTGAAGGTAAGTACAGAATGTTTGGTACGACGCGGATATGATACTAAAACTAAATTTTCATATTATACGTCACACGACTTCAAACGGTACGTATTAATTCATTCATGCCGGCGACCGCATATTACCTTCTAGTCCAATGAGAGAAAAAAGGATTTAAAAAAATTGAAGATCTGTTGGATTCAGATATTATAATTTATTGATTATTAGAATATATACAAAAATTACCCTGAATCGTGTGAAATTAGATTTGTCCACTAAAAGAGTTTGAGGATATAATTTTCACTCTTTACTTGCGAACGGTTTTTTCAAGTGACAATTCTTCCAAAGTTAGGTTTATAAGGTAAGTATAGAATTTCCTTTAAAAAGCGAAAATAAGATATAGGGGAGAGCCGGTCAAAGCGGAACACCCGCTCAAAAACGTGAATTTTTGTTTCACTGAAAATCTTAGAAACTCCGATCATCCGTCTTAAAATATTAAGAGACGAACAGTTTTTCGAGTGAAAAAAAAAATTTGCGAAAAAATAAAAAATGAGAATTCGGTTGAAATTTTTATCTCAAATGCTTTTTTTATCGACAAAGCTTTTCTTTATTGCTCTAATCATCATTCTCGTTAAGACGATTAAAAAATTTCCCTAAAAAAATAATTTTTTTTTTTTTTTTTTCAAAAATCGTTACCATTTTTCCATGTGCATGCTAATGATTTGAATAAGCAATTTACTAGTTTCCGACAAACGGATGACGAAAACTGTTTTGCCGTCGAAAATTTTACAAACTCATGCAGAGACATAAATAGTCATTTTTCTATTTTTCGTATTACAGGCTTATGCAGGACTTTAGATTTTAAATATTTTTCTTTAAACGTTGTGCGTGTATGCGTGTGTGTGCAAATGTGAGATTAAAATTTTTTTTTAACCTTTTGTGCGTGTGCGTGGGTGCGTGTGTGAATGTCTTTCGGATATTTGAATTTTTTTCTTGACGCTCTGCGTCTGTGTGCGTGCGCAAGATATTCTGCATGCAAAACTGTGGAAGTAGAAATTCTTCAATCTCTACATTTGAATTTTCTCCGATTTAAGTTTGATCGAAATTGTTAAACTTTTGAGATTGTAAAGAACATAAATTCAAGTTTTTCTTAGTATATGTTTTGATTTTCCTGAAAATGCGCGGAATTTTTAATTTTTTTACCTCGAAATTCAAAATTTTTCCGATTTAAAGTTGATCGAAATTGTTCAATTCTTGAGATTGGAGGAAACAAATATTCCAGTTTCTCTTAGGCTGTTCTGGAATTCTTCTGGAATTGTTCTGGAAACCGGAATTCTTATCTCCAACCACGAAAATTAGACATTCTTGATCAAATTAAAATCGGAGGGATTGCTGCATTTTATCATTTAAAGAATAAAAAACTTCACGGTCGTTCGGGAAAGCCCGAAAAGCCTAAAAAAAAATGAAATTTTCGTCATCTTCAACAATTTTAAATATCGGACAATTCCGATCAAATTTACATCGAAGTTTTGAATTTCGAGGTTTAAAAAATTAAAAAATCCACGTAAGTTCAGGAAAACTGGAACAGCCCAAGAAAAACTGGAATTTCTGTTATCTGCAATTTCAAAAATTGGACTTATTACGATCAAATTTTGATCGAAAAAAATTCCAATGTAGTAATTGAAAAATTACTCACTCCGCAGTTTTTCATGCGAAGCATCTTGCGCGCGCGCGCGCGCACACACACACACACACACACGCACAGCGTTCAAGGAAACATAAAGAAATCCGAAGTCCTTAATAAACCTGTGATACGAAAGATAGAAAATGAATTCTTATGTCTCTCCATGAGTTTGTAAAATTTTCCACGGCAAAACAATTTTCTTCATTCCGTTTGCCAGAATGTAGCGAAATTTTTAATATAAACCATCTGCATGCAGAACATTGACAAATGGTAACGATTATCAAAAGAAAAATAATTTGTTTTTGAAGTATTTTCATCGTCTTAACGAGAACGATGATTTCAACAATAAAGAATAGCTTTGTCGATAAAAAATACCATTTCAGATGAAAATTTGAGCCAAATTCTCATTTTTTATTTTTTCGGAAATTTTTTTTTTTACTCCAAAAATTGTTCGTCTCTTATATCAATATTTCAAGACGGACGAGCGGGGCTTCTAAGATTTTCAGTGAAAAAAAAATTCACGTTTTTGGCGGAGTGTTCCGCTTTGCCCGGGTGTTCCGCTTTGCCCGCCTTTCCCCGACTCACACGAGAGTCTCACAAAGCTCTCAATATGTTGCACAATGTTCAAAAACAATGACAAATGTTTTTCTTGTATCTACAACTGCAGCATTACTTTTATATAACGGGTAAGTATATGATTTCCGCTTAAAAGAAAAAATGAACCAGTAAAGAAATCTCCTGAAGCTCGTCATATGTTACACGGTATCAAAAAATAATTAATAATCGTTCTTCTCATGTCGATAACTACAGCAGTACTTTAACTCCGATGAGAAAAAAAACACGGACGAAAAATAATGGAAGGCACGTCATATTTAAAATATTAGTTTAATGAATATTGAATTATTGACTGGAAAAAAAGTTTAAAATGTGATTTATCTAGTGACAGTTTTCTTAGAGGTAAGTATAGACGGTAAGTATGTGCTATAAGAAAACGTCGAGGGCACGTTCGAATCACCGAACACAAAAATTCATGTCTAATCTAGTCAACAGCGGTCTGTAATATACAAAAATGTTTCACAGACCATTTTTCATTTAAGGTGAGTTTGGCACACTAGAAGATCCACTAAAAATTAGAAATTAGCATCCGGTGCCGTTTGCAGCAAAAAACATTGAAATTCAACCATGATTTTTTTTTGCCGTAATTTACATATTCAAGACAATAATTGGAAAGCCCGGATGTCCTATCAAAGCCAATAGTTTAGTGACAACAACAATTGGAGGGTTTTTTTTCTATTGAAAAAAATTACCTATATCTGTAAAGATGTCAGTCAAGACAGTAGAGATACGGAAGATCGTCAAAAATATGAGAAAAACAGCGAGGAGTACGGAGACAGAGAATACTCAAGCGAATTCCACGCGTTACGGGCTACAGTGAAAATGATGAATAGGAAACCCTTTTTTGCGGTAGTCCCGACAGTTTTATAGATGGATAATTACGTCGATAACGTTGAATCCCGTGTTATTTCAGTAACTCAACGTTTGATCGCAAAAAATTTTCAAACAAAAATTGTTGAGAATTAAAAATACTATATAAAAAAGAATGCCTCCGTTTATCTTCGTATGTACAAACACAACAATAATTAACAATAATTTCGGTTAAAATTGGATATTGTTTTGTTTTTATTATTCAAGGGTAACTATTTTTGACAATTAGTTAAAAAAATATCCTGCCATAAGCATCAACATGCAATTTAAACACGGTGCGCTGATGTGCGTTATATATAGATATACAGAAATCTCGACACTCGTCGGGCCGAAAACGAAAAATGCTCGCTAACGCCTGAGAAATTAGAAAGAGAGAAAAACCGATTTCGTCTCTCACTCGGCATTCGCATCCACGATGGAAAGGCCCGAGAAGCCGTAACACCCATCGTTTGTGTGTTAGTACACATGGACGCTCGCACGCACACCAGCCTACTCACGCGCAGAGACAGGCAGGCGTGGCGGGGCATGTCCCCACTCTTACAATGACGCTTTAGAATCTTTTCAGAAGAAAATATCAATATAGAAATATTCGCTCGTTTATTTTTGCAAGTACGAGATTGAGGAATAATTTTTCACATATTTATCATTTCTCTACAACTTCTGTCTAAAACTTTTTTCGATCAAACGTTTCGTTTCTGAAATAAAAGGGAAAGCTCCGTGTCTGATTGCAAAAAAATGACGATAAGGAACTTTTCTTTTATCAGTCCCGAAAGTTTAATAGATGGGTAATTCGATATCGCTGAATCTCGTGGTGTTATTTTTGTTTGCAATCAGACACCGAGCTTTCATTTTTACATCAGAAATGAAACGTTTGATTGAAAAAAGTTTTAGACAAAAGTTGTAGAGAAATGAAAAATCTATGAAAAATATGCCCTAGTCCATCTTCGTACTTGCAAAAATAAACGAGTAATACAAGACAAAAGATTCTAAAGCGTCAGGGTAAGGGTGCGGACATGCCCCGCAAACGCCTGCCTGTCCCTGCGCGTGAGTAGGCTAGTGTGCGTGCGAGCGTCCATGTGTACTAACACACGAACAATGGGTGTTTCGGCTTCTCGGGCCTCTCTATCGTGGATGCGAATGCCGAGTGAGAGACGAAATCGGTTTTTCTCTCTTTCTAATTTCTCAGGCGTTAGCGAGCATTTTTCGTTTTCGGCCCGACGAGTGTCGAGCTTTCTGTATAACTATATATACGGCGCATCTTGATGCTTATGGCAGCATATTTTTTTTAACTAATTGTCAAAAATAGTTACACTTGAATAATAAAAACAAAACAATATCCAATTTTAACCGAAATTATTGTTTTTGTCGTTTATTTTAGCAAATACGAAGATGAACTGAGGCATTTTTTTCATAGTATTTTAAATTCTGTACTACTTTAGAATTTGAAAATTTTTTGCGATCGAACGTTTAGTTACTGAGATAACAGTGTTTAAGCCTCCTCCACCCTTTTCTAGAAAATCTCGGTGTTTGATTGTAAAAAAAAATTAGCACCAGAGGATTCAGCATTATCGATATTAGGAAATCAAACAATTTGTCGAGTCGCAAATTAAAAATTTAGTTCACCAGCAAAAAATGAAAAACCAGCTAAAATGGCCATTCCTTTGATAACCCACTATTTATTTGAAAAATACGTTTACAGCCTGTAAAATCTCGGAATATACGCCCCCCGGTATACTGAACAAGTGTGAAAATCGGAACTCGATCGGATGATTTTTTCGTTGAGAAAAGCCATTTGTTATTAAAGAGCCCACATTTTTCGCGAGGATTTTCCAGGCTGGAAAATTGTCACAAACATTGAAACCGAAACGGAATGAATCTGAAAAAATCGGGCCATCATGCACCCTTTCAGGCAAATCGATTTTTTATGATTAAAGGGGTGAAAAACGGCTCCATAGTACGTTTTTACGGGGTACATTTTTTATTCATAAACAAGTGGGATTTCCATCGTGAATTTTCGAGTGACAGAGTCAGGATTGGTATCATTTGGAGGCAGTTTTTTCTCCAAATTTAGAAAAAACATTGAAAGAGTTAATTAAGGGGAAATGAAAAAAATTTGTTTTTTTTTTTAACAATAATCATTGCAGCTGCCATTTTTATCATGGAGAGCTGAGAGTTGGACAGCGTACAGTCAGGCTTATGCTAGTCGGCGAAAAATCAGCGGAAAAGTTCCATATAAATTTGTTGTTCATTTCAGCGGTTAATTGAGAGGTGAAACGTGACGCCGCGTTTGGAGACAGAGTGGGGGTAGCCGTCTCCGGCTCGCACGCGCTCCCGTGAAAAGTGAATCCACGCGTCAAGTTCCACGAACATGCAATATTTCCGGAACAAATCAACTCATCCCGTTGTTTTTATTTCCCAAAATTTTTTTTTTCAAAAACTCAATGAAAATTCTTAAAAATCGTAAAGTCACCTCCAAATTTATTAATTAATTTCTATTTCCTTTTTTAGACTATTCTTTAACCAACAAAATGTTTTGTCAGTGAAGCACTTGTTATTTCGTTTTTGAAAAAAATTAACGACTTCAGGCCATTACGGCTTCGAAAGACACCACATCTCAAATTTTCAATTTTAAAACAGAAAAATTTCACAAAATTCAGGGTACAAGAAAATAAAAAGAACTTAACGCGGGAAGTAGTTAAAATGCTGGTGTATTTTTCACTATGCTACAAAGCCTCGATGATATTCGAATCCCATCCCAGCCGAAAGTTGAATTGAAAATAGTGTAAAAAAAAATGAATAAAAAAAATCAACACATTTGGTAGTGAATTTCAAATTTTTTAGAATTTGCGATAACAAAAACATGATCAGGAGAAAGTTAACCGAGATAAAAAAAACTCGACAAATTGATTCGTTCCGGAGACATTCCATGTTCTAATTCGTGGAACTTGTACGCGCGGATGGACTTCTCGCGCGAGCTGGAGATGGCTACCCCTACTTTGCCATCAAGCGTGGCGGTATATTTGGCCCTTCAATTAACTCCTGAAATGAACAATACATTTCTATGGATTTTTCCGCCGATTTTTCATCAGTTAGTATAAGCCTGACTCTGTACGCTGTTCAATTTCAAGCTCTCTATGTTGAAAAAAACAGATGCAATAATTAAGAAAGAAAAAAATTTCGATACCCCCCTCCCGCCCCTAATTAACTTTTTATAATTTTGTTGTTGTTGTGAAAAAAGAGTTTCTTCCGAATGATGCCATTCCTGACTCTGTTACTTGAAAATTTGCGATGGAATTTCATTTATTCATAGGTAAAAAATGTACCCTCTTTTTCGAGCCGTTTTCGCCTCTTTGATTTCAATAAATGGATTTTCTCCAAAGTGTTCATGACAGTACGACGCTTAGAGATTAATTTCGTTTTGGTTTCTTCGCACTGCGACAATTTCCCAGCCAGCAATTGAATTTCTCGCGCAAAAAGTCGGTTTTTTAAAAATAACAAATAGCGTTTTTCGAAAATTATTGATGCGACCGATTTTGCTTACTTATTTCGTGCACCGGGGGAATTGCATTCCGAGATTTTAGAGGCTGGACACGTATTTTTCAATTAATAATGAGTTATGATAGAAATAACCATTTCAACTGGTTTCCTTTTTTTTGCGGGAGATATAATTAACCAATTTGAATTTGCGATCCACGAAATGATTGGTTTTTTAAATATCTACGAATAGTTACGCGGGTTTTTTTTTACGGATCAACGATTTCGACGCTATCTCTCAACGACATGGTTTTGTCAACAGTCATCGCGTGGCAAAAAAAAAGGGAATTGATCAATGCAATCTTCGGTTAGAATAGTTCTGACGCGTTAACACGTCAGAACTACCCGGTTCTTGGACAGCCAAAAATGTCTGATTAAATGCTTGAATTAAGGCCATTGTTTTAAATCTTCAACTTGATATTTGATATCTAAATTTGTAGAAAAATGTATTTATTCATATATCTTGGATTGATAAAATGGACTGGCTCGTATTCACCCAGACACCATCGACCCCGGTTTGCACACGACAGAATATATTACTTGCGTTCCCAAAAAATAAAGAATGCTTCGGAATGTTGGTTAAGATAATTAGAATGTTAATTGCGAATTTTCGGCTGTTGAAATTCATGCTCACCGAATAGTAATGCATAACATACGATGTTGCTAATTTGTGACTTGTATTGTATACTGAAAAGAAGTGGAAGATTTAATATTTGGGTATTATTATGGTTTCATATCGCCCGGGCTCTTAGGCCAAGCAAATAGAAATTTTTCCTTGACTAATACTAATGGCTAACCACGAGTGCCATCGGACGCGGAATCGCTCCCCGGATCATAATTGGATACTTTTCTACTCGAGATTTTTATTAGTTTTTTAGTTATTAACGTGCAAAAAATTGCATTTTTCTTTGTTTTTTGCGGAAAAAGAAAAAGGAATGGAGGAATATCATCTGCCCCCAAAGCACGAATTGTGGAGAATTGAAAGTCGAAAAAAATGAGAGGTCAAACAACACGATCAGTTAATTATTAAAGAAGGAAACAAAAAAAACCGCGATAAGAAGCGTTTTTCCAATAATTCGTCACGTCGCCATTTTCCAACTTGTAGTGCAGGCCTTTTGCGAGATAGTTTGTGGTAACAGGTTCTTTCTGTGTGCGAAACCTAGACGCTGTCCGATGATTAATTTTTGCGGTAATTGCAATCAAAAGTTTTTTATGCCATATTTTGCAGCGAGGCTGGATACTCTGATATTCGTGCGATTTCAATTTTTCGAATGAATTTTCAAAGTAGAAGTGTTCAGCTACACAACGTCAATCTTCGTTTTTCGTTTAAACTCCGAAGAACAGGTGAAAATTGCGCGCATTCTGACGAAAACGGCGGAGCGCGCGAGAGTGGTCACAGAGTCGGGGGAGAGCAAGCGCTGGGGGACGGCGCATATATAGTAATACAAGCAGCTGCACGCAAATTGTGGATATTCAAATTTGATTTCACACGACCAGTTGGACTATCTTAGGATATTTTTTTTTCATTTCGGGGTAACCTGGACCCGCGGAAACCGATTATCGACTTGTATTTTATGAAAAACTAGCGAAAAACGTTCTTACAAACGTATAGTTAGAAAAATCGAAAGAACGTTTTTCGCTAGTTTTTCATAAAATACAAGTCGATAATCGGTTTCCGCGGGTCCAGTTACCCCGAAATGAAAAAAAAATATCCTAAGATAGCCCAACTGGTCGCGGAGATAATCAAATTTGAATATCAACAACTTGCGTGCAGCGCGCTTGTATTACTATAGATACGTCTTCCCCGACGCTCTTGCTCTACCCCCACTCTACGACCACTCTCGCGCGCTCGGCCGTTTTCGCTCATGTTTGCGCGCAATTTTCACCTATTTTTCGGCATTTTATCAAAAAACGGAGATTGACGTTTTGTAGCTGAAGTTTTTTACTTTTCAAATCCGTTCGATAAATTCAAATCGGACGACTTCCAGGGCAAGGAGGGACTTGGAAAAATATGGCATAAAAAATTTGTTATTGCAATTACGCAAAAACTAATTATCGGACAGCGCCTGGGTTTCGCAAACAGAAAGAAGCTGTTTTCACAAACTATCTCGGAAAAGGCCTGCACTACAAGTTTAAAAATGGTGACGTTATGGATTTTTGAAAAAAAAACGCTGTTTTCCGCGATTTTTTTTAGTTTCCTCCCTCAAAAATTAACCGATCGAGTTGTTTGACCTCTTATTTTTTTCGTCTTCCAATTCTCCACAATTCGTCCTTTGGGATCAATCACATTCCTCCATTAGTTTTTCTTTTAAAGCGAAAAACAAAGAAAATGCGATTGTTTGCATTATTGAGTTAATAACTAGAAAAGTAATAACAATCTCGAGTGAAAAAATATGCAGTTATGATCGGGGGGCGATTCCGCGTCCGATGGTGATCGCGGTTTGCCATTAGGACTTTTGTGAAGCAAAAATCTCTATTTCCTACGCCGTTTACGAAAGATTTGAAACGAAACCGCTCCAGAGGTCAAAAAGGACACGGTGTACCAAAGAAAAGATGCTCGCGCTCACTCGCACACGCGCGGGAGCGTCGGTGGCGCGCGCCAAGAAGACGGCGAAAATACAGGCGAGCCGAGCTCTACCGAACAACGCAGCGATTCTATTGGCTGGCGTAAAAATGAAAAAAACGCGAAACTTCCACTAAGAACAACCGTCGTCACGAGATAAATTTTTCCCAGCTCAGTTTCACCGCAAGTCTTTCCAGTATCGTACGCGTTTATTGCTCGAACTGTGTGTTGCGTGAAAAATTTAAACTTTCGTTGAGCCCTTGCTTTGTTGTAGTATATCCCTAGTTAGTGCATTTTTTATTAACATTTTATATATATCTTTATATATGTATATATTCTTTTATTCATAGTGTATATATTTCTTTTGGAATATATTTCTTATTTATAGTGCGTGTATATATATATAAATATAATATAGTGTTTTATATTGAGTGTATAACTAGTGGTCAAGTGTCCAACAATCGAACTATATTGTTGTGTCGCGTGCTACGTCATGGAAGCCCTTGCTGCAGGGAGAATTCATCTCCCCCGCAGCCAGCGAATCAAAGATGGGAGGGTCTTTGAAGTAAGCAAACGAGCCAAATCCGGCGTGATGTAAGTAATTTTCCTTAATCCAAATTTATAATACATTTTTTTTAAACCGATAGCCTTCGTACGAATACTGAGAGGAAAGAAAAGCTTGTAATATTTTTGATACGATGAGCGTTTCGATGAAAATAAAAATTAGAAATATTTCTGAGCTTCTTAACAATAAAATCGAACACTTTATTCGAAGATTCGAATCGTCGCAGTATGACTTTATTCGGTAATATTTTTGCACATTGTTTCGACGTCAACGTCTCGATTTTCGTCGCCCGTTATATTTGTCTGAAAAACAAAATTATTCCATCGAATATAATATCTTAAACCAAATATTTTCGGAAAATATTTTCTAATAAATTACTTAGGTTTAAGATATTAAATTCGATGGAATAATTTTTTTTTCACACAAATACAACGGGCGACGAAAATCGAGACGTTGACGTCGAAACGACGTGCAAAAATATTGCCGAATAAAATAATACTGCGACGTCTACTTATTATCGATTATTATCGATTAGTCTACTTATAATACGTAGACTAATCGATTTATAAAATATCATCTTATCTCATCTTCCGATCCTCTGCGTAGCTGGGTCTTCCGTCCAGTCTTCGCACGGTGGGCTTTTCTGTAAGAATGTAAAAAATCATTGCCAAAATCCTTTCAAAATTATCAATATCTTTTCAACTCAAATAATTTCATAAAACTGTGAAAAATTCAATAGTTTAAGACAGGTCATGGGAATTTCAAATTTGAACAAATATGTACCCAACTACAAAAAGTCTTTGTCGCAGTCTGTGGGACCTCCCGCAGTCTCCGCAGTTGCTGCGCAGACCTGTAATTGATGTAAAACGCTTCTATGTATCATTATTTCCTGATTGTATTTGAGTCAAGCCCAATATTTTTCAAATTCATTATTAACAAGTCATTAAACAATGTAGTGTGAGAAAAAAAACTGGATAAATAGAAATTTCTTCTGATTCGGCTTTGTCGGAATGTTCTCTACGCTGGCTTCGCAGACTTTGGTGGGTTTGCTGGTTATGCTGGTCCCGCTGTACCTGAAAGTGAAACAAAATCATACCCTCTCATACATAAATAATAACATTTAGTGAATAATACTTTACTTCATACTGCAAAGATCCCATGGCATCCCTTGCCTTCTCCGCAGTCTGTGGGTCCTCCGCAGTCTCCGCAGTTGCTGCGCAGACCTGTAATTGATCTTAAAACGCTTCTACGAATCATTTTTTCCTTATTAAATTCGAGTCGAACCCAATATTCATTGGATTAATTATTAACAAGTCATTAAAACAATGCAGTATGAGAAAAAACTGGATAAATAGAAATTTCTTTTGATTCGGCTTCGTCGGAATGTTCTCTACGCTGGCTTCGCAGACTCTGATGGGTTTCTGGTTATGCTGGTCCCGCTGTACCTGAAAGTGAAACAAAATCATACCCTCTCATACATACATAATAACATTTAGTGAATAATACTTCACTTCATACTGCGAAGATCCCATGACATCCCTTGCCTTCTCCGTGGTCTGTGGGTCCTCCGCAGTCTTCGCAGTTGCTGCGCAGACCTGTAATTGATCTAAAACGCTTCTACGAATCATTTTTTCCTTATTAAATTCGAGTCGAACCCAATATTCATTGGATTAATTATTAACAAGTCATTAAAACAATGTAGTATGAGAAAAAACTGGATAAATAGAAATTTCTTTTGATTCGGCTTCGTCGGAATGTTCTCTACGCTGGCTTCGCAGTCTCTCATGGGTTTACTGGTTATGCTGGTCCCGCTGTACCTGAAAGTGAAACAAAATCATACCCTCTCATACATAAATCATAACATTTAGTGAATAATACTTTACTTCATACTGCGAAGATCCCATGGCATCCCTTGCCTTCTCCGCGGTCTGTGGGTCCTCCGCAGTCTCCGCAGTTGCTGCGCAGACCTGTAATTGATCTAAAACGCTTCTACGAATCATTTTTTTCCTTATTAAATTCGAGTCGAACCCAATACTCATTGGATTAATTATTAACAAGTCATTAAAACAATGTAGTATGAGAAAAAACTGGATAAATAGAAATTTCTTTTCATTCGGCTTCGTCGAAATGTTCTCTACGCTGGCTTCGCAGACTCTGATGGGTTTGCTGGTTATGCTAGTCCCGCTGTACCTGAAAGTGAAACAAAATCATACCCTCTCATTCATAAAAAATAACATATACTAAATGATACTTTACTTCATACTGCGAAGATTCCATGGCATCCCTTGCCTTCTCCGCAGTCTGTGGGTCCTCCGCAGTCTCCGAAGTTGCTGCGCACACCTGAAATTAATGTAGAATGTCATTTTTTCCTTATTCAATTAAAGTCAAGCCTAATAATTTTCGAGATAATTATTAACACGTCATCGGAACACTGCAATGTCCGAAAAAACTCGGTGAACATCACTTTCTTCTGGTTTGGGTTTGTCAGAATGTCCTCTCCGCTGACTATGTTGGTTACGCTGGTCACACTGGTTCTGCTGTAACCTGAAATCCCAAATGAAATTTTTTAATAAAATCATACTCTCCAAACAAACATAATGAACAATATTTAGATAAGTAGCACTTGAAATTCATCCTTCGGAGATCCCACTGCACTCAGCCGGTCATGGCGATGAGACCTACTTACAACGGGATATCACTGGGACGCTTACCTTCATCACATCCTTCCTTTGAATCCGCTTTTCTCGTTAAATCCTCTTTACGATTGTTGCAATAATAGCATATCACAAATTGAAGTTGAATTTTTGAAATGCAAACATTCAATCGGCACGAAAATTGGCGTTTTGTTTCAATTGAGTAAAACAACCGATAGGAAAAAGATTTTTTTGTCGCACCCCAACACTGTGAGAACTCCAGTTTCATGGAATAAAAGTTTAATCCATTGAATTTTCGTAGAGCTCGTTGCATTTTGATTTCGGATTTTCAAAATTTGCAATTTTCATTAAATAAACCATTATAATTTGGCACTTTTCAACAATCTTCACATTCTTAATTTTGATACAGAAGCTGTGCATGAGTAAATTAAATAGATTTGAAATGAGCGTAACGAGTTCCAGGCTTGTTTGTGATAGCCTCAAGAAAATCACCTTAAAGTTTTGGAATCTTTTCCTATTCTGTCACTGCTAGGGTATTCGGAATCCTGATCGGGAATTCGCTTAATGCTATATTTTTTTTTGAACGATTTTTACAGATACCTGCGATGTTCCACCAAATTTTGCTTTGGAACAGCGAAAAGGCTACGCGACGGCGAAATTAAATTGCTCCGGAATCATTATCCAGATATTTGTTTTGGCGGACCGGAATTTCGCAGTTGAAGGCAGACTTCAAAGACGCTTTAAAAAGTGCGTTAGAGCGGAACTTTTCCTGGGAAGACTTATGCAATAAGTTTACGAAACGGTAAGCCGCAGTGTGAGTGTAGAAAAAAAAATCAATTCATCTTAACGGTTTCCTGAAATTGTATTTTGTGGATTTTAAACTTGGCTATTTTACTTTTGAAAATATTATCACCAAAATTAGCGATCAATTTCGGAATTGTAATGGGGTGATCTTAACTGCTTTCATTCTTTTTACGACAGGTTTCCAAAGGGAAGCAAAAATCGAAGTTCCGTTTAACGAAATCTTAAGCTCGTTGAAGCGCTGGAGGAAGCGGATTTTCATATCCTCCGACGCCCTGCTGGACCTTTGCAGGCGATGGCGGGTCAATTGGGGCAGCCGGAGAATGAGCGACTGCTTACATATGACGATGTAGGCAAAATCAGCACCCGTTACAATTTTGGACAGCGGTGAAGCTGGAACGTGCATCTGAATGCTCTACGATCCCGCATTCACGGCACAGTTCGACAACGCAACTCGGATTTTTATCGATGCAACATTTCAAACGACCCCTCGAGTTCCAAGGGGTATATCAACTGTTGGCAGTCCTGGCCATAAAATATGACCACGTAAGAATTCATGGTAACAATCAGTATTTATTCTGTAATAAATTTCTCACGTTTGTTTATTGATTATAGGCGATACCAATTGCACACGTCCTCATGTCGGCGAAAAAATGAAACCAGCTACACCGCTGTAATACACGGAATTAAAAAACCGACGTAATCAAAAAGAGGATAGAATTTTGGTGATCATGACCGACTTTGAGCAGGCTTTGCGAAACGCCTGCAGAAACGCGATTTCCTCACGCAGTCGTTGCTGGATGCAGTGTCCACTATGATCGAGTGAGTGAAAATCATTCCAAAAAAATTTGAATCCGGTACAGATGTAATGAATTTGAAAACATTGCACATGCATTTTAATTTGTAGGCCAGTGAAAAAAAATAAAAACAATGCGCTTGACGACGGTCATCAGGGAGCAGGAAGGAGCGAAATTATTTTTAAAAAAACTAATGGCTCTCGCTTATCTTCCGCCTTCTGCCATTCCGAACGAATACACGGAGCTAAAAAATGCGCTGCCGGTTCCGTTGAAACGATCGTTGGCCGGGTTTTTACGATATTACGAGCGCCAGTGGCTTGGGGAGAGTCAAACCTACTGGGTTCAGCGTCTACCGGTTATCGCGGAGGACAAACAACGTCATCGAATCCTATAATAGCGTCCTCAAAGAGAAAATGGGGCAATATCCATCCGCCTGGACATTTATAGGTGAGTTAATAATTAACATGAACTACGAATTTTAAATCTGGGGAAATCTTGGGTGTAAAGTACTCAGTAAAAATGTTTCTAATTCGGCCTGTAAAACGCTATTGATAACAGGTCAACTCATCAGGATGACGTCCAACGCCAG